>BPTQ01000005.1:53511240-54145155 GCA_019973895.1 Chrysanthemum seticuspe
AAAATAAACAAACTATTACAATCAAGATGAACCTTTATGGGACAGAAGCTGATTCTTAATCAAACCAACACATTGAGTAGCATGAAGCTCATCATTGCCAACTGGATTAGGAGGCACTTCCAACTTCTGTCTCAGCAATCGTTCCATAAAAGTAACCGATAAAGGATAGAGCTTATCCGACAGCATACACAAAATCATACCACAAGTGGTCTGAACCACATGAACACAAGGCAGAGGATAAAATCTCCAGCTCTCAATCTCCCACTTATGTGAATTCTTCCAAATAGAATACCCTTTACCATTTGGAGAATGAGAATCAAACAAGACCTGAAGATCACCCAACAAATATAAACCAGAACCCGTTGCTGGATGAAAATTATAATACTGAGTGACATGTTCATATAGCATTTTCAAATCATGTCTATTCACCAAATGAAAGATGTCCTTCAAGAAGTTGAACTGAATAACAGTATTATCCAGCCTATAAACAGTGTTAAGCTTCCCAGCTTTCCAATTGACCAAGACCACATGTGTTCCTTCAGGAAAAACCTCAACAGATCCAACTTGAATAAAAGTTGACTCATCAGCCTTGAGATCTAAAGCAATATTCTTTGAAGAATGTTTCCTAGCCAATCTGACAGAACTCCTTAAGGAATTAAGTTTCCTTTTAACCAAGCTCTTCTGCCTCCTACCAACTATTTTATCTGTATCAAGTTGTAGATCATCTTCCTGACTCAATGGATCACCCAACTCTACACTAGACAATGTTTCAGAAGAAACCAAAGAAGACTCAGCAGAAACAACCTTATCAGAAGAAGTAATAGCTTCAGAAGTTGTTTCAGAAGTAACAACGGGAGAGATCACCAGAGGCAAAACATCATAAAAATTATCCACTATTTCAACTGTTTTATGTCTCTTTGCTCTAGGAACATCTGACATTGAAGCAATTCTTTCCAATTTAGAAGAAGAAGTAGAACCAGAAGAAGAAAGCTTCATAATCATATTATACTTTCTGATCAAAGCATCATCAGACAAAGCACAGATTTGCTTCATTGACATGCCAGAATTATAAATCGTAGAACTATGATTCTTTACAACTCTCCTCATATGATTCCTCTTCTGAACTATAGTCATGGGTTTTTCTCTTTTAGCTTTATATCTTTGAGCAATAAGAGCTTTCCTCTTTGCAGCCGCTTCTTGCTTCCTTAGATTACCAAGAGCCACCATTTGATCCGCAAAATTCTCATTATCAAAAGATGCTCCTAATATAAGTTTTGCAAGATTTGGATCAGATGCACCTTGAGTAGTATAAGCATCCCATTGATCATCAGTGATCTTAGGAAGTAATGCATCAAGCTCTAATTTTCTTTCAGTAGACAAATTAGAATCAGACTGATCTTGAAGAAATTTAGCAACTACACGACTTTTCTGCATATTTTCATAATCAGAAAACAGCCTAGCTTGAGCTTGTTTTTCTTTAGCAGTTACCAGTCCTGAACCAATCATATCATCAATTACAGCTTCCTTTCCTTTGGCAGAAGATTCCTCAGCAGAACCAATTTGAGCTTCAGAAGGAACAACCAAATCAACATCAGAAGAAACATGTTGAGACAATTCCTCAACAGGTGTAGAGAAAACATCAGATGAAGAATTCAACTTATAAATTCTCCCAGCCATAAAAAATTCATCATCATCTGCTGAAGGTGAAACATTTGGTTGTTCTTGTAAAAATGAAGTTTGGCCATGATCAGAAACAACCTCCTCAACTAGAACATCAGCAGATGCATCAACAACTTGTGGCTCCTTTGAAGTTTCAGTAGATACCTTATTCAAATATTGTCTTCTTCTTTTTCTAGCAAATATAATAGGCACCTTGCTCCTTGAAGATTCAGCAATAGGAGAAGAAACATCAGATGTACGAGCTGCATCAGCCAAGATTCCCAGTGATGCATGCTGAGTCTCTTCTTGCTCCTCTTCAGAAGAAACTAAACTTCTCTTTTTACCCCTCTGACCCAGTAATTCCTCCAAGTTCTCAACTTTAGTCTCCAACTCCACAATCTTATTACCAAGAGTAGACTTGGTCTCTGCAAGTTCCTTCTTAAGATCTGCCACCTCACCTGCATACTTTTTCACTAGATCATATACTGAGGTAAGTGTAATAGATTCCTCAGCTCCACCAACTGATTCCTCAGTGGTAATGGGAGGTTCAATGAACCTTTCAGGACTAGGTGAGGGCAATCTATCAGTATTAACCTGAACCTCATCAAGAAAAACTTGTGTAGGAGATGAACTAGGACAAGGTCTAGGTGAAGGTAATGATGCCTCAGCAGTAGCAGAAGGACCCTCATCAATATCAACAGAGGGATTAACATCAGTAGTATTGATGAAAGGTAAAGTATCAACATGATCCCCATCAGCAGTCTCATTCTCCTGAGGTAACATGGTTGCTAATAAAGGAAAATGTGTCCCCGCAAATTTAGTTCTTATTGAAGCAAATAACTTAGAAGTTAAAACTCCTATGGGATGAAAAGCTTGGGTTTGGGTAGAAACATTCAGTATCATCTGTAAAAACCTAGGGTACATCAAAAACTTGCCCTTTTTCCTAGTTATATTCTCAACCATATTATCGAAAATAAACTTAGAAAAATTATAAGTCAAACCCTTAGATAGACAAATAATACCACATCTCAATTGAGTCGAAAACTGATCCCATCCTCCAGACTTATTGCTTACACACTGAAGCAATGTATGAACCAAAAATCTCCACATAGGACACAGCTGATTCTTTAACCACATGTCAGTCCGAGTACCTTGATATCCAATTGCTCTAAGCCCTTCAAGTACCACCGCAGCATCAGAATGATAAACTCCATTCTCATCATCCAAACGAAGTTGTCTTCTGATCAGTTCCTCTGTCACCACATACTCTGTTCCGTCAACCCTTGCAACAATCTCTGTATCACTCCTTTTCGTAGCCGATGCCCAAAATTGAGTAACCAAGGATTCATATATAGCATTCGGAGAATGTGATAGAGCATACTGAATCTTTGATCTCTGTAAGAATGCAATCATCGGTCGATACAACTCGTCACCCCGAGCAGTTCCCAGAAAAGCGACCTTATTATGATCATGTTTGAATTGAAGCGCCATGAAAGATTTTGAAAATTAGGGTTACGATTTACACAAATGGAAGTGTTTTGAATAAGAGTAATGAGTGAATCACTTAATATGAGACGAATATATGCCAGTAGAGAATAAATAGAAATTTCCCAATTTTGGTCAAAGTTGACCAATGCTGACGTGGACTTCTACTTTTACTCAAATTTACTTTCAACTTCGGTAGAAATGAAATCCATTCTGCTGAAGAATACCAATCAGCAGAAACAGATCACTTATTCAAGAAGCTTCAGTAAATATCTTTTTACTGTTTCACCCACTCGCATTAAATCTCATCACCACTTGAAACCGTCTATAAAACAATCCCAATGCACATATACCTCTTCATCAAAAACCCCCAAATATCCTTGCAAACCCTAATTCCACCAATGCTCCAAAATTAAACCACAATAAACCATGAGTACCAAACCTGAGATCATAGATCTCACAACATCATCCTCATCATCATCCTCATCAAGTGAAGACACTAATCCATGGCTTCATTACTTTCCACAACCATATCCACGATCAAAGAAATCACCATTTCTTCCTTCTTCAGAAGATGATAGTGTAGTGAATCCAAGTGAATCTGCTGATGATTCTGATGACTCCTATAAGGAGAGAACATCTTACTTCCAACCTCCAGCACCTCGGCCTCAACGAAGGCCACGAGCCAAAAATCCACCACTTCCAGAAGATAGAGAGGTGGTTCTTGGTCTTTCTGCATCAGGTTTTGGTGCATCATCACATATCGTATAAGGGAAGAACTTAAGGAGGGTAGATGGATTGCATTTTGGTTGAAATAAATAGATGAAGCACAAAGGACACATTGTTTTTCTCCATCATCATATGTGGTCATTGTCATCATCAAAGTTTGCATCAATCCATCCTCTCCATTTTGATCCTTAGCATCTTCGTCATACTGGTCATGTATCTCCAGCCATCAAGATAGAATGAATGGGTGGTTATGCAAGACTTAACAAATGCATATCCAGCATTTAGTGTGAAAGATGTGAGCGATCATGCATATCCAACAGCCTGTTAGATGTTGGAATAGATGATATGTAATAGATTAGGATTAGTAGATCATGTAGATGCATTTGATGTTGTTAGTACTCTGTAAGCTGTAAGCTGTAAACTGTTTCTTGAATGAATGAATGAACAATTTGCTCAATTTGCTTCAGTACTTCTTTTGAATGAACCATATAACTTCAGTACATCATCTTCAGAGGAAACAAATGACTCACTTCAGCACTTTGAATTCAGTAGAAACAAGCTTAAGCTTTCTTGACCAACTTTACAACTGAACAATCACTCTGCAAAACAGAACAAACACAGAGACAACCACAATCCAACAAAGAAACACAAACTAAGATTACATAGGCTGGTTAGAGTAATAGCAAACCAATATACAAAGTTACATAGCAAAATGAAAAGTATACACAAATCCTCCCCTGAGGCATATGCCTCCCCTGAGGCCTATGCCTCCCCTTAAACTTTGCAGTTAAGGGTTAAGCATACCGATATGGACCACAAGGTGTTGAAACCTTGGTCCATCAAAAGCCTTTGTTAACAAATCTGCCACATTATCATCAGTATGAATTTTGACCACGTTTATCAAATTTTTATCATATGCATCTCTTATAAAGTGGTGCCTGATTTCAATATGTTTTGTTCTACTGTGAAAAACTGGATTTTTAACAATGCATATGGTACTTTGATTATCAATAAAAATTGTTGTGTTCATGAAATTGTACCCATAATCCAACAATTGATTTTGAATCCAAAGAACCTGTCCACAGCAATTTGCAGCAGCAACGTACTCTGCTTCAGTAGATGAGGTAGCCACAATAGTCTGTTTCTTGCATTGCCAAGAAATCAATCTCTTTCCAAGGAATTGGCAACCTCCAGTGGTGGACCTCCTATCCAGATTAGCACCAGCATAGTCACTATCACTATAAGCTTCCAACTTAAAAGGAGACTCTTTTGGGTACCAAAGACCTAGAAGAGGTTGGCCTTTGAGGTACTTAAAGATCTTCTTAACAGCATTGACATGGGAAGTCAGTGGAGTAACTTGATGTCGTGAACAAACACTCACAGCAAAGGTAATATCAGGCCTTGAAGCTGTTAAATACATCAAAGAGCCAATCATAGACCTGTACAAATGAACATTCACAGGTGGATCAGCTTCATTGTTGGTCTTTGTCTTTGGAGCTTCATAAGGTGTAGTGGCAGTCCTGACACCCTTCGTACCAAACTTTTTCAAGATGTCCCTCACATATTTGTCCTGACTGATAAAGATACCATCAGGTTTCTGCTGAACTTGGAGACCCAAAAAGAAAGTCATCTCTCCCATGGCACTCATCTGAAACTCTCCCTTCATAAGCTCCTCAAACTCCCTGCACCAAGCTTCCTTTGTGGATCCAAAAATAATGTCATCCACATACACTTGCACAAGAATAATGTCTGTGGAATTCTTCTTAAGGAAAAGAGTCTTATCAATGGCACCTCTTCTATAACCATGCTTCAGAAGAAATGTAGAGAGCCTAGCATACCAGGCTCTGCGTGCCTGATGTAGTCCATAGAGAGCTTTGACTACCTTATAAACATGATTAGGATGATCTGGATCTTCAAATCCTTTAGGTTGAGTGACATAAACCTCCTCTTCAATTTCACCATACAAGAAGGCTCCTTTAACATCCATTTGATAGACCATAAAACCCATATAGGATGCATAAGCTAGGAAAATTTGTATGGCCTCAACTCTTGCCACAGGTGCAAACACTTCATCATAATCTATCCCCTCCTCTTGTCTATACCCCTGTGCAACTAATATAGCTTTGTTTTTAATGACAACACCTCGAGCATCTCTCTTATTCTTCAGAATCCATTTAGTCCCAATAGCATACTTACCATCAGGTAGTGGTACCAATATCCAAACCTGCTGATTTTGAAACTGTTGCATCTCATCCTGCATTGCCTCAAGCCAACTTGAGTCTTCAAGAGCCTGAGTAACACTGGTTGGTTCCACTTGTGAGAGAAAACAAGCAAACAAACAATGTTCATAGTCTGTGTGATTGTCTCTCTGCTGATTTGAGACATAAGAGATAAAAGCCACCTGACCATATTTAGAACGTGCTACAGTACCTCTTGGTCTAACAGGTGCATTAGGATCACCAATAATGTTAGTCTGTGGATGAGCATTGTTGATCCTTGTAGTAGTATTGGTGTTGACATCAATGGATGAATCAAGATTAGTCATAGTAGGTTCAAAGTCAGTATCATAGGAAGGTGTGTTGAAGATTCCTGCTTTAGGTTGATGATGACCAAGATCTGAAGGTTTTGGAAACCTTGTATAAGGTTCTCCAAGGTCTGTTGACACTCTAGTAGAAATAGGAGTAGAGTCAACATGTCTTTCAGCCGAATTGGAGAGGTGAGGAGAAACAGAACCACTTTCAGCAGAATTGACGTTTCCACTGATTGCTTCACTTGTACTATTTTCAACATTCCTCTCAGCTTCTAAATTGGCTGCATACTCTTGTTTCTTCAGTCTGGCAAGGTCCTCAGCATAATGGAATTAATCTTCACCCACATCAGTATAATCTTTAGAAGTGTCACCTACAAAATTGTTAGGGGAGAAGGAAGGCACTACAATGGGTTGTTCATCATCTTCAGACCCACTGTCAGAGTTTGCATCCATAGTTCCTGCACTGGTAGTTGGAGATGCTTGAGAATCTGCATGTTGGTTAGCCATATGTCTAGAATAACCTAAGTAATCAGTCAAGTAATCAAGGTCAAATGACCAAACATGACCCTGTCCTTGAACATTAGGCTTGTCTTCTAGATACCTCAGATTCAATGTCTCCTCAATCTTCTTAGCAGATACATTGTAAACCCTGTATGCCTTACTATGAGTAGAATATCCCACAATGTAACCATCATCAGCTTTCTCATCAAAATTGCCCAACAGATCACTTGTATTCAAAATTGTCACTTGACAGCCAAACGGTTTAAGGTAATAAATAACAGGAACTTTCCCAAAAAGAAGTTCATATGGTGTTTTGAGGTGTGGTCTAGTAATGGATACTCTATTTAGTACATAACAAGCTGTACCAACAGCTTCAGTCCAAAACATGGTTGGAAGTTTAGAGTCTGCTAGCATTGATCTTGCAGCCTCTATTAAGGTCCTATTTTTTCTTTCTGCCACCCCATTTTGTTGAGGGGTTCTTGGAGTGCTATAGTCCCTTTTTATGCCTTTTGACCTACAGAGTTCTATTAGTATAGCATTCTTAAACTCTGTCCCATTATCACACCTAATGCCTTTCACCTTTTTATTCAACTGATTTTCAATAAGGGTAACAAAGTCTGTCAACACACCAGATGTTTCATCTTTGGTCCTTAGAAAGAATACCCAACAAAATTTGCTATATCCATCAGTGATCACCAGACAAAAATATTTATGATCAATGCTTCTCACTTGAGTTGGACCAAACAGATCCATATGAAGCAGCTGAAGAGGTTCAGAAATAATGCTTACTGCCGTAACAGGAACACCTTTGTATGAGGCTCTGTGCTGCTTTCCTTTGTTGCATGCAACACAGTTATGATCATTGGTGAAAACTTTGGAAGGAAGACCTTGAACAAGGCCCAGTTTAGAGAGCTGGTTTATGGTCTTGAAGTTGACATGGGCCATCCTTCTGTGCCATTTGGTGGACTCATCCACAGAGGCTTTAGCCACCAAACACGTTAAGTCACCTGCTGGTTTGACATTAGTTAAGTTGAATGTATAAAGATTGTGACTACGAGGAACTTTCAGCAGAATTGAAGTTTCTTCTGGGAGTTTGAAGTCTTTAGATAGCACAAGACATTCATCCTCTGTGAAGAGTACTTTGTTCTTGGTGTCACAGATTTGTGAGACTAAAAACAAATTGAAGTGTTGAAGTTCCTTGACATAATATACATTCTCAAAGTCCAGATGAGGTGTTTTGATGGTCCCTTTCCCAGTAATTCTGCCATCACTTCCTCCAAAGGTTACATTGCCTCCTCCTTCAATAGGGACAAAGTTATGCATCATATCCCTGTTTCCTGACATACTTCTAGAACAACCACTGTCAACAATTCCAACATCTTTATGCTTAAGGGGATGATCCTACAACAACAACAAAAATATACAGAAAATTAGTACACTATGGAGGCTCAAGTCATTGCTGACTTGAACCTGCCTTGTGGATCATATGAGTTGTGCCATGTAGAAGTATAAGATCCACTATTGTTCTTGGGTTTCCATTGAAACTTAGGTCCCTGTTTATTCCAAGAACAACCTGCTGAGGTCTTGACAGCAGCATCCCAGTACCCTTTCCCATCAGTCATAGGGTTAACATATCTAGGCCAAAAACCATTTTTAAAATATTCACTGGTTGGTTGAACATATGGTTTTACAACTGGTTTCCTCCAAGAAAAAGGAGTATTGGTATAAGTTGCTTGTGGAACTTAAGGTGGTATATCATTAACATTGGTCCACATTGGTCTAGATTTCCTAGAATCACCACACCTATTCATTCTTTGCTCATGATAATCACAATCCTTAATTAAATGAAATTTACTTCCACACACAAAACATGTCTTCTGTTTAGAAGATTTATTCAAACCACAAGATGTGTTATTACAAGCAGAAGTATTCAAACCAAAACCATGAAAAGAATTTTTTTTAACAGTACTATTATGCAAAGAATTAAAATGCATGTCTTCAGAGGCAACTGCCTTGGAAGTGGATTCCTTGGCAGCAACTCTGACATGCTTATTGGTAGTCTTGGGTGCAGGCAGGGTTGAAGACTTGGGAAGGTCAGACTTGTCATTTGAATCACACTCTGTAGACCCTTGCTTGGAGGACTTGTCACTGTTAACACAAGAGACAAAGTCATTAGAAGAAGTATCAGGGTCTGGCAAGTCCCTTGACTTTTTGCCATACAGATGGTGTGATCCATCAAAGTCATTAGGAATGGAAAGGTCAACGGGCATGTGTTCACCTCTAATAGGTCCACGTACAGCATGTAGGTCACCTTGTTTCACAAAATTAGCTAGGCCTGCTGATGTAGATTTACGTGTGTCATCCCTAGCTTCTAGGCCAACATATTTCTTAAAACCTAAAGCCACTGTAGAATTAGAAGCTTGACTACTATAGATAAAACCAGCTAACTTATTTCCATTCATTATCCATTCTTTATGCCTAGCAATTTCCTCATTAAGTTTTTCCTTAAGCTCTAGATTTTCTGACTCTACATCTGCTCTTAATTTCTCAGACCATTTTAACTCATTTTTAGCACATTCGAGATCCCTTTCTAAAACACCTATTTTCTCATCATAAGCTATTTGATTCTTCTGAAACCAAACCTTTTGTCTTTCTAGTGTTTTTAAAGCCTGTTTATAAGCTTCAACTTCCACATAGCATTCATTATATTTAGGTTCCAAAATATCATAAGCTTCTTTGAGTATATTATAACGCTCACTACAACCAAACAAACAGTTTTGTACCTGAGAGATGCCCATCAAGGCAATCTGATCATGCCTATCCTCTGAAGTACAGCTCGCAATCAACCCAACATTATCATTACCAGGACCATCATTATCATCCTGCTCATGTTGCTTCCAGTCCACATTGCTATCAAGAGTGACCAAAGCAGCTGATCCCTTTGAAGTTCCTGCCTCCTTCTGATACTGCTGATAAGAAGAGTATCTTGTCTCATCACCAGCTTTCCTGTCTTTGCATTCTCTAGAGAAGTGACCCATCTGTTGACATGTGAAGCATTTAACCTTCCTCTTGTCAAACCTTGCTGGATCTCGTCCTTTGAATCCAAACCTTCTGCCAGCTTTGCGCTCAAAGTTCTTGATATCCATGGAAAGCATGGCCACCTGCCACCTCAGCTTCATCTCTTCCATCTCAATCGGGTCCACCTGATCAAAATCCTCATAAGCCAGATCCTGCTGAGGATCATAATCAGCAAAGAAGGATCCAAGAACATCTTCCATAATGTTACTCGATTTAGAGTGAGAACTTGATGAAGGAGCAGCATAAGATGATGATGAATATGGGCTTGGACCATAACTCGTCTTTGGAGTAGAGGCTCTAACGAATGTTGTGTGACTTGCCGAAGAAGATGATCTAAAAGGGCTTCTTACATCATGTTCAAGAGCTTTAAGTTTGTGGTACAGCTCATCAAACGTAATCATGTCCAAACCACCTTTAGCTCTTAAAGCTATGCTTACGTGTAGCCAGGATGGAGGTAAAGACCTCAGAAACTTAGAATTACAATCATCGTTATCTGGCTTTGCCTGCAGCTGATTCAACTGACTTAAAATCTTGTGAAACTTGTCATAGCCCTTGTGTATTCCTTCCTCTTCAGAGATTTGAAAGTCCTGAAATTGTTGTCTCAGCATGGACTTCTTCAGTCTCCTAGACTCCTCATTCCCACCGAACTTTGCCTTAATTGCTAACCATATATCCTTAGCATCTTGCATGAAGTGAAAATCACTCAAGTGATCCTCAGGAATAGCTTGAAGAAGAATGGTTCTGACCTTGGTTTCTCTCTGAACCGCCAGCAATTCTTCAGCAGATTTGGGAGGAACATTCATCATCTTACCCGTAGCATCCGTGGTAGTTCTCTTCAAACTGTTTCCCTTCAAGACTATCTCCCATAGATTCCAATCAATGTTGGAGATCCAGTTCTGCATCTTCATCGCCCAAAGATCATATTCCTCCCTTTTAAGGTAAGGAAACTTAGCATTGCTATTAGAGAGACTTAGTTGTTGCAGATGGGTGGAGTTTTGGTTGTTGGTGATTTCAGTATCAACATCTGAACCAGGCATGATGATTTTGTTATGGTTGTTTGAGTGTTCAGAAAAACTTGTCCTTAGTATCGTAGAGACTCTCACGAGGCTCTGATACCACTTGTTGAAACAAACAGACCTTGATAGATCTTGAGCTCGTGGATCGTTATATATGCCTATGTAATCACAAGCACAATAAAAGACAATCTCTACTACTTATATTTATCAGCGGAATATAAACACAAGTAACAAATAACTAAGAACTCTGTGATCCTCTATGGATCGTTATATTAACTAGAACTTTGTTTTTCCAATCGGTACATAACTCATTCTAATGTGTTCCTTTTATAGACAAGGAACCCTAAACAAAATCGCTAAACCGTTTCCCAAGAAACGTATAAACATAAAACTAAATAAGATATACACAATCACTTCCTAATAAAGCTCATGTATATCCAAACTAAATATACTAAACACGGAATAATAACTTCCGCAGAAACAAACTAATAACTATTATACTTCAGCAGATTATGTCTTCAGCAGAATCCACTCTTCTTCAGTAGAAACACTTCGGCAGTAATTTCAGCATAATCCAAACTTCACATAATTCCCAACAATATGTTTACTTGTGAATCAAATAAAAAGCATTAATCAATTTGCTCAAACGAAGATTTCTCAATCTTCACAAAATAAAAACCTTCTCAATGGAACCGGAGCCTATATATATATATATATATATATATATATATATATATATAGTGTAACTTTATTTTTAGAACCCTGTTAAATGCGAGAACTGCGAGAACTCTTTTCTAGCCATTGATTTGTTGATCAAAGGCTATGATGATTTGTGCCATAAATGTAATTAGTTGAAAGATTAAAATATTATTTAAAAAGCTGAAAGGGTATTATTGTAATTCATGCTTTTAATACTTGTCTCCATTCATTTAAACATTAAGATGGATTATTAACTAAAAAAAATACACACATTCTCTCTCCCCTTCCATCAAGAACCGCATCCTCCTCCATCTTCACAAACCCTAATATTGTCACGATTTAAACTTAGGGGGCGTTTGGTTGGGGTAATTTGAAATTCCGGAAATTTAAATTCTAGAAAATTTAAATTCTTGAGAATTTAAAATTCCGGAATTTAAAATACCTTCGCATGTTTGGTTGACAGAAATTTATAAATATTTTTTTTATTTTTTTAATATAAATTTCATAAATATTCTATTTAAAAGTTTATAAAAAAAAATTATAAAAAATTTATACAAAAAGTTTATAAAAATTTTATAAAAAAAGTTTATAAATAATTTATGAAAAAAGTTTATAAAAAATTTGTTAAAAAGTTTATAAAAAATTTATAAGAAATTTATAAAAAAAATTATAAAAAAAAAGTTTATAAAATTTTATAAATGTTTATAAAAAAGTTTATAAAAAAAGTTTATAAAAAATTTATAAGAAATTTATAAAAAAATTATAAAAAAAAGTTTATAAAAAATTTATAAAAGTTTATAAAAAAGTATATAAAAAAAAGTTTATAAAAAATTTATAAAAAAATTTTAAAAAAAAAGTTTATAAAAAATTTATAATAAAAGTTTTTAAAAAATCTATAAAAAAAGATTATAAAAAATTTATAAAAAAAGTTTATAAAAAAGTTCATAAATATTCTATTTAAAAGTTTATAGAAAAACAATAAGAAAAAAAGTTTATAAATTTTTTTTCAAGTAAATTAAAATTTCTCACTTTTTGGAGGCATTCTAATTCTCTCCATTTTGGCAATTCGGAGAATTGTAAATTACTTCAAATGCCCCCATTTGAGTTACCAAACAGGACATTTGAAGGGAATTAAAATGCAAATGCCTCTAATATCCTCCAAATTGCCCCAACCAAACGCCCCCTTATAAATCAAAATGTAAAAATCGATCCGTTCGAGTTTTGTACAACGAATCAAAAGGTAAAACCTTTTTTATTTAATCAATAGTTTTAGAAATTGGTTTTTGTTTTTTTCAATTAAATGTTGTTTTTATTTATTTATTTATTTATTTTTTTAATTTGGATCTTAAACATTAATGTATTTAACCGATTTTAGTTGCTAACAAAAAAGATGATCGATTATGATTTAGTTATATGCGGTTGTTGCCTGCTATAATTGGTTGATAGGACTAATTGAAAAGTACAAGAAATAAAAACTAGCCAAAGCATAAACTAGTTGTTGCCTGCTATTAATTGGTTGATGTATTAAATATGTGATATAAAATAAGAATGATATAGTTGTTGCTTGCTATTAATTGGTTTATTTTGATCTGTTGTATAGGGGTGTTTATTAAACAATTTCAATCGAAAAACCACCCGATCCAAATATTGTTGGGTCTAACGGTTTTGGCTTAATTTGGTTTGGGTTGGTTATTGATTTTCACCCGAAGTTGTAGCAAATTATTTAGATATGATTTGTTTTCAGAATTTCAAGTTGGGTTTAACCGAATAACAGGTATGTCTTTTACAGTGATATTGAGGTTCAAGGCTGATGAAATAGAAAGAGTAGCCTTCAGGATGTCCTAGTTGATGGTGCCTTATGCTTTCATTCTAAGTGGTTAATAAACTCGAAGTGAGCAGTTGGTAATGATTTTCAATTTGTTTCGGACTAAAGGTTTACTTGTTATTGATGATTATGAAAATTTCTTTTGCTCTATTCTTGTACGATTTTGATTATAAGTTAATACCAAGAATTGTTTTGTATGTTAAATTTTCCGTAATTTTACTTGGTGACCAAAAAGAAAGTAAAGAACATGTTTTGCCTTTTAAAATGATAGACTTATTTGTATAAAAAGGATCTTGAAAACTATGGCATCTAATTAAAATAGAAGGTAAAGTTATTTACCTGGTATAGTATAAGAAAAACATGTGACACGAAAAGTTGTGGAATTATGGTATGAATCCATATACGCTTGCAATATATTAAAACTAGTGTATGAATTGAGACCAAACAGGTTCAAGCCCGCTAAACGATGGTATAATATTGTTTTGTATAAATACTTTTTCATGACAATATTGTACTTTATATTTTGTGCACGTGTTATGTTAGATTGAGTTTTATTTTCAAAGTATTTAACATTGACTACTATTTTTTCTAGGTGTGACAATATGTTATTTGAAGGCGTGCACGTATGTTTTAACGAATGTGATGAGAAACTGGAAGCACATATATGTTTTTGGAAGGTGTGCATGTATGTTCTTTGAAGACGTGCATATATGTTTTAACGAATTTGATGAAAAACTCGAAGTACATATATGTTTTTGGAAGGTGTGCATGTATGTTCTTTGAAGACGTGCATATATGTTTTAACGAATTTGATGAGAAACTCGAAGTACATATATGTTCTTGGAAGGCGTGCATGTATGTTCTTGGAAGACGTGCATACATGTTTGAAATAATCTGACGAGAAACTTCAAATACATATGTTTTGTGCACATATGTACATTCAAAATTATACATTTGATTTGTATTTTATTTGATATAAATTTTTTTGTATTATATTATGTTCTTGGTTTGGTTTGTAATAAATCTAAAGGTTACAACTATAATTTATGTTTTTAGTTTTTATTTAAGAAGTTTATAGAATATACGCCAGAAACATATGCGCAATTACACTTTTAAGTAAAACTAATTTGAAGTTTAAACTATTGTACAATAAAAACACATGTAAATTTATATTATTTGAAAGAAACACATATGCACTTTGACTTTCTAGAAACATGCATGCTAAAAAAAAAAAAAAAAAAAAAAAAATCTGAAAATTATGAGTCATTTAAAACTGGATTTAATAAAAAAAAAATAGAAAATATAAAAATTGTATTTTACTATAATACCCTTTAGATTAAATAATAATCTTTAATATTAAAAAAAATCTCATTGGTCTAGAAGAGTTCTCACAGTTCTCGCACTTAACAGGGTTCTCAAAATAAAGGCCCCCTATATATATATATATATATATATATATATATATATATATATATATATATATATATATATATATATATATATATAGTTAGGATCAAATAAGAAGATTACTTAAAATAAGAAGGAATAAGAAGAACTATAATCGCAAATCCGAGATGCACCGACCTAAATTAGATGCATCCCTATAATCTTAGATGTACTATAACGCACCATAGTGTGTTTTCTAGCTTTTAATCAGATGCATATACGTATATTAGATGCATTTCGTTATTTCTCTTGTTTTTTGTTCCTCTGCACGTGCCGAAATCATGAAAATCAATTTGCACCATCTATAAATCAAATTAACTTTCGAAACTCAAGATGTTGCATCTATATGAATAGAAATGCATCTAATGCAAGTCGTTGCATCTCAAATGTGTGATTTTGGTCACTTCTCACCACTTCTTATTTTAATTTATTTCTCACTGAATCCCTACTCTCTCTCGCTCTCTCTCTCTCTCTCTCTCTCTCTATATATATATATATATATATATATATATATATATATATATATATATATATATATATATATATATATATATATATATATATATATATATATATATATATATCACAAACACCCCCCAAACGGCTATTATAGCCGTTGGGTTAAAAAAAAATCATTTTACCCCCCACCCCCTTTTCAAACGGCTAGTGTGTTTTAAAAAAATTCAAAATCATTTTTTTACCACTATAAATACCCAAATAACACACCATTTTTTTCACACTTCTACTACTCAATATTATACTTCCATTTGCTAAAAAAAATGTCTGGAGGCAACAACAACGATGATTCATTCATGAATCTTCTCGGTGGGTGGAATACCTCAAACTCGGTTTATCTTCAAACCCGAACGCGGGTTCATCATCACCCAACATCTCTTTTCCTAACCCACTAGGCTTGTCGAGCCAAGATCTTTACCTACAACATCAACAATTTCTGTTTTGGCAACAAAGTAAATAAAACACACTAAACACCAATTTCCAAAATCTACAATTCTCACAACATTCACAACTGAAACACATGAGGTTTCCGAAACACCCACGTCTCTTCCAAAGCCCAAAAGTCGTGGTAAACGAAAGTCCAAAAAATCCAAAGAACCTGAACCAATCGATGAGGATGAACAAAATCTCAACTACGTCCCTGGACGTTGGCAACCAAAAGAGGAAAACTTACTTGACAAGTGTTATGTAGCCACTACGGAGGATCCGCTTGTCGGGCGTGCACAAGGATATGATACGTTTTGGCATCGGGTAAAAAATAAGTTCAATAGACTCAATTTTCAACGACACAACAAGGATATGATAACAAGCAAGTGGAAAACGTTGAACCGTGATTGCTCAAAGTGAGATGGATGTCCTCAAACGGGCGAAACAAATGTATCGTGATGAGCACAAATCCGCTCCGTTTGGTCTCGAAGAAGCTTGGGAGGTTTTGCGTGAGCATAAGAAAAAGGACTCGCCGGATCTGGTTGATTTAACCGGCGATGTCCCAAGCCAAACAAACGAGGCTTTGTTTGATCATGATGAAAAACCATGCCCCATGGGAAAAAAAGTGCTTCCAGGAAAGCCAGATCCGAGAGCACGACAAGTACTGGGGGAAGGAGCACCGGAGGAACGAGCTCGTCAAGCTAATTCACCAAAACTATGACAACCGAGTATCGTATCAAACGGGAAACTGCCCAAGCGACGTATCGGGCGGCTCAAGTAAAAGATGAAATGATAACAAGGTTGGAAGAGTTGAAATTTTTGATGATTGGCACTGAAGGCAAAGATCCAAACGTCGTGGATTGGATCAATGAAGAAAAAGACCGAATCATCCAAAAATATAACTTGCAACCTCGTCACTAGATTGTATTTTCGTCATTTTCTTTATGTTGTAGTTTACTTTGTAGTGTGTTTTTTTATTTCGTATTTTTTTTTCGTTGTAACTTTTTTTTTTAATTTCGTATTGTAATATGTTTACGAATTAATGATATGTTTTTTAATAAATGAAGTGTTTGTTTTAGTTTATGGGTTGAATTTGAAAATATTTGAGTTAAGGTTTAACTTTGGAAAGTTATGATAATGGGTGTTTTTTTGTTAAGTTAAAGTGAAATGTTAAAGCTGATGTGGCGCTGACGTGGCAAATGTTAAACCTTAACCTAAGGTTATTATACCTTGTGCTCTTATATTTTTTTGGTTTATGTTTCATAAGCCCAATTTCTTTGGCTAATTTTTGAGACTTGTAGGCTTTTATAAGTTTAATACGTCATAAAAAATTTATATGAGCTCAGAAGTTTCAAAATAAAAGCTGATAAGGCAATAAATAAATTTTAAGAAACACCCCAATGGTATAATCATTATTGGTATTATTTTGAACAGAAGATAAAAAAAAAAAAAAAAAAAAAAAAAAAAAAAAAAAAAAAAAAAACTTCGATATGTGATTGTGGACAATAATTAGATTCAGATATTGATCACTTCTTGAAACACCAGGAAAACCTTGAACCACTAAAGTAAGTGATCTTTATGGTAAGTCGACACTACATGTCTTTGTAGATTACCCGAATGCTAGTTCTAAGACTTCACGATTAAAGCAACGGAACCCTTGTTTTTTGCTATATGGAAATCGACCCACAAATCGTAAGGGTTTAGTTTTGGCCGATCGGTTTGTATGAGAGAAGCAGGGAGAGTGTTTTGTGTTCTAAGTTTTTCAAGAGATTCCTAATAACGATTATTCCAATCCTAATATAGGCTTTTGGATAAGTTGGTGAACAAGTTGGACTCTCCCTCCTCCACCTCTCTTAAACTATGTTTGGCCGAAACCCCTAACACATGGGCTAACCATGTGTTTTGGGCTAAGTCTATAATTTAATAAGTCCATTACTAATTAATAATAAGCCTATTAGTTAATTATTGCGTCTAACGAAATAATTAACGATTGTTCAGCGAATCATGAAATATAACCAATATAATTAATATAATTACACTAAATACATTAATTACATTATAAAAAGTAATTCATTGGTGTATACGTGTGTGACCCCATAGGCTCATGTATTTCCAGCTGTATAATTATTTGATTATGATACGAGCACTTACAATAGAAACTCGTCTCCAACTTCAACTCCCGGGACGGACCCACATTATTTTGAGTGTTAACATCTCGACTGATATATTTAGTTAGCATAATTAACTGGTCAGTAGTTTGGTCAATTATTTTGGCGAAGACATGTCCTCGATAAAACCACGTCACCAGATCAATTTCATTACTCAATAACAGTTAATTAAACACATGAATAATTGGTCAACATTTTGGTCAAAACTTTTGGGGAGAACATGTTGTCGTTGAAATGTTTGTGCGAAAAATTAGAGGGAAATAAATTTAGTAAGTGAAGAAGTGAATAAAAAAAAAGTCGGTCTTTTGGCGAGGACGGTTGTGGTAAAATTTTCTTCCCTTTTCGACAAATTCAAAGGCTAAAAGTCGGGTTTTTTTTCGTTTAGCGACTTTTGGCGAGGACATCTGTCCTCGTCAAATCCTTTCTCGCCCGTTCTACATTTTCTTGTAGTTTCGACTTCAAATAAATTATCCGTAGTAGTTACATCTGCTGTTCACGTTCCACGGGGTCATAAAACTGTCTCCTATGTTACGCTAAAAGAACTGACTTTTAAGACCATTTGTGACAAAGAGTATAGGTTTTCATATTTGTCATTAAAATTCAAAGATTATATTGTTCCTATTACCATTTACCAACACTTTTTCTTGAAAGTGTTACAGGTAAATTTTGATCTAAACATTCAGCAACTCTTTTTTTAAGGGTTTTCTCGGTAAATTTATTACTTCAAAAAACAATTAAGTACAACGAATGTGAGTGAATCTCACATCTCAGCCCAAAACTAAGCGAAAACAAACGCACTAACTGTGCTTCAAACCTAAACTATCATAAGAATGACATGACAAACTCATAAGACCTACTACAAATGCTATCTAAGTTGACCACAGAGACTAATATCAAAAGCATTAGTAAACTGCATTTGAGCATTAGTCAAACCAGGATCAACACAATCATCATCATCGTACGGGTCTTTATCATAAGTTTCCTTCTATTGTTCATACAAGCTTTTATTTCCCACTCCACTGACACTTTTAGAAGCTTTATTAACCTTGGAGCTCGTAGAAGCCATAAAACTGGCAGTTTCGTTGTATACCTCGAACACTTCACTATCACTATCCTCATTAACCGGATCGTTAACCTTTTTAGTAGCCACAGTAGAAGAACTAGGAAGCGTTGATTTAAAAAGTTTTTGTGGCTTTCCATCATCACCCATTTACACAAGTTTCCCATCAAGCATACGACTTTCCAATTCATTAGTCCTTGCAACCAAATGTGTAGTACTTGGACTACCAGATGCCAAACCAGTCACATCTTGAACAACTTTCTTACATGAATTTGACGACCCCACTTGATCCAAGCTCGTCATCTTTCTCAATCGAATTAAGCGCATCAAAAGGATTAGCCGAGTTCGTCTCTACTTCAGAATTCTTTTTCATACCACTTGAACTAGCACCATTCTTATTAAAAACAGCTTGGTAAACTTAGTTCTTAGATTTAAACTAAAACATAGATCCCACATTAGTATCACGATAAGTCTTTCTATAAGGCTATTGGAAACCATCATTCTTTGGTTTTTCAACAACGACTTCATTAGAAATCTTCAATTCGTAGCATCTATATTCAATATTCTCAAGCTCTTGTAGGAGGCATGTTCATGCAAATGTATGTATGTTGATTCACTCAGATATGTGATATCGAACTCGATAAGGTATACTGTAAAACTTACTTTAAATTTATACTTAATAATATATTAACTAGTCACACACTCACACTCACACATACAATGAAGCAGTGATTGATGAAGAAAAGCTATTAGCTCAAATAGCCAATGACAAATGGCTTAATGAAGGTGACAAAAACTCTGCTTATTTTCACCAAGTTATTAAAGGTAAAAAACACAGAAACCACATTAATATGGTGTTTGATGAGGAGGGTAAAAGGTATGAAGGTAAGGATGTTCCTATACAATTTGTTAAACATTTTGCAAAATTTCTTGGGGACAGTGTTAATACAAAAAGTGTTGATGATGGTGATGATCTGTTTATTATGAAAGTCTCTCAACATGAAGCAGAAAGTATGTGTTCAAAAGTGAGTATTGAGGAAATTAAAGAACCTCTCAAGAGTATTGATGATAAAAAAAGCTCCTAGGCCAGATGGGTACACAACTAAGTTTTTCAAAGTAGCTTGGTTTGTGGTGGGGGATGATGTATATGGTGCTATCAAAGAGTTCTTCAATTCTGGTAAGATGCTGGTAGAGCTTAATTCTACAATCATTTCTCTGGTCCCTAAAATGAAAAATCCAGCTAAAGTTTCAGGTTATAGACCAATTGCCTGTTGTAATGTGGTTTATAAAATCATAAGCAAAATTTTAACCAATAGGTTGAAGAATGTATTGTGCAGAATCATAAATAAGAATCAAAGTGCATTTATTCCTGGCAGAAGTATCACTAATAACATTCTCCTTACTCAAGAACTATTAAAAGGCTATGGATGTAAGAATGGTAAAGGCATATGTGCTCTTAAGATTGATATAATGAAGGTTTATGACACTGTGAGTTGGTCTTTCCTTGAAGAAGTTTTAATTGGGTTTGGCTTCCCAAGAAAGTTTGTTGGGTGGGTTATGACATGTATCAGGACTGCATCTTTCTCTATATGTTTTAATGGTGAAAGCCATGTGCATTTTAGAGGAGGGATAGGATTAAGGCAAGGTGATCCCATATCTCCTTACTTGTTCACTATTGTTATGGAGGTTCTGACACTGATTCTTCAAAGAAAAATTAGACAATCAGAGGCCTTTAAATATCATCATGGATGTGAAATCCTAAAAATCACAAGCTTATGCTTTGTAGATGAACTTATGGTTCTATGCAATGGAGATGTTAATTCTGTCATGGTGATTAAACAAGCATTGGATGAATTCATTGAGTATTCAGGCCTTAAGCCTAATTTGGGAAAAGGTACCTTATTCTACAGCAATATTAGTGATGAAATCAAGGAAAGCATTTTGGAAATCATTCCATTTAATGTTGGTACTCTTCCTGTCAAATACTTGGGAGTCCCTCTTGTGACCAAAAGACTAAGTGTTACCAACTGTAAGAACTTGGTGGAAAGAGTTAAAGGTAGGATCAAGGACTGAAAGAATAAATTTCTCTTATATGCTGGCAGAATGTAGTTAATAGCATCCATTCTATCTGCAATGCAAAATTACTGGGCTAATGTTTTCTTTCTTCCTAAGACTGTTACTAAAGATATTGATAGTCTGCTCAAAGATTTTTTATGAAGCCAAGGGGAAAAAGTCAGGGGAAAAGCAAGAATAGCCTGGAAAAGTGTATGCAAGCCTAAAGACACATGGTAGTTTAGGTTTCAAGCCTCTTGATTACTAGAACAATGTGTTAATAAGTAAGAACCTATGGAATGTTGCAAGCAAAAAAGACTCCTTATGGGTCAAATGGGTAAACATTTATAGACTCAAAGGGAGAAGTATCCGGGAGGTTGATGATGATAATAGTGCTAGTTGGGGGTGGAATAAACTGTTAAATCTCAGGGTTATCGTAAGACCTTTTATCAGGCATTGTTTGGGTAATGGTAAAATAACTAATGTCTGGCATGATACCTAGTGCAATGGAGGCCCTTTAGATAAGTTTGTGTCCAGAAGATAGGTTTTCAGAGCTAGCTATCTCAATGAGGATACAGTGGACAAAATCAGTTCTAATGGTAAAGTGCAGTTTCCATCTGAATGGTATGACGTGTTCCAGTTCTTAAAGATACTCAAAATATCCTTTTAAACCATAACAAACCTGATGATGTGAAATGGTGGCATAAAAGAAACTCTATGGTCAAGTTTAGTATTAATAAAGCCTGAAAGGACTTGAGTATTCAAGGAGAGGAAGTGGCATGGTGTAATGTAGTTTGGTTTTCAAATCTAATTCCTAAACATGTATTTATACTATGGCTATTAATGCATGAAAGGTTACCCACTCAAGACAGAATCCTCAAATGGTTCCCTAATAAGAGTATGCAATGTGCTCTGTGTAACAGTGGAATGGATAGCCATGATCATCTCTTCTTCAAATGTGAGTATTCTAGCAAAGTATGGCATGTTATAAGGGATAAATGCAGAATTGTGGTTATGATTAATAATTGGAGGGAGGTGCTTGGTGAGAGTGCTGCACTACCAAAATTTAAAAATATCTGGATCATTGTTAAGAAAATAGCCTATGCTGCTAGTGTGTATTTCCTGTGGCAAGAGAGGAATGGTAGGATATTCCAAAATAAAAGCAGGAAATGGGAAGAGGTTTGCTTTGCTGTTGAAAATAGTGTGAGACAAAAACTTTCAAGCCTAAAGACTATAAAGACAGATAGTGTTAAGGAAGTGTTTGAGTTGTGGGATGTTAAAATGGGTGATTGAAGCTTCTGATAAGATTTTAAATGAAGTATCTCAGTCAAGTATCTCTGCTTCTACTGCAGTTTTTCTCTTGTAAAAAGGAGTTTTGGATAAGCTTTTTCCTAAACTCACTGAATTGCAGGCTACTACAGTGATTCAATACCTTGAACCTTGGAGTCTATCTGGTGTGACTGTACCTTTCTAATAGCTATGTGCACCCTATTTGGCCTAGGGAGGGAATTGGTGTGCATATGGTGAAAAGAGGAGGTCTAATTCAGTAAGATGTACCATAATGAACGGTTGACCACTGTGAAGGGTAAGTAGCTTTAGTGGATGGTGTATGATGGGTGGAATAGAGAGGAATGAAAGATGGACCTTCTTGGTCCACCCAATATTCCATCAAAGGAGGTTAGGTTGGTCTTCACTCAAGGAATGTGTTTCCAAACAGCTGAAGCCATTCATAGAGATGGAAATGTAAGCTGTTTTGGAAGAGCTCTTGAGTGGAAGGGTTATGGGTCCCTAGTGAAGCCAGCCATTTTCCTGTCTTCTCTACTGTGGTTGTTGGTTGAGTGGTTTAGATGGGGAAATGTGCTGGAAATGTAGCTAGATGGTAAGTGCAATAAGGTGAATTTGATCAGCATGGTCTGTTCTGATGAAGTATTGTTCACAGCCATCTCTTTGGCTTAGTATGGATGCAGAAGTATAATGCTTGATGTTGTAATGTTGTCTTGTTTGATATTTGATAGTTAGATGTGGAGTATAAGATTTGGGGTTTGTCCAAATCTTCTCATGTTATTCTTATGATGTACATTTTTGAAGAATGATATATATAATTCACATTTGCACTAAAAAAAATATTAGAGTTGTTGGAACAATTCTAATAGTGCAACCTGGTCTTTTACACACCATATATTGGATACTTTTACGTGATAGTGATGATTGATGATTCATGAGTAAAAGTTTCTGTGCAGGTGTTTAGGGTTTAGGGTTTAGAGTGTACCACACATCTCTTGATATCAAATGCCAAACTAAAATTATTTTCATTACCACACATCTCTTGATATCAAATGCCAAACTAAAATTATTTTCATTGCTAACTGGGGCACTTGTTGGAGAAGCATTATTGGCATGTGATTCCCAATTTTCATTGTCTGCCTAAATATCGGTTGGAGACAATTTTATTGGACTTCAATTCTATTTAGGATTGATGCCTTAATTTCACCGGGTCTACTATTAATATAGCTCTTGACAAAAGTGCTTGTGTCTCCAACGTCAATTTTCTCAGCATCTTGTACATTTATATCAGAATCAAAGCAATTTCACTATAACTACTGTAAAATACGGCTCTGTACCAAAGGGTTTGTTACCTAGCGATAACACGTGATAGTGTGTGACGCTCTTCAACAAAAAAGGTTAATGTTGACATGTTGTATAGCGAGATTGTAATACTTTAACTTTTACATAAAAAATATTAAAAAAAAAAAAAAAAAAAAGAAAAAAAAAAAAAAAAAAAAAAAACCTCAATCGTTACAAGACTATTGGTAGCTACAAAACGCATGTGGTATAAAATTACTATCAACCTATGTATGGGCACTCTTATAAATACTCATTAAGGCTTCATAATGTTCGCTCTCTCTGCTTGTCCTATTATTCAAGCTCATAATATGTGGCATCACATAAATATTTGGGGTCAGGAAATTCTTTGACGTGTTTTTGAAGTATTTACTTAGGTATTCGGAAGATAAAAATCGATCTTGTTGAAAAATTTCGGTTATTTCAACTGATATCGTGACATATAGTTAGACGCTTAGTAAATATTGTTATGCTAGCTACCTTCAGCTAACTAATATCACGTTCATGTTTATTATTTTCTCGCTTCCTAATTGGTATCATTGACAATCACTTTTTTTTTTTTTTTTTTTTTTTTTTTTTTTTTTTTTTTCTTTCTTTTGGTAAAAGGTCAACGACGCGGTAAATATATTATTCCAAAAAACATTTAAGTACAGAGGATATGGGTGAATTGAATCTCATATCTCAACCCGTTACAGAGGCGGAAAAACTTACATAACAAGATACTTCATATTCTCTAAACAAGAAAATAAATCACTACTCAAAAAATAACATTAGACTCCTATGAAAACAAAATTACTCCCTACCAAGGTCATGGAGCTTAATACCATACATGTCATAAAGAGCATCCAAATTCTCTGAAAGATCGTAGACCTGATCCGCATAGTCATTATAATCATAATCATCATAATCATCTTCACGATCATGATCATTGACAATCACTTTCGCTACTATGTGACATATACATAACCTAAATCTATAGTGACACCTTTTTCTGTCACTAAGATTCTCGCTATGCAATATAAATAGGTTAGGAAAACTCATTCACCACTGTATAGTAGCTTGTTCATGATGATACATCCGGCCAAATCCATTGTATTAAATTTTTTTAAGTTGGTTCGTACAGAAAAAAAAAATATTAGCTACTACGGTATGCAAAAACGAATTCTGAAATATCATTGAGACATTTTGTTGAGCACACCGTCACAGTGGCTCAAAATTGATTTGTTTTCCTTTTTCTTTAGCATCTCACATTACTCGAGTGGCATTTACAATGATATAAAATATAATCGATATATATGATGATAACACGAATATTATTTACCTGTTTAAAACCTTTTACCCAAAAAAACTTGAATATATAAAGATATAATATAACGGAGACAAGTTACAAATAAGTAACTTGATCCGTGAAATAAACGTGGTTGTAGTTATCTCTTGGTGATAGCTACATTGGCTTCCAATCTTCATCGTCAATCATGGCGAAAACATTTCATCATTCACTAGCTCTAGTTTTGAGGGACCACTATAAAAACCAACTTAATTAATTGCACTTGCCAGTTTTAATGCAAGTTTTATGCAGAGTGGCGAAGTCGATTTCATTGATTTTATTACATCAAGAATCCAAATTTCTTGGTTGCTGACTGCAAAATTCTCCTTCATAAATGCAAATATCATGTGTTGGGGAGCTTTTAGTGAAATAAAACGGTATCTAGTTTAAATAAAATTTCAGTTATAATGTACTTACCAAAGATAACAATATATCCTCCACAGTCTTCTTCGAGAAACATTTGCTGATAATTTCCAGCCTAGCACTGAAATTAATTGGTATACCTTACTAAAAAGCTAGAGTATAGTAACTATTGATGCAAAGTTGAGCTTGTTCCTGAGAAATGTTTGAGTTATTAGATGATTGTTATAGAGCTTGAAAAAGCTCGAATCTATCTATTAGAAACCATTCTCAATCAACTAGGTATTTTTACATTGATTATTTTAACTATTAGCACACATAATATCTTTTGTTATTTTAACTATTCAAAATCAATATGAATTTGCAGATAATGGAATATCAGACATTCAGAGATACAATATATATCTGACATATATAGAAGACTTGCTACTTAGTAATGGACGAAGCCTCAATAATATTGTCAATATGTCGTATCTGGATGCTAAGTACACATTGGATTGAAATAACCGGTTGATATACGATGATCAAAATTACAGCATAACAGATCTTATAGAACAACATAGGACACTATATGACCGTCTAACCGCTAAACAGAAAGGTATTTATGAAATTGTAATCGACGTTGGTAACAACAACAAAGGTGGCATGTTTTTCGTGTATGGATACATTGGCACAGTGAAAACATATCTATACAAGACGTTGACAGCTATTGTACAATCCAAACATGAAATTGTTTTGAATGTTGCATCAAGTGGTATAGCTGCTCTTTTATTAGATGGTTGCAGAACTGGTCATTCCAGATTCGCTATACCAATTTATGTGGTGGACGACTCCATGCGTTCGATAAGTGTTGATAGTGATTTGGCAGAGCTGTTACGCGCGACAAATCTAATTATTTGGAATGAAGCAACTATGATCAACAAACACTGTTTCGAGGCATTTGACTGCACAATGAGAGTAAAGGGCAGGTCTTTGTAACGTGTTTGCGTAACATTGACCAAAGGGAAGCTCTTTGTAATGGAACGAGGTTAGGATGAATATATTTATTTAGAAGGAAGAATCATATATGGCGGTAAGGTTGGAGAAGTTTGTGCCATACCGCAACTAGTTACAAGTCCTTTTGATACATAAATGCCATTCAAATTAAACAGGAAACAGTTTCGGTATATGTATGTTTTGCAATGACTATAAATGAAAAGCCACTTTGTTTAAGGTTGATTTGTTTCTATAACGTCTGTTATTCTCTCATGGACAGTTATAAGTGGTTGTGTCAAGAGTAAAAAGCAAATAAGGTCTAAAAGTAATTTGTTGCGATAAGGATGAAGAGTATACAAATAAGACAACCAATGTCGTGTACATGAAATATGGCATAGACATTAGAATTTATTCAAATTGAATATTCATGTATTTGTCATTTTAACATTAAGATATTTTTGTCTAACTGATTTTCCTATATGAATGTTATATATTTATCTCTTAATTTTTTAATTACTTAATAAAGATTTGCATTAAATACTAATGTGAGAATGCTAAAATACAGTAGCTTTATGAAAGCTAACATGTTTATCAGGCGGGTTTTGGAAACTAGTTATTAGATATTGTATTTGAGTAAGTAATTTTGTTAAAACAATATAAGAAATGTAGATAAGTAATTTTCTTATTATGCTGAAAATTTAACATTCACCATGACTAGTAAATGTTTTATATAAAACACAGAATTGTTATTGAGAACGGTACTACACCAAAAGAGATACCATCTGTCGTATTTGCTTCTCGTAAAATATTGGTAGATACAACCTCACAAATTTGACTGCTTTCTTATCTCAATCTGTATATACGTCTTTAGCCGTTTCTCTATAATATAATAATAATAAAAGTAAATGGCTCACTTTTGAATGAAAAGGAAATTCTATAATAAGAGGTTGGACCATGGTCAAAAGATGCATCGCAATTGGAGATACGGAAGGACGAATGCCATTTTGTTTTTGAGTGGTCCAAAAGTACTCCAATATAGTTCGAGATATCTAAGTTAAAAGAGGGTCGTAGCTAAGTTGTTGACGGTTAGGCTTCATGATTTCAATGCTAATGACACGCAAGAAAGTATACGAGTAAAAATATATTTATTGAGTGAAACCTGTGTCATTAATGACGAAAAAAAATGAGTCACAATAGTTCACATGTTTCACCTACACATAAAATACCGCGCAAGTAAACTGCGGTTGGTAGATGCCTATATATAGTGACACAAATAGGGTGCTGGAATTATATATTATAAGCCTTTACGTGACACTGCTTTTGAAAGTGTTAATGAAGCCAAACTTATAATCTTTTTTGGCGACTCACTAAAAGCTTGACACATTTCTTGTTGTGCAATACATGATTAATGGATTACGCGTTCTTTGTTCTTATTATTCTTACAATTATTTTATACAGTATCTTGTGAAATTCACGGTATGTTTTTTTTTTTTTTTTTTTTTTTTTTTTATAAAAATGTAAAGAAATAGATAAAGATAATAATTAGCAAAAGTGTAAAACGCCTTATTCTAACACTCTTTAGTAAGTCACTAATAGCTTTGTCACTAAGTGACACTTTTACCACACCACATATCCCTTTGTTATTTTAGTTCTTACAAGCAAGGTTGTCAGGATCGGGATCTTATCTAGAATCGTTTTAGACTTTGCAAGATCGTAATCGTAGGATCGGATCGGATCGGGATCGTAAGATCCTATGAAAATGTATATATTTTTATATAGGGGTTGAAGTTTTATATTTCTATATAATATTTCATATGATAAATGAATCTAAATTGATGATAAAAGAAAAAATTATATGTTCAAGTACCGTAGTAGTATAATATTAGATATATTGCAATACATACTAGCACAAACTTACTACATACGTGCACGGTGCACCTACTTCTTTGTTTTAATATTTTTTATTATAGGTTTTCGTGATAGCATTTAGATTAATGCAAAGAGATAATGTTAATTTATCAGCACTTAATTCTGTAACTTTTTTGTCGCAGTACAATATTTAATGTAAAAAGATAAAAAGGATTATATCTGAAAATGAAACGACATAATTTATAATAGAGGGTAACATAATTTTTTTTTTCTTGATGACCAAATAAATTATATTAGAATATTCTGATAATATTACTGAATTTTTTTTCTTGATGACTAAATAAATTAAATTAGAATATTGATGCTTTTATATGTAACATAAAATAAATTATGAACAAAATTGGTTCAAGTATCTAGATGGTTTACTTCAAAAACAAGCTTTTGACATTTTACAATGCACGAAATCGTTTTTCATAATAAACCCAAAAAGGCACATATAAAGTATTTCTAAATAGTTCATAAAAATATAATGATTTTACACTCATTAATCTTACAAAATACAATCAATTAACAACACCAAAATAATAGTTTTTTTAAAAAAATTCTTAGTCATTAGGCTTTAAGAAATGGGCTTATACTTAATATGTTAATAAAATCAAATAAAAAAAATAAAAAATTAATAAAATAAAAAAATTAAAAAAAATTAATAATAGGCGATCCTATACGATCCTACGATCCTGCTGCGATCTTACTTGAATTACGATCTTGTTAAGATCCTGATCGTTTTTTGTGTGTAGGATCGTACGATCCTACGAGTAGGATCGCGATTTTGACAACCATGCTTACAAGTATTTCAAATATTGATAAAAGTGTCACTAGAACGCCTTGTAGTAACATTCTTTATTTGTCACTAAGTGGTTTGTCACTAGTAGCTTTGTCGCTAAATAACTCCTCACTATGCAGGATTGCTAGACTACATATTATGATTATTCTTGCATATCTTTCAAACCACTGGTGAAAACTAAACATGAACTAACGGCATGTGGTGTAAATATGATTGGTGTTATTTTAAACAGCAGGAAAAAAAAAACAAAAAGAAAAAACAAAAACTTCAATGAATCAATATAGACAAAGGACCAACAACCTAGAAACTAAAGTAGAAGCACCAATGATCCAAGTGTTAGTTTGGATGTACAATGGTACGAAAGAAACCCATATATGTTCATGCACATTGGATGACGTTCTATTTTTTATAATTTATATCTAAACAAGAGAAAGTCTATTTTACTTCTTATTCTGTTGGGTCATGACAGGCTAAAGTTTTTTTGGTAAAATTCAACGATAACCGATTAATCTTATGATTGTCCACATGCATACTTTGTCAAATGTTTTTCTACACAACTATATATTATTTTATTTCGTTCTCAACATTGATGGGTTGTAAAGCTGCATAAATACCTGGAGGGTGGCTTATTCATATTTGTGCATGGTTTAACTGAGCAACATCATACTTGAGTATTTTTCTTTCGGGTTGAATTCTTGTCTAAGGTATGTATTTCAATCAAATTACATGAACATTCATTGTGCGTACACAATTTGTGTGTTTTAATAGAGTAACTCCAGTCAATTTTTATTTTCCTTATCTGCTCGTATAGTTAGCTAGCATCGCATGCATATTGACACCACACACTGGATCCTCCACAACATTTGTTCCTTGATATTACATCAAGATTATTGTTCATTTGTACGTGGAGCTAACATACTTTGTATAATAAATAACAAGTACTCTTTACATAAGCTAGAGATTGAAGAATAGTACCGTAAAGGCGTAAACATACAGAAATTAATTCAGAGCAATTTTTATTCAGGAAGGAAGTTGATGGCGTCTCTAACAATGGCGTCACTTTGTAAGCCAACTTCGAATAGATTATCCGTAGTAGTTACATCATCGTCTTCACTTTCCACGGGTATAGTAATTTCAATCCTTTAAAGATTTACTATGTTAATTTTGTTTGTTCCTTGGAAGTTAATTTATAGTTATATTGCATGTCTCCTATTAATCAATGGAATGCGCATATTTAGGAGCACACGCTTCAAACTTTCTTCGGATATCTAAGGTTGAGAAGAATGTCTCTGCGCAATTTCAACGAAGGGGTTATAAAAATCATTTTGGTCAGAGCTTACACGAACCATTCACGCTACAACAAATGGACGAACAGAAGTTTAAACTTAACGCAGCATCTACCAACAATCCTCAATTTGATGCAACTCATGATTTGATTAAACCCACAGAATCTGTTATCAGTTTCCTGGAAGTTTTATATAGATTTATAAGGCCATATGCAGCCGTTGGAACGGTTAGATACTCTTAACATAATTAAATCTTTCAAATGAATTTTTAATTTCTATATTATGTTGCTCACTGTGGAAAATTGTCTTTGGCTAATTTAAAACCACGAAAACTGTCACGAAAAGTCATAAAACTGTCTCTAGTGTTACGCTAAAAGGACTGTCTTTTAAGACCAATTGTGACAAAGAGATAGTGTCTTTTTGAAACGTGGGTAAATACATCAGTCAGTAAATACATTCTCTAGTAACGTTCCAATAAACTCATAAATTTAAAATATGCCTAAGCTATCTCATCTCATTTTACAGGTTTTAAGTGTAGCTTCAATGTCTCTTCTTACTGTTGAGAAACTTTCAGATTTTTCTCCTTTGTTCTTCATGAAAGTGTTGCAGGTAAATTTTGTTCTAAACATTTACCAACTCCTACAACACCTCCATTTGAAATGCTCTTATCATCTATATTCAATTACGACTCTCAGGCTCTTGTCGGAGGCATGTTTATGCAAATGTACGTATGTGGATTCAATCAGATATGTGATATAGAACTCGACAAGGTATACTATTAAAGGAATCTTAATTTTTACGGAGTAATACATTAACTAATCACACATACATGCAAGTAATTTTTATGTGTATATAAGTGACAGTATGGTGTTTCAGGTTAACAAGCCATCTCTCCCATTAGCTGCTGGGGAACTATCTATGAAAACGGCTATCACCGTCTCTGCATTATCAGCTATCATGGTACTTAAACTTAATTAATATATGAGTTATGTTTAAGGATCTTAGTTATGACTAATTGAACTTTTCTAAACAAAGTAACAATAAAAATACTGAGGTGTTATAGGCAAAGCCATACTAGAGTTGAAACAAGAACTTTATATAGTGTTAAGTGTTTTGTATGTTGTTATCTTTGATGCTATAAATTTATAATGCTGTCACTATTTGTGAAAGAGCAATTTCATGTACAATCTAAAGTTAAGTGTATTTTATAGATATTGTTTTTTATATGCAGAGCTTGTCGATTGGGTGGATTGTTGGCTCTCCGGCATTGTTTTGGGGTTTTGTTGGGTGGTTTGTGGTTGGAACTGCATATTCTGCCAATGTGGTGAGTTTCACAAATGTAAATATAATATGGTTCTTAAATATACACAGAACACCAGATCATGTAAATATTTCTTGTATGTTGACCGTATGCAGCTGCCCTGGTTGCGATGGAAGAGATTTCCTTTCACAGCAGCTTTTTACATGTTAATTGCCCGGGCTCTAGTTGTTCCGATTGGATACTATTTGCATATGCAGGTCAGTTGTTCCTAATATATTCTGTATATCAGCTTGTGGAAAATAATTTACTAGTAGATGGTGTAGTAAGGAATTCTAAGAGCATAGGGTATCATAAGTTGGAAAATAATTTACTTGTAGATGGTGTAGATGGAAAATAATTTACTTGTAGATGGTATCATAACTCAACAATAACTCAACATTTTGGGCCTCACTTTTTTTCTATTTTTCCATTTATAAAATACAAAAAAAACATTTTCTTTAAAATTACTAAACTAAAATTTACAATAATTATCTTTTGTACTTTTGAAAAAAAAAAAGGACTGAAAATGTAAAACACCAAAACTTGGCTTTCTTGAACCTTAAAAAGCTGCACATTTTACACCAACTAAAACACACACATAACACACACACACGTTATACAAACATACACCAAAATACCCACCGAAACGCATTTAAATAGAAAAAAAAAAAAAAAAAAAGTGTTAATGTGCGTTGCCATGGTAACGCTGGGGTTAACGCATGACCTTAACGCGAGGCAATGGTATGATAACACAAGCTTGCGTTATGGGTGTCCATGTCAGCTTAACGTGAGGCCTCACGTTACCGCACTGTATGCTCTAAGAATAGACAATAGAGTGAAAGTTTTGGATCTTTTTATGCCCAATAAATTTTCTTCCAAATTTCCATGAGATAAAAAACTGATAGCTTTTACCCAACACTTACTTCCAAGTGTGTAAAAAAAGTTACTTATTTATTACTAAGATACGGAGTATAAAAAATTGTTCAAGAAAATCTTATAAGAGTCACCAAGTATATATATGTCACTGAAAGACATCTCTCTGCAGTTGTAGTCATAGTTCTCGCTTTAGCTTTGCATTGTATTTTTTCACTTTTGCACTATCAACTATCAAGGTCTTATATCTCCTATATTTCTGATATCTACAGAAATCCATCCATGGAGGATCCGCATTACTTTCAAGGCCAATATTATTTGCAGTTGGAATGCTTAGTGCATTTTCCGTCTCAACAATATTCTTTAAGGTGGAAACCATACTAGCAAGGCTTATAAATTTAAGTTCTTGCGAGATATCTTGGTGCTAACTTGATCATTTTTCTCTTAGGACATCCCCGATATTGAGGGAGATCGGATGCATGGAATTAAGTCTCTTGCTATAAAATTGGGTGAAAAACGGGTTAGTTAACTACTAATTTTTTCAATTCATTACTAATACGTAAATAGAAAAACAAAAATTGGAATAGCTTTGCTATAAATAAATTGACATGACATGAGTTTATATTTTTCAACATGTAGATTGTATGATTACATATGACTTACTATAACTTTGCAGATGTTCTGGATTTGTATTTGGATTCTTGAAATCGCTTATGTAGCTGCAGCTTTTGTTGGAGCAACTTCATCCATAACTTGGAGCAAATACGTAACGGTAATCATGATTCTATACACCTAAAATAGATACAGAACTTTATACAGTAGCGACAATATATCATCAAGAAGTCAATTTTCGACGATCAATAATAATGTAGATACTTTAGTAATATATGTTTCAATAAATACACACAATAAGTAGACGATTTGGTGATTAATGTTGCCATTCTTTTTCTTTGTTTAGGTCATTAGTCATCTTGGGATGGCATTATTACTTTGGATACGTGCAAAATCAGTCGATTTGAAAAGCATGGAAGCTGTTCAGTCGATGTACATGTTTCTTTGGCAAGTAAGTACACTAAATATTAGCGCCATTTATAGATATACGTTGTTATAAGTTAAGTCTAGCGTCTAACATTCTGTATTAATTGTTATTTTCTTTGTTTCACTTATCTCGATCTGGCTTCAATTAACCCTTTGTATATTTTGTAGCTCTTCTATGCTGAATACGGCCTTATCTCGCTTGTGCGCTGAATTGACCATCTTCTGGTGAAGAACAACACGACATGCTACCAAATAAGTAGAGCTTTATGATAAACTTTCACCACGTGATTTCAGATCTAGGTTCCAACAAATAGCGATTCTCTGTATGATATCATATCATACCATTTTTTACTTTTGATCTCTATGTATTTGGAGTTGAATCTTTATATGTTGTCATTGAAATGAAATTAAACTTCAATTCAGTAAATAACAACTAAATTTTATAAAAATATTATTTAACATATCCAGACACTTAGATGGAGAACGTGTTACAACTCTCACAATTATATGTATAGGATATATCCATTCTCCACGTTATTATATCGAGGTTTTTATTACGTTCCAAAACTAGTACAAACTGGAAACATTATTCGGCACATGTAAATATGAGACAATATATTCGGCACACTAATAAAAAAATTCTGAAGGAAATGTGTCGCTAAATTAGAGACATTTCTGACATATTAGTCATGAACTTCTAGCGACGAACCTCTTAAAATATCAGGCGGAACTCAGAGTTATTATTGGCTTAACTTTATGGAATATTTTTTTTATTCCTAGGAATTTTGGACGTCAATTAAACATTTCTACCTTTTCCCTCTCGATTTCAACATAATATTTTCCTGTGAAGCTTGTACAAATTTATACACTACAACAAATGGGCCATCTGGCAAGGACATTTTTAAGCATTTTGGTGGGGAAATGTCTTCGCTAAAAGGCCGTCGCTAAAACTTTTAGCGACGACTATAAAGGACTTTTAGCGACAACCGCTTGGGGCAACACAAATTCTCTAGTTAAAGGAGCCAACCGGGTCCGACGTGCTTTCGGAGAGGACATAGATTTTCGAAGTATAAATTTTGATGAAAAATGAAAATAGATGAATAAAATAGTTAGCAATTAAGTAACACTAAGTCGATTTTGTAATAATAAAAAATCAGCTGATTTAATTACAATTAAAGTGTGCCCTAGTTAAATCTAAAGATGAAACTCGATAATATTTCTGAATACTACCTTTGGTAGTCACCATCAAGTGGTCTTGTGCTTGTATTAGTTTTGAAATTAAAGAGAAATTATTCAATGTTACTGCCGGTAATCGATAATTTAGCGGGTGGATCGACTTCGATAGCTTTATTTTAAAAGAAGATATGTTGATTTAATTTGCATTCCATAAGATTACATTCGAATGAAGATTTCTATAAAAATATCAAGAACCACACATTTTTGTAAGGGGTTATGTTATACATATTTTGGATGTGACATGAGGGGTAAAGGCACAAAAGATTTTTTGTCATCTAATTTTTTTATTAGTTTATGTTCCGAGTTTTCTGTCAGTTTTATGCTTTTTACTTATTAAACTTTATATTTTATGTTCCGTATTTTCAGGTTTATAGTTTTTTAAATAAACAAAATTATAAAAATATAAAAAAATCGAAAAAAACAAGAGGGGTGCCTCTTGTAATTTTGAGGGTACAGATAACTTGTCCCTTTTGTAGGTTCAAACTTACATTTTATATGTAAAACACTTAGTTATTACATTTCCTCGACCTAATTTAATTTCCAAAAAACTTATATATTCTGCACATAATTTAATTTTTAGTATATCTTTTTAAATAGTCATAAAGGAAATTTTAGTAACCATATGGTTATTCAATTATATAAATATTATTATCGTGATTTTTGAATTTTTAAAACATGATAATCAATTTAAATTTACCTGTGATTATTCAGCCATAAACATATGATCATTTCCGAAAACAATTATCGGTTGAGAATACTTACAAAATATAGCAGAATAGTGTTTTGGGTATACAAAGTTTATATTAGTATTACAAAAACGTACAATTGATAATCATTTTCACTAGAATTATGTTTGAGATGCTATAGTCATTCTCAATCGCCGGTTGCTGTTTCGGGTCTATGTGGCAATAAAATGTTAAAAACTCTGAAACTATTCATAGTTTAATGCATATGTTATTATGAAAAAGCTTATAAAATCGTACAGGGTTTCTATATAATGAAAAATTTTTTTTAATCAAAGGTTTATAAGTAGGGGCATAACCAACTTTTAAAAGGATCGGGTGCACCAAAATTTGCAACACTAATATAAGTGTTAGTCGTATATTTTTGTATAGCAAAAGAATATTTGTAATGGGCTAGGCCCGACTTTTCTAGTGTGTTAGGTCATTGTACTTTATATATGTTCGGTTTTGTGATAAGTGAATGACAAACAATACTTTACAAACTTACATTGTATCACGCCTCTCTTTGTATGATCCTTAAACCCTAATTTTCTTTCGTTCCTCTTCTTCCGTTTTTTCATTGTTGTTGGTATTTGTGTTGTCGACTGTTGGTTTTGTGATAACCAGTCGTCACTTTTATACGTTGATCGTTGGCTTTGTGATTGACAGCCAGTTAACATGATTTTTTTTGTCGACAGTCGATCGTTGGTTTGGGCATATAACCATTCAACTAGTTACTTTGGTGCTTAAGTTTTGTTCTTCTTGTATTACTGTTTCATCATTGTTGTTGTTACCATCCTATAAACCCTACCATACACACGTACAACACTTTACTACAAACGCTAGATTCCTACAACTCAATGTTTGCTCCATACGAACACTAAAACCATTATCATAACTGGTAATTTACCTCCGCCGCCTGTGATCTTACTATTCGACAAACTTAGGCCATTCATAACCTCAACAACCTTGTTCTGACATTGGCCGGTTCATCAGCTAGATGTCAAGAATGTCTTTATTATGGTGATTTAGCTGAGGCAGTTTATATTCATCAGCCGCTTGGGTTTCGAGATTCTTCACATCCTGATTACGTTTGTTTATTGCAGAGGTCTCTTTATGGTCTTAAACAGGCCTTTCGGGCTTGGTTTCAGTGTTTGGCTGCTTATATTATGCGGGTTGGGTTTAGTCATAGTCGTTGTGACTCCTCTTTATTTATCTATAGACAGGGACTAATACTGCTTATTTGTTGCTTTATGTTGATGATATTGTTCTCACTGCTTCATTTGAGAGTTTTTATAGAGGATTATTGCTTCTCTTCATCAGGAGTTTTATATGACGATTTTGGGTTCACTTAATTATTTTTTTGGGTATCGCTGTCATGCGCGACTCTTCAGGGATGTTTTTGTCTTAGCGTAAGTATGCTATAGAGATTCTTGAGCGGCTGATATGGTTGGTTGTAACCCAAGTCAGACTCCTGTTGATACTGAGTCTAAATTGGATGATGATGGTGACCTGATTTCTGATATGATGTTATATCGGAGTCCTGCGGGTTCTCTTCACTATCTACTTTTACTCGCCCTGATATTTCTTATGCAGTGCAGCATGCTTGTCTTTATATGCCTGATCCTCGGGAGCCTCATTTCTCGGCTCTTAAGCGGATTTTGTGGTATGTTCGGGGTACTTTAGACTATGGTTTACAGCTATTTTCCTCTTTTAGTACCTCACTGATTGCTTATTCGGATGCGGATTGGGCTGGTTGCCCTATTACTCGGAGATCGACTTCCGGTTATTGTGTATTTCTTGGTAACAACTTACTCTCATGGTCCTCTAAGCTTCAACCAACGCTTTCTTGTTCTAGTGCCGAGGCAGAGTATCGTGGTGTTGCCAATGATGTCGCTGAATTTACTACGTGAGCTAGGCATACTTTTTGTCTTCCGCTACGCTTGTTTACTGTGATAATGTGAGCGCTGTGTACTTATCTTCTAACCCGGTTCAACATCAACGCACCAAGCATATAGAAATTGATATTCACTTTGTTCGAGATTTGGTTGTTGCTAGTTAGGTTCGCGTTCTTCATGTCCCTTCACGTTATCAGTATGCAGATCTCTTCACCAAAGGTTTACCTTCCACTTTGTTTGATGAGTTTCATACTAGTTTGAGTATCCGTTGTACTCCCGCTCGAACTGCGGGGGAGTGTTAGTCGTATATTTTTGTATAGCCTAAGAATATTTGTAATGGGCTAGGCCCGACTTTTCTAGTGTGTTAGGTCATTGTATTCTATATATATTCAGTTTTATAATAAATGAATGATAGACAACACTTTGCAAACTTACTATAAGAGCTTACAGTTTTAGGACTGAGTGCAATTAAAAAAAATACGCGTGTTTTACAAAAATAACACTACGAAACATAAGATTATCGGGATCCTGTGACACCACATGACACCCCATACTTCCATTATCGTTTATAAGTTGATTATTTGACAAAGTTTTTAAGTTTCGAAGAGTTTCACCATTGTGATGCACTAACAACTACAGTATATTTTTTAAAAAAATTCTAATATTTAACTACTAATAATTAACCGGAAATTAAAGAAGACAACTTCAAACTTAATGTCCAGAGAGTTGTTTCTCTTAAATATTTATTACTTATTTTACTTTTTATATGGTTTTTTATTATGTTTCTTAACGAGTCAAATTTGGGACGTGCATTGCGGCGCCTTTCTAAAGCCAAAATTTTATAGTGGTTGCCTGACGTTTTTGAAACATGCATGTGAATGCTATATTTTCAATTCGTAGTATTTAAAGTAGAGACACATTTTGAAAACCAAACTTGTAACATCTAGCAATTGATGTTGACAAGTGTTCATCTTCATCCGAGATGACGACAAAATTATACCGGTTTCGGTTTAGTTGAATAAAATTAAGATTGAAATATGAATCGAATTGTGAGCGGGATTGGGATAAATTTATAAAACGAAAAAACAAATGGTAAAGTTTGGTAATTTTAAAAACAACATTATGGAACAACATTTGAGGCGTGAGACACACGTATAATAATAGTAATTAAATTTTTTTAAGAGTTTTTAAGCAATAATATTTTCTTTTTCTTTTTGTATATAGAATAGATAAGCAACTGCAGATGTATTTGAGCAACAATATTTAGTCAACCTTGGTGGTGCAGTAAGAAAGATACATGCCTAATTTGACAATCAATAGACTCCGATTTGTTAATAATATTTGCTTTTGTACATTCATGTATTGAATTTGGTAGTTCTTGTAAACCAGGAAAGTAGCCAATTATAATAAACTTAGGTTTCAACTAAGTAGAAGACAATAAAAACATATTACAACTTGCAAGTGTTATTTGACTCATTGCAGTTTGACATAAAACATACTTATCTTGGATATTGCTAGCTATAGCACCACGCAAGTAGAGAACGCATCTTCCTTGCACTTGCCGGCTTGGCTAATTCTTTCATCGTGCTTGAATTGTGAAAAATAAATAAATAAAAAGTACTATTCAATTCAAAGTTCAAACCCATGAAATCTCAAGACAGAGAATGCCCGGCCTCTCAAAACCGGTCTCTTAATATAATATAGTTATAGTTAGATGAGACAACTCTAGCTAGATATATCGTTCATATTCAGTTTTCTTCACGTTTGAATACTTAGATAGTTTAGCCTACATACTCCCAAAATAGAATCAATTCGATTTTTGTTATGTTGAGCCTGAATCTGTTACTTGTGCTTAAATTTTTTGTCTTTATAATGTAGAGTGAGTTTTATATTCTCCGCGTTTCCTTATGGTTTTATTACTATTCTTTGAGTTTTGGACATGTGTTAGATGTACTGTCCTTTTAGAATTTTCTCTTGTTCGCTAATTTATAAACTTCTGCAAACACACCCATGGAAAATTGCCACTCAGTAAATCAATTTCTATTCATAGTGAATATATGCTATGTGCATCACTAGTCAAATGGATATTTTTCTCTTAATTGCTACCGGTGCTTACGCTTGTTAGTTGTTAGTATTGTGAAATAGTCAAAGTGAAATATCGTAGAGATTTTTTTATTATATCTCTCAACGCCAAACTTGACAATATAAGGTCAAGATCGACCACGTCAAACTTTACTGAAAGAGAATACAAAAGAATATTTTCTGTTGACTTCTTCAATAAAAACATACTCCCTCCGTCTCATATTTATTGTCCATATTTCTTTTTATGGATGTCTCAAATTAATTGTCCACTTACCCGTTTTAGTAAGAAAAAGAGAATATAATGAGTGAATATTCCATTTGAGTGGTTGAGAGTAATAATGGTCCCACTTTTATTAATATTTGTGTTTCTTGTCTCCTGACAATAAATTTGAGACGGAGGGAGTAGTAGAATATAATATAATGCGGGACCGGATTTGAAGCTCATGTACGATGTACCAACAACATTATTGACATTCTGTGACTGTGTGACACACGAAAGAAATGTCATAAATTGAAATGTCAAAAAATATGTCACTAGGTGTGGTTTGTTTTTTTTTCTAATAAGTATTTTTTTTTTTTCACTTCTTTTGTTTGCAGAAGGGCAGATGTTTATGTTTTTTTTTTTTGCAGACATTAGTGTTTCTTTTCACTTTTTTCCTCTTCAAAATTTCAGACATTATCTTTCACTTCTTACTTCTTTTTTCACAACCCCTACATCTCTTTCTCAATATCTTACATCTCTTTTACGTTTCGTCTGTCTTTTTACGTTTTCGTCTATTTTTTTACGTTTTCGTCCGTTCTTTTACGTTTTCGCCTGTTTTTTACATTTTCACCTCTTTTTTTTACGTTTTCGCCATTTTTGTTTTCGTCCGTTTTTTTTCGTTTTCGCCCGTTTTCGTCTGTTTTTTACATTTTCGTCCGTTTTCTTACGTTTCGTCTGTTTTCTTACGTTTTTGTCCGTTTTCACCTGTTTTTTTACGTTTTCGCCTGTTTTTTTACGTTTTCGTCCTTTTTTTTTAATGTTTTCGTCGGTTTTTTTTCGTTCGTTTTCGCACCATTTTTACGTTTTCGGCCATTTTTTACGTTTTCGTCAATTTTCTTACGTTTTCACCATTTTTTTACTTTTTCGTCCGTTTTTTATGTTTTCGCCCGTTTTCTATCGCTCATTTACATTTTCGTCCATTTTTAACGTTTTCATCCGTTTTTTTACGCTTTCGTTCGTTTTTACGTTTTGGTCTATTTTTTATATTTTCATCTGTTTATTTTACGTTTTCATTCGTTTTCATATAATTTTATAAGTTTTTTGTACGTTATTTTATCTTACCTAACCAAGCGTAAAATAATGTAAGAAAACCGACGAAAACGAATGAAAACGAAACAAAACAGACGAAAACGTAAAAAAAATATGAAAACGTTAAAAAACGACGAAAAAATAAAAAACCGGACGAAAACGTAAGAAAATGGACTTGAATGTAAAAAAATAGACGAAGACGTTAAAAACAGATGAAAACATAGAAAATGGAGGAAAACGTAAAAAAAGACAAAAACGTAAAAAATGTAAAGAAACAGACGAAAACGTAAAAAAAATGGTGGAAAACGTTAAAAACAGATGAAAGCGTAAAAAAATAGACAAAAACGTAAAAAACAGACGAAAACGTAAAAAACGGACAAATACGTATAAAAACAAACAAAAACTTAAAAAAGGGGTCGAAAACTTAAAAAACATAAGAAAATATAAAAAACGGTCGAAAACGTAAAAAAAATACCTAAAGGTAAGAAAACCAATGATCCATTTGATCCATATGACAAAATGGTTTATAGCACAAAAAACGGTCGATATTGGTATATTTTGAACCATTATGTATTGTTTTTAATTTTTAATACTTCGTATTTTAAGCAATTGCTTGTTTTGCACTCAATAGCACAAAAAACTAGTGAAAAAGAAAAAGGGAAAAAAAAGTTACTTCGATAGCACAAAAAATACTAGTGAAAAAGAAAAAGAAGAAAAAGGAAAGAAGTATTTCAATATTACAAGAAACAAACGGTCTTCTTCTTGCAGATGAAGAGCTTAAATGCACCTCTTCTTTTGCAGACATGGTTTGCAGATGAAGAGGTAAAAGCTCTTTGTCTTACAAATGAAAAGTGTAACTAATGATAGTATCGGTACATATCTATATGTAATGGCACAATAAGAGTGTGGGTATATAGCTTTAGATTTTGTGACACCATTGTCCTATGATAAAATTCTCAAAACAATCCAAAAATATACTTACTTACGCATTTTATCAAGTGTCCAAGAACACTCACGGATAGACAGGACAATTTTTTTGTGTTACTAAAGTTTTGTCACTAAAACGTCACTTTTCTTGTAGTGAGAAGAGAATAAAAGGAAAATGCACTATTTATAATAGCGATATATGTCTTTTTTGGTATCTCCATGTCTCATCAACAAAAGTAATATAACATCAACCATTGGCGCAAACAAAAAGGGTGTGAGAAAATATACACAGTGTGTCGTCTTTGAAAAAATAAAATGTTTAATCTATATTGCTTATAAAAATTGAATACTCATTTTTGAAAATTTGAAAACTTAAATTAATGTAGTTTGTTTAAAATCTCTAAGTATTCCTTATTACTTTAATCTTGATCAATTTCAAACTTGACAAATGTTAAAAAAGACACGTTATATTAATTTTAAAAAACACACGCTTTATATTTTTAAAAACATACACTTTGTATCAAAGGTCAAATCGGAATCACAATTGCCGCTATACATAATCGCTTTACGTAGATATACGTCTAGTAATAAAATACTAATGTTGTTTATTTGATATTAAACTATAATTGAAAATAGTTTGAGAGTTGTGCTACAACGGATAGTTGGGATGGTGGTGGGGGAAGAACAAGACGCGTTTATAAAGGGGAGATACATTCTTGATGGTGTTCTTATAGCAAATCAAACTATGGAATTTTTGAAGAATAAGAAAGAAAAGGGGTTAATTTTCAAGGTTGATTTTAAGAAAGCGTACGATGGTATTAATTGAAGATTTTTGGTAAACATTATGAAAAGAATGGGGTTTGGAGAGAAATGGTTTAAATGGGTAGATACGTGCCTTAGGTCCTCGTCCTTGTCTATTCTTGTTATTGGATCTCCTACGGCGGAATTCGGTTTGGAGAGGGGTGTTAGACAAGGCGATCATCTTTCTCCTTTTTTATTTATTTTGGCGTCGGAGGGGTTAAACGCGATGGTAAAAGAAGCGGTGGTAAAAGGCATATTTAGAGGGTTCAAAGTGGGCAGTAATAATGTAAGTGTGTCACATCTTCAATACGCGGATGATACTATTTTTTTCGGGGAATGGAATAAGGAAAATGCTAAATCTCTTATGTGTATACTTAAGTGCTTCGAAGAGGTATCCGGGTTGCGTGTTAACTACATTAAAAGTAAGCTCTATGGAATCGGGGTCAATGAGAGTGAAGTGAGGGAGATGGCGATGTGGATGGGTTGTAGTGTTGGAGAATTTCCGTTTACATACTTGGGACTGCCGATTGGTGAGAATATGAGGCGGGTGGATGCATGGAATCCTGTGTTGGAGAAATTCAAAAAACGGTTGGCCGATTGGAGGGCAAAAACTATGTCGTACGGGGGTCGTCTAACATTGGTTAAATCGGTTCTAGGTAGCTTTCCATTGTAGAATTTCTCGATGTTCCGTGTGCCTATGAGTGTTTTAAAAAATGATCATGGTCGCCCTTACTGGGGCACTCAATCTCCTGAAGGTCGCTGGAGAGAGAAAGCTGACGTGGCAGGGAAAATGAGGGGGATTGAATGCCCTTACTGGGGCCAGCCTTACTCTCACTCCCTTCCGGTAAACTGTCGACCCCATTTGATCGATTATTAAGAAAAAAAAATCGGGCCAACAATATGATTGTTTCTTCCGATGATTTAAATCCACCCATCATCCTCTACCATGCGAAGATAATTTAAGATCTGTGTTCGTGATGGTAGCCTGCAAAGAACAATAGCCATGGTAGCCTGGAAAAAAAATAACAATTTGAAAAACGAATTTAGTAAACAGATTTGACAAAAAAAAAACGAATAAAAAACTCACCAGATCTATATATATAATAGCCATATTCCTCTCATTTAGCCTCCTCCCGTTTTATAAATCTTCATTCCCTATATATAATAACAGCCGAATCATCATCTTATTGAAACTGATCTTCGAAAAACAGTGGGTTTTCTTTTGTACGTGATCATGGAGGTTCGGGGTGGTTTAATTTTGATAGAGAGAAAAAAGGTGTCTAGGGTTTTTTGTGCCTGTAGAGATTGAGAGAAGATAATACAAGAGTCGTTTTTTTTTTTTTTTTTTTTTTTTTTTTTTTTAAATATTTTTAATAACCAATTAATTATGCCCCTAATTAGTAGAATAGTTTTTAAAATTGTATGACATTTTCAGCCAAAAAAAATAATACTTGCACTTTCAATTAAGAGGAGAGTTATTTTATATACAAAACTTTTCTCACATACAAAGGGACTCACTCCACCCTCAGATTAAAAGCATTTTATTATTTTACAGATTTTTTATAATTTAAATATCTTTTAAACCGTTAATCGTTAACCGAACATAGCTACACCATCGCGACGAGCATTTAATTATCTTTCTATAGACGGACACTTTGTTATATTTTCGAGAAAAAAATTGTTTTTTTTTCACTTTTTTTTTTTCGATTCCCAAATTTGTATAAAAAAAATCATATATGATTAAGCACTAATTTGAATATCACATGTGATATTTAGTGTTAAATCACATATGATATGTAATATCACATGTGATATTCAAATTTATCATATGTGATTTAACATTAATATCACATGTGATATAATACTAATATCACATGTGATATTCAAATTAGTGTTTAATTTAGGGCTGAGCGTCGGTCATAAACCGACACGAACCGGGAAAACCGTGAACCGAAACCGAACAGAATGTTGTTGGTTCGGTTCGGTTTTTCGTCGGTTCAATTCGGTTTTGTCGGTCTAGGTGTACTTTGGCATGTTTTTGTTGGTTTTGGGCCGAACCGGACCGGACCGAACCGACCCGAAACCGAAAGCATGTAAAACCTGAAACCGAAACCGAACCGACGGGCTGTAGGCATGGTTCGGTTTTTGTCGGTTTGGTCGGTTCGTCGGTCCGGTTCGGTTTTGAACCTTCGGTGCTCAGCCCTAGTTTAATCACATGTGATTTTTTTCATGCAAATTTCAGTAACGAAAAAAACGAAAAAAATGTAAAAAAAAAAAAAAAAAAAAAAAAAAAAAAAGTGAAGAATACGAAAATTTTTTTTCCCGAAAGTATATCAAAGGGCCTATATATAAAAAGATACTTAAATGCTTGTCGTAATGGTATATTTTTTTTCGCTTAACGATTAATGGTTTGAATGATATTAATATTTAAAAAAAGAAGAAGATGAAAGTCGGTTTTTAAATTGTTAGGATTAATCTCATCAGTTTCATGGGTTATGATTGATCTCTTGATATGTAAAACATCTTTTGTCCTTAAATAATCTTAAATCTTCAATTAATTACATAATTGGCACAATAAATTATAGTCATTGATCAACTCATCTAACGATAGTTTGATTTGCAAGTAGAAGACAATAATAAACTTAGGTTTCAACTAAGTAGAAGACAATAAAAACATATTACAACTTGCAAGTGTTATTTGACTCATTGCAGTTTGACATAAAACATACTCCCTCCGTCTCAAAATTATTGTCATCAGACAAGAAGCACATAGTTTAATAAAAGTGGGACCCCTATAAATTTCAACCACTCAAATAGAATATTCCTCCACTAAATTCTCTTTTTATTACCTAAAATAGAAGGTGGACAATTATTTTGAGACACCCAAAAAAGGAAATATGGATAATTATTTCGAGACGGAGGGAGTACTTATCTTGGATATTGCTAGCTATAGCACCACGCAAGTAGAGAACGCATCTTCCTTGCACTTGCCGGCTTGGCTAATTCTTTCATCGTGCTTGAATTGTGAAAAATAAATAAATAAAAAGTACTATTCAATTCAAAGTTCAAACCCATGAAATCTCAAGACAGAGAATGCCCGGCCTCTCAAAACCGGTCTCTTAATATAATATAGTTATAGTTAGATGAGACAACTCTAGCTAGATATATCGTTCATATTCAGTTTTCTTCACGTTTGAATACTTAGATAGTTTAGCCTACATACTCCCAAAATAGAATCAATTCGATTTTTGTTATGTTGAGCCTGAATCTGTTACTTGTGCTTAAATTTTTTGTCTTTATAATGTAGAGTGAGTTTTATATTCTCCGCGTTTCCTTATGGTTTTATTACTATTCTTTGAGTTTTGGACATGTGTTAGATGTACTGTCCTTTTAGAATTTTCTCTTGTTCGCTAATTTATAAACTTCTGCAAACACACCCATGGAAAATTGCCACTCAGTAAATCAATTTCTATTCATAGTGATTAGTGAATATATGCTATGTGCATCACTAGTCAAATGGATATTTTTCTCTTAATTGCTACCGGTGCTTACGCTTGTTAGTTGTTAGTATTGTGAAATAGTCAAAGTGAAATATCGTAGAGATTTTTTTATTATATCTCTCAACGCCAAACTTGACAATATAAGGTCAAGATCGACCACGTCAAACTTTACTGAAAGAGAATACAAAAGAATATTTTCTGTTGACTTCTTCAATAAAAACATAGTAGAATATAATACGGAGTATAATGCGGGACCGGATTTGAAGCTCATGTACGATGTACCAACAACATTATTGACATTCTGTGACTGTGTGACACACGAAAGAAATGTCATAAAAAATGTCACTAGGTGTGGGTTATTTTTTTCAGCATTTTTTTCCTCTTTTTATTTTTTTTTATGCAGGAAGGCAGATGTTTATGTTTGTTTTTTGTGCAGACATAAGTGCTTCTTTTCACTTCTTTGCTTTTCAAAATTTCAGACATTATCTTTCACTTCTTACCTCATCTTTCTCAACCCCTACATCCCTTTCTCAATATCTTACATCTCTTTTACGTTTCGTCTTTCTTTTTACGTTTTCGTCCGTTTTTTAAGTTTTTATTCCGTTTTTTACGTTTTCGTCCGTTCTTTTACGTTTTCGCCCGTTTTCGTCTGTCTTTTACGTTTTCGTCCGTTTTCTTACGTTTCGTCCGTTTTCTTACGTTTTCGTCCGTTTTCACCAGTTTTCTTACGTTTTTGTCCGTTTTCACCTTTTTTTTTACGTGTTCGTCCGTTTTCTTAAGTTTTCGCCTGTTTTTTTGGTTTTCGTCCGTTTTTTATGTTTTCGTCGGTTTTTTTGTTCGTTTTCGCACCTTTTTTAGGTTTTCGACCATTTTTTTCGTTTTCGTCAATTTTCTTACGTTTTCACCAATTTTTTTTTACTTTTTCGTCCGTTTTTTATGTTTTCGTCCGTTTTCTTACGTTTTCTACCGCTTTTTTACATTTTCGTCCATTTTTTACGTTTTCATCCGTTTTTTTTACGCTTTCGTTCGTTTTTACATTTTTGTCTATTTTTTAATATTTTCGTCTGTTTATTTTTCGTTTTCATTCGTTTTCATATAATTTTATAAGTTTTTTGTATGTTATTTTATCTTACCTAACCAAACGTAAGATAATGTAAGAAAACCGACGAAAACGAATGAAAACGAAAGAAAACAGACAAAAACAAAAAAAACAGACGAAAACGTAAAAAAGCAGTCGAAAACGTAAAAAAAGACGAAAACGTAAAAACGGTCGAAAACTTAAAAAACAGAAGAAAACGTAAAAAAAAAAGATTAAAACGGACGAAAACGGACTAAACGTAAAAACGGAGAAAATGTAAAAACATACGAAAACGTAAAAAAAATATGAAAACGTAAAAAACCGGACGAAAACGTAAGAAAATGGACTAGAATGTATAAAAAAATAGACGAAGACGTTAAAAACAGATGATAACATAGAAAATGGAGGAAAACGTAAAAAAAGAGACAAAAACGAAAAAAAAAAAAGTAAAGAAACAGACGAAAATGTAAAAAAATTGGTGGAAAACGTTAAAAACAGATGAAAGCGTAAAAAAACAGACAAAAACGTAAAAATGAGATGAAAACATAAAAAACAGACGAAAAGGTAAAAAACGGACGAAAACGGACTAAAACGTAAAAAAACCAGTGAAAACGTAAAAATTATACGAAAACGTAAAAAACGGACAAATACGTATAAAAACAAACAAAAACTTAAAAAAGGGGTCGAAAACTTAAAAAAACAGATGAAGACGTAAAAAACAGAAGAAAATGTAAAAAACGGTCGAAAACGTAAAAAAAATACCAAAACGTAAGAAAACCAATGATCCATTTGACCCATATGACAAAATGGTTTATAGCACAAAAAATGGTCGATATTGGATATTTTGAACCATTGTGTATTGTTTTTAATACTTCGTATTTTAAGCAATTGCTTGTTTTGCACTCAATAGCACAAAAAACTAGTGAAAAAGAAAAAGGAAAAAAAAGTTACTTAAATAGCACAAAAAATACTAGTGAAAAAGAAAAGAAGAAAAAGGAAAGAAGTACTTCAATAGTACAAAAAACAAACGGTCTTCTTCTTGCAGATGAAGAGCTTAAATGCACCTTTTCTTTTGCAGACATGGTTTGCAGATGAAGAGGTGAAAGCTCTTTCTCTTACAAATGAAAAGTGTAACTAATGATAGTATCGGTACAGATCTATATGTAATGGCACAATAAGAGTGTGGGTATATAGCTTTAGATTTTGTGACACCATTGTCCTATGATAAAATTCTCAAAACAATCCAAAAATATACATACTTACGCATTTTATTAAGTGTCCAAGAACAATCACGGACAGACATGACAGTTTACTAAAGTTTTGTCACTAAAACGTCACTTTTCTTGTAGTGAGAAGAGAATAAAAAGAAAATGCACTATTTATAATAGCGATATATGTCTTTTTTGGTATCTCCATGTCTCATCAACAAAAGTAATATAACATCAACCATTGGCGCAAACAAAAAGGGTGTGAGAAAATATACACAGTGTGTCGTCTTTGAAAAAATAAAATGTTTAATCTATATTGCTTATAAAAATTGAGCACTCATTTTTAAAAATTTGAAAACTTAAATTAGTGTGGTTTGTTTAAAATCTCTAAGTATTCCTTAATACTTTAAGCTTGATAAATTTCAAACTTGACAAATCTTAAAAAAGACACGTTATATTAATTTTAAAAAACACACGCTTTATATTTTTAAAAACATACACTTTGTATCAAAGGTCGAATCAGAATCACAATTGCCGCTATACATAATCGCTTTACGTAGATATACGTCTAGTAATAAAATACTAATGTTGTTTATTTAATATTAAACTATAATTGAAAATAGTTTGAGAGTTGTGCTACATCGGATAGTTGGGATGGTGGTGGGGGAAGAACAAAAAGCGTTTATAAAGGGGAGATACATTCTTGATGGTGTTCTTATAGCAAATGAAACTATGGAATTTTTGAAGAATAAGAAAGAAAAGGGGTTAATTTTCAAGGTTGAATTTAAGAAAGTGTACGATAGTATTAATTGGAGATTTTTGGTAAACATTATGAAAAGAATGGGGTTTGGAGAGAAATGGTGTAAATGGGTAGATACGTGCCTTAGGTCGTCGTCTTTGTCTATTCTTGTTAATGGATCTCCTACGGAGGAATTTGGTTTGGAGAGGGGTGTTAGACAAGGCGATCCTCTTTCTTCTTTTTTAATTATTTTGGCGTCGGAGGGGTTAAACGCGATGGTAAAAGAAGCGGTGGTAAACGGCATATTTAGAGGGATCAAAGTGGGCAGTAATAATGTAAGTGTGTCACATCTTCAATACGCGGATGATACTATTTTTTTGGGGGAATGGAATAAGAAAAATGCTAAATCTCTTATGTGTATACTTAAGTGCTTCGAAGAGGTATCCGGGTTGCGTGTTAACTACATTAAAAGTAAGTGTGGAAAACTAGGAAGGGGGGTTAAATAGTTTTACTAATTAAAACTTTGTTTTAAAACATTTAGATTAACTTATGTCAATCTATTTGGTTGTTTATGTTGGACGTTGATAGATAGATATATAAACGTGTAAAGAAAGATAAAGAGTAAGAAGCACATAACCACGACACGAGTATTTATAGTGGTTCGGCTACAAGGACACCTTCTTTGCCCTACTCCACTCCCCGACTCACCTATTCGAGAGTTCGTAAACACTACACGACACCAATCTCCTTATGGCGGAGAAGCCTTCACAACGTCGCCTACTCTTTTTCCGGTGCTAGGCTAACCACCGAGTTCTTTCACTCCAAGGTGAACCACACCTATCACAACGTCGCCTACCCTTTATTAGGTACTAGGCTAAGCACCTAGTTCCATTATTATAGAGGAACTACTACCCATCACAACACAACACCTAAATTCAAGGAGATCCACTCCTTGTTACAACACCATCAAGGATATCACCATCCTTGGAAATAAACTGATACTTATATGTATATCGATGTACCTCATCGATTATACGACCTATGCATCCTTCACCATGCCTTTGACACAACGCTTGGCACCTTTCACTAATGCCTTGGTCTTGACACCTTTAGCATTCTTCACTAATGCTTTTGACACGGACGTGAAGCACCTTTCACTAATGCCTTCGTCTTAACTCTTTCGACATCCTTCACTAATGCCTTCAACACAACATCTCTACGGAGGAAGAAAGAACTATCAACAAGAGAACCTTAGTTGTTTTGAGGAAGAAAGACTTGAGCTTGCTTGACTTCAAGAAGTGGTGATCTCGCCTTTAAGAGGGACCTAGAGAATCACACAAAAACAAAAGACAAACTACATAGAAAGATCTTTTAGGATCAGTGGTTAGAGAGGTACAATACTTGGAGAAAGTATGTGTGAAAGTGGTGAGCAAAAAGGAAGAAATGGATCCCTATTTATAGAGGAGAAAACTTATTGTTCCCCGGATCTCACGGATCCCTCCCACAAGGGATCCGGCTAGCCTAAAGCTAGGGATCCGAGGGACGCTCCTCTTTACTCATAGGTATTTTGGTTATGGATCATGGGTCATGGGTTTTTGATCCATGGGTCTTTTACTAGATACAATGTATCTCATGGGTTCAATGTTCCTAGCCAAGTGGTTTGGATAATACCATAGGTTATGGGTCAATACCATTTGTTAGTTTTTACCCATTTTAGTATATACTAGTTTAAGTATATATTTACCCAAATATGTAAACACTAGTTGTTGTACATATGTATTACTAAATCATAAAATCACTTATACTTGTTTTAGTGTTTTATGTGAAAACGTAAGTGTGTTAGAAAACTATTGGCTCAAACAGTTTACGTATTTTATTTGTTTCGTTAAAATGATTTTACGTTTGTTATCGACAAAACATTAGAAGATCGTAAAATATAAATAAACCTTTTTACGGCTTATTTGTATTAACAATCTCCCTTTTTTGTTGATGACAAAACATAAAATTATTTTAAGTAAAAACTAAAATTCGTAAAGATTCGAATTGGAGTTTTTACTCTCTTTTCCCCCTTTTTGTCGAAACAAAATGAGCGTCGAAAAGAAACTAACACAAGGTTTTAAGAAAAACATGTAAAAAAGAAAAGATGTAAGGTGAGTAAGTGACTGGAATGGTTCTCGTCTTAACTCCCTCTTGACGAGTCCATCCCTTTGTGAGGGCGTCAAGTACATAAAACTAAGTAAGCTAATGTTTTGCAATTATTTTTGCAAATGATTCGTCCTTGAGACGACAATGCTCCCCCTTGAAGATTGCAACGTTGCAATGGGGTGTCATGAAGTATGTTGCAAATGAATTTGCAATGTATGGTTTAACACAAAGCTCCCCCTAGCTTTATGGTGTCAAAATCTTCATGTGTATTTTGAAAATCTACAAAATAAAGGTTAGAAAACAAGAGTATAGTGCATAATCTCATGCAAATAAGACTCAAGTTAGTAGAAAATTGTTCTTCTGTACCACGGATCCCACGGTTCCCTTTATGGAGGGATCCGTCTAGGAATTATGGAGGGATCCGGCTGTCTGGTGACAGGTTCTTCAACAATGAAGATATGTCAAACAATGCTAATAATGAGGTGAGATATGTATATAATTGGCTAGCATAAGCACAAGGTAGCATGTCACATAAGTAATCATTCAATAAAACCAAGATATAATCAAACAAATCTCTAAAACTAAGAGAATGATCTAGCCATACGATTTCTACTAATAGGTTACTAAAGCCTAGAATGCAACAAAGTGCTTGAGTCTAAGGATGAGTAGATTTGTTGATTTGGTCCAATCTTTCAAGAAGATGATTAAACATGAAATGTAACTCATTTCGTACTTCTTGAACAAGTTCGTGGGTGATTAGAAAATTTGGGCAACTATTGCCTTCATTGGGAACCGGAGGGAAATGGATGTTTTGATGAGGCTCTACTAATGATTGTGGGATTTCATTTTGAGGTGTGGGATGAGGTTATACTAAAGGTGAGGGTGGTGGTAGTGGAAGTTCCTTCATATGATCATGTCCATGATCGTTCCTTGTTTCCCAAGATGGACTATTCGGTGTTGTGGGTGGTTCCCTATTAAACGCAAGGTTGCAAAAATCGCTAGGCGGTAGCTCGGCGGCCGGGTAGGGCCTAGAGATTAATCGGTTAGGCGGGGATTAATCGGTTTGGATTTTTTATATATAAAATTTGTGGAAAACTAGAAGGGGGGTTGAATATTTTTACCAATTTAAAACTTCCTTTTAAATATTTAGATCGACTTATGTCAATCTATTTGGTTGTTTATGTTGGACGTTGATAGATAGATATATAAACATATAATGAAAGATAAAGAGTAAGAAGCACATCACCACGACACAAGTTATTTATAGTGGTTCAGCTACAAGGACACCTTCCTTGCCCTACTCCACTCCCCGAGTCACCTACTCGAGAGTTCGTAAGCACTACACCAACTCCTTATGGCGGAGAAGCCTTCACAACGTCGCTTAACCTTTTTCCGGTACAAAGCTAAATACCGAGTTCTTTCACACCAAGGCGAACCACACCTAACACAACATCGCCTACCCTTTATACGGTGCTAGGATAACCACCGAGTTCTTTCACACCTTAGGAGAACTAATCCTATCACAACGTCGCCTACCCTTTATTAGGTACTAGGCTAAGCACCTAGTTCCATTATGGAGGAACTACTACCCTTCACGACACAACACCTATTATCAAGGAGATCTACTCCTTGTTACAACACCATCAAGGATATCACCATCCTTGTGAATAAATAAACACTTATATGTATAATGATGCACCTCATCAATTATACGACCTAAGCATTCTTCCCAAATGCTACTTGATTTGATTCTTCGGCATCCTTCACTAATGCCTTTGACACAACGCTTGGCATCCTTCACTAATGCCTTCGTCTTGACACCTTAAGCATTCTTCACTAATGCTTTGACGCGGATGATCAACATCTTTCACTAATGCTTTCATCTTGACACTTTCGGCATTCTTCACTAATGCCTTCAACCCAACATCTATGGAGAAAGGAAGAACTATAAACAAGAGAACCTTCGTTGTCTTGATGATGACGAAGCATGGCAACTCATGGACTTGAGCTTTGCACGTCTTCAAGATGTGGTGATCTTTCCTCTAATAGGAATCTACAAGATCACACAAAAACAAAAGAGAAAAGCTACATAGATCTCTTGGATCTGAGGTTAGAGGGTTAGAATACTTGGGGGAAATATGTGTGTAAAGGGATGAATAGAAAGGAAGAAATGACTCTCTATTTATAGAGGAAATTCACTACTGTTTCCCCGGATCCCACGGATCCCTTCCACTTGGGATCCGGCTAGCACAAAGCTAGGGATCCGTGGTCCGCTCCTCTTTGCCCATGGGTATTTTGGGTCATGGGTCATGGGTTATGGGTTGATCCATGATTTTCAATCTAGATACAATGTACCTTAAGGATACATTGAACTTGTGTAAGTGGTATATATAAAACCATGGGTTATGGGTCAAAAACCATTTGCTAGTTTTTATCTATTTAGTATATACTTGCTTTTACCCATTTTAGTATATACTTGTTTTTACCCATTTTAGTGTACTTAATATAAGTATGTATTAACCCAATATGTAAACACTAGTTGTTGTACATATGTATCTAACTCATAGAGTTACTTAAACTTGTTAAGCCAAAATGTAAACACTAGCTGTTGTACATGTGTATCTAAAATATAAAATCACTTAATCTTGTTATAGTGTTTTATGTGAAAACGTAAGTGTGTTATAAAACTATTAGTTCAAACCATTTACGTATTTTATTTGTTTCATTAATATGATTTTACTTTTGTTATCGACAAAACATTAGAAGATCGTAAAATATAAATAAACGTTTTTACGGCTTATTTGTATTAACAATCTCCCCCTTTTTGTTGATGACAAAACATAAAATTATTTTAAGGAAAAGCTAAAATTCGTAAACGTTTGAATTTGTAGTTTTTACTTTCTTCTCCCCCTTTTTGTCGAAACAAAAAGTGTTTGAAGAAACTAACATAATTTTTATAAGAAAAATAATAAAAAAAATGTAATGAGAGCAAGTGACGGGAATGGTACTCGTCTTAACTCCCCCTTGACGAGTCCATCCCTTTGAAAAAGGGCGTCAAGGACATAATGTAAAATAAGCTACTTGTGTTTGCAATTAAGTTTGCAAATGGTTCGTCTAAGAGACGAAAACGTGCTCCCCCTCGAATAATGCAAAGATGCAAAGGGGTATCATGAAGTGTAATCCAAAATTGGATTAAGTTGCAAATGATTTTGCAATATTGTTTGACACAAAGCTCCCCCTAGCTTTTATGGTGTCAAAATCTTCATGTGTTATTTTGAAAATCTACAAAGTAAAGGTTAGAAAAACAAGAGTATAGTGCATAATTTCCTGCAAAAGAGACTCAAGTTAGTAGAAATTTGTGCTTCTGTACCACGGATCCCACGGTTCCCTTTAAGGAGGGATCCGTCTAGTTAACAGGAAGGGATCCGGCTATCTGTTCCAGTTTCTTCAGCAGTGAAGAAATGTCAAGGAGTGCAACTTGAGGGAATGAGATAAAAGTACAATGTAACAAGCACAACACACATAATAGTCATGGCATAAAAGTATTCATTCAATAAAACAAAGAGATACACAACCAAATCTCTAAAAACTAAGAGAATGAACAAGCCAAATAGATGCTATAAATGCTAATAAGTCAACCCAAACTTAAGATTCGACTAAAAAGCTTAATTACTAAAAGATGTCCTAAACGTTTTAGGTTTGAGCTTATGACTATTATGGTTATTGTGGTTTAGGCTTGTTAACCTCTTTGAAACGTTCGAGGAGGTGATGAAACATGAAACGATGCTCTTCGCGTAATTCATGTATCAACCTTTCAACGTGTTTACAATGATAGCAATCCTTGTTATGGTTTTGAATTTCTTGAAGTGAAAGTTCAAGTGAAGTGGGTTGAGGTTCTTTAAATAAAGGAGGATTTGGTTGAGACTCATTTAGTGGTGGCTCTATAATGCTTGTGGCTAGAGGTAAAGAGACATCAACTTCCATTTGGTCAAGTGGTTACTTTTGATGTCTTCTCATAATCCAAAATGGACTATTGGGAGGGATGATAGAGTTTGCTTTTGGATCAAGTGTTGATTCAACATTTTGATTTTGTGGCTCAATCTTTTCATGTGAATTGGATGGTAATGGTGAAAGATGAGATGGCCAAGAGGGTAAGTCTTCTACATTGTGAGAGTGTGAGAATGATTGTGAAGTATCTATAGGTGCTAATGATGTTGGTTGAGTTGTGGGGGGTTTGTTTGCTATGGTAGAATTTGGTGAAGATATCCTAGAGGGAATCTTATTCTTGGGGATTAGTTTGATTGGTTTCCTTGATTTGGGAGAAATCCTAGCATTGGTGGACTTAACCGGAGATGATTCGGTTAAAGAAACTTCATGTATGATTCTAGCAAGTTTCTTGGGTGGTTCTTGGGTGGATGAATAAGCACTAGGAGCCTTTCTCATATTGAAATGACTAAGGGAAATGGTTGCAATTGCTGATATTTGTGTGAGATGACTAAGATGTTTCTAGGCAATGTGGTTTATAAAGAGAGGATCTTAGCAATTAGTATTTAAGACTTAATCCACTAATGTTCTTGGAAATGTGATGATTGACATGCACAAGGTTGAAATTCAGAGTTTCACTGATCTAGGAGCTCATTTAAGATGAGATGGAGTGTTTGGGTTAGCAATGTTAGACATATACTGTCACCCGGATCCCACGGTTCCTTCCTTGGAGGGATCCGTCTAGGCTATTCCTAGGGATCCGGATCTCAGCAGTTATGACAGATTTGAAATGGGTTTTCTAGAAGCTAAAGCCTATCTTGTTTTGGGTGTTTCAGATCTCCTAAGTGCTTTAGGAAGAGAGGGTACTTAAATGATCATGAATAATAAGTGTTTGTGCACATGATTGCTTTTTATGGAAGAAGGAAGAGACAAGAAAACTACCAATGGATGTCCAAGGATAACACTAGGAGTTATGAGGGTGACAAGTCATAATAAATGATCCTAGTGATCAGGTTTTAGCTTGAGGTGATATTAAGAAAAATTCTTAAAAATTTCAAGAATTGAAAAACTAATTATTGTCTTATCTTGAGATATAGAAGACTAAAAGCAATTTCCTAAAATTGTTTAGCTTGCTTTCCTAAGTGTTTAGAGAGATGAGACTTATTTTGTGAGTGGTTGAAGCGGAAGTATGGTTAGTATTAGATGTGATGATAGAATCAGACTAAGATCGTAAGTAAGCCTTTAGTGAGTCTAAGCCTTTCTCATCCCTGACGTGGACTTAGTTGGGTTCTAAAAAAAATATGCTAAGCTAATGTGATGTTATCTAGAAAGCAGTTTTAATGTGTAGAATGCTGCATTGTTGATCTGATGTCACGGATCCCACGGTTCCTTCAAGGGAAGGATCCGGCTAGGCTAATCCTAGGGATCCGGCATCTGCAGATCAGAATCAACACATAACCAAAAAATGATGTGCAGATTTTGTGCACAATTAAATCTATGAAACAAGTAATTTAGAAACAAGCAAGCCATCATATAGCACCAGAAACAATATCCAAAATTCCATAAACCAACAGTGCTAAAAAGAAATCATTTAAACATAAGATAAAAATTAAACACATTCCTATTGTCTCTTTTGTCAATTCTTCCTCTTTCTTTTTGACGGCTTAGTGAGATTGTAAGCGAGGTTTTGAATCATGCCTCTTATTTGTTTGTATTCCGCGGTCTCGTTTGGAATGGTTGGAAGTTGTTCGTGGTATTCAAGAATGTCCAATTTGATGTTGGATACGGGGTCGATGTCCTCCTCATCTTCTTCTTCCTCTTCTCCGGCCGAGGAGTCTGAGAGGGCTTCGGGTTTCTCTCCATTGACCATGAACCGTTTAGATGGTTGTTTGGTAAGGGGTACCATGACGTGATCGGAAAGGTAATGGTCATCGTTGATAGGGGATGGTTGCAATGCACTAACGTACTTACAAAATCGTGTTAGGAGCATACCATATGGGAGTACCATGTTGGAAGCTTTGAATACCCCAGCCATTCTCCTTACCATGTAATAGGCAAGATTAAATGGCCTTTGGTGGATAAGACAATAGATCATTTGCACAAGGCATGCGTTTGGATGATCTTTGTTTCCAACTAGGCTAATGATGTTTTCTCTAAGGATTTCTTCCCATTTTCTAAACATGGGATGCATTTCAAAAAGTTCCATTTTAAAGGGATTGCGATGAATTAGCTTTTTGTTACGATCGTAACGGGATTGGTCGGTCCTAATCTTAAAGATAGTATCGCGAATGGTTTCGGGATTGTCGAGAGGACTGTTGTAAAGAGGCTTAGGATCAAGTGCAAGGTTTTGAGCATTAATTGCCCAATCTTGAGAGTACATACAAATTCCTTCACAAGGAATGCGAAGAATTTGAGCAAAAGTGTTGAGAGGAAGAGTAAAGTTTTGTGTGTTGATGATAAAGGCAATTGAGATGCTATTATCGGTGTTTCTAATGATCCTAAAGCTTTTGTAAAACTCAAAAATGAAAACCGAACAAATTTGTTCATCAATGTCAAGAAGACAATCAAAGTTGATTGTCGAAAAAACTTGACGAGTGTCGGTACTTTCAAGGAAACATTCCTTGACTACACGACCTTCGTGAATAAGTCATTTTGTGAGGCTTTTGAAAATTTTACGGTTAGTTTTGGTCAGACCCCTTTTACGATAGTAGTGAGTAAGATAGTGAACGGTGTCATGATGATCTTGTTGAGTGGCTTTGGGCATGGTTGGTCCTAGAAATATAAATTTTCCAATTAGGTAAAATTAGTTGGAAATGGGTTTATGGTTTTTGGTTTATATTAACAATGTTGTGAGCACAATGTGATTTAGTTAAAAAGCCCATTTTCACTATTAATTTGAAAAACCCTAATTAAATTAATTTGATTAAAACTTAAGGAACCATAAACCCTAGAATGAAGATGATGAAAATTAGAACAAGTTAATGTAATTACTTACAATGGTGTTCTAGGAAGAAATGCTTTGAGGTTATGAAAGCCAATGAGGATGGATGCAGTAGCTTGGTCGTTTTTGTGTTATGAGAATAGAGGGAAAAAGATCAGTGGTGATTTTTGAAAGCGTATGGCTGAGTTCTGTTCCACGGTTCCCCCGGATCCTTTGTATTTGGGATCCGGCTAGTACAACTAGAGGGATCCGGCTATTAAGAAAAAAAAATAAAAAAAATTTGTTTGACAATCTTTTTGTAGTATGCTTACGGAATAGCTTACAAAAAAAAAACAGTTCGAAGGTTTTAGATGACGATTGTTTTTGAATGACGGCTTTTGATGAATCTCATATCGAGGATGTGATGACGGCGTAAAAAAAATTATTCCCTATGACGAGAAAGGTGGAAGAGTGACGAAAGAGACTTCTAACGCTCTTAGTGTTATAATAATCAAAGTAGTATTTGTGAAAAAAAATAGAACTCAAGTATCCTATCTAATGAAAAGTAGAACATACCTTTATGCTTCTTGATTTGGTATAAAACCAAAGATACTTCATGAGCTTTTAAAGTAATCCTTTGTACTTGATGTACTTAAGTTGTGATTACTTTAAGAATCCTTCCTTGAATGTTGACTTCATTTTTGAGTGAAGATTTTGGAGAATTCTAGCATGAAAATTACTCGAGAACGGAATATTGTTAGAATCATCTATCAATGTCCAACAAAATGTTTTAACAAAAAAATATGATCCAAAAAAAAAAAAATCCTTCTTTGTAGTTTTCAAACATACACGGATCGTATCAAGTCTTTAAAGTACAATATACTTTAAGAAACTTGGTTACGAAGCTCTGGTACCAATTGTGGAAAACTAGAAGGGGGGGTTGAATAGTTTTACCAATTTAAAACTTCCTTTTAAATATTTAGATCGACTTATGTCAATCTATTTGGTTGTTTATGTTGGACGTTGATAGATAGATATATAAACATATAATGAAAGATAAAGAGTAAGAAGCACATCACCACGACACAAGTTATTTATAGTGGTTCGGCTACAAGGACACCTTCCTTGCCCTACTCCACTCCCCGAGTCACCTACTCGAGAGTTCGTAAGCACTACACCAACTCCATATGGCGGAGAAGCCTTCACAACGTAGCTTAACCTTTTTCCGGTACAAAGCTAAATACTGAGTTCTTTCACACCAAGGCGAACCACACCTAACACAACATCGCCTACCCTTTATACGGTGCTAGGATAACCACCGATTTCTTTCACACCTTAGGAGAACTAATCCTATCACAACGTCGCCTACCCTTTATTAGGTACTAGGCTAAGCACCTAGTTCCATTATGGAGGAACTACTACCCTTCACGACACAACACCTATTATCAAGGAGATCTACTCCTTGTTACAACACCATCAAGGATATCACCATCCTTGTGAATAAATAAACACTTATATGTATAATGATGCACCTCATCAATTATACGACCTAAGCATTCTTCCCAAATGCTAATTGATTTGATTCTTCGGCATCCTTCACTAATGCCTTTGACACAACACTTGGCATCCTTCACTAATGCCTTCGTCTTGACACCTTAAGCATTCTTCACTAATGCTTTGACGCGGATGATCAGCATCTTTCACTAATGCTTTCATCTTGACACTTTCGGCATTCTTCACTAATGCCTTCAACCCAACATCTATGGAGAAAGGAAGAACTATCAACAAGAGAACCTTCGTTGTCTTGATGATGACGAAGCATGGCAACTCATGGACTTGAGCTTTGCACGTCTTCAAGATGTGGTGATCTTTCCTCTAATAGGAATCTACAAGATCACACAAAAACAAAAGAGAAAAGCTACATAGATCTCTTGGATCTGAGGTTAGAGGGTTAGAATACTTGGGGGAAATATGTGTGTAAAGGGATGAATAGAAAGGAAGAAATGACTCTCTATTTATAGAGGAAATTCACTACTGTTTCCCCGGATCCCACGGATCCCTTCCACTTGGGATCCGGCTAGCACAAAGCTAGGGATCCGTGGTCCGCTCCTCTTTGCCCATGGGTATTTTGGGTCATGGGTCATGGGTTATGGGTTGATCCATGATTTTCAATCTAGATACAATGTACCTTAAGGATACATTGAACTTGTGTAAGTGGTATATATAAAACCATGGGTTATGGGTCAAAAACCATTTGCTAGTTTTTATCTATTTAGTATATACTTGCTTTTACCCATTTTAGTATATACTTGTTTTTACCCATTTTAGTGTACTTAATATAAGTATGTATTCACCCAATATGTAAACACTAGTTGTTGTACATATGTATCTAACTCATAGAGTTACTTAAACTTGTTAAGCCAAAATGTAAACACTAGTTGTTGTACATGTGTATCTAAAATATAAAATCACTTAATCTTGTTATAGTGTTTTATGTGAAAACGTAAGTGTGTTATAAAACTATTAGTTCAAACCATTTACGTATTTTATTTGTTTCGTTAATATGATTTTACTTTTGTTATCGACAAAACATTAGAAGATCGTAAAATATAAATAAACGTTTTTACGGCTTATTTGTATTAACAAAATTATTAAATTTTGAAACTATATGCCCGATTTGGCCGATCTAGCCGATTTGTTTTCTATTTGGCCGATTTTTTCCGATTTTTTTCCGATTTTGCCGATTTTTACCCGTAACTGATTTTTTCGATTTATCCGATTTTCTCTGATTTGGCCGATTAATCGGCCGCCTAGGCCGATTAATCCGATTTTTATCCGATTTTTGTCAGTAACCGATTAATAAGGCCGATTAATGAAAATCAGAACGGCTAATCACCGCCTAGCGATTAATCGGCGATTAATCGGCCGTCTAGACCGATTTTTGCAACAGATATTAAACGAGAAAGTTGGTGAGTGGGAGGTTCTTGGTGGCGAGTGCTCTAATACATAGAGATTTAGGTGAGGAAGAGGCTCTATAAATCCATGTTCAAGGAATGAGGACTTAGACGGCTTGCTAGAACTAGCTATGTTTGGTTTTGAGCTAGATGACCCTTTTTGTAGCCCAAAAGGTTTGATGCTAATCCTTGCGGTTCTCTTACCAATTGTTGAATTAGTTTGTTGCGGTGGGATTCTCCCATTGTCATCTCTTATAGGAGGTGATTCGGTGGATGAGATTTCATGGATCATATGACCCTTTCTTTTGGATGAGCCTTTTGTTGAGGAGTTGTTGCTAAGATCTTTAGTCATGGTGGTGATAAGGATGCTATATGATCTTTTAGTGACTGATTTTGGAGAGCTAGATGGAAGTGATGCCCTAACCTTAAGAGTGTTTGGTTTATAAAGGGTAATTTTGAATTAGAGAATTAAATTCTTGGCCACTAAGAGGATTAAGCATGCACTTAGGATTTTGATCAGCTCTAGAGAGACAATAAATGAAAGCTAAAAGTGGTTAGATAACCAAAAGGTGGGTTAAAATAGAGGAGGGAAGCTGGTTTTAGCTTTCTGCAACCACGGATCCCGCGGATCCCTCTCACCAGGGATCCGTCTGGTTATAAACCAGGGATCCGCCTGTCAGACAGGTTCTAGGTGAAATGATTATGGTTTTGTGATGTTTATTACCTATGTATTTCGAGGTTTTGACCTAATTTTGAAGTTTCTAACTGTTGGATTTCTTAAATGATTAACCATAATGGGTGATGGTGCTTTATGATGGTTTTGGGTAAGAAAATTGACTTTAGGTAGTCTAACTAAGTGTTTTGACAAGGATACCATTTGATTTGATATGGAGAAATGGTGGTAATTAGTCCTAGAAGTTAGATGATGACTTAAGAAAAATTTACCAAAATCTTAAAAAATAAAGAAAAAAAATGAAAAACTAGTTTTGATCCTAATTTTGAGTCAAAAGTGATTAAGATCAATTTGCTAAAATTGATGGATATACCAAACTAAGTGTTATGAGATGTGATAAATTATGTGTGAGTGTTGGAGCGGAATTATGGTGAGTTTTGATGAGTTGATAAATCAAAAACACTTCAAAATATATCCTAGGTAAGCCATGGGTGAGTGTGAGGCTTTCAAATATATGAGGAAGACTTAGTTGGCTCTAATGTCTTATGTTTAACTAGTGTGAGGTGATCTATTGAGCTATTTTGATGTAAGCATAACCTTGTTGCAAAAGGTGTAGTTCTTCCCTAGTCAAACATAACCTTGTTGGCTCTACAAGGTTTAAGGTAGTCACGGATCCGGCAATCCTATGATGTAGTTCTTAGTTGGCTCTACAAGGTTTATGAGTGTGAGGCTTTCAAATATATGAGGAAGACTTAGTTGGCTCTAATGTCTTATGTTTGACTACTGATGAACAATAACCTTGTAGTTCTTCCCTCGGTTAATGACACCATAACCTTGTTGCAAAAGCTATGATCATAGGATTGCGGAGAAGGATCTAATGCAAAGATGAATTTAGAAAGATGACTTAGGAGCATTGCATACGGGAGCACCATTTTGTCCATGCTTCTTACACTTGCCATTCTCTTGATCATGTAGTAGGCAAGGTTAAAGCGAGTCTCGGTCACTAGGCAATAGATCATGAAACTTAGACATGCATTGGGGTGATCCTTGTTTCCTACTAGGCACAACACATTTCCCCTCACCACATTTTCCCATTTCCTATACAAGGCATACATCTCGGAAAGCTCCATTTGGAAAAGATCCCTATAGATCACTTTCGAATTCCTAGTGACCCTTGATGGGGATGCTCTTGGCATGAACACGGTGTCCCTCACCGTGGTTGCTTCCGGGATTATCATGTGATAGATTGCATGATGATCAACCATAGAGTGTATCTCCTCCAACGACCACTCATTAGAATACATACAAACACCTTGATATGGAACCCCTGTTATTCTTCCAAACTCTACAAGCGAAAAGGTGTACTCATGATCATTTATGGTAAAGTTAATCGAGATGGACCCATCATCATTTCTAACAATCCCCATTGTCTTGTAGAACTCGAGTACAAAAATAGGGCAAATTTGTTCGTTTATGTCCAATAAACAATCAAACCCGATAGTTCCAAAAACTTCTCTTATGTCGGTATTGGCAAGAAATGTTGGTTCTACTACTCGAACTTCGTGAAAGAGTCTCTTTTCGAGCATTTTAAAGGATTTCCTATCGTCCGAACTAAGTCCATCTTTTCTATGGTACATTGGTATGTAATGAGCGGTGTCTTGGTAATCTTGTTGTATGTTGCTTGGCATGATTGTTCCTAAACAATACAACCACAATGTGGTGTTAATTGTGAATAGTAACCTAGAGGGTTTGATCACAATTTTGCTCTCATCATCTGTGAAAACGTAGAGGGGGGGGGGGGGTGAATACGTTTCCGTTTCAAACTTAAAAATTTTGTATCAAATATAGTATAAACCATTGCATTTGCTAATCTCGACGCGAGGATGCATTTAACGCATTACGGCATGTAAGGCCAACCCCTTAATATTACATAAGATTCCTCAAAATTAATGGTTCATTATAAATCAAATTTCACCATTATTAGTCCGGTTGCTTTTTCTTGATCAAGCGTGTCATAATATGTAAAGTGTTAAATATAGTTTGTGACTATATGAAAGACCAAGTATGTATCACAAACATAGACATCAACCACATAGAAAATAAACAATGTAATGCAAGAATAAAAGTAAAGCGATAAGTAAAAAGGATAGACAAACCAACACGAGGATTTATAGTGGTTCGGCTACAAGGACACCTTCCTTGCCCTACTCCACTCCCCGAGTCACCTACTCAAGAGTTCGTAAACACTACACCAGTCTCCTTATGGCGGAGAAGCCTTCACAGCGTCGCTTACACCTTTTTCAGGTACAAAGCTAAATACCGAGTTCTTTCACACCAAGGCGAACCACACCTAACACAACGTCGCCTACCTGTTATACGGTGCTAGGCTAATCACCGAGTTCTTTCACTCCAAGGAGAACTAATCCTATCACAACGTCGCCTACCCTTTATTAGGTACTAGGTATAGCACCTATTTCCATTACTACGGAGGAACTACTACCCATCACAACACAACACCTAATCTTAAGGAGATCCACTCCTTATTACAACACCATCAAGGATATCACCATCCTTGGAAATAAACTAATACTATATGTATAACGATGCACCTCATCGATTATACGACCTTGGCATTCTTCACTAATGCCATTTGATTTGATTCCTAGGCATCCTTCACTAATGCCTTTGACACAACGCTTGGCACCTTTCACTAATGCCTTCGTCTTGACTTCTATGATACCCGTTATGTTTTGTGGCCCAACATAGCAAACCTTGTGTTTTATGGCACAAACACATAAACCATCTAGTCTAGTCATAGATACAAGAATATGATACTAGACAATATCCAAGACAATGTGTCTAACGGATATGAAGTCCTAAGCTAAACATCAAAGACACAAAGCATGATGTAGTTAGTCTTCTATGAATGAATATGACAAGTTTCCCAAGCTTGTTATAGAAGATCTTCATGTGCTTGTATCTTGTGATGGGTGATCACTTCAGTAGGTAAGAAAGCAAGATCTCTAAGCTTGCTTTGGAGGATCACTTCGGGAGTATGCTTACAACAAATGAGAGTTAGAAGCATTATGATCATATGAGATGAGGGTGGTTTACATGTTTCCTAATGATCTAAATATCCTAGAAATGGTGGAGAGAAACTATGTGTAAAGGTGTGTGAAACAATGAAGAAATGGCTCACTGTTTATAGAAGAAAACTAGCCACTGTACCCTGGATCCCACGGATCCCTCCCTTGAGGGATCCGTCCAGTGTATTACTGGGGATCCGTGGGACGCTCCCTTTTACCCATAAGTTTTGGGTCATGGGTTGGTCCATGGGTATTCTTTTAGATTCAATGTATCTAATAAGTACATTGTATCTAGTCAAATGGGTATGGGTCAATACCATGGGTTATGGATATGATCCATGGGTATTAGATTAGATACAATGTATCTAATGGATGTAATGCATCTAGTCAAATGGGTTATGAGTGCCCACCAAGGTACAATGTTTCTAGACTTTAGCTTTTATCCAACTACATTCAATGTATTTGGTCAATGGGTCAAATACTTAAGTTTCTACCCATTTATATTACCCATTATAATACATAATAGTTATGTATAAATTTACCCAATATGTAAACACTAGTTGTTATACATAAACTATTTAACTAAACATGTTTTAATGGTTTGTTGGGGGTTTGATCATAACGCAACATAACAAACATGTACGAACCTGTGTTGTAGCATACAAGGACTTGAGTCGTTGAGAGGTGTTGAGACAATATATAATTACAAGTAACTTATACATTTTACGTTATGTATTACAAGTTACATGTTTGTCATCAACAAAACAAATGAGAATGTATAGATTAAATATCGTAATATTTGCACTAACAATCTCCCCCTTTTTGATGATGACAAAATATATGTAAACGTAATAGATAGGTAAAATGTCAAAGTTACTTGTGTCCGTACTTCCTATATATTACCTTCTCCGTTTACACTCTTCTCCCCCTTTTGTTGAAACAAAAAAGGTGTGTCCTTTCTCCCAAGAATGGCGAGTTTGCATCATCCCTAGTGAAGTTAAAATAAAAACACCTTATTGCTCCAATTGGCACACCACGCCAATACCTTCAACATGAAACACTAATGACGAAGCTTAACAACTCATGACCTTGAGCTTGCACGTCTTCAAAAGGTGGTGATCTCGCCTTTAAGAGGAACCTAGAGAATTACATACAAAAAATAGAAAGATCCTTTGAATTTTAACCATTATTGCCAACGGCTCAATGGATCAAATATTTGAGGCTTAACCTACATCAAGGTTAGTGTTAAGAAGAAAAGAAAAAGGAAAAAATATACGATGAGAAAGAAATCTCCCTTTTGTTGAAACATAAAGGAATTTTGAAGAATGAATGTGTGCATGCTCCCCATTGACGGTTGCTCCCCCTTGTTAAAGGCGTCAAGTATTTTAGGAAGGCTAAGACGAAATTATTGCAAAATTTGCAATGTTTTAGCTTTGACGAAAAAATCTCCTTTATTGAGAGCGTCAAGTACTCCTAGTGTGTTTTGAAAATCTACAAAACAAAAAGTTAGTGCAAAATTATATTCGTCCTTGGACGAGTAAGTCATATGATGCACTTTATAAATGCTCGACGGAAGCTCCCCCTAGCTTGAGGGCGTCAAGAAGAACCTACAAAAAAAATAATGTAAAAGTTCATCCATAAATAGACGAGAATCCCATACACATCAAAGTGTATATATATGAACCTACAAAGAAAGGATTAGTGTAAAAAAAAGAGAATAATCCTACTACTTGCATCATCATGGTTGGTTTAGAGGTTGTAAGGTTTGTTCAAGGTAAGAAAAATATGCTTAGGGATGAGACACATTTCATTACGAAATTCACTTGGCTTTTGACAACATAGATGTTTGTGGAGGATGGTTGAGCGACCATGAATTGTAGTGGTAGTGAGACACTTGTAGGATGTGGTTGACATAAGTAGCTTGTGGTTTGAGGTTGTGGTTGACAAAAGTAGGATGTGGTAGAACATGAGACATACTTTAACATGTAGTTCATGAACTATACCTTGGACACGGTGATAATGATAGAGATCCTTATGACTTAGAGGTATGAAAGTTGTGGTAGAGGTGATGAAAGGTATGTTGATGACTCACTATAGGTGGTAGACATGATGACTTTGTGAGTAGTGATAAAAGTGGAGTAAAATGGTTAGGATGATGCAATATTAGGAATAAAAGAAAATGTGCGAATGAGCACAACTTGACTTGATGATGAAATCGACCATTGTCATCCTACAAGAATCCAAAAGAGTTAGTACAAAAGGAAAACATTTATACAAATGGATAAATTGTTCACATAAAATCATGAAACGAAAAGAACACGTAAAGGATCATATAAATGTAACTCATTTATAAACATATAAGAAAATGATAATCCTAAGTGTTGAAAAAGTGCTTGTGTGGAAAAAGGAAATTTGAAATGATTATCTAAAGAGATAATGTACGTACTGTTCTACGGTTCCACCGGTTCCCTCACTAGAGGGATCCGGCTAGCTTAATTCTAGGGATCCGGCTAACAGATGAGGTGAAAAGGAGGTGATTGGGTTCTATCAAGGTCTAGCACCTACATATCCTAAGTTACTCAGTCTATTAAGTGTCTTACATGAAGATGGACTTAAATGATCAAGAGAAAATGATTGATGGTAGCTAATGATTATTACTACAAGCATACATGTATACACGTTAAGTGATGAGTGTGTAAATACTCATCATTTTTGGTTAAATCTGAACTGCAAAAGGTTTAAAAATGCTCAGAAATGCATCAAAATACTGAAAATATCTCAAAATTGCATTTTATATGTTTCAGATGCAAAATGTTTAAAATCAGATGAAAAATGAGCTAAGTTTGCATAATTGGCAGTTTCAGTCCCCCAAGTTTCAAAAGTTGTCAGAAATAGTCCCTGAGCACTTAATTTCAAAAGAAAAATCACCAAAGGTCCTTTTAAAATCATAACTTGTCAAAATTAGTCCTTTGGTGAAAAATATCAAAAGTTTTGAGAAATTCCAAATTTGGTCCTTCAAGTTTAAAAATTGGCAAAAATGGTCCTTGGAAATTGGAAAATGTCAAGTTTGGTCCTTGTACTATTAGAGCTTGTCACTTTTGGTCCCTTGGAACAACTTTGACAAAATGGCAGAATTGGTCCTTGTATTTTCAGAATTTGCATAACAAGTCCTTGTTATTAATACCCTTTATATCATTTTAGACCTTGTCAAAACCCCTTTGGACCCTGCCAATCCTTTGTGACCCCCTCAATTTGACCCCCCCTTTAATATTAAAACCCCCGGTCAAAAAATAAGTCAAACAAACACCCCCGCGCCATTTTTTTTTCTTCCTCACCAAATGCCCTGCAACACTCAAGCTCCCACACCTCCAGCTCAATTCCCACTCTCCTTGTTCCCCCCACCTCCACCAAACTCCAAAGAGCATTTAATGCCCCCTCATCCATTTCACTCAACCCTTCCAGTTGATATATCACTTTTGGCGCCAAATATGATCAAATGGCCAATAATGGTTCAAGCTATCCAATGGCCCCAAATTAAAGTGGGAACTGCTCAGAGGAGTGAGAGATGCACATTTGGGTATAAATAAAGGAAGAAGAAAGAGAGAAAGCAGTACTACTTAGTTTAATTCTCAAATGTATGTCGTTTTTTAATTCTTAAGTTTTAAATAGATTCTTAGTTGTTATTTCAAGTTTCATTGTATCAAACTAACTTGTTTCAGTGTATTACAACTATTTTCAAGTATCAATTCAAGTTTGTGTTCACATTTCATGTTTCATGTTCACTGTTGCAAATTTCAATTTCAAAATCTTATGTACAAGCGTTTAGTAGCTTATTTTTAAGCTCAAACAAGTCTAAGGAAGCTACTTATAGCTTTTTGTAAGCTTACATTCAAGTTTCAAGAAATTTTGGTTTTTGGTCAACGAAAGTCAAACTGAGCTCAAATTGAAATGGAAATGGATATGGGTGATGCAGTGCTGGATTTGGGTTGATTCAGAGTTAATGGGGTTGATATAAATAGGATAGTGGATCTGTGTTTAACTAATCTCAAGCCATAGTGGCTAGGACCTTATGTAAGTTCATTTTCAAAGTCACTGTATAATCTGTATTTGTGGTTAGGAGTAGTTTTTATCTGTTTATTAAGTTGTAATTAGGATAATTAAACTCAGTTTAATCAATAAAACAAACTAGTTTAGTGGTTAGCTTTGTTCAAATTGCATATCAGTTTTGACAGTGGTGTTTGGATCAGTGGGTAGACTAGAACTTGAGCCCTGGTTTGTACTTAATATTTGCATTATCAGTCTTGATATAAGTCACTGGAACCATTCTAGTAACAATATTGTGTCTGCATACTCTCAAAGTCAAAGTTAACTTGAATCTGTCTTAAGTACTTAACTGATAGGATTTTTAGAAAGCAAAAACTTGTTTTGTGTTTAGAAATCATAGGTATAGCTTTCATTAGCTTCATTTCATCATTTAACATCATAATCAGTCCAAAAATTGAGTTCAAATCTCACAAAAGTCAAATTATCAAAACTGTTGTCAAAAGTCAAAGTTGAAAATCCAGTTTTAAGCCTAACTAGGGTGATTTTTCATTGACTCATTTCTGGGCCAAATCAAATGAAATTGTGGTTTTAAAAACTTCAGTTGGTCTATTTTCTTATTACCAATTTTTTAGATTTTTGTAAATTTTTTATAAGCTCCTAAACAGCTTGTCATTTGGGTCTTATTTCCCCTGTGCACAAACTCAGTGAATACTGAGTGTGCACAGGTTTGTGCAGGGCTTGCACAGAGCTCAGCTTAGCTCACTTTGGTCTGGTCTTTGGTTTAGAAGTAGCTAGCCAGGTCTAGTGTAGGATCCTACTTCTGTTTTTTGATTTCCAGCTTATTTGGTAGCTTATTCTTAGGCTGCAAAGTAGCCCCAAAATCTGTTTTTGCACATTTAGCTCAAATCATCAAATCTGCTGAGCTTGCAATTCAGAGGTTAAGGCTTGTGGAAATTAGTTGCATTTGGGTACTCTTAGCATATTATAGCTTCTGTGTTACTTTGGTGATCTTTGGTTTTCATTTGCTTAATACAAGTGCTTATTTATAAGCTCCTTGCATTGCAGTTTCATTTTCTTGCACACAAGCCAATGTTTTTATATTTTTCTTAGATTCATAATATTAATTTAGACTTTTCTTGAATTTTTCATATTTTTCTAGTACTGTTTGGTATTTTTCTTGATTTAAAACAGTTTTTAAGTCTTTTTAATTAACATTTAATACAAATAAATCAGAAAAGTCTCAAAAAAATAATTTTTCATTTTATCCTAGGTTAAGATAAATATAAAAAGTCAAAAAAATATTTCTCCAGATTTTTCTTAGTTAAATTTGTATTTTTAAGCAATTTAAGTAGTTTTAAATAGTTTTTAATTCATAGAAAATAGAAAAATAATCAGAAAAATATAAAATTAGTTTTGAAAATTCTCTTTAGTTATTTTAGATTTTTCTAAGTCATAATTTCATTTTTTTTATCTTTATTTCATATTTTCTTGTATTTTAGGGTATTATTAAATAAGTAAAAATAGTTTTTTATTAATAATAATTAGATAAATAGTTTTAAAAATAATTTTCTTTTTCTAAAAATTTTCTTTTATCATTAGGTTTGTAAAAATATCATTTTCATATTTTTAGGATTAATACTGCTTCAGTATCACATTTTCTTTTGTATGTTACGTAGTTTTTAAATTTAAATTTTATAAAAGAAAAAATCAAAAACATCAGTTTAAAATAGTGATAGCGTTTATTTAATATAGTTTATCTTTTTAATTTTCTTTAATTTGCATTTAAGCCTCTGTAATTTATATACTTTCTCTTTAGTTATAATCATTCAAAACTCTTTTCCATTCAAATCCTCTCGATCACTATTCGTTTGGTGATTCATCGCACAACTCGCTGGGACATAACGACCTGGGGAAACCCTATACTCTCCTGATCTTCATTGCATTGGTGTCTGAACTGTTTTAAGTTTCTTACGGTTAGCCATTCACAAGTGGCTAGCTTGTGTGAGAAAACTTGACGGTTTGGCACTGATCAAATTTTTGGCGCCGCTGCCTGGGAGCTGTGCTGATTATCTTCCGTTTAGCAGATTAGTGATTTGAATATTCACTCTTTGTTCATACCATCTATCTATATATATATATCCATATTTTCTTATAAAAAACCCAAAAACCCAAAAACATCCAAAAACGTATAAAACACAAAAATATTTTTCTTTTGTTTCTATATATATATCAAAGATAAAAATACAAAAAGATTTGTCGTTTTCTTTGTTTAATAATAACAACATAAAAGATTACCACCGCAAACCAAGGCAGTGTACTGCCTAACTGGGGGTACGACCATAATAAGTTCCCGAACCAAAGATTACAACTTGCCTTTGTGTCCTTGTGATTGGTGTACCTTTTTCAAAGAAGCCATTCATCTTGTGATTATTGGTTAAGTTCACTGTTGTTTTGCCTCGATTTTGTTTTAATTGGATTTGTTGTTATATCTACTTTTCAGAACCAGAAAACTCAAAAAGATTCTTCTTACCCCATTTTCATAATTCCCATTCCTCTCCTTAACTCTGAGGTCTCTTAGGGTTAACTCTAGTGTATGCGCACTCGCTCTTCTAGATCTATAAGCCCATTTCGTGAGCTTGTCAAGATTCCAAGAAGGCGTGTCCATAGACTTTCTGCTCCATCAGTCGGATCTGAGATCCGGACTGCTCACACTACTTCCGTTATCATGGCGGAAGAACGTCCTATGTGTGAGCTTCTCCAGGCACCCATCAACGGGTATGGAGATTGATGAGTGCTTATTCACTCATCATTTTTGGTCAACATCTTTGTAATGGCCGTAGTATGTGTGTGGGGGGGGGGGGGGGTTGCCCCACATCTTTGTAAAAAAAAAAAAAAAAAAAACCTTTCAAATAATGGCCGTAGTATTTCCCTTTTACGTTCTTTGTTTCGGCATAACAGCCGGTACTTTGAATATTGAGGGCAATATTCATTTCTAGTGTGGGGGGGAGGGGGGAATTCTCACGAATTTTATCATGTATTATCCACCCAATTCCCCCGTTTTTGGCCAAAATGTTTTTTGGAGTAAGTGTTTTGCACTTACTCAATCGGTTATCAGTCCGCCATGTCTAATAAACAAAAGGATTGGCTAATCCAGGAGCAAACGGCTCTTGGTAAAGATATCTCAAATCCGTTGACGGCTTGCAATTTGCCCAAAATTGTATGGTGTTCAGCTCACCATATCTTTAATTAGTAAAGAGTTGGCTAGCCCGCAAGTTTATGGCTTGTGGTAAAGGCACTGGAAAAACCATAATTGGTAATCAGCTCACCAAAGATAATATTGATAATTTATCTAAGAGTTGGCTAGTCCAGAAGCAAACGGCTTCTGGTAAAGACAAATCAAAACCGTTGAAAGCTGGTGGTTTGCTCAAAATCACATGGTTATCAGTGTACCATAGTTCTTACTTGAGCTGAAACATTTGGCTACTCCAGAAGTAATGGCTTTTGGTAAAGAGACTCAAATACATTAAGTTTTCTCAAAAGATTGCTAGGGACTAGCAATGGTTCAGTGTGGGGGATTTGATGAGTGCTTATTCACTCATCATTTTTGGTCAAATCTGAACTGCAAAACATCTAAAAACACTCCGAAATGCATCAAAATACTAAAAATATCTCAAAATTGTGTTTTATATGTTTTAGATGCAAAACAAATGAAAAACGAACAAAGTTTGCATAATTGGCAGTTTCAGTCCCCCAACTTTTAAAAATGGCAACTTTAGTCCCTGGAATTTCAAAGAATGACAGAATTCACCCCTGGACATTTTAAATTGGAAAATAAACATTTTTGTCCTTTGGTAATTCTTACTTGTCAAAATTGGTCATTTTGAGAATTTTTGGAAAATTACAATTTCAGTCCTTCAAGTTTCACAAATGACAGATTTGGTCCTTGGTTTATTTGAGAAAGACAAGATTAACCCTTGGATCACTTTTCAGAAGTTACTTGATTGGTCCCTGAATTTTCAGTTTTGGCAGATTTGGTCCCTATATTTGCAATGGATTTCATATCTATATCCTAAGTCCAATTGTTACTAAAACTGTCCAAGCCCAAAACTATTACCCTTGGCCCATATTCATACCCGGTCAAAACCCATCCAACCCTCTGACCCGGTCAATTGATATCAAAACCAACCCTAAACCCTGTCTTCCCCATTCTTTTCCCGCCCAAGCAGAGAAGCCAAGAAACCCTAGCACCCTAACACTCTTTCTCTTCAACCCAAACACTCAACCCTCCTTCAACCTTTTACCCAGCTGCACCTTTACCCAAACCCACCTTAATCTCTTTTACCCAAATAATCCCAACTCCCAAACCCACTATCTTATTCCACCTCCCCCAAGACTTGCCACCATGGCAATCCCAGCTTCAAATAGACCTCATGGATGGCTTAGATGAACTCAAAATGGTACCTAACTATATGGACGGCTGAGATTGAAGGAAGATATGCACAAGTTTGGTCATTAGCTGCCTGCTCACACACAACAAGCACAAGAGAGTGAAGATTTGAAGACTTAGATTTAGTATAAATAGGACCTCTTGTAGCCATTCATTGGCACCCCCTAGTTTAATTTTCAATTTCAGTCTCTTGTTTTTAAATTCTAGTGTAATTTATTTTCAAATCAATGAAAAGTAGTTTACTTTGAGTTTATGTTTTTTCTTGCTTATATGTTGTTAACAATTCTGAGTCTAGATAACAAAATTAGTTTCTAAAAGAAAAGGGGTCAAAATAGCTTATTGGAAATCTGTTTAAAAGCATTTCATCCTTAAAGGGGTGTTTGGCTTATGTAGTCAAACGGGTCAGAATGCACTTCTAACCCATTTGACTTGTTGAGTCAAGATTGTTTTTGCAAGTTCAGAGATTATCACCTATTACAATCTGTTTTAGCAAGAGGTCTCAAAGTTAGTTAGCAAAGAAAAGTTTTTTTTTTCTCAGAACTGAGCAGCCAAGCCTGCTGTTCATCACCCTATTTTGCAGCTTCTTTGGTTTTCAAAATTAGAAGATTTTGTTTTTCTCTAATCTTTTTGTACCCAACTTACTCTAGTTCAAGTTTCAAGTGTCGAAATAACTTCTAACATAGTTAACATTGAATGTCAAAAGTCTACTTTACCTTGTTTTGTTTTCTGCACCAGCAGCAAATAAAGCTCACAGTTAGCTAATCTCAGCTTGATTTTGAGCCTTAAAAAGCTTCTATCTTGCATCCAAATCAGTTTATTGAACCTTGTTTATGCTAATCCATTGCTTTGTAGCTTTTTTCCTCACTTGGGAGCCTAATTCCTAGCTGAAACAGGCGTTTGAAACAGCCACTGTTGAACCTGGTGTTAGCCTGCATCAGTAGACAACACAGGTCACTCTTTTATGCTTATTAGTGCTTATCCGCTGTTCATAAGGTTTGCTGTTGTGTATTTAGGTTGCTTAGTTAGGATTAGTTCAAGTTGTAGCTAATTTAAGTCTCACCTAGTGCTTAATTGTAGTCTTTTATTCCTTGTGTTTCATTCTAGTTTTAGCCTTAGGACCCCCATAGTGTAGAACTTATATGCCAACTTCTACCCCTTGTTCTATTAGCTTATTGTGCTTAAGTTCAGCTTATTCACATTTTAGTTGATCATTTTTTTTCTTTGTCAAAACTGCTTACTGTTAATCGGTGTAAACAGTTAATGAAAACATGCTAAAGGAGTGTTTGGTCGTTGTCTAAAAAGGTGTTTGTTTTGATTCTTTCACAACTGTTGGTGAATAAGCAGTTGTAACTGCTTATTGCAAGCTTTTCTCTATTCAAATCTTTAGAAACAATTGCTCACTTTCATCTCTTAATCAAGTTTCAAAAAGAAAATTAAAAAAAAAAAAAAGTTTTGCAAAAAAATGGCATGGCTGGGACTCGAACCCACGCCATCCATCTCAACACCACACTCATTACCATTGCGCCCTTGGGTCTTGTCTCGTTAGATTTTACACAAACAAATCCTTTAAGGCATCTTAGGCAGTTTGTGCTTTAAGCACTTTTGAGCTTATTCCGGCTTATTTTCCAAAGCAACCCTGCGTTTTCTTATTTTTCTCTGACTAAGCACTGTCCCAAGTAGTTTTCTGTAATTTTTCAGATTTTTCAAAAGTAGTTTAGTATTTTTAATAATTTAATTAGTATTATTTAGTTTTTAATTCGTAGTAATTAATTTAAAAGTCAAAAAAATATTCCGCTTTTTCCTAAAATTATTTTTAGTCAAGTAGATCGTAGGAAAATTGATTTTACACCCGTAGCCCTTAAATTGCAAAATTTTTACGTTTATGGCTCGGGTTGTGTTCCCGTTTTTACGTTTTTACGTTTTTGCACCCTAGGACTTAGTGTAGCTTCGTTTTATCATTCCTTAGGTTTAGTGATAGTTTAATTTTAGTTTATTAGGGTTCCCTTGCCTTAATTACCTTCCCGTTCATTAAATTGTAGAATACGTAATCAAATCCAAATCATTAAAACCAAATCAAGTCCATAATCACGAAACTTAACGAATCCTTCCATTCACACCTCGTTGGGACACGACCCGGGGAAATCACTTTCCCGGTATCACTTTTATCACACCCGTGAGGTTTGGCACGTTAACCTTTTCCCTAAAGGGTTAATTTGTTGAATTTTACGGTTAATTTGATATATTGATATTGTGTTTGTTTTCACCACTCACTTCACATCGAATCAGAGATGCTATTGTTATCCCAGCCATCGTGGCTGAAAATTTTGAACTCAAAACCGGGTTACTGAATCTTGTAACCTCAAGTCAGTTCTATGGTTTTGAGCGGGATGATCCTCATGCTCATATTCGATGGTTTAACAAGATTGCATCTACCATCAAATACAAAAATGTCCCTACTGATGCTGTCAAGCTTCTTCTGTTCCCATTTTCTCTTGAGGGACAAGCCCGGATTTGGCTTGAAAAACAACCCCCTCAGTCAATCGAGACATGGGAAGACCTGGTGAAGAAATTTGTGAATGAATTTTATCCACCTTCCAAAACCACGAGTCTTAAAAATGAAATCATCAAGTTCACTCAAAAGTTTGATGAATCCTTCAGTGAATCGTGGGATCGTTTTAAGGAGTTGCTCCGCAAATGTCCTCACCACGGTTTCTCCGAGTTGATGCAACTCGATACTTTCTATAATGGAGTGAGTCAATCTGATCAAGATTCTCTTAATTCCTCCGCTGGAGGAAATTTCTTGAGCAAAACTGTCAAAGAAGCTTTAGCGATCATTGAAAACAAGTCTAAAGTCCGCACTGCACGAAGCAAGCCGGTTGTTTCCCAAGTCAGTGTTGGTCCTTCTTCTTCATCGCCCGTGAGTCAGTCTAGCACCGATGCTAAGATTGACAAACTCACTGAAGCAATTCAAGCTTTGGTTCTCTCCAACCAAAAGAAAGTCTCTTTTCCACAAACTTCACCTCCTGCTGAAGTTAAGAAAGTGGAAGTCTGTGTTACTTGTGGTGGCCCCCATGCTTATTACAACTGTATGGCCACCGATGGTAACCCTTTTGAAGCTAATGCTGTGGGCGGGATTTCTAATCCAGGAGGCAACCAATACCGTGCTCCTATAGACCCGAACCACCGTCCTAACCACTACCCTGGACCTCCCGGTTTTAACCAAAACCGTAATCAAAATCAGAATAGACCAAACCAAGGTTTTCAAAACCAAGGTAATTTTAGTCCAAACAACGGTTTTCAAAATCAAAATCAGAACTTCCAACACCAAGGAAATTTCAATAGAAACCCAGGTCAGGGAAATTTCAACCCAGGGTATTTTCATGGCAATAATCAAGGGAATTTTCAAAATCAAGGCCCTAATCCAAACAATAGAGGCCAGAATTTTCCTGTGCAAAATCAAGCCATTGTTCCAACTGGACCATCATCTGATGAGTTGTTGAAACAATTCATGAAATCCCAAGAGGAAATGAACAGGTTGTTGGTTAGCCAGATTTCGGACATTAAGAAGTCTTTAAATGATCGACCCTCGGGCTCAGGAAAACTTCCGAGCAACACGATCGCTAACCCGAGGGAAGATGCAAAGGCGATCACAACCATAAGTGGTGCTTCGTATGATGGACCCGCTATTCCTACTACCTCTTCTTCTTCTCTCCCGAAGGTAATGGAAAGCGAACCTTAGGCGACAAAGGACAAGGAACTTCCTACTAATAACGGAGGAACCAACAATGTCCATCCTCAGGTTGTCCCGAAACCCAAAACCAAACCTGGAGTTGTTTTTGAACCTCCAGTTGGCAACCCCAAATCCAAAACTTCTATTCCTTACCCCTCACGTTTAAATGAGCAAAAACTCCGCGAAAAAGCCAGTCATCAAATGGAGAAATTCTTTCAAATTTTCCAAGAACTTCATTTAGACATAAGCTTTGCGGATGCCATCATGCTGATGCCCAAGTTTGCATCAACTCTCAAACACATGTTGAGCAACAAGGAAAAGCTGTTTGAAATGGCCAAAACTCCTTTGAACAAGAACTGCTCAGCAGTTCTGTTAAAGAAGCTTCCCGAGAAGCTAGGAGATCCAGGAAAATTTCTTCTTCCTTGTGTTTTTCCTGGGATGATTGAATGCTTTGCCCTTGCCGATCTTGGTGCAAGCATCAATCTGATGCCTTATTCAGTGTGGAAGAAACTTTCTCTTCCGGAACTTATTCCTACCTGCATGACTCTTGAGCTTGCAGATCGTTCTATATCGCGTCCTCTTGGCATCGCCGAGGATGTATTCGTGAAAGTAGGAAAGTTCCATTTTCCAGCTGACTTCGTGGTTGTTGATTTCGATGCCGATCATCGGGTTCCTCTCATTGTTGGACGAGGATTCCTGAGAACGGGCCGTGCTCTTATTGATGTATTTGAGCAAGAAATCACGTTACGTGTGGGTAATGAAGCTGTCACCTTTAACCTTGATCAAACTTCAAGGTACTCCTCAAATTATGATACTGAATCAGTTAATCGAGTCGATTTAATTGATATTGCTTCAGAGGAGTACTCTCAAGAGTTTCTTGGTTATCTTCATAATTCTGTGAGTGGGGATTCCACCACATCTTCTAAACCTATCATTGCCGACTCTTCCCCCTCTCTTACTCCGTTTGAGGGAGGTGACTTCTTTCTGGAAGAGATCGATGAGTTTCTTGCTAGTGATGAATCAATTCCGCCTGGAATTGATGGTGTTTATGATTCGGAGGGAGATATCCTTTATCTCGAGCAATTGTTAAATGAAGATCCATTACCTTCACTCCCTCCGAAAGAAATCACAATTGAGGAAATCAAGTCAGTACAAACTTCTACTGAAGAATTTCCCGAGGTTGAACTTAAGGACCTACCTCCTCATCTCGAGTATGCATTCTTGGAGGGTGATGATAAATTACCCGTCATAATTGCTAAAGACTTAACTGAGGAGGAGAAAACTGCTCTCATAAAGGTCTTGAAGTCACACAAGCAAGCAATTGCTTGGAAACTCTCCGACATTAAGGGTATCAACCCTGAGTTTTGCACTCACAAAATCTTAATGGAGGATGACTTCAAACCAGCAGTCCAACATCAGAGAAGGGTGAATCCTAAGATTCATGAGGTTATCAAACAAGAGGTTCTCAAACTTCTTGATGCCGGTTTAATTTACCCGATCTCTGATAGTCCTTGGGTTAGCCCAATTCATTGCGTTCCTAAAAAGGGTGGCATTACTGTTGTCACAAATGAAGAAAACGAGTTAATTCCGACTCGATTGGTTACGGGATGGGGTGTGTGTATTGACTATCGCAAGTTAAACGAAGCCACCCGTAAAGACCATTTTCCTCTACCCTTCATGGATCAGATGCTTGAGAGATTAGCAGGGAACGAATACTATTGTTTCCTTGATGGTTTCTCGGGTTACTTTCAGATCCCCATTGATCCGCTGGATCAAGAAAAAACCACATTCACCTGCCCATACGGAACATTTGCCTACAGACGTATGCCTTTTGGCTTATGTAATGCTCCTGGCACGTTCCAACGATGTATGATGGAAATTTTCCACGACATGATCGGGGAAACAATGGAGGTGTTTATGGATGACTTCTCGGTCATTGGGGACTCGTTTCATACATGTCTCTCCCATTTAGAAAAAATGTTTCAAAGGTGTGAAGACACCAATCTTTGTCTAAATTGGGAGAAGAGCCACTTTATGGTCAAAGAAGGCATAGTCCTTGGCCATAAGATTTCCAAAAATGGGATTGAGGTAGATAGAGCAAAAGTTGATGTTATTGCTAAATTGCCTCATCCTACTACCGTCAAAGGTATTAGGAGTTTTCTAGGTCATGCCGGGTTTTATCGCAGATTCATACAAGATTTTTCTAAAATCGCTCGGCCTATGACCCATCTTCTTGAAAAAGATGCTCCTTTTATCTTCTCACTTGAGTGCATCGAAGCTTTTGAAACATTAAAGAAAAAGCTTACAGAAGCACCCATTCTAGTTGCCCCCGACTGGGATTTACCCTTTGAACTCATGTGCGATGCAAGTGATTTTGCTATCGGTGCAGTCTTGGGGCAACGGAAAACCAAGCATTTTCAGCCTATCCACTACGCAAGTAGAACTATGACTAAAGCTCAAACCCATTACACCACTACAGAAAAAGAATTATTAGTTGTGGTGTATGCGTTTGAGAAGTTTCGGCCATACCTTATCTTGACCAAATGCGTGGTGTATACGGATCACTCGGCTCTCAAATATCTCTTTGCAAAACAAGATGCAAAGCCGAGATTGCTCCGTTGGGTTCTCCTCCTACAAGAATTTGATATCATTATACGTGATAAAAAAAGAGCTGAGAACCTGGCTGTTGATCATCTGTCCCGTCTAGAAAACCCTTACCAAGATATATTCGAGAAAAAGGAAATTAACGAAACATTTCCTCTCGAAACTATCAATGTGGTTTCTTTTCGTGGAAACTCTTCTACCCCATGGTTTGCTGACTTTGCAAATTACCATGCGGGGAACTTTGTGGTGAAAGGGATGTCGTCCCAACAGAAAAACAAATTCTTTAAAGATGTAAAACATTACTTCTGGGACGACCCCTACTTGTTCAAAATTTGCGCGGATCAAGTCATCAGGCGATGTGTGTATGGTCAGGAAGCTAATGACATTCTCAAGGCTTGCCATTCTGGACCTACTGGGGGACATCATAGCCCCAACTACACTGCCAAGAAGGTGTTTGATTCCGGATTCTATTGGCCCACAATTTTCAAGGATGCCCATGAATTTGTCAGAACTTGTGACGCTTGTCAACGTCACGGGAATATTTCACAAAGAAATGAAATGCCGCAAAACGCCATTCAAGTGTGTGAGATTTTTGACATCTGCGGCATTGACTTTATGGGGCCATTTCCTTCTTCTCGTGGAAATAAATACATACTCGTGGCCGTTGACTATTTGTCAAAATGGGTTGAAGCTAAGGCTTTGCCTACCAACGATGCCCGAGTTGTTGTAAAATTCTTAAAATCTCTTTTTGCTAGGTTTGGAACTCCACGAGCCATAATCAGTGATCGTGGTACGCATTTTTGCAATGACCAGTTTGATAGAGTCATGCAAAAGTATGGTGTAACTCACCGTCTCTCTACTGCGTACCACCCCCAGACAAGTGGGCAAGTGGAAGTTTCCAACCGGGGGATAAAAAGAATTCTTGAAAGGACAGTAGGCGAAAACCGTGCTTCTTGGTCGGATAAGTTGGATGACGCACTCTGGGCCTTCCGTACAGCTTATAAAACACCCATCGGGTGCACTCCATACAAGCTAGTGTACGGGAAGGCATGTCATCTGCCGGTTGAGCTTGAGCACAAGGCATACTGGGCCTTGAAACATGCCAATTTTGATATTCAGACAGCTGGTGATCATCGGAAAGTTCAAATGAATGAATTAAATGAACTCCGTGATCAAGCATACGAGAACTCTTTGATCTACAAACAAAAGACAAAGAAGATTCATGACTCAAAAATCAAAAACCGCGTTTTCAACGTCGGTGATCGAGTCCTTCTTTTCAACTCAAGATTGAAGATTTTCTCGGGAAAATTAAAATCCCGCTGTTCTGGACCATTTACCATCACTAAAGTATTTCCATATAGAACCATTGAGTTATCTCAACCCGATGGTCCAAACTTTAAAGTGAATGGTCATCGGTTGAAGCATTATTTTGGAGAGGACATACCTCCTGTGGTTGTCCCGGATCTTCAAACTTTCCCCATGAACCAATGAATGCGGGGATCGAGTCAAGCTAGCGACTCGGGAATAAAAAACAGTAGCATGCCATATGGGTTTTCACCCATATTTCTGACTTCTTTCTATCTTTCTACCACCCTAGTGTGGGGGAGTTGCCCCCCGCTGTTGTATATAACTCAAAAAAAAAAAAAAAAAAAAAAAAAAATCTTTCAAAATAATGGCCGTAGTATTTCCCTTTTACGTTCTTTGTTTCGGCATAACCGCCGGTACTTTGAATATTGAGGGAAATCTTCATTTTTAAGTGTGGGGGGGAATTCTCACGAATTTTATCATGTAATTATACCGCCTAATTCCCCCGTTTTTGGCCAAAATTTTTTTTGGAGTAAGTGTTCTGCACTTACTCAGCTTATGGTTATCAGTCCGCCATGTCTAATAAACAAAAGGATTGGCTAATCCAGGAGCAAACGGCTCTTGGTAAAGATATTTCAAATCCATTGACGGCTTGCAATTTGCCCAAAATTGTATGGTATTCAGCTCACCATATCTTTAATTAGTGAAGAGTTGGCTAGCCCGCAAGTTTATGGCTTGTGGTAAAGGCAGTGGAAAAACCATAATTGGTAATCAGCTCACCAAAGATAATATTGATAATTTATCTAAGAGTTGGCTAGTCCAGAAGCAAACGGCTTCTGGTAAAGACAAATCAAATCCGTTGGAAGCTGGTGGTTTGCTCAAAATCACATGGTTATCAGTGTACCATGGTTCTTACTTGAACTGAAACATTTGGCTACTCCAGAAGTGATGGCTTTTGGTAAAGAGATTCAAATCCATTAAGTTTTTCTCAAAAGATTGCTAGGGACTAGCAATAGTTTAGTGTGGGGGATTGATGAGTGTGTAAATACTCATCATTTTTGGTTAAATCTGAACTGCAAAACGTTTAAAAATGCTCAGAAATGCATCAAAATACTGAAAATATCTCAAAATTGCATTTTATATGTTTCAGATGCAAAATGTTTAAAATCAGATGAAAAATGAGCTAAGTTTGCATAATTGGCAGTTTCAGTCCCTCAAGTTTCAAAAGTTGTCAGAAATAGTCCCTGAGCACTTAATTTCAAAAGAAATATCACCAAAGGTCCTTTTAAAATCATAACTTGTTAAAATTAGTCCTTTGGTGAAAAATATCAAAAGTTTTGAGAAATTCCAAATTTGGTCCTTCAAGTTTAAAAATTGGCAAAAATGGTCCTTGGAAATTGGAAAATGTCAAGTTTGGTCCTTGTACTATTGGAGCTTGTCACTTTTGGTCCCTTGGAACAACTTTGACAAAATGGCAGAATTGGTCCTTGTATTTTCAGAATTTGCATAACAAGTCCTTGTTATTAATACCCTTTATATCATTTTGGACCTTGTCAAAACCCCTTTGGACCTTGCCAATCCTTTGTGACCCCCTCAATTTGACCCCCCCCCTTTAATATTAAAACCCCCGGTCAAAAAATAAGTCAAACAAACACCCCCGCGTCTTTTTTCTTTCTTCCTCACCAAATGCCCTGCAACACTCAAGCTCCCACACCTCCAGCTCAATTCCCACTCTCCTTGTTCCCCCCACCTCCACCAAACTCCAAAGAGCATTTAATGCCCCCTCCTCCATTTCACTCAACCCTCCCAGTTGATATATCACTTTTGGCGCCAAATATGATCAAACGGCCAATAATGGTTCAAGCTATCCAATGGCCCCAAATTAAAGTGGGAACAGCTCAGAGGAGTGAGAGATGCACATTTGGGTATAAATAAAGGAAGAAGAAAGAGAGAAAGCAGTAGTACTTAGTTTAATTCTCAAATGTATGTCGTTTTTAAATTCTTAAGTTTTAAATAGATTCTTAGTTGTTATTTCAAGTTTCATTGTATCAAACTAACTTGTTTCAGTGTATTACAACTATTTTCAAGTATCAATTCAAGTTTGTGTTCACATTTCATGTTTCATGTTCACTGTTGCAAATTTCAATTTCAAAATCTTATGTACAGGCGTTTAGTAGCTTATTTTTAAGCTCAAACAAGTCTAAGGAAGCTACTTATAGCTTTTTGTAAGCTTAGATTCAAGTTTCAAGAAATTTTGGTTTTTGGTCAACGAAAGTCAAACTGAGCTCAAATTGAAATGGAAATGGATATGGGTGATGCAGTGCTGGATTTGGGTTGATTCAGAGTTAATGGGGTTGATATAAATAGGATAGTGGATCTGTGTTTAACTAATCTCAAGCCATAGTGGCTAGGACCTTATGTAAGTTCATTTTCAAAGTCACTGTATAATCTGTATTTGTGGTTAGGAGTAGTTTTTATCTATTTATTAAGTTGTAATTAGGATAATTAAACTCAGTTTAATCAATAAAACAAACTAGTTTAGTGGTTAGCTTAGTTCAAATTGCATATCAGTTTTGACAGTGGTGTTTGGATCAGTGGGTAGACTAGAACTTGAGCCCTGGTTTGTACTTAATATTTGCATTATCAGTCTTGATATAAGTCACTGGAACCATTCTAGTAACAATATTGTGTCTGCATACTCTCAAAGTCAAAGTTAACTTGAATCTGTCTTAAGTACTTAACTGATAGGATTTTTAGAAAGCAAAAACTTGTTTTGTGTTTAGAAATCATAGGTATAGCTTTCATTAGCTTCATTTCATCATTTAACATCATAATCAGTCCAAAAATTGAGTTCAAATCTCACAAAAGTCAAATTATCAAAACTGTTGTCAAAAGTCAAAGTTGAAAATCCAGTTTTAAGCCTAACTAGGGTGATTTTTCATTGACTCATTTCTGGGCCAAATCAAATGAAATTGTGGTTTTAAAAACTTCAGTTGGTCTATTTTCTTATTACCAATTTTTTAGATTTTTGTAAATTTTTTATAAGCTCCTAAACAGCTTGTCATTTGGGTCTTATTTCCCCTGTGCACAAACTCAGTGAATACTGAGTGTGCACAGGTTTGTGCAGGGCTTGCACAGAGCTCAGCTTAGCTCACTTTGGTCTGGTCTTTGGTTTAGAAGTAGCTAGCCAGGTCTAGTGTAGGATCCTACTTCTGTTTTTTGATTTCCAGCTTATTTGGTAGCTTATTCTTAGGCTGCAAAGTAGCCCCAAAATCTGTTTTTGCACATTTAGCTCAAATCATCAAATCTGCTGAGCTTGCAATTCAGAGGTTAAGGCTTGTGGAAATTAGTTGCATTTGGGTACTCTTAGCATATTATAGCTTCTGTGTTACTTTGGTGATCTTTGGTTTTCATTTGCTTAATACAAGTGCTTATTTATAAGCTCCTTGCATTGCAGTTTCATTTTCTTGCACACAAGCCACTGTTTTTATATTTTTCTTAGATTCATAATATTAATTTAGATTTTTCTTGAATTTTTCATATTTTTCTAGTACTGTTTGGTATTTTTCTTGATTTAAAACAGTTTTTAAGTCTTTTTAATTAGCATTTAATACAAATAAATCAGAAAAGTCTCAAAAAAATAATTTTTCATTTTTCCTAGGTTAAGATAAATATAAAAAGTCAAAAAAATATTTCTCCAGATTTTTCTTAGTTAAATTTGTATTTTTAAGCAATTTAAGTAGTTTTAAATAGTTTTTAATTCATAGAAAATAGAAAAATAATCAAAAAAATATAAAATTAGTTTTGAAAAGTCTCTTTAGTTATTTTAGATTTTTCTAAGTCATAATTTCATTTTTCTAGCTTTATTTCATATTTTCTTGTATTTTAGGGTATTATTAAATAAGTAAAAATAGTTTTTTATTAATAATAATTAGATAAATAGTTTTAAAAATAATTTTCTTTTTCTAAAAATTTTCTTTATCATTAGGTTTGTAAAAATATCATTTTCATATTTTTAGGATTAATACTGCTTCAGTATCACATTTTCTTTTGTACGTTACGTAGTTTTTAAATTTAAATTTTATAAAAGAAAAAATCTAAAACATCAGTTTAAAATAGTGATAGCGTTTATTTAATATAGTTTATCTTTTTAATTTTCTTTAATTTGCATTTAAGCCTCTGTAATTTATATACTTTCTCTTTAGTTATAATCATTCAAAACTCTTTTCCATTCAAATCCTCTCGATCACTATTCGTTTGGTGATTCATCGCACAGCTCGCTTGGACATAACGACCTGGGGAAACCCTATACTCTCCTGATCTTCATTGCATTGGTGTCTGAACTGTTTTAAGTTTCTTACGGTTAGCCATTCACAAGTGGCTAGCTTGTGTGAGAAAACTTGACGGTTTGGCACCGATCATTAAGCAAAGCAACGAGAGCATGTAGAGATCACATATAGGTAATCAAATGAGATCGAGCTCACAAATAACACAAAGGTTTAGCAAACTTAACAAGCACTATTCAAGAAGCCCAAAACAGATTTACGGTCTAGATTAGTAAATCATTTACACTAACAATGACATGCAAGGTATGTGTCTAGAAAGAAAAGAGCACATAATGGTGTCCAAGACAAAAGAGTTGTGAGGTGCTAGTTTAGGACAATCTAGTCATTACGGATGGTGATTAGCATACAATGAGCTTCGTCCATGAAGTCATGTAGCTCTTCTCGATCAAAGCAAGATAATCGCTTGATGAGGCAAGTGGTTGTGATTAACTAAAAAATTAATTTTACAACTTGTTTGATTAGTAATCCTAAGACAATGCAAAGTATTTCCATTGTAAACTTACCTTTAGGAAAACATAGAAGTATAAATTTCTCAAGTGAGAGAATGAATATGAGACTATTACTAGCGGTGCTCAATTACAGCTAAACACGACCATTTTTACAGGCGATTCCACATACCCAACTTCTCTCAAGGAAGTAATTCAACCGTTAGGTCAAATTGAGTTTCTAGTGCAATAAGTTCTCCAATATTCATTCTCAAGTTAGGAAAATTTATATTCCTACAATGGCCTATCGTAGCGTAACAATGATGATACTTTGCTTCGTTTATATTAATATTATACTTGAAACAACTAAGGTGACGAAGGTGTCAAAAAATTAAAAGTTGTCCATATGGTGAACAAAAAAAAATGGTTTCATGAGCTAGTTCAACATATGTTGTTGGAAAGCTCGAGTTTGGACTTTCGGATATGAACAATTATATTTGCGTTGCAAAATAATTTACTTGAGTATATCGGATGAAATAATCAAGTTGTCAATCCTACTATGAAGGTTGGAGAGCGATCATGAAAAGGAAAACAGGAGAGTACATCATCAACACAAGTGTAGGTTATGATCCGATGTACATTCTTGTTGTATTTAGAAAACGATACAAGAAAATATGAAATCAAGAAATCATATAGGCACATAAAAAATTTATGTTGCACACATGACAAACTCAATCAAAAAGCCATTTTAGTGTGTTATATGTTTTAAACATTTTTCAACTTATAAAACTAACATTTTCGACACAACTAGATTTTATCCCAAACACTCCTTCAAGTAGCACATTGATTAGTAGAAAATTACTAAATCGACAAGCAGGAGAATGAATATCAAGGTAAGGAAACCACATATGTTAATCAATCAAACAAGCACAAAAGCTATTTGAGATAAGCAAATAATCAAGTAATGCAAGGGAAACAATTTAAAATTTAGCATAGCATACGAAAGTTCTTTTCATCGCTTTGTGTTAAACATGTATACCAAGCTTGATTAGTTTCCTTTATAAATATGATCAAAACCTTAATTTCAAAAGAGGACACATTGTTATTCAAAGATGAAAACATCCGTCTCCGATTAGATCAAAAGTTTGTGCAAAAGTTATGACCGAAAATGACTTTCTATTACAAATCAATTATTCTGTAAATTTTTGTTTTGAATCAGTTTATGAAATCACTTTTAAATGAAAGTAGACTCAAATACCTTTAAAACGATAGGTGGCACGACTTCTAACGACTTACGGTTAATTAGTTATGAATTTTTAAAATTCAGACAAAAACTGTCTTCTGTACCACGGATCATTTGCTTGAGGGATCCGTCCAGTGTAACCTGGGGGATCTGCGGATCTGACACATAATTACAAAAATGTACGTTTTGACCTGACGAAAAGGTTTAACCTTTGTAGACTTTTTAGTGAAGTTATATTAACCATTTTTACCTTTATTCAAGCTTGATTAATAAGATATCTAACAACAAAATTTCAAAGAAAAAAATCAACAAAACACTTTTCATATTATGCTTGACTTCACCAAAAATTTGATACGAGGACCTTACTCGTTTTGAAAACCATTTGTTTTAAAAACTAGAGCCAACCCGCTCTGATACCAATTGTGAAAACGTAGAGGGGGGGGGGGGGTGAATACGTTTCCGTTTCAAACTTAAAACTTTTGTATCAAATATAGTATAAACCATTGCATTTGCTAATCTCGACGCGAGGATGCATTTAACGCATTACGACATGTAAGGCCAACCCCTTAATATCACATAAGATTCCGCAAGATTAATGGTTCATTATAAACCAAGTTTCACCATTATTAGTCCGGTTGCTTTTTCTTGATCAAGCGTGTCATAATATGTAAAGTGTTAAATATAGTTTGTGACTATATGAAAGACCAAGTATGTATCACAAACATAGACATCAACCACATAGAAAATAAACAATGTAATGCAAGAATAAAAGTAAAGCGATAAGTAAAAAGGATAGACAAACCAACACGAGGATTTATAGTGGTTCGGCTACAAGGACACCTTCCTTGCCCTACTCAACTCCCCGAGTCACCTACTCGAGAGTTCGTAAACACTACACCAGTCTCCTTATGGCGGAGAAGCCTTCACAACGTCGCTTACACCTTTTTTCGGTACAAAGCTAAATACCGAGTTCTTTCACACCAAGGCGAACCACACCTAACACAACGTCGCCTACCCTTTATACGATGCTAGGCTAACCACCGAGTTTTTTCACTCTAAGGAGAACTGATCCTATCACAACATCGCCTACCCTTTATTAGGTACTAGGCTAGGCACCTAGTTTCATTACTATGGAGGAGCCACTACCCATCACAACACAACACCTAATCTTAAGGAGATCCACTCCTTATTACAACACCATCAAGGATATCACCATCCTTGGAAATAAACTAATACTATATGTATACCGATGCACCTCATCGATTATACGACCTTGCCATTCTTCACTAATGCCACTTGATTTGATTCCTAGGCATCCTTCACTAATGCCTTTGACACAACGCTTGGCACCTTTCACTAATGCATTCGTCTTGACTTCTATGATACCCGTTATGTTTTGTGGCCCAACATAACAAACCTTGTGTTTTATGGCACAAACACATAAACCATCTAGTCTAGTCATAGATACAAGAATATGATACTAGACAATATCCAAGACACTCTGTCTAATGGATATGAAGTCCTAAGCAAAACATCAAGGACACAAAGCTTGATGTAGTTAGTCTTCTATGAATGAAGATGACAAGTTTCCCAAGATTTTTATAGAAGATCTTCATGTGCTTGTATCTTGTGATGGGTGATCACTTTAGTAGGTAAGAAAGCAAGATCTCTAAGCTTGCTTTGGAGGATCACTTCGGGAGTATGCTTACAACAAATGAGAGTTAGAAGCATTATGATCATATGAGATGAGGGTGGTTTACATGTTTCCTAATGATCTAAATATCCTAGAAATGGTGGAGAGAAACTATGTGTAAAGGTATGTGAAACAATGAAGAAATGACTCACTATTTATAGAAGAAAACTAGCCACTATTCCCCGGATTCCACGGATCCCTTCCTTGAGGGATCCGTCCAGTGTATTACTGGGGATCCGTGGGACGCTCCCTTTTACCCATGGGTTTTGGGTCATGGGTCATGGGTTGGTCCATGGGTATTCTTTTAGATTCAATGTATCTAATAAGTACATTGTATCTAGTCAAATGGGTATGGGTCAATACCATGGGTTATGGATATGATCCATGGGTATTAGATTAGATACAATGTATCTAATGGATGTAATGCATCTAGTCAAATGGGTTATGAGTGCCCACCAAGGTACAATGTTTCTAGACTTTGAGTTTTATCCAACTACATTCAATGTATTTGGTCAATGGGTCAAATACTTAAGTTTCTACCCATTTATATTACCATTATAATACATACTAGTTATGTATATATTTACCGAATATGTAAACACTAGTTGTTATATATGAACTATTTAACTAAACATGTTTTAATGGTTTGTTGGGGGTTTGATCATAACGCAACATAACAAACATATACGAACATGTGTTGTAGCATACAAGGACTTGAGTCGTCGAGAGGTGTTGAGACAATATATAATTACAAGTAACTTATACATTTTACGTTATGTATTACAAGTTACATGTTTGTCATCAACAAAACAAATGAGAATGTATAGATTAAATATCGTAATATTTGCACTAACATCATCTTTGTTAAATTCAATAAATGTGTTTAATTTTTATTAGCAATGTTGATTCTTTGATTTAGATTATCTTAGAAAACAATGTGGTGACAAATTATGATAAACCCATTTGAACACAACTCTTAAAGATGAAGAAATTGTGATCCTAGAAATCAAGGAATTAAATTAACAATGTAGTGAAGATTATACTTACACAAGTGATTGTTATGCTTGAGAGAAATGATCAAATTGCTCCTTTGAACAGTAGTTGTGTTCTTGTTCGTGAGTCTTTGAAGTGGATATAATTGTGGAACATCCACAGTGATCATTACTAACTTATCCTGTCTTCTGTTGCACGAATCCCGCGGATCCCTCTCATTTGGGATCCGGCTAGTGCAAACGCAGGGATCCGGCATGACAACAAAAATTAGCTTAATCATTTCTTGATAATTTTGGTTTGGGAGTTCTAAAAGCTCCTAGAATTTGATGTTTAGGCTTAATCACTTGTGATTTGAGTTTATTGACGGTTTAGTACTAATCCTACTAGACGTGGTTCCCTTTTTAAGAATTAGTCACAATTCTTAGAAGGTTTGTCAAAGATTATGATAAAATCCCATTTTATCATAATACAAGAAGTTTCACACGAAAATTTATTGACATAGATGGAGTGTCAATAATTCTTTTGTGATGGATAATGATTAAGGCTATCGAATAACCAAGAAATCATTATTATGAGTTGGTAGTGTAGTCTATACAAATCAATCGAAGAATACTATTCTTGATGATGACTTTAATATAGATAACTACTAGAGTAATTATTAATAGATATAAATTATGCCACTTAGATTTTAACAATAATAAAACAAAAGTAAATTATTAACGATCATACCTTAGCTAAATATTCTTTTTAAGAAAAGAATTATTTAGATGAAATGCTTTGTGATCTTCTTGGAATCTCCAGATTCATGTGTGAGAAACACAATACTTAAACATTCTTTTTTCGAAGAGAAATATTTTGATAGATTCTTCATGATCTTCTTGGTACGCCCAAATCCAAGTATGGAGAATACTTAACAAGGAGAATGTTAAAACATTCTATCATTGTCCAACAATAAACATTATAACGATTTTTAAAACATGACTTGAAAAATCCTTCTTTGTAGTTTTCAAACATACACGGATCGTATCAAGTTTTTAAAGTACAACATACACTAAAAAACTTGGTAACGAAGCTCTGATGCCAATTGTGGAAAACTAGAAGGGGGGGGGGTTGAATAGTTTTACCAATTAAAACTTCGTTTTAAAACATTTAGATTAACTTATGTCAATCTATTTGGTTGTTTATGTTGGACGTTGATAGATAAATATATAAACGTGTAATGAAAGATAAAGAGTAAGAAACACATAACCACGACACGAGTATTTATAGTGGTTTGGCTACAAGGACACCTTGTTTGCCCTACTCCACTCCCCGAGTCACCTACTCGAGAGTTTGTAAACACTACACGACACCAATCTCCTTATGGCGGAGAAGCCTTCACAACGTCGCCTAATCTTTTTCCGGTGCTAGGCTAACCACCGAGTTCTTTCACTCCAAGGTGAACCACACCTATCACAACGTCACCTACCCTTTATTAGGTACTAGGCTAAGCACCTAGTTCCATTATTATGGAGGAACTACTACCCATCACAACACAACACCTAAATTCAAGGAGATCCACTCCTTGTTACAACACCATCAAGGATATCACCATCCTTGGAAATATACTTATGCTTATATGTATATCGATACACCTCATCGATTATACGACCTAGGCATCCTTCACTAATTCCTTTGACACAACGCTTGGCACCTTTCACTAATGCCTTGGTCTTGACACCTTTAGCATTCTTCACTAATGCTTTTGACACGGACGTGAAGCACCTTTCACTAATGCTTTCGTCTTTACTCTTTCGACATCCTTCACTAATGCCTTCAACACAACATCTCTACGGAGGAAGAAAGAACTATCAACAAGAGAACCTCAGTTGTCTTGATGATGACGAAGCATGGCAACTCATGGACTTGAGCTTGCTTGACTTCAAGAAGTAGTGATCTCGCCTTTAAGAGGAACCTAGAGAATCACACATTAATAAAAGACAAACTACATAGAAAGATCTCTTAGGATCAGTGGTTAGAGAGGTACAATACTTGGAGAAACTATGTGTGAAAGTGGTGAGCAAAAAGGAAGAAATGACTCACTATTTGTAGAGGAGAAAAATTATTGTTCCCCGGATCCCACGGATCCCTCCCACAAGGGATCCGGCTAGCGTAAAGCTAGGGATCTGTGGGACGCTCCTCTTTACCCATGGGTATTTTGGTTATGGGTCATGGGTCATGGGTTATGGTTTGATCCATGGGTCTTTTACTAGATACAATGTATCTCATGGGTTCAATGTTCTTAGTCAAGTGGTTTGGATAATACCATGGGTTATGGGTCAATACCATTTGTTAGTTTTTACCCATTTTAGTATATACTAGTTTAAGTATATATTTACCCAAATATGTAAACACTAGTTGTTGTACATATGTATTACTAAATCATAAAATCACTTATACTTGTTTTAGTGTTTTATGTGAAAACGTAAGTGTGTTAGAAAACTATTGGCTCAAACAATTTACGTATTTTATTTGTTTCGTTAAAATGATTTTACGTTTGTTATCGACAAAACATTAGAAGATCGTAAAATATAAATAAACCTTTTTACGGCTTATTTGTATTAATAGTAAGCTTTATGGAATCGGGGTTAATGAGAGTGAAGTGAGGGAGATGGCGATGTGGATGGGTTGTGGTGTTGGAGAATTTCCGTTTACATACTTGGGACTGCCGATTAATGAGAATATGAGGCGGGTGGATCCATGGAATCCTGTGTTGGAGAAATTCAAAAAACGGTTGGCCGATTGGAGGGCAAAAACTATGTCATTCGGGGGTCGTCTAACATTGGTTAAATCGGTTCTAGGTAGCTTACCATTGTATAATTTCTCGATGTTCCGTATGCCTATGAGTGTTTTAAAAAATCTTGAGAGTATTAGGAAAAAAATTCTTTTGGGGGGGGGGGGGGGGGGGGGGGGAAGCTCGGGTGAGGGTAAAAAACTTTCATGGGTTAAATGGGATTCGGTTATTTCATTTTTTTGGGGGAGGGGGCTAAATATTGGATCTTTAAGGGCAAAAAATTTGGCATAATTAGGAAAGTGGTGGTGGAGATATAGGAAAGAGGGTGGCAGGTTATGGGTTAAGGTTATTAAAAGTATTCACGGTGATTGTGGGGGGTTAAGGGGAAATAGGGTAGATGGTGGAAGGGGAAAATGGGGAGGGGTTTGGGTTGATATTATAAAGGCAGGGGAAGAGATGGACGGGTAGGGGACAGGGTTCTCTTCATCGTTTAAGGGGATTTTGGGTAATGGGAAAGATATTAGATTTTGGTTAGATAGATGGGTGGATAATCGAAGGCTTTGCGATAGATTTCCTAAACTATTCCATTTAGATAGGAAAAAAGAGGGTAGTGTTATGGATAAAGGGTCGTGGGTAAACGAGGGGTGGCGTTGGAAATGGGATTGGGTGAGGGATATTAGGGGTAGAGTTTGTAGGGAGTTCGATGATTTATTACGCGTATTGCAAAATGTGGTGGTTTCTAATAATTGTAGGGACAAATGGCGATGGGAGTTAGTTGAAGACGGCGAGTTAAAGGTCAAAGTGCTAACAAGGTTAGTCGAAGAGAAAATCCTTCAAGTGGAGAACGGAATTCAAGAAATGATATGGAATAAGCTTGTTCCAAAAAAAGTCAATATTTTTGTTTGGAGGGCTCTTAAAGGAAGATTACCGGTTCGCGTGGAACTTGATAGAAGAGGCATCGATTTGGACTCGTTTCTTTGTCCAAGTTGCAATAATAATGTGGAATCGTGTGCTCACAGCTTGGTCACTTGTGACCTTGCTATGGGTGTGTGGGAAAAGGTCTTTAATTGGTGGAAAACGGGGATTGTGAACGCGTTTTCTATTGGTGAGTTTTTCTCATCATATGGGAACGTTGACGTCCCCACTTCCTTTTCTTATGTGTGGCAAGCGATTCTTTGGTCATCGGAATACTTCATTTGGAAAGAAATGAATGCTCGTGTATTTGGTAATAGAGTTTCAAGTACTAACAAAATTGTGCAAGATATTCAACTAAAAAGCTATGAGTGGATTACGCGAAGATCAAATAAATATAAAGAGATGGATTGGCAACAATGGTTGTTTGACCCAATAAAGTGTTGGTTACAATAAGTGGTTATGCTCTCAGTTTTGGAGTTCAGCTAAGTATGCTATGTGATGATAGTGACAGTGAATCAATATGCAAGTTACAAGTATTAGTCTCAGGTGTTGCTATTTGGATCTGCACCAAAGGGTGTTTGGCAATAAGTTTCAGTTCCACCGTTTGGTTAAGCATAAAGTGTGTTTGGCAATTTCACTCAGGTGTGCTGTTAAGTCAAAAATATAGTATTCTGTTGAGGTCAGTAGCAGCACGAAAAAGATGTGCGAAAAAAGAATTACTGTGATAGTTATATTTTGCTGAAATAGTGATTTTTACAGTTGATGTAGTCTGTTTGGTAAGCATATTTTGTGTCATATATATGCTTTGATCTACAATGTGTAATTAGTTGGATATAGTAGTATCAATGGGTCCCATGGTCATTACCTTAAATTCCAACCATTTGCTGTAGTCTTGTGGTATTTTGTCATATGGCATTTTTCTTGAGATTGTGGTATGTGTTTGGGGGATTTGACTTTGTGGTCCTTTGGTACATTCGTTTTTGTTTTTGCTTTTAATTTGGTTTAGTCTTATTGTGGGTTGGTTTAGATTTATTTGTAACGTCTCATCCGGGTTTGGTTTGGTTGTTTTTGTGTTTTATTTTCGGGTTCCTTCTTTTTAATCATCTTGTTTTGAGAGAAGGGATGCCGTTTATTTGTAAAATTTTATTTTTGTGGTTAATATATTGTTGTCTTTCCAAAAAAAAAAAAAAAAAAAAAAAAATTGAAAATACTTTTATAATTCTTTTATTAAGAAAAATATCCCTGGTGTAGTAAATATGTCTGGCTTCTAAAATAATATTTCAAAAACTGGTAATTTTGAGATTAAAGGGAGTACTCTTTACTTCAAACCCATGAAAGCTCAAGAAAAAAATGTCCTCTCAAAACCATCTTTAACTAACTTGTATTTTAAAGGTAAAATAATTAATAGTCCCCCTGTCTCAAAATTATAATTCATATTCTCTTTTGTGACGTCTTAAAATAATTGTACACTTTTCAAATTTAGTAATAAAAAGGGAATTTCATGAAGGAATATATTTTATTTGTGTGGTTAAAATTGTAATGGCCTCAATTTTATTAAACTTTGTGTTTTTTTTATCTTTTAACAATAATTTTAAGACGGATGGAGTATATTATAATATAGTTAGATGAGACAGCTCTAGCTAGATACATCGTTCATATTCAGCTTTCTTCGCGTTTGAATATTGTTAGAAATTTTGCTAGTTTGGTGAATAATGAAGTTAACAATGGTGAGGTGAATTTTAGATCTCGTGACACGGGTAAACCTACTAATGTTAAGGCTGTGGTACAAATCCCTAAGTCGTCTGTTTTCGAAGTTCTTGCTAGATGGCTTCAGCTTGTACGGCTATTTTGTTGGTAAAAGAGTAGCATACCCGGTTGTTGAGTACTACGTCAAGATTGCATAGAAGAAGTATGTAATAGCCCGGGTCATGATGAATTCAAAGGACTTATTTTTCTTCAATTTTGATTTAATTGAGGGTATGAATGGGGTATTGGAGAATGATCCATGGTTTATTAGATCTGTTCCTATTATCCTGAAGAAATAAATGCCTAGGGCTAATTTACTTAAGGAAGATATGAATTCGGTACCCATTTGGGTAAAATTATATGATATTCCTATTGTGGTGTTTACTGCAAACGGATTGAGTGCGATGGCTACACTAAGCTTGGTTACCCGATTATGCTTGATTCGTATAAGAGGTTTATGTGTTTGCAATCATAGAGTCGTATGAATTATGCACGTGCATTGATTGATATTAAAGATGATCGGGAGTTAAAAGATGAGATAGTTATTGTTATTCCTTATGTGGAAGATGATGGAGAGGTTCTTTACACGGTGAGGCTGGAGTACGAATGGAAACCACCTAGATGTGGTATGTGTATGATATTTAGGCATGATGATATGTGATGTCCAAAAAGGGTTGTTGAAAAACCATAGAATAATGGTTTCCAACAGCCTCCTAGACAGTCTTCTCGTGGTACTAGTGTGGGATCTAAGGTTCAGTTAAAACCTAACAAGTTTACCAAGTCGTCTCTAATAAGAATTGTGCTAGTTCAAGTGGTACAAAAAAGCATTATGAAGTAGAGATGAGCTCAAATAATCCTTTTGATGCGCTTAATTCGATGAGAAAGATGATGAGCTTGGATCGAATGGGGGTCGTCAAATTCAGGTAAGGAAATTTTCCAAGATGTAGCTGGTTTGGCATATGGTAGTCCAAGCATTACACCTTTGGTTGCAAGGATTAATGAACTGGAAAGTTAGATGCTTGATATGAAGCTTGTGCTAGTGGATGATGATGAGGAGTCGCTAAAAACGTGTAAATCAACGTTTCCTAGTTCTTCTTTTGTGGCTTCTGAAAAGGTTGATGATCCCGTTAACGAGGATAGTGATAATGAAGTATTCGAGGTATACAACGGAACTATCTGTTTTATGGCTTCTAAAAGCTCCAAAGTTTAAAAAACTTATAAAAGTGGTAGTAGAGTGGGAAATAAAGGCTTGTATGATCAATGGAAGGAAAATTATGTGAAGATTCGTACGATTATGATGATAATTGTGTTGATCCGGTTAGGCTGATACTCAAATGAAGTTTGCTAATGTCTTTGATATTATTCTTCGTGGTCAACTTTAATAACATTTGTAGTAGGTCGTATAAGTGTGACATGTCATTCTTATGATACTTTAAGTATGAACCATAGTTGGTGCGTTTATTTTCGCTTAGTTTTAAACTGATATATGAAATTTACTCACATTCATTGTACTTAATTATTTTTTGGGGTAATAAATTAGTCGGAAAAACCATTTACTTTAAAAAAAATATTGTTACAACTTTGCATGCTTGTTGTATTTTAATATTGCGAGTCTCATTGGTTTTTTATTTAGATAGTTTAGCACACATACTCCCAAAATAGAATCAATTCGAGTTTGTAATTTTGAGCTTGAATCTGTTATTTGTGCTTAAATTTTTTGTCTTTATGATTTACTGCTTAGTAGAGGAGAGAATTTAAATTAGAGAAATGATATATATGCCGTCTTTTTATTACTATTCTTAAGTTTTAGGACATGTGCTAATATATGCCGTCTTTTTAGAATTTTCTCTTGTTCGCTTATTAATAAAATTCTGCAAAAAACACCCGTGGAAAATTGGTAGTCAGTGAATCAATTTCTTTTCACATTGAATATGATATGTGCAACACTAGTCAAAAGGATATTTTTCTCTTGCTACTAGTGCTTACACTTGTTACTTTGTTAGTATTGTGAATAACTAGTCAAAATTAAAGAAAATCGTGTGGAAAACTGGTAGTCAGTGATTAAATTTCTAATTTTCATAGAATATTGTGCAACACTAGTCAAAAGGAAAATTTTCTCTTGTAGTATTGTGAATAAGTAGTCAAAAAGAAATATCGGTTATCATCAATAATCAATGTCGAGATTTTTTTATTAAATCTCTCAATGCTACAAACTTGACAATATAAGGTCAAGATGCACCACATAAATCTTTACTTTACGTGTGCGTTAATTTGATAAAATGGTCCACTTTTTTAGTATTTGACTTCTTCAATAATAGTTAAATATTTTAATGGGTAATGCGCCGCTGCCTGATTAACTTGACCGGATTTGAAGCTCATGTACGATATGTACCAACAATACTATTGACATTCGGTGACACACAAAAGAAGTTTCACAAAAGTGAAATGTCATAAGAAAGTGTCACTAAGTTTACATGTTTCTCCTACAAATAAGAAATGTAACTAAAGATAGTATCGGTATAGATCTACATATAATGGCACAATAAGAGTGTGGGTTTATAGATTTCTAGATTTTATTAAGTGTCACAAGGACACTCATGGACAGTTTTTTTATGTTACTAAAGATTTGTCACTAACACGTCACTTTTCTTGTAGTGGGAAGAAAATAAAAAGGAAATGTATACTTGAGGAATTTTCATTTACTTACCTTTATTTTGGTGCTTATCAAGGGACAAATTCTCACCATCCATTTAAATTAATCTAATGGTGGGGATTAACCTAAGATTTAATAAATAAAAATAAGTCCATGTTTTTTTTCTTGTTTTTTTGTCTTTTTTTTTATTCATTTTTTTTGTCTTTTTCTTTTAATTCACATTTTTTTTTTAAATTCACGTTTTTTTTTAATTCACGTTATTCACGTTTTTTTTAATTCGCGTTTTTTTTCGCTTTCATACGTTTTCATCTGTTTTCATACGTTTTCGTCTGTTTTCATACGTTGTAGTCTTCCCCCAGGCAAAGGTTGGGATTTACTAGTGCCATCCTTGGGATCTTTTGGTTCAAGTGAAGGTTTTGATTGTCTCTCGTCAGTGGATTGAGAATTGTCCACTGAGTCGCCAAGATCTTCTCGGTGTTCGAAGGACACTGTGTGATTTGTGGGTGCCCTCAATGGAATATTTTGATTTTTGTAAAGGGTTTCGGTGTCCCTCTCCTTAGCAGGTTAAGAATTTTTTGTTAATTCAGTAGGATATTCTCTCTGTTCCAAGGGCACTGATTGTGATTTCTCAGTTGTCTCCGAGGAATCTTTTGTTGGGCCATGTTGGAGGGTCTTTTGTTTTAGGGACTTCTATTTAATCTTGACCTTTTCATGATCAGGTTGTCCCTTTGAAGGATCAGAAGTCTGTACCTTGAGTTTAGGCACTTTCTTCACCTTCTTGGGTTTCTTAGTCCTTTTTTCATGAGACTCAGGAGGTGACTGTGTGGCTTTCTCTAACACACTGAGCATATAGGTTGTTGATGATGGAATTTTTCAAAACCGAATTAGTTCTACAATCCTCCTAGGCGGTGTACCTAATCGTTGCGGTGTTGTAAAGGTAGGACAAAGGGGATTGATCATTCTTTAAGGGAATAGTGAGGTAGGTTTGAAATGTATGATGAATAAGCCTAATGGTTGATGGAAGATTATTTTTAGTATTTTAGGTTTATTTGAAAGCAAGTAAAATCTCGGGAATTGAAAGAGGTTGGTTTTAAACTACTAACTAAAATAAAAACTAAACTAATGACAAGAAAAGTAAATTTGTGAACTTCTTATAAGAGGAAAAGTGTATTTACTTATAATCTCATTACTCCCTAGTTATATCCTATTGTGTTGTCGAATTGACACGTCCTTGTTTATTGTAGTGTTGAGTATTTCTAATTCTCCGTTGTGGGATGATCATGCCTTACGCATATAGGTGATACGCGTACAACGCGCGTTCAGGGTCAAAGGAAACTTCCTTTTCTTCAAGCAAGTTTTTTAACCACCTAGGCAGTGAACCTAATCGTTTTAGTGTAGTATTAGGGTAAGCCTCGGGATTGATATCGTTCTCTAGGGGAAAAGGAATGCTAGCGAGAAATTACTACGCTAAGGTTGGGGTTGAGGAAGATTACTTTTTTATCTTTTTTATATTTTTTAGAAAATTGAAAGGTACGAATCTCGGGGTATTGGATTTGGGGGGTTGTACTTCTACCGATTACTCTACTATCTATTTATCTATTAACTAAGCTAAGGGGTAGTCTATGACTAATTGATGTGTGCTCGTATGATGATTAAAAATGTGTCTACCTAGATACTATTACTCCCTAGTTATCTTGTATTGGTGGTTGAATTGTCACGTCCTTATTCTTAACGCGTTGTGTTTTCTAAGGTCGTAGGATGTGCATTCCCTAACTCTTTGAGGTCACCCTTAAGTGTAGTAAACGAAATCCCCTAAGTCATTCATAAACTAACTTTGAGGTTATCTTTGGGTTTTTAGCCTACAATAACTCTAGGCGATTATAAACTAATGTTCACAAAGATTACTCAAGCATTAAAAACACAACGATGGCCTATTGCAATCCTAAGCCAATACAATTAAAATAAGAGACAACCAATCAATATTCAATAACTAGGTTTCATAGATCTAAGCAAACACACAAATAAATTAGCCGGACATGGTAAACATGCAAGCATACACACATACAATCGAAGACATAATGAAATCAATGAAGTAAATTACTTATTGATGACGCCTAAAATGAATATGTTTTTAGTAGCGTTATTGTTGGTTTTGTGCATGATAATCGGTTATATTTATTCATAACTGTTGCAAAAGTGCAAAAGATGCGTATTGTGTATGTATATGTAGCCAGGCATCACGAATGATGAAGAAATGAGGTTTTTATGCACATTTGGAAGATTCTCGAAGAAGGAAGTCGAGCTAGGAAGCTTTTGGATTCAATGATTGGCAAGCACAATGATTTCTAAGTATCTACAGCAAGGAAAGATCAAGTTTTACCTTGGAAATCATCAGCGAGAGCAAAGAATGAAGCGTAGAAACAAGAAAGTCAAAAAAAGTCAAATCATCACAAACCAGCCGGTCGGTCGTAACCCGTAACCGATCCGGCTGGGCAAATGGTCAAATCGCAACCGATCCGGTTGCCATCGTAACCGATCCGGTTGCATGCGCTGCAGTTACACAAAGTTTCATTTATTGTTGCCTTAACTCCCCATAATCATTGGAGGCCGATCATTTCTTGATATTAACTTGTTGGGAACGTTTTTGGTCAGTTAAGCAAGCCTATTTGGCTATATAATGAACCTAGTCCTAGTTTACTAGGTGTTACACAACCAAAAGTGTATTAGTTTACATAAAAACTAATACCAACCATATTATTCAGCCCAAAAGCTTAGTCCTTACTGAAAACCGTCCAGAAGCAAGGAGGGAACAATTCTCATCCATAGTTTTGGAAATTTGGAGTTATACGGTGAATCTAGGTGATTGGAGGCGCGTGGTTGCTACAATCCACGAATTCTAATTCTTGTAATCGCAAAAGTTTAGGTATTCTATGAACTTTGTTATGGATTTCTATTCTCTTGAATTATTAGAATTACTTTGTTATGATTTGTGTTTAGTTATTATTATTATCATGGAGTAGTTTTGGGATATACTTGTGTGTTGGGATGTAGTTAATCATACTAGTGTTCTCATATGTGATGCATGTATATATGATCTTGTTTAAATAAGTTTGTTGGAAAAATACTAGTCTTGGTTTGATTTGTTGATAAAACATGTTTTAAGAAAAAGGACCGAAAGGATTTCTCTTGTGTTTTATTCCAAAAAGTTGAGTGACAAACTAGTATGGGGATATGGTGATTGACAACCACCATGTTTGCTTATTAAAACAAGACTAAGAACATTTTCATCACGAAAAGGTCGAAAGATTCATAAGAACAAGTTTAATAAGAACATGTTGCAAACAAATGAAATTTCTAAAGGATAATCATTAGGATAAGGACCGAAAGGATTAACTATATGTTTTTGTTCTTAGAATGATTTTTACAAACATATACCATGGTTGGGGATCATTTGCTTATGATTTGTGCATCACATCAAGAGTTTACACCAAACCTTCATGAATACTATTTATGATTGACTATAGACTACACACAAGTATATATATTTCTTATTATTGCATTTCACTATAAACATCACTATTTGAGTAAGCCTTAACAAGCTTTCTTGTTGGAATCTTTTCATCAAAACTATTTCAAACACAAAATCCCTTGGGACGATCTCGACTTACCCAACTTTGCTATCACGGACGAGTATATTTGCTCGTATGTGTTAATAGAATTAGACGGTTAAATCGTGTTTATAAATTTTTAAAACTTGCACTACACGTAACACATCAAGTTTTTGGCGCCGTTGCCGGGGATTTTATTTCAACTTTGATTTATTGTAAGATTGGTAGTATTGGAATTGAATTTGGAAAAAAAAAAAAAAAAAAAGTGTTTTGGTTAAAAGCTAACCGATTCGGTTGCTTTGCAACCGAATCCGGTTAGAGCTACGGAGTGATTTTTTTTTTTTTTTTATTTTATTTCTGATTTCATGGTTCTAGTTTGCTTAGTGATTTGTGTTATTGTTCCTAGAGTAATTCTTGTCATTTTAGATTTTATTTACAGATTATGTCTTGTAGTTTAATGATTTCTTAGATTTATTTATATTTCTCTTTATATTTGTTATTATTAGTTAATTAGTTTAAAATTAATTCAAGTTTTAATATTAATGATTAGATAGTAATTTTTCAGTTATATGGTTTAATTATCTTTATGGTAGTTTTTAATTGGTAGTTAATATAGTTTTTAGTTTAATGGTTTAATTATTAAGTCATTAATTATTGGTTTATGAAGAGTCTTAATTAATTTAGAGTTTAGTGCACTTAATGATTTCTTAATTCCAATTAATATTCAGTTTAAAAAAAAAAAAAAAAAATTGTATCGATCTAGCCGATTGGTTGCAACCCGCAACCGGATCCGGTTAGATCACTTGGTCTAGTTATTACCACCAACCGAATCGGTTGGTGAGCCAACCGATCCGGTTGGAGCTCTCGGTAAAATTTTTTGTAATTTTTAGATTTTGAGTTTTAACTTATGTTTTTAGTTTTGTTAAGTATCTTAACTTGCTTAGTATATGTTTCTATAGTTTGTTCTTGTTTTTACTAACTCTAACGCTAATGATTCGGATTTTGTTTTGTTTTGTTTTGTCAAGTTTAGCTAGTTAGTATGGATAGTTTGAGTGGAATCTCGGAATACCTTCGTACTTTGGATGAAATGTTCAAGGACACCGGAAGTTCACTGGAAAAGATTGGAGGTATCTTGGAAGAGAGTAAGAAAGGTTTGGGGATTGATATGGTTAATATGGAGGAAACGGGTGAAAACAAGGTTCAACTTCCCAAGAAGGGAAGAGTTGTAGTATTCACACAAGCACCTTTAACGGTGTATGATTCGCCACTAATGAGGTTTGGTACGCCTTGTAGTGTAGAAGGAGTAAGTGCTTGGGACGCGCAACTTAATATGGCTTATGGAGAAAACTACATTTTGGAGAAGGTTCTTGACAAAATTGGTCATGTACGTTTGGACTATGAAGCATATGGAAGAAGGATGGTTAAAAATCTTAAGGTCAATATTCATGGACACATTTTCGAAACGGATTTTGTTGTGTTAGAAGAAGGGAATGCGGATGAACCCAATGTATGTTTTGGTCGAGACTTTCTTGTCACGACCAAGTGTCAAGTTGATTTTGCAATGGGAGAAATGAGGATTAATATAACTGATTTGGAAGAAGGAAAAGGAGTGAACGAGATGCTAGTGGAATTGTGTGCCAACATGGAAGAGAAAGATGTGGAGTTAGTTAAAATGGGGAAAGCAAATCGGAAGAAAACTTCATCAAACAAACTAACCCCAACCACAACCACCAAAAAAAATGATTACACACCATCATCACCTCCCACTACAAATACTTTCAAACCTTTAACCGACAAACAAAAATATGCTATTTTAAAGTTTCTTGAGCTTAATGAGAAGAAACCGGTGATAGAGGTACTTCAAGATTACGTGCTCTACCGTAAGAAATTGGAGGCGGTGATGCTAGCAAGGGCTAGGTTGGAAGATAAAAATCTAACGGAGGAGGAGAGAGATAGAATTTTGTTTAGAGGCATGCCACGGAAAAAGAAGGATCTGGGTAATTTTGTGTTGCCAATAAAAGTGAATGGGACTACACCAGTTTATGCTTTAGCCGATACGGGGTCAAGTTTTAATGTTATGCCCTACCCATTGTTTATGACTTTAGGTCTAAGTAATCCGCAACCAAATCATTCGAAGCTTCCTATGGCGGATAATTCTCAAGCGAAAGCAATGGGAGAGGTGAAGAATGTGAGAGTGCAAATTGGCTATCAACCGTACTTGGCCGATTTTCTTGTCCTAGACATTCCGACGGACAAGAGTTTACCACTACTATTGGGGAGACCATTCCTACGAACTTGTGGTGCAATTTTAGACATGGGAAGAGGCACAATGACTATTGATGATGGGATTTCAAAGCAAACATACTATCCGAAACCAAGAGGACCAACTTTGGAATTTATGGAAGAGTTAGAATCGATGGAAGCAAATGATGATTTGACTTGTTTTGAAGTGGGACGTGATACCCAAGGAAACCCAATGTATGGACCATTAGCTCCGCCTTATTTTGATATAGAGGATGAAATGGAACGTGCATTAGCGGTGGAAGCATTCTATAACCCATTCAAAAACATACTAGTCTACAAGAAGTTGACCGACTTTTTAGGTTCTTTACCGGTGCAACTTAAGAATTTGGAATGGAGACCCGAGGGGTCGGGCATTTACAAGAGGCAAAATGGAGATGGAGAATGGCATGTTAAGTTCGATATACTATGTCCGGACGGAAGAAGATTCATGAGGAAGTTCAAAACTTTTGAAACATACCGTGAGTTGACCGGAAAATTTCAAAGTGAGGACATCCTAAGACAAGAGTATTTCGAGGAATTCTAAGGAGAAGACAAGGGACCATAATAAACAAGCAATTATTTGCTTGAATTTCATGAACTATTTTTTTTTTGATTTTATGCATTTAGGATTTTTTTTGTTTCTCATTTCAGTTTTACATTTTTATTTTTATGATTGAGGTTATTTGGTTAATGCATTATGACTATGAGTTTTAGTTGAAGTGATGATTTGAGTTTTTAAGATTGGATGATTGTTGAAATTTCCAAATGGTGGATGAATGTTGTGTGCATCTTTAACAGGATTTTTGAGTAAAAAAATTGTTGCTTGGAAGGTAAATGCCTAAGTAACATGAAAAAATGCAAAAGTTGGCAAAATGCATGCCGAAACGGTTGTGTCCATGACTGAACCGGTTTCATAGAAGTATATATACCAAAAATTCACTTTTCCAGAAAAAAACACACACACACACACTAATTCTCCAGCTGGGTTTTGCAAAATTCGTCCAAGAGAAGCTAATTGAAAATTGTTTAAGTTGTAGGAGAACATCATGGCACCCAAACAAGTAAGCATCTACATTCAATTAACTCAATTGAGGTGCAATTAGAGGATATGATTCGAATTGCATATTAGGTCACTAATTTGGGGGGTTTTTGTTATAATTCGAATTAAGTTGTAATATTTTTGTATTAAGTGGGTAATTGATATAGGAATGCATTGCAAGAAGAATAGTATTGATTGATTTAACTTGGGATGAATGTTAGATGATTGAATTTTCGGATTTAATTAGGTTGTGCTAGTGAATCAAGTTAAGTTTCAATTGGTGATTCCTAATGGTAGATGATGTGTTTTTATGAGTAATAGATGCCACATTTTTTATTAGAACTAGTGATTGAAGAATATAGGTCTTATTAAGTTGAGTTCTAAGATGATGAATGTGTGATGATTTGAGGTTTGAAAAGCGAATTTAGAGTAATTCAAGGATGTAGAAATCACTGAGAATGTTAGAATGCAGTCTAGGAGTGGATTGGACTTAGAAAATTCGAGTGAGTAATGGTTTAAAAGGAAAAAGCCTTATGCAGATTATATAACCGATCCGGTTGCGCAACGCAACCGACTGGTTGGATTTGGTCAAAAGGAGTAACCGATTCGGTTTCTCTGCAACCGAATCCGCTTCCAGGTTCTGTGTTGAAAATTTTTGAAATTTTGAAGTGGACCTTAGAGGGTTCCATGAACCTTCCCGTTTATTCTAACACTCTTATATTGTCTTATATTTATGATTTCTACAGAGAATTGTTGAAGGTAGCTCAAGCTCGAGGCCAGTTCCAATGAACCCGATTGTTACGAAGTTTTGTCAAAGGAACGAGATGAAGAAAGTTAAGTATAGCTTGAAGATGGAAGCAAATGCCAACTTAAAGTTCAAAGATCTCACCGACGGGGAGAAGCATGCTTTCCGGGAAAGGTTATCGAAATTACAAAATAGGACATGTTTGGTTCCGAGGGTGATTGATTGGGGTTTGTTTGCGGAGTATGATTGTGAAGAGGAGTTGAGAAGAATGATGCGAACATCTTATGTGTATCCAGCGGATGGGGATTCGTTTGATGATTTGTCATGGGAAAGAGCATTTAGCATCGATGAAGAGGTTTATCAAGAATGGTGTATGGAGTTCTTTTCAACCATGTATTTTGAAAGAAAGGTGAATGTTCGGAACTTGATGGAGGAAGTTTGTGTTTGGTTTAGGCTTTGTGGAAGGGATCATGCTTACACTTTGCCGGATTTTGGCGTAGCTCTTGGTTTGTATGAGCCACATGAGGTTAATCATCGGTTATTTGAAGCTCACTTTTCGAGGCTTCGGAGGTTTGAAAAAGACTTTCCTAGTATACCCACCTATTGGAACCGAGTGGGAGATCCTTCTTGCACTAGGAGGAATGTCGCAACCATCAGGAATCCGTTAATGAGGATACTTCACAAATTGATAGTGACTGGGCCATTTAATAGGTATGGAAGCAGGGACAAATGTCAGAAACCGGACTTATGGGTTATGATGTTACTGGAGGAAACTAAGGATGGTAATGCGATTTTGGCAGATAGCCGAATATTTGTCTAGGAGGGCCCCGGGAATCAAGAGCAATAGCAACATTTGTGGAGGACATTTTGTGACAAGGTTGGCGAAGAATCTTGGGTATTATGTTGATGAGGAATTGGCTAAGTGTGGAGAGCCAAAGTATAGTGAGATATGGAGTGCAAATGGTTTTGGGAATGCTTTGAATAGGAAATTGAAAACCTTGGGGTTATGGGTTGAACCTCAACAACAACAACAACAACAACAACCACCACAGCAGCAGGAAAGTATACCAATGGGGAACGTGCAAGTGGGTACGTCCAGTAGTTTTGATTCAGGTTGGGGAGAGTGGAACCAACATTTAGATGAGATTCAATGTAGGGATGTGTGGAGAGACTCGATGATGTTGAGAAACAACTACATCAATGATTATTCAATGCCTATCTTTCAACACATGGCTCGTGAGGCCAATTACGAGTTGCTACCCTACAATCCACCCAATGTTCCACCATATCCTTTTCCCTACACTTCTTATCCTGGACCCTATCCGTATCCATATCCTGGGTACGCACCATTTCCTGATCCAGTGCCCGCATATGGTCGATTACCTGAGATTGGTGGAGCAAGCTATGATGTTGGAGGATCGTCATTAGGAGTTGGAGGAAAGAAGAAGAAGAGGAGAGTTCGTTCGGAGATTGTGGAAGAAAACTATGTAACCGAGAGTGATGATGATGATGAGTATGATGATGAAGAAGGGGACGAGATGAGCGAGGACGACGAGTGATCGTGGATCATTCGTGATTTGTGGTTTCAAAGGCAATGGTTATGATGTGATAAACAATATTATTTCTATCTCTTTAACTATTTGTTTAGGATGATTAACATATTTTGCTTGGTTTTATCTTGTTTTTAGTAGCATTTCCATTTGGATTGTTTTGTTTTGTTTTGTGTATTGTGTGTTGCAGTTTTTGTTTGCAGGATGGATGTGTCGGAAGCTTATTGATGGTCAAATATTTGGAGTTGGATAACTCACATGCTTTCTTATGACCCAATATGCGTGTTGCATATTCTATCCCGTGGTATCTTTTAACTATTTCTTTTCCCATTTTCTTTACTTTGAAGTTCATTTTATTACATTGAGGACAATGCAAAACTTAAGTATGGGGGAGGGAAGAAAATAGGAAAAATGATACGCATTTTTAATATTTAGATAACTTTTGGATGCAAGTAATTAGAAGGAATTCGCCCTTGATGGTCTAGTTGTTTTCACGCATTATTGATAAATATTAAAAAATAACTTAGGAATTTCAATGGTAATATGAGGTTTTTGAAAAATTTTGGATTTGAACCAAATTATGGAAGTAATTCATTTTGGATTCGATAGCATTTTCTAGCACGCATTATAGCCTTTTTCCACGCAATTGTGAGGTTTCGTTTTGTATAAAACACATTTTTTGTTTTATATTTACTATGAGTGTGCCGGTGATTATGTCGATTCTAGAACTTGTACTAGTTATGCATTATGGTTAAATCACTCTCAAGTGATATAAATTTGTTCAAGTGATAAGAGGCATCGTAGGATTTAACCCAAATGGCCTTCCGTTTACATCTAATGATATATTAGCTAGCCACATCGGTTAGTTAACCACCCTTATATGGACCCATTTGTTAGTGCTCATCTTTAGCACTAGATACCCTTAGTTACACCCTTTGAGCCTATCTTTTCATTTGATAAAATCCAGAAAAATACAAAAAGATTTTACACTTTAAACTTTAGCCAACCCTTGTCATGTCTATTTGTTTGTTGCTAGTTGTTTGGAATGTTAAATTGTTTTTGATGATTATGAAGAAGCTACACTTTGTTTATAGTGTGTACCATTCTCCATCATAGATGAAAGAGACGTCTTTCTCGATTTTTTTTGTGGTGTATGCTTACACTAAGTGTGGGGGAATTTTGTTATGTTGAGGGAAAAAAAATGGTTATAGCCAATGAGCTATATGAAGGATATTGATTAGCCAATGAGCTAAATTGAGTTATACATATTTGCGGAGATCGATATTTGAAGAGGTGAAATATTCATTTACGGGATTGTGGTTTGTATGATGGCTAGCAACATGGAGGTTTAGACTTGACTTTATTTTCTTTTAACACCAATTTCATAAACCATCCCATGCCTTATCCATACCCTTTATGAACCCTTAGCCTTAACGATATAACCCGAATAAAAGCTCTCTTTGATGAATTTATTTTCTTTGTTTTGATACTTGTACAAGCTTATGGTAAAAAGCATTGATCATGACTAGGCATTGAGTGATTTACATATACCCACCAATATATGAGTGTTGAGTGAATTCTTAAAATCATTCGTTAGGTGTTCTAGTTATGTTATCTAAAGTGTTTGGTTCATTTTTAAAAGTTTTCACATATTAAAAGCAAACTAACGATTATCTCTTTTGGGATGATTGTTACATGATAAGGTTTTAAAAGGTACCATTTTGAGGGGTCGTTTTAGTCCTTATTTGATCACTTTTGTATCCGTTATTGCTTAATATCGTTCCTTTTCACTTTTTAGGTCTCTTGAAGGCAAAATGCTGGAATGGCACTTATTTGGACGAAAAGGCGCGAATATATGAAGAAAATGGCCAAAGTCAAAATCGAGACACTCACAGCTGCTGAAAATAGAAGGCGACGGCGTCAGGTGCTAATTGCAACGCCGTCCGAGGATTTTTGTGACGGTTCAGAACCGAAAATTCGTATTTTCAAGTGACGACGTCCAGTTGTAAAAGAGTAGGCAGTCGCTACTCAGACGGCCTAGATGCAATCCAGACGACGTCAGAAGCTGAAGAGGACGGCGTCACGGACATAAGGTGACGCCGTCGCAAGGTTAACGTGGCCAAGACGAAACCCTAATGACGGCGACACGACGGTGTCACGAAACATAAGGTGACGCCGTCGCATATGTAATCTTATATATAGAATCCGAATTTTTCAGTTTTTAGGAGAGTCTTTTGGAGTGAAAACCTAAAACCGAACCTAAGGTGTCTTGTACAGTATTTTAGGGTTTTAAACCCTATCTTACATCAAGATAAGTATTTACTTCATTAATTCAATTATGTCTTTGATTATTTGTGTGTATGCTTGCATGTTTTCCATGTCCGGCTAATTTATTTGTGTGTTTGCTTAGGAAGTATGAAACTTAATTATTGAATATTGATTGGTTGTTTCTTATCTTAGTTGATTAATGATCTAGTAATGCGATAGGTCATTCATTGTGTACTTAATGCTTGATTCATCTTTGTGAACCTTAGAATATAATTACCTGAGTAGTTGTAAGCTAAACCATCCAAAGAGTGCCTTAGAGTAAGAGTTTATCATCCCTAGTGGGTTTGTAGACGAGACCCTTTGGTAAGTTCAAAGAGTTAGGGAGAAACGCATACCCTACAACTTTAGACACACAACGCAACTAAGAATAAGGACGTGACAATTCAACCATCAATAGGAGATAATTAAGGAGTAGTACAACCTAAGTAAACACATCTTTAAACTATCATACGAGCACGCATTAATTAGACATAGACTCCCACAACCTTAGTTTAGATAATTAGATAATAGTAGAGTAATCGGTAGAAATACCAACCCCCCAAATCCAATACCCGAGATTCGTACATTTCCATTTCATAAAATATAAAAAAATATAAAAAATAATCATCCTCAACCTTAACCTTAGCGTAGTAACTCCTTACTAGCATTCCTATTCCCCTAGAGAACGATATCAATACCCGTGGCTTACCCTAATTACTACACTACAACGATTAGGTTCACTGCCTAGGGTGTTATAAAACTTGCTCGAAGAAAAGGAAGTTTCCTTGACCCCGAACGACGCGTGTAGCGTTATCATTACATTTTTGGAATCATGGTGTCAAGACCATTGAAATCAATCTTTGCAAATGTTAGACCTACTCGAGGGCGAGTAGAACTTAAGTGGGGGGGAATTTGATGACGCCTAAAATGAACATGTTTTTAGTAGCGTTATTATTGGTTTTGTGCATGATAATCGGTTATATTTATTCATAACTGTTGCAAAAGTGCAAAAGATGCGTATTGTGTATGTATATGTAGCCAGGCATCACGAATGATGAAGAAATGAAGTTTTTATGCAAATTTGGAAGATTCTCGAAGAAGGAAGTCGAGCTAGAAAGCTTTTGGATTCAATGATTGGGAAGCATAATGATGTCTAAGTATCTACATCAAGGAAAGATCAAGTTTTGCCTTGGAAATCATCAGCGAGAGCAAAGAATGAAGCGTATAAACAAGAAATTCAACAAAAGTCAAATCAGCACAAACCAGCCGGTCGGTCGTAACCCGTAACCGATCCGGCTGGGCAAATGGTCAAATCGTAACCGATCCGGTTGCCATCGTAACCGATCCGGTTGCATGCACTGCAGTTACACAAAGTTGTATTTATTGTTGCCTTAACTCCCCATAATCATTGGAGGCCGATCATTTCTTGATATTAACTTGTTGGGAACGTTTTTCGTCAGTTGAGCAAGCATATTTGGCTATATAATGAACCTAGTCCTAGTTTACTAGGTGTGACACAACCAAAAGTGTATTAGTTTACATCAAAACTAATACCAACCATATTATTCAGCCCAAAAGCTTAGTCCTTACTGAAAACCGTCCAGAAGCAAGGAGGGAACAATTCTCATCCATAGTTTTGGTAATTTGGAGTTATACGGTGAACCTATGTGATTGGAGGCGCGTGGTTGCTACAATCCACGAATTCTAATTCTTGTAATCGCAAAAGTTTAGGTATTCTATGAACTTTGTTATGGATTTCTATTCTCTTGAATTATTAGAATTACTTTGTTATGATTTGTGTTTAGTTATTATTATTATCATGGAGTAGTTTTGGGATATACTTGTGTGTTGGGATGTAGTTAATCATACTAGTGTTCTCATATGTGATGCATGTATATATGATCTTGTTTAAATAAGTTTGTTGGAAAAATACTAGTCTTGGTTTGATTTGTTGATAAAACATGTTTTAAGAAAAAGGACCGAAAGGATTTCTCTTGTGTTTTATTCCAAAAAGTTGAGTGACAAACTAGTATGGGGATATGGTGATTGACAACCACCATGTTTGCTTATTAAAACAAGACTAGGAACATTTTTCATCACGAAAGGGTCGAAAGATTCGTAAGAACAAGTTTAATAAGAACATGTTGCAAACAGATGAAATTACTAAAGGATAATCATTAGGATAAGGACCGAAAGGATTACCTATATGTTTTTGTTCTTAGAATGATTTTTACAAACATATACCATGGTTGGGGATCATTTGCTTATGATTTGTGCATCACATCAAGAGTTTACACCAAACCTTCATGAATACTATTTATGATTGACTATAGACTACACACAAGTATATATATTTCTTATTATTGCATTTCACTATAAACATCACTATTTGAGAAAGCCTTGACAAGCTTTCTTGTTGGAATCTTTTCATCAAAACTATTTCAAACACAAAATCCCTTGGGACGATCTCGACTTACCCAACTTTGCTATTACGGACGAGTATACTTGCTCGTATGTGTTAATAGAATTAGACGGTTAAATCGTGTTTATAAATTTTTAAAACTTGCACTACACGTAACACATCAAGTTTTTGGCGCCGTTGCCGGGGATTTTATTTCAACTTTGATTTATTGTAAGATTGGTAGTATTGGAATTGAATTTGAAAAAGTAAAAAAAAAAAAAAAAAAGTGAACCTAATCGTTTTAGTGTAGTATTAGGGTAAGCCTCGGGATTGATATCGTTCTCTAGGAGAAAAGGAATGCTAGCGAGAAATTACTACGCTAAGGTTGGGGTTGAGGAAGATTACTTTTTTATCTTTTTTATATTTTTTAGAAAATTGAAAGGTGCGAATCTCGGGGTATTGGATTTGGGGGGTTGTACTTCTACCGATTACTCTACTATCTATTTATCTATTAACTAAGCTAAGGGGTAGTCTATGTCTAATTGATGTGTGCTCGTATGATGATTAAAAATGTGTCTACCTAGATACTATTACTCCCTAGTTATCTTGTATTGGTGGTTGAATTGTCACGTCCTTATTCTTAACGCGTTGTGTTTTCTAAGGTCGTAGGGTGTGCATTCCCTAACTCTTTGAGGTCACCCTTAAGTGTAGTAAACGAAATCCACTAAGTCATTCATAAACTAACTTTGAGGTTATCTTTGGGTTTTTAGCCTACAATAACTCTAGGCGATTATGAACTAATGTTCACAAAGATTACTCAAGCATTAAAAACACAACGATGGCCTATTGCAATCCTAAGCCAATACAATTAAAATAAGAGACAACCAATCAATATTCAATAACTAGGTTTCATAGATCTAAGCAAACACACAAATAAATTAGCCGGACATGGTAAACATGCAAGCATACACACATACAATCGAAGACATAATGAAATCAATGAAGTAAATTACTTATTGATGACGCCTAAAATGAATGTGTTTTTAGTAGCGTTATTGTTGGTTTTGTGCATGATAATCGGTTATATTTATTCATAACTGTTGCAAAAGTGCAAAAGATACGTATTGTGTATGTATATGTAGCCAGGCATCACGAATGATGAAGAAATGAAGTTTTTATGCACATTTGGAAGATTTTCGAAGAAGGAAGTCGAGCTAGGAAGCTTTTGGATTCAATGATTGGGAAGCACAATGATTTCTAAGTATCTACAGCAAGGAAAGATCAAGTTTTGCCTTGGAAATCATCAGCGAGAGCAAAGAATGAAGCGTAGAAACAAGAAAGTCAAAAAAAGTCAAATCAGCACAAACCAGCCGGTCGGTCCTAACCCGTAACCGATCCGGCTGGGCAAATGGTCAAATCGCAACCGATCCGGTTGCCATCGTAACCGATCCGGTTGCATGCGCTGCAGTTACACAAAGTTGCATTTATTGTTGCCTTAACTCCCCATAATCATTGGAGGCCGATCATTTCTTGATATTAACTTGTTGGGAACGTTTTTGGTCAGTTAAGCAAGCATATTTGGCTATATAATGAACCTAGTCCTAGTTTACTAGGTGTTACACAACCAAAAGTGTATTAGTTTACATAAAAACTAATACCAACCATATTATTCAGCCCAAAAGCTTAGTCCTTACTGAAAACCTTCCAGAAGCAAGGAGGGAACAATTCTCATCCATATTTTTGGAAATTTGGAGTTATACGGTGAATCTAGGTGATTGGAGGCGTGTGGTTGCTACAATCCACGAATTCTAATTCTTGTAATCGCAAAAGTTTAGGTATTCTATGAACTTTGTTATGGATTTCTATTCTCTTGAATTATTAGAATTACTTTGTTATGATTTGTGTTTAGTTATTATTATTATCATGGAGTAGTTTTGGGATATACTTGTGTGTTGGGATGTAGTTAATCATACTAGTGTTCTCATATGTGATGCATGTATATATGATCTTGTTTAAATAAGTTTGTTGGAAAAATACTAGTCTTGGTTTGATTTGTTGATAAAACATGTTTTAGGACCGAAAGGATTTCTCTTGTGTTTTATTCCAAAAAGTTGAGTGACAAACTAGTATGGGGATATGGTGATTGACAACCACCATGTTTGCTTATTAAAACAAGACTAGGAACATTTTCATCACGAAAGGGTCGAAAGATTCGTAAGAACAAGTTTAATAAGAACATGTTGCAAACAGATGAAATTACTAAAGGATAATCATTAGGATAAGGACCGAAAGGATTACCTATATGTTTTTGTTCTTAGAATGATTTTTACAAACATATACCATGGTTGGGGATCATTTGCTTATTATTTGTGCATCACATCAAGAGTTTACACCAAACCTTCATGAATACAATTTATGATTGACTATAGACTACACACAAGTATATATATTTCTTATTATTGCATTTCACTATAAACATCACTATTTGAGAAAGCCTTGACAAGCTTTCTTGTTGGAATCTTTTCATCAAAACTATTTCAAACACAAAATCCCTTGGGACGATCTCGACTTACCCAACTTTGCTATCACGGACGAGTATACTTGCTCGTATGTGTTAATAGAATTAAACGGTTAAATCGTGTTTATAAATTTTTAAAACTTGCACTACACGTAACACATCACTTATCTTGATGTAAAATATGGTATGAGAACCCTAAGATACTGCCCAAGACAAACCAAAATCGTTTTAGGGTTTTACTCCACAATTCTACCTCTTTAAAGTCTGAAAATTCGAATTCTATATTAAGAGTTACAACTGCGACGACGTCACTCTTTAATTATGACGCCGTCGGATCGCCGCCATTAGGGTTTCGTCTTGGCCAAGTCAACTTTGTGACGGCGTCACGTTGTGGTTGTGACGCCGTCGGCTCCATCTTCTGACGCCGTCTGAATCTGGATCTAGGCCGTCTGAGTTGGGACGCCCTACTCTTTAAAGCCTGACGCCGTCAGGTTCAAAATAGCAACTTCACTTCTGAGCCCTCGCAATTAGAGGGACGATGTCACCCTTTATTTGTGACGCCGTCGGGTGCATTTCCAACAACTTTAGTGTCTTGATCTTGACTTTAGCCATTTTCTTCACATATTCACGCCTTTTCGTCCAAATAAGCATCACTCCAGCATTTTGCCTTCAAGATACCTAAAAAGTGAAAAGGAACGAAATTAAGCAGTAACGGATATAAAAGTGGTCGATTAAGGGCTTAAATGACCCCTCAAACGTGTACCTTTTAAATCCTTATCAAATATCCCTACACTTGGTATTTGCTTGTCCTCAATCAAATGTGCTTTTGGCCAATTAATTTATAAGTTAGGGGGCATGAAGCATTGGTTTAGAACAATTCACAACAAGTATATGCCCGGAAAAGTCATAACAAGCATGGAAATTACATACTAGCACCTCACAAGTGGTGTTTGGATACTCTCATCTCTCGGGTGTATATGAAATATATCAAATTGGAAATGGAAGATAAACACTCATTAACCGGTCCTAGTACATAGATTACCATAGGCTTGAGACTTGATCAAACCTCCATCGCTTTGGCGTAAGCACCTAGGAAAAAACTATCTAAGAGGTCTTTTAAAGGGTTGTAACGTTAGGCTTACGGTAGGGAAAACAAAAGGTTTGGTTGGATAGGCAATTTAGTGGTGGCAAGTCAAAAATCTTTATGTTACAAGCATGAGAAGAATGGCGTTGCTAAGCCAAGACTCGACACTCTAAACTCTAGATAACTTTAAAACAAACAAACATAAATTTAAAGATAGATGTAGGATGGTAGCCCGTATGTTTTTATTCATTTTTTCATTTTTTTATTTTATTTTTTAATCACTCTTTATTTTCGATTTTTTTATTTTTTTTCATACACTTTTACTCTTCGATCCACTAAGTCATTCATAAACTAACTTTGAGGTTATCTTTGGGTTTTTAGCCTACAATAACTCTAGGCGATTATAAACTAATGTTCACAAAGATTACTCAAGCATTAAAAACACAACGATGGCCTATTGCAATCCTAAGCCAATTACAATTAAAATAAGAGACAACCAATCAATATTCAATAACTAGGTTTCATAGATCTAAGCAAACACACAAACAAATTAGCCGGACATTGTAAACATGCAGGCATACACACATACAATCGAACACATAATGAAATCTATGAAGTAAATTACTTATCTTGATGTAAAATATGGTATGAGAACCCTAAGATACTGCCCAAGATAAACCAAAATCGTTTTAGGGTTTTACTCCAGAATTCTACCTCTTTAAAGTCTGAAAATTCAAATTCTATATTAAGAGTTACAACTGGCGACGACGTCACTCTTTAATTATGACGCCATCGGATCTCCGCCATTAGGATTTCGTCTTGGCCAAGTAAACTTTGTGAAGGCGTCACATTGTGGTTGTGACGCCGTCGGCTTCATCTTCTGACGCCGTCTGAATCTAGATCTAGGCCGTCTGAGTTGTGACGCCCTACTCTTTAAAGCCTGACGCAGTCAGGTTCAAAATAACAATTTCACTCCTGAGCCGTCGCAATTAGAGGGACGACGTCACCCTTTATCTGTGACGCCGTCGGGTGCATGTCCAACAACTTTAGTGTCTTGATCTTGACTTTAGTCATTTTCTTCACATATTCACGCCTTTTCGTCCAAATAAGCATCATTCCAACATTTTGCCTTCAAGAGACCTAAAAAGTGAAAAGGAACGAAATTAAGCAGTAACGGATATAAAATTGGTCGATTAAGGGCTTAAATGACCCCTCAAAAGTGTACCTTTTAAATCCTTATCAAATATCCCTACACTTGGTATTTGCTTGTCCTCAAGCAAATGTGCTTTTGGCCAATTAATTTATAAGTTAGGGGGCATGAAGCATTGGTTTAGAACAATTCACAACAAGTATAAGCCCCGCAAAAGTCATAACAAGCATGGAAATTACATACTAGCACCTCACAAGTTGTGTTTGGATACTCTCATCTCTCGGGTGTATATACAATATATCAAATTGGAAATGGAAGATAAACACTCATTAACCGGTCCTAGTACATAGATTACCATAGGCTTGAGACTAGATCAAACCTCCATCGCTTTGGCGTAAGCACCTAGGAAAAAACTAAATAAGAGGTCTTTTAAAGGGTTGTAACGTTAGGCTTACGGTAGGGAAAACAAAAGGTTTGGTTGGATAGGCAATTTAGTGGTGGCAAGTCAAAAATCTTTATGTTACAAGCATGAGAAGAATGGCCTTGCTAAGCCAAGACTCGACACTCTAAACTCTAGATAACTTTAAAACAAACAAACATAAATTTAAAGATAGATGTAGGATGGTAGCCCGTATGTTTTTATTCATTTTTTCATTTTTTATTTTATTTTTTAATCACTCTTTTTTTTTCGATTTTTTTATTTTTCTTTCATACACTTTTACTCTACCATCCTCTACGATAACATCAAAATATAAGGGATTTATAGGTACATCCCTACACTTGAGTTTTTTTTTACTCTAATACTAATTTGACCCGAATTGAAAAGATCAAAACACTTGCAGTACATTATTACGTAAATAAAGATATTTTGAATTTAACGTTCTTTCCCGTCACTTCATAAAATTTAACTTTACCCATGAGTCCCAATCGTCCCAAAACTGTATACAAAGGATATGACTCGACTTAGCAACTTATGCAAGTAACTGGATAATTGAACTAAGGGTTTAGTATGATAACAATAATGCACTAAAAGTGAGTGCATACAAGGTAGGCTAAGGCGATTTGGGTGTACATTTGGGGGTGGATTGTAAACAATGCTCTTCATTGATATTCCGGAAAACCGAAACATCACGAGAACCGCGAAAAGGATAGGCTCTGAGGGGTTAACTAGGGGTATCGTGTACTAATTATGAGTACATCGCAAGGGTGTGGGGGAATTACTCAACCGATGTGGAAGAAGTAATTATAATATGGGTATCAAACAAGGGTTATCCTAATGCCTCTTATCATTTAGTTATTCCTAACTACACAAGTGTAGTCTTACTAGCGATCTCGGGATGCATCACAAAACCAGTTCTAGAATCTATTATACTACCGGTACACTCTCGAAGCATTAAAGATGAATGCTTTAATTCCTACAAATCTAGGGGTGAACCTCACATTTTTAGGGTGGAATTTGAGCGGTAAAGGGTTTTGTGCTAGTCATGTAACTTCCTATCCATGAGACGCTTTATTAAAACTAATTGCCCACTCCTACATGTCATGAATATTTTTAAATTTGGTGCCAAAATTATCCTAACCGATATTTCTCATGGTTTATTACACAAATGAAATTGGACAAGACAAATAATCAAGGATAAGCATAGTTTTAAAGTTCCCGTTTTATTCTCCCTCCTTACACTTAAACTGAACATTGTCCCCAATGTTCCCCGAAAGTATCAAAGTTATGATAATGGAAGGTAATTAAAAGCGAAAGAAACTAATACTCCCCTGATTAGATCGGTAGGATCCGTGTGAAGTAGTGGTTAAATTCTTCTTCAAGAAGAATGAATGTGTGAAAAGCTCCATCCAATCTTGTGTATCTTCTTCTTGATAAATAAAACCTGCACACTTAAGGAAATAGACGAAACCTTCGTGTAAAATCGGCAGTAAAACTATATATGACTCTACTAAACTAGGATATAATGCTTGTGGAATGAATGTTTACAGGTTTTCTGGAAAATTAAGACCTGAGAAATTCCAAAAATTTATGAGTAGCATAGAAAACGAGAGAAAATAAGATAAGCTGTTTCTGCTCCTCCTTACGCCATCAGGTAGCAAGTCTGACGCCGTCAGGTTATCCTGACAGAAACTGGTTTGCTGCATTTTTCTAGAAAAATTATGGAAAAATTACATCTTTAGAATCTGGAAAAATTCCTGCAAAATATCCATTATGACTCGATACAAGCATTTGACTCTAACAAACACACATATATATCTTTTCAATAATTGTAATTCTTATGTTCACGTTCTTTTGAAAACGTGTGTAATCTTCTGTTAGCCTTAATAGTTTTTATTAGAAGTGATGGTCATTCACGATTAGGAACTTTGTAACGTGTGTTAGATATCGTGATAGAATAGTCTACGGGCTCGTGGATTGGGCTAAGCTAAATGGCTAATAGTTATGTTAAGCTAGCCTTTTATTAAGTGTAATCCAATCCAAGTCCACGAAAGCCTAAAGAAAGCCCAAGCTAAAGCCTTTAGGGTTTTATGCCTCTTGTACTATAAATACCCCTCAAATGGTCATTTGAGGGGTGTGCTTGAAAGTGTGTGTGTATGTGTGTGTATTTTCTCTCTCTAGGAATATACAACTTATTGTTTGCATATCTTATTCACAACATATACACGGTTTTTATATAAACATCAAGTCACCATTCATCTTTATCTTTTCTTTCTTTTACGCATGATTTTGTGTTTGGTTTGTTCGTGTTCTACGCGTAACTGTTGTTACGTGTGTTGGGTTTGCTTGGTAAAGTGATAAGGTTGATATTCGTAGTGGTTCTACATCTTCCCTACATTTATCCTTTTTTTAAAATACATTTATATGTAATTAAGACGAGGTTAAAGACAAAATAAAGCATTTTCACAAATTCAAACATGAGAATAAACAATCAATGAAAAGATATATGACACACAAATAGAAATGAATAACAAATACACATGGGTTGCCTCCCAAGAAGCGCTTGTTTTTGTTCGAGTCACGTGCTTGACTCTACCCTTATTTAACGGATAACTACACTTAAGCTTAAGTGCGGGTGATAGTAGCGATACACACCCTTAGGGTGGAAATTTGCTATGTGAGGAGAGGGTGATGGGTGATTTATATTCTCAAAGGGGTGTGCTCCATTCATTATAACCTTACCTAATTCTATTGGTATAACAGGTGAATCAAATCTCTCTCCTAAAAATGGATCATCTTCTATCAACTTCAAAAGATTCTTAGTTAAGGATCCATATTGACCTAATAAACCCGGTTTAAACGCATAATGTTTCTTGTTATCAACCATGAATGGGTGATGTAAGTGTGTAAGGTCATGGGTTACTCCTATATTAGCTTCCACTCTACATGGCCTAGAGTCTACTACCTTTATCAAGCAACTACCCGGACTATTTATTTTGAAGGGTAGATTGGGCCCTAATTCAATTCCTAGATTCACATCTAAAGACGGAAAATTGGGTAAGGTTTTTGGTTGAGGCTCCGGTTCATCAAAATTAGGAACTTCCCTAAGACTAAGAGAGAGGTCATGACAACAAGCATCTAAACCTACATTCTCAAGTGGTATTTGGTCCAAAGGTTCTCTATCAATCGGGGTTCCTATAGTCTCTTCTACTTCTTCCAGGTAAGTTATAGGTGGTGTGTGTTCCTCAAGTGATGGTAGGGAGTGTGGGCTTGGAGTTTCCACCTCATTCTCCATTATATCTAGATATATGTTCATCATGTGTTTTAGTATGATCAAACACAAATACACTCCTAAGCATCTCAAATCCTTCTTTAGCCATTTTAAATTCTTGGTCCAATTCATCAGAATTGTTCTAAAAAACTTGACTACTATGTTCTATTTGCCTAAAGGATTTCTTATGCATGTCGTATGTTTTGGTGAAATCTATGCCATGCATGCAACTAGGTAGTTCAACTATAACCATCTCATAATCTTGTTCGGATTTCGGTTCTATGTTCTTAAGATCTATGTCTTTTTGTTCATGGTGCCTAAGGTTGGATAACTCCTCCTTATCTATTTCCTCAAGTTGTGATGTAGACAACAACTGATGGTTTATGCTTAGGAGGCTTTCCCCAAAATTTTTCTAGAGGGTCTCACTAAAAGGAGTTGATCCTAACAATGATCGTCGAATAGAAGCCACACAAGCACAAAATTTATCAAATCCATCCAACCTTACACCCGTATCCTTTTGGATATCTCTAAGATCACTCACAAATTCATTAAAACAATAAAAAGCAATCCAATTTGTGAAATTCAATTGCTCCTCATTTGTTAATGATTCAAATGCAATTTCACTTGCCATAGCGACAAATGAAAAGGGTTTTACGAACACAAACACAAAGAAGGGGGTGATAGACTACGAGGAAGCTATAAAATGAGAAAAAAATTTACTTGATAGGAATCTAGCAAGGGAACCTAAATGAGGTAAAAATCTAACTAGCTATTCTATTCCCCGGCAGCGGCGCCAAAAACTTGATACGCGTACAACGCGCGTTCGGGGTCAAAGGAAACTTCTTTTTCTTCGAGCAAGTTTTTCAACCACCAAGGCAGTGAACCTAATCATTGTAGTGTAGTATTAGGGTAAGCCTCGAGATTGATATCGTTCTCTAGGGGAATAGGGATGCTAGTGAGAAATTACTACGCTAAGGTTAGGGTTGAGAAAGATTATTTTTTTATCTTTTTTATATTTTTTAGAAAATTGAAAGGTACGAATCTCGTGGTATTAGATTTGGAGGATGGTACTTCTACCGATTACTCTACTATCGATTTATCTAATTAACTAAGCTAAGGGGTAGTCTATGTCTAATTGATGTGTGCTCGTATGATGATTAAAAATATGACTACCTAGATACTATTACTCCCTAGTTATCTTTTATTGGTGGTTGAATTGTCACGTCCTTATTCTTAACGCGTTGTGTTTTCTAAGGTCGTAGGGTGTGCATTCCCTAACTCTTTGAGGTCACCCTTTGTTAGGTCACCATGTTTGTAACACAAGCATCAATATGAAGAAATGAGATGAAGGAAGGATCGGTTGAACAAATACAAACGCACACGAATAAATATGAAAGGTTTAGGCGTATAGAATGAAAGTTAATGAACAACCAACCTCCTAAAGAAGGTTTACAAGGCTATTTATAGGAGAGGGAGCTAGGGCAACACTCCTAGTCCCTTCCTTTCCTTATTAGGCTTGGGCCAAGGCTTATGGGCCTTCTACATAAGCTTTAGCATAAAAACAAACATAAATGCCTAATTAAGCTAACTATTACATATTAATTACTAACACTTGTGATCTAGTTTAGGAGTGATTCCAACAATCTCCCCCTAAGTGTTGGTGATTAATGATTTGAGTGATAACGTTGTAAGTGCTGATGTAATAGTAGCTTTGACGTCTTTTGACATTCTTCTTTCTTGTGAGAAGAAGTGTCTTGATTCCAACAATGTTTCCAGTGTAGGGATCTTGTTTACTTTGAAGTTTTTCAGCTTTGACGTCTTCGTTATCTTTGTTCTTTGATCTTTGTTCTTTGTGGTGGTAGTGATAGTATGTTGTGGTTATCTGCATCAGGTCTGCTTCGTTGCTCTAGTGTCTCCACGTCTTTCTCCAACATGATCACACGCTCTTTAACGTTGGATTTCAGTACTGATGTAGTTCTCTTAGTCTTTAAACTTTGTAGATTCTTTGACTTTGACAAAGAATCATTTTGACTTTGTGTTGCCTTTTGAGAGAACTTCAATTAGTGTTGTTGTTGGTATGAGCACGTGAAGAATCTACACGATCTTTTCCACCCGTGAGCATCCATAAGAAGAAAACATAAAACATGGGTTAGAAATAATCCAGCGCTTACAAGTTTCAACTTTGAGTGTGTTAACAGCGTAGTGTGAAAACACGACTCTAATTCTCACAAAGGCTGTTCCTGAACTGGATTCCACAAGTGAGATAACGCGATGTACCGAAGTATACCTACAATTCAGGTGAGTCGTTGAGGTACACCGAAGCATCACCCCATGACTGTAGACCGTTTGAGACACACTAAGCGTAACCCACAAGGAGTTACCGAAGTGACCTGCTGTTAGGGTTGTTTGATGTTGAACCTGGTAGGAGTTTCCATTCAATCACTGAGGATCATAGTTGTGAACCCCTCATAAATGTTCTCGATAGATTGCTAAGATCCGTGAAGGACACGATAATGTATCACTTGTGTTCTTATTGTTGAACGACAAGCGATGAATTGTCAAGTGTACCTAAGAGATCTTTTGATGAATCTCGTGGCTCTAGACTCAATAGTGTACTTTGGTTTTCCTGAGCGGAGACTAGGGAGAAGGTCTCCTTCTTCAATACCAGCAATCTCTAAGAGAAAGCCGATAGTTTACGTAGGGTTCCCCGTGAGAATGAAACAAGCTTCTGTTGAGAGAAACTTGAGTGGCTAAGACGGTTTAGTGCATGCGTCACTGGGTCCATGACGACTTTGATCTTCAATATCGGCGTCATCAAGTGACAACCAGTAGCATATGAATTGAACCCGATGTCTGCCCTAAGTTGAATAATCTGGAGGGCTATTTCTTTTCACCCTTTTCTTTACTTTTCTTTTTAATTCTTCAACTCCTTCTTTCTCTAATTCTCATTTTCTCCTTTTTAATAATCATACATAAGGACTTCTAGATTCTAACTATTGGTGGTGTCCTTGGGTAGATCCCTCTGGCTCTGGCGGATCATAGGACGGTTATTCCTAACATTAGTCACCTTATAACTCCATGACTAGCCAATGTTGCCGTAAACCATTTTCATGTATAATCTCTCAAAGTGGTTATGAGTAAAAGCATTTTGTACCACTGTTGAGAGTTTTGTATTTTGCAGAAATACTCCCCCTCCACACGTGCTTAAGTATTTTGACAGAAATCTGCACTGTGAGGGAAGAGCGCGCACTTATGAATTGATCAACTCAAGATAGACAATTCCCCGCGAGACACTGTTACGTTGAATAGTTAAAGAGTTGCATTGTCAGCTTTGAGGTGAAAACTAGCTCTAATAACTACCTTGAAGGTGTGGACAAACCTCGAAAGGTTGTCAAACCCGTCAAAGTTCATGTCTATCAAGAGTTTCTCGAATGGTACATTCTACTAAGACAAGTCCTTTGCGAGACACGTTTACATCACTAGCGAAGTAGCTTGAAATTATTACCCGTCCCGGACAAGTCTTTTCGAGTTACTAACATTTAAGAACTCGTCAATTCATTGGTTAAGTCTTGTTAGCACAACAATTCATTAGCAATTCACAACATATTTCTTATCACATAATTTTTTTCTCCCCCTCAAAAATGGCATATAAATGTTATTTTTGATGAAATTTGATATCGAATATGTCCATTTTGAGTTTTGCGGGAAGATTACCATGAAGAACAATTTTGTGAATAAAGTTTTTAGGCAAATACTCCCCCTCAACAAGTGATATTAACTTTTGAGGTTTTGAAAATCATAAGGGGAAGTACTTGTTCTTTTGAGCAAAACTTTGAAAAATGAAAGTTTTGATTAGTTTTACTTAAAAATAAGAAGCTTTCGCTCCTTTTATAGGATTGTGGCACTGAAGCGTACCACATGGTCCTTTCATGACAAGTACGGGTTGTACACTGTTATGTGTGCACAAGCCATTATTATATATAAATCACACATCCAAAATATGATAAGGAAACAAAAATCAAGGGGTACCAGGAGTCTCAGGTAATCCAGCAATAACTCTTGGAATGCGTTCTGGGCATTGGTAGCCTGTGAGAGATATGCTTGGACGACCGCCTACGAAACTCTCCAAAGTTCTGATTTGGTCCCTTCTGAACAACCTTTCATCAATCCGCGTGATGATCTTCTTAACATCCCTCCTATCCCTTGAATTCCATCCCTTCTTTGATCCTATGCCTTCATGAATCTCCTTTAACCGATAAGCTAATCCATCCCTGACTTTCTTCAATGTATGGTCCCCACTTTGTGAAGCTCTTTGCACGCCATAAATCAATTGTGATGTAGTTCACTTCGGTAGACTACCCAAAATGGCTTCTTGATGAGGGTGTACTGAGCAAGTTGGTTTATGTTCGGAAGGTCTAGCTGAGGTTTTGTGAGGTTAACACGCTTCTGATAAGATTCCACGGCAAGTTGAATATCTTCTACACGTTCTTGGATCACGATGCTTCTGATGAAGATAAGCAGAGACTTAATATACTCGCGTTGGATAGTTGTAGAGAATTGTCGCATTCGTCCTTGTACCTTCGCAAGATACATATCTTCAATGTCGTTTAGTGACAATCTCGGAAAATCCGCTTCACAGAAGTCATATTCCTCTTCGTCTTGTCGTTTGACCACAATCTTCTTAAGGAATGTGTAGTCCCACTTTGACGACAGGGTAACATGTTGAATAGCAATGATACGTTTTTCACTAAACACTTCCTTTTTAGATTTAAGAACCTGGCAGATTCTGTAGAATATTCTTCGGCGTTCAGGCCAATGATGAATCCCATACATCGCATCAAGGTCATACTTGTCCACTTTGTCAGCAAACATATGTGTGGCTTCTTCCTCGATGGCTGGATTGTGAGAGTAGATTGTTGCTGGGAAAGGAAATGTGAGTGACGTAGCGTAATTCCTTGTCACATCACTACCGTGTAGAAGAAACTCAAAGTCATTGTTGAAGAAGTAACGGTATGAAATTTGAGGTTGATCTGGTCGGCCAATTATTGGTAGAGGTTTGGTCCAATCAGTGTATTAGGGAGCCTTGTCTTGTCTTGTGAAGTCGATGTTAGCTTCAGGATTGAGCCAATCGATATTGTTTGACATGGCTCGTGCAACGTTGTGGAGATGGTATTCGACTTCAATTGCACTTTCTGAGCTGTCTTTAAGCAGTTGGAAGGCATCATTCTTTATTCGCCTTAGCTGAGCCTTAGTCATCTTCTTCACTCTAAACTGTTCTTGAATCAACTTCACATGCTCCATTGTACGACCATCTACCATTTCTTGACCTTCTGGTAACGGAGGGGTGGCATCAACAAGTTTAGAAAACCAATCATATTCTTCGGTTGTGTCTTCATCTAGCCATGAGAGAACATCGGTCATCTTCTTCTTTTTCTTTGGCTTTGATGATGATTCTGGTTTCTTTGTTGTTGTAGAAGAGGTGGGTTGTTGTTGGGGCTCAGGGACTTCTTCATCGTCACCACCAGTGTATTCGAAATGATCACCGGTTTTCTCTGTTTGGGGTGGTGTCTCAGAGTCCTGAGGTTTCTCAGTAGGAGTCGAACGTGGAGGAGATCTTCTTTCGGTTGGAGTCCTTTCACATGGTGGTGGCATAGAGGAGGATTCACCAGACTTCTTCTTGCATTTCGTTTCTTTGTCTTTATCCGTATCATCATCGTCTCTAGGATGCTTAGCCGTTTCAGCTGCCGCTTTGCATGACGTTTTAAGTTGGTAATCCAGCAATGCGTTAAACAGTTTGCCTTCGTCAGAGGTAAACATTGCAGATCGTTTTGACATTTGAAGTACAAGCTTGGAAACCAATTCTGCATCGGAGAAAGCTGTAGGCTCAGTTGGGTTGATTGTAACTTTTAAAGGCGTTGATCTTATTGTTTGCTTGGCCAACTACATGAGATTCGGATAGAGTTGTCTGGTGAACATCTCTCTTGTCACACCAGGAACAATGTCGATAAGGAACTTATGAGTGTATTCCCTAATCGTTTTGTTCATTTCACCCTGTATGTCACGATCGAGAAACTTCTGGATTTGTTCCCGTTCATTCAACATCTCATTTATCCCATTTTGAAGAAGGTTGACTCTGTCAGCAAGTTGATTGAGTTTCTTGTTGACAACGTTCTTATTCCTTACTTGCTTGATAGCTTTAACAATCTTTGTCTTTGCACGGGATGCCCAAGTGTCAGTTGGTTTCTTAATCGATCTGGATGCGGATCTGGTGGTTGCTTTGGATGGTGGTGGAGATGAGTGAGAAGATGAGTCTGATGATGATGATTCATGAGGAGGCTCAGAGTCCTTTGGTGGCTCAGAAGTTTGTTCCTTGCTATGTGCAGGACTATCTAGAAGATAATCTTTGGCTTTCTTTTCGGCTTGAGCCTTTTCTTCCGCCTGAACCCTAGGTTCTTCATCTGCTTTAGCTTGAGCTTCTTTTTTTGCTTTTTCTTTAGCCGCAGCCTCAACATCTTCTTCATGAATTTTCTCTGACTTCTCCATTTCTGGTTCCTCAAAGTCATAGGTGATAGAATCCTCTAGTTTCTTCTGTTCTGATTCGTGGGTGGTGGCACCAGTTCCCTTACCGGGTTGATTAACCGTATCAGAAACTGGTGTGGTTTGAGTTCCACCACTTGAACCTCCAGGGCCACGAGTTTGTTGCAGTTCGAACTCCTTAGCAACGTGTTGGAGTCTGAGATTCTTCAGCTTTTTCCTGTAGTCTCTGTGTTCATCCAGTGGCTCTTCATCTGAGCTCTTTTCTTCTTCTGGCTCAGCAACTGGAGTTTTACCTTCATTAACTTTTGTACTGGGAGATTTTTCTACTCTCAAAGTATCATCGATAGTAGATTCTGAGTAGGTAACCTCTTCATCTGATTCAGTGTCCTCTGAGTCCTCATCCATTAGTTTGGGTTCTGGTTTAGGATTTGGAATAGCAACCGTTGATGGTACTTTCCTTTTTCTGGAGGGATTTCTCTTTGGATACTTTAAGGGACTTCCAGTGCTTGTAACACTTCCTGCACTGCCTCTCCTGGTCTTCCTAATAGGTGTACCAGAAGACATAGCATCAATAAAACCTACTTTGCCTGCTTCAACTACTACCAGATATCGTTTGTACGATTGAAGTCCTTTGATAACATCAGTAAGAAGATAATTTGGCAACACTACACCCTATTTCTTCGTGGTAGATTATTTGAATCTTACCATGTTGAGCGTGGGTTCAAGTAGCACGGAGTGATGGTTGGGGTCTTCAAGTCTTTGGGCAATGTCTGGATTGGTTTCAAGAATCCTTTTGATCAACAGTTTTGTGTATCTGACATAAGGGATCTTGGAGCCAGGCCTTCTCAGGTAAGTCATCATGTCGTCCCAGATCAGAGCTACAAATTCAATGTGTTTCATGTTGACCATGCCCCAAAAGATTTGAAGTTCCATGAGCTTCGGATTCTCATAGCCACTGTAATGTCCGGAAACGGATTTAGCAATCATTATGTACAGTGTTCTCCATGGTTGAGGGATATTCTTAAGATCTACTGAGGAGTGTTTTGTGATAACTCCAGCAGCTTCATCATAGCCGATGTCGACCATGAAATAGAGAACGACCTCTTCCGTAGGAGTAGCAGAGAAATCAGTAGGCTCGATGGTTGGTAGAAGAAGAACAACCCTTAAATCTGCAGGAGTGATGGTGACTTGTTTGTTGTTAAGCGTCACCGTCACAGCACTTTGACCTTTAACCTTTTGTATAGTGTGCCAGAATTGGTGAATGTAGATCTCGGGTACAATAGCAGAATTTGTGAGCATGTTCTGGTAAGGGTGAGTCTTCAGAATATCCACTGCAATCTGACAAGATGACTCAGAACACGTGAAGTTGTCAAAGTCGACTCTGAGATTATTCTTTCCAATCTTCATTGGGTAACCATTAGGGAAGATGTCTTCAACTGTGAGAACATTTGGTACAATTGATGTTTCTGGGTAAGATTTGAGCATAGTTTTGGTTATTTAGCTATGTTCCAATCATCATATGACCAACCAATTACACAGAAACAATCCCAAATGAAAACACCCAATTCCACGCATAAACCCTAAAACTTGAATAATGATTGAAAACGTTTTCTAGGTGGATTTTTATGATGAAAATGGTTTAAGATTGATTATTTAAACATTTTGACACATTCATTTTATCAAGAAATACCTAAACATGATTCTGTGTTCATACGCTTATGCGTAGAACACAAAATCAAACCTAGAGATAAATCTAACCGTTGGAATTTGAAACAAATCAAAACCTATGTTTAGATAAACATCTAAAACGTTTAAACACTTACAAGTTCGAAGATTAAAGCACGGATTTGTAGATTGAATCTTATGTGTGGATGAGTTAGATGAGATATTAAATGAATGAATTTAATGCATATGAAAAAGTTGGTGAGGGTTTTTGTTTAAAATTAGTTTCAGCATTTGACAACATTGGTCCCTCCACCTCAACCATTCTCATTTAAAGCCCATATGTTTCACTTAGGTTACGTGAAACATGATATTTTGAAAGAAACTTGACGACACTCCCCCTCGACTTAATAAATAATGAAATTTTATAAATTTGAGTCCGGGGAGTGTCAACAAACCATAAATGTGACCACCATTATCAAAGAAACAACCGGGATACGGTAACATGCAAGTACAAGGTTTTATGAAACCGAAAAATATTTACTTTCTCCCCCTCAACACTTGACCGAGAAAATACTGAATTTTGAAAGAGTAAAGTGTTGATGGAAGAATTGTACTTGCCATGTTAAAAGAAATATAGATAGATGAATATTTTTGAAGTTTTATCAGATTTTATATTTTTGTATTTTGTTTTTGAAAATATTTACAAAAGAGGTTTTGGTGTTTGACTGGTTTTAAGAATGTTTTAAAAGTTCATCCAGTTCTTCTGGAGTCAAACACCGCATACCAATCCGGTGGAACAACTCAGTAAACCTAGCAGGAGCCAAGGCTTTCGTGAGAAGATCTGCCAGTTGGTATTCAGTACCCACAAAGTATAATTCAACGGTACCCTTTTCCACATGTTCCTTGATGAAATGATATCGAAGATCGATGTGCTTTGATTTCGAATGTTGAACAGAGTTGCACGACATCACAATAGCACTTCGATTGTCGCAGTACATCGGGATTCTGTCAAATACGTAACCATAGTCTTTGAGATGTGTTCTCATCCAAATGACTTGAGTACAACACGCCGACATGGCTACATATTCTGCTTCTGTTGAGGACATCGATGTACATTCCTGCTTATCACCAGTTTATCACCAAGAAATTGTAGAGCTCCTGAAGTACTTTTCCGAGAATCTAAGCAACCTGCGTGATCAGGGTCTGAAAAAGCTATTAGTTCAAAACCAGAATCCTTCGGATACCAGATCCCCAAGTTAATGGTTCCCTTAATGTATCAACACAGACAATATCAGGTCTACTGGCTGTTAGATACATGAGAGACCCAATGATACTTCGATATTTGGTAGGGTCAACCAATTTCCCATGCAAATCAGCATCCAGTTTCTTGGTATGTGCCATTGGTGTGCCGTAGGTGTCACAGTTTTGCATTCCATGTTTGTTTAAAATTTCAAAGGCATATTTGGACCGACTCAAGAAAATACCATGAGGTGATTGATGAACTTGTAGTCCTAGAAAGAACATAAGTTCACCCATCATGGACATTTCAAAATATTTTTTCATGATTTTTGAAAAAGAGTTTGAGTATTTTAGATGTGTTAACCCAAAAATGATGTCATCCGCATAAATTTGAACGATTAAAATGTGTGCCCCGTGATATTGTATGAATAGTGTAGGGTCAACCGAACCTTTGACGAAATTATTGGCGATAAGAAATGATGATAACTTATCATACCACGCCCGAGGGGCTTGTTTGAGACCGTAGAGAGCCTTCTTCAGTTTGTAGACGTGATTACAGAACTTTGGATCAACGAATCCTTCTGGCTGACTAACATAGACTGTTTCTTTCAGCTGTCCATTGAGAAAAGCAGTTTTGACATCCATCTGAAAGACTGTGATGTTCATGTGAGCCGCAAACGCCAGAAAAATCTGTACAGCCTCAAGACGAGCAACCGGAGCTAATGATTCTTCAAAGTCAATATCCTCTTCCTGTCTATAACCCTTAGCCACCAGAAGTGACTTATTTCTGATTACTGTTCCTTCAGCATCCAATTTGTTTTTCCAAATCCATTTGAGACCAATGACGAAGACCCTTGTTGGTCTTTCAACCAATTACCATACTTCAAGACGTTTAAACTGATTGAGTTCTTCTTGCATGGATTCAATCCAGTTATCTTTGGTCATTGCATCTTTAATGTTTTTAGGTTCAGATTGGCAGATAGTGAGTGCATAAATGCAATGTTCACCGTCTGTGTGAAGACGTTGTCTAGTTACGACTGGTTGATTCGGGTTACCAATAATGTTTTCAAGAGGATGGTCTTTCGTCCAACGATGTGTGGAAGGTTGATGTTAATATACCTTCTGCAGATTGGGAGGATTCAAATGGCTTTTAGATGATTCCGCAACATTAGGTGTGGCAGTTTCATGTGCAAACGGATTAAAGAACGCATTTGGATCATAATCTGCATGTAACACCCCAACCCGACAAGGGTAAAGATATCACAATACGGTTTCATATCAGAACTTAAAATACTATACAATAGCGAAAACCTTACAAAAATATTTAAGAGAAAACATAAATAGCTAAACTTCAAAATAAATCTAAGATCTCTAAAGGTCAAGTCTTGCTCTCAGCTCTATTCTCAACCCAGATCAGCTATCCCATAAGCTCATCTTGAATGCTTAATACCTGCCGCAGGAAAAGAAAAATGCGGTTGAGCTTACAAAGCCCAGTGAATAGATATAACGAAACAAAAGCTAAACAAAACCAAATATACAAATGACGAAATCAAATGAAATAATGATAAGGGATCTTTTAGGATTCTGCGGAACTCAAACATACAGAAATCCAAACAAACCACATAACCAATAAAACATCTCACAGCACATAAATGACACACACAAATGCATCAGAACAACCAAACACTTAGCATATCAAGAGTAAGAAAAACCAAATGAAAAGTCTAAGGCTAACAGAAACAGTTACCAACAATTAAGCATAGCATTCAACAAATTAATTAACCTTTACTTATCACATTTAAAACATTAAAGCAGCAGCGGAAAATAGCAGTCCAAATCATGGCAGTCTCACAAGCAAACAGAAACATAATAGACAACTAAAATTAAACAGACCAAACAAAACATAGCATAACCATTAGCAACTATCAAAACAGATATCACAAACTAAACCAGTTCTAGATCAAAATCCTATCATCAGCAGAGTTCAAACATGGCAGATCACATAGACAACAAAACACTAACGTATAAGCAAAGTTCCCAAAATTAACTGATCAGACTATACATATAAAGCTTATAGAATACTAACTATCATACTAACACATTCATCCCACAGTTCAACGAATCCACATAACGATAAACTAACATAACATCAGATAACAACATGCGAATCATATTAAAAAATATTAATCATATCTTAGCATAGCAGACGATAGTCACATAAGCATACAAAAGCATAAACACATATAATAGCATATAATGAGCCTTGCACATAATCATAAACATTTGAACACGCCAAATCATAATCAGCACTTAACATAGAAATATCAAATACAGATTTAGTTAACTACCTCGAGCCCAGAACATATCATATCAGAAACATCATACTTATACAGAAATAATCTCAGAAAATAATTTGGAGTAGCTAGCTCCCAGAAGTTGTGAAGACGCGTATTGCACACGACATCATTCACCAGACAAATCATATCAGATAACAGATCAGATCTAGGATGCATCCATACGCCCCACAGACATATATAGGTAATATAATAGCAACTGAGCTCATAACAAATAACAGATAAGGGACGTGGCAGAACTTCACTCTACTGCCCTAGAGTCATGTCAGAGGTGCATCACTGACACGGACATGGAACCCCCATGACTAGTTAATAATTTGGCCCGGGTGTCAAACTATCAGAGGTCAACAAAAGTTCAATCATAACATATGTCTTAATCAAACACATGGTTCAACAGATAACATATCAATATCTCATATCATAAGGTTCATATTCAGACATAACAAAGTTCATCAATTACACATATCAAAGTCTTCCTAACATAAGATTCAAATCAGATAACGCATGGTTCAATAAAACATAAGTTCAGATAAACAGCAAATCACAAAATCAGGAAAGGGTTCATAGCAATGGCATTGGGAATCCTAATATCAAAGCGAAAAGAAAACTTATACGAAACCTTTACTGAAAAGGTCAGAATGATAACGTAAGTGTCTTAAAGTAAGACAGAATATCCGTACCTTAAAGCAATTGAGAGAAAAGTAACGAATGAACGAATACGAAGATGTAACGTCGCGTCTCCTCCAACGAATCTACACGGATTATGATTTATTTAATACTTATTAGAATCATTAATATTATAACGGATTTATCGCATTAATACTTTTAGAGTTGTCAGAATATTCTCATTTTAGTGACAGACGAAATTACAACATTTTAGGGCATTCCTCATTAATTCACCAACTTCCTATTTAGATTCTAGGGTTTCCCATACTCTTTAAATATTGCTAAATACGCATTAAATTCACATATTACTTCTTTTAATGATTTCCCAATTTAACCTAAAACGTAAATGATAACAAACCGAAATTAACTTAACTCATGCGTGTCTCCACAAAAATCAATTTACACTTGTTGAACCCATAATTACTCAGAATTACAAATTACACCCTTGACATCTTTAAGTTCACAATCTCACCTTACTTTATCAGATTTTACACTTTTAACCCAAAGGTTTAGAATTTACAAAACATACCCTTTTAAGTTAACTACAATTCGAATGACCCTCTAAATATCCAAAATTACATGTTTAACCCCCACACTTATTTTTATACGTTTATTACCTTTATTTTACTGTTCCTAAAAATAACCCTTAAGTTTCATAATTTACAAAACTAACCCAAAACTTTTGTTTAAAACCGAATAAGTATAATTCAAGTACAAACCCTAAACCTAGGTTTAACCAATCATTAGCTCATCATTACTACTTCATTAATTACCTTTAATGATTACAAGAAAACCCTAGTTCATGCAAAACCCTAATCGACCCCTTTTTAAAACCTTCCTCTTTCCATGTTTAACCGAACCATAAAACTCAAAACAATTCATACAAGTTTAGAATCCCTAAATATGTATTTTATTCAGGTCTTATATCATGTAATAGCTTCTGGAAAAATCAATTCAAGATCTCTAAAAATATTATACACCCATTCGTTATTTGTATACGCTTTTTAGGGTTTTAGATTCCAAGTAATTCCATACGACATATTAAACATGCATGGCCAATTTTTATGTGTTCTATATGACTTATAGGACTGAAATCAACATTAGGAACTTACCCTTGAGGAGCTTGGATCGTTAGAACAAAAGAAGCACAAAACCCCACTCGCCAAAACCCTAATTCACTCAAAAACTCACCACGCTTAAACCAGCAGCTTTGGAACTTGATCACTATTTTTCCCACCTTGTTTACCTTCAAGCTTGTCCAAGAAAATTGGTCTCAAGCTCTGGAAACTGGAAATCGATTTGTGAAGGGTTTTGGAAGTCGGTTTGGTATAATCGGTATTTAGGGATTTTATGTGAACCGAATTTTGTATATATACTTGAGTTACTATTTTTCTTGTGGGCTTTATAGTGTATTGGACTTAAAATAAATGGACTCTTAATAATATAAATTTATATTGGGCTTTTACTAATTAAATTCTTTTATAAAACTATTAATTATACACGGCTAATTATATAAAATACATAAATGATTTTAGAAAATTATAATCTATAAAATTAACTTTACAAAGTCATTCAAAATTTATTTGGATCATATGTGATATTTCTTATAAGTTTTCTGAATTTACATAGCTCATTTGGTATTCTGTTTATTTAATTATTCTTACTTTTGATCATAAGGGTATTTTAGTCTTTTTGTAAATTTTAGAAATTCAGGTATTACACTGCAGGTGGGGGTACATCATTTTTCAGAATATCATCAGCTGGTTCTGTAACACCCCCAAAATACCGCAGCGGAAGACTGTGTCACTAGGGTGCTACTTCATAATACAAAGTACAAGTTATAAAAAACGACCTCTAAATTAGACGTTTTGAAAAGTTACCATTCGATTAATGAAATCAGAGTTACAAACAATGAGGTCCCAAAGTATAATACATAAATGTTTACAAAATATTTCGAATGGTAAATGATAAAAGCGTAAGTCTTCAAAATATGTCGTGCGACTCTAAGTTCCATGCAATAGCTATCGCCTTATTGACCTGAGATAACATGCTAAAAAGTGTCAACACAATGGTTGGTGAGTTCATAGAGTTTGTTTTGAATAAGTTGAAAAGCATTGAAAGAATGTTTACACAGCAAAGGCATTGTAAATCCACTCAGTTCCAAGTTCCGCCATAAAGAACTTGCAACCTGTGTGTTCACAACCCACTGCCAAAATATAGTTTGCACAATACACCGGATTATATTCACCCATGGTCAAGAATCCGTACACATGGGCGGGGGCATGTACCCGACTTATAGTACTATCAATACCTCTCCGACAGCATAGAGTATTGTCGCACGTTTGTAAATACAATTCATGTATTTAGGCAAGTATTTCCAAGCATGTAAAACGAAATCAAGTGTAACGTAATCAAGTATAATGCAACCAAGTATAATGTGATCAAGTATAATGCAATCACGTATAATACAATCAGGTATAATGTTTTGAGTATTTGTAAAAGTAAAAGAAATAGTTGAGCATGTATCTCCCCCAAAGAGTTTGTAAAACAAGTATTAAAAGAGTAAGGGCTATGACTCACGGTAATTCTTAAAAGTTTAAAGTACTTATGAAAGTAAATGAAAATAGTTTGAGCATGTATCTCCCCCAAAAGTAATTCAAAACGTATAAAAGTAGGGGCTATGAAACTCACGATAATTAGTAAAAGTTTAGAGTACTTGTGAAAGTAAAAGCAAGTATTTGAGCATGTATCTCCCCCAAAGAGTTTGTAAAACAATTAAACGAGTAGGGGCTATGAAACTCACGATAATTAGTAAAAGTTTAGAGTACTTGTGAAAGTAAAAGCAAGTATTTGAGCATGTATCTCCCCCAAAGAGTTTGTAAAACAATTAAACGAGTAAAAGTGGGGCTACAAACTCACCTGATAATAACTGATGAATGATACTAGAAAATTGGGCAGCGCTTCCGCATCTAAATTCAAAAATCCATTTCCTAAACTATAAAATCTCTAAATCACCTCATATCTACCCCATAACTATCCCGATAGCTTCAAAAACAAAAACCCATCTTTAATATTGCCCGATCTATTCTTGCAAAAGTTTTGAGAATTTCCTGGGACCCACAGCTCCAACCCACCATTGTGTAGCTCTTAATCCAACCGCGGAAATACAAAATAAACTTAATTTTTACGTAGAGAATACTAATGCCTTCAACTTATGTGTATAACTCGGAGCCTGAAAATCAAATATAGAGTGTGTATGGAGGGTGGCGACATAAAGGAGGAGGGAGAAAATGTGTGTGTTTTTCTGTGTAATAAAATAAACTAGTTTTCTTTCTATTTATAGGGAAAATATCTAGATATTTTGATGAATAGTATTTAGATATTTTGATGAATAGTGTTTAGATATTTTGATGAATAGTGTTTAGATATTTTTGAAAATATCTAGATATTTATAAATAGTAACTAGATTTTTATATATTATGAGTACATAGTACATTGTTTATGCATGAAAATTGTGTAAAAGTATTTACTTGTTCAATTTAGGCAAAATCAGTAAATAATAAAAATTACAGTGAATAGTAACTCGTGAATAGTAATTTTTGGGAAAAAGTTTGAGTTTAAATAATGAACCAAAATATGATGAATAGTAAAAATGAATAGTAACAGTGAATAGTAAAAATGAATAGTGACCCGAAAATACGAATTGTTACAGGTTCAGCGTCGTTGGATGCGGTTTGTTCAACTGTTGTTGTAGAATCAACTGGTGGTGCTTTTTCAACAGTAGTTGTTGTGGCAGGTGTATAAGGTATTGGATTTTGATCAGGTTGAGCAACGGAAACTTTTGATACAGCTGGAGCACGTTCATCAATATCATCACTAAACAGAGGAGCAAATAGCTGTTCCATTTGACGTCGAGTTAGTTGTAAACTAGGTTCAGCTGATGATGGGGTTTGAGGAAAGTTTAAACGGTTATGACCGGGTTCCAAGCTGTTATGCTCTGAAGCCATTTCAGTAAGCTCATCGAAATTTGCATGAATCGTTTCCATAATCTCCCTTGTACGACGATTCCAGATCCGATAACCTTTAGAGTTTTCACAATATCCAACAAAGACTCCAATGTCAGCTTTGGCTTTGAGCTTACCAAAATCATCACGATCATTATTTGGATAACAAAGGGATCCAAATACATGAAAGTGTTTAAGATTTGGTTTATGGTTGTGGATAAGCTCATAAGGTGTTTTGTTGTGGCATTTGGTAATCGTTGAGCGATTCTGAGTGTAGCGTGCAGTTGACATGGCTTCAGCCCACAAGTAATCTGAAAGTTTAACATTGATTAACATCATTCTTGTAGCTTCCACTAATGTACGGTTTCGTCTTTCAACAACTTCGTTTTGTTCCGGTGTTCGTGCAATGGATGTTTGATGCTCAATTCCTACTTTCTCATAATATGCACGAAGAGTTTGATTCACAAATTTAGTTCCTTTGTCTGTTCTGATTTGTCTGACTGGTTCCGGAGCTGAACTTGAATTTTCGTGAGAAAAGTGATGATCATCTGTGGAGCTTGATCTTTACTTCGAAGAAAATAAACCCAAGTCCATCTTGAGTAGTCATCAACAATTACCAAAATGTAGCGTTTGCCATTAATCGTCTGCACGCGCATCGGGCCAAACAAGTCCATGTAAAGAAGATGAAGCACATGCTGTGAGCTGTGTTCCACCTTTGAAGGAAAGTGAGCACGAGTGCTTTTTCCTTGTTCACAAGCTGAGAAAAGGTGATCTTTAGAATACCGAAATCTTGGGAGACCTTCAACAAGTTTGTGTCGTGCAAGATTGGTTATGGTTTGAAAGTTTAAATGTGAGAGACGATGGTGTCATAGCCAAGATTTTATAGATGTAGCCTTTGAAAGTAGACAGATGGGAGATGAAGCAATCATGTCTTGCATTGAGATTGTATAAAGACTTGAATTGCAGGTGCCGGACATAAGATCGTTTCCTTGTAGATCATGAATGAAACAAGTTTTCTCTCGAAAAGCAACTTCCAAATCTCCATCACAGAACTGACCAACAGAGAAGAGATTATGACAGAGACCTTCCACAAAATAAACCCTGCTAATTTCGATGTTTCCATTGATGTAATCTTCGTAGCCCATGATAGTTGCGAAGTGATCATTCCCAAATCTGACAGTGCCAATGAACTTTGCAACAAAGTTTGATAACAATTTGAGATTGCCTGTCATGTATCGGGAACATCCGCTATCAACAATCCAGAGGATGATCTGTATCACCTGCATTACACATAGACGACACATATGGAATAGAAGTAGATGTGGAACCCGAAGAGTTAGAGGGTTTCGATGCAGTTATAGGTGAAACACACATGTTTATGATTTTAGGTATCCATTGAAATCCTAGTGTATTATGTAACCATTTCTGCCATCTCCAATTAGTCTTAGCTTTGTTCTTAGTAAAGGCACTAGGTGATAAGTTCTTCCTGGGAGGTGAAGTGGGTGGCACAGGTACATCAATGATGTTTGCAGAAACACTAGAAGGCGGTTTGCCTAGCACAGACTTAGAAGCATTAGTGGGCCTAGAGGTATTAGGTTTTCTAGTATTCCGCTTACGAGATAAGATAGCTTTAGCAACACATTTATCATGACAACCAGAAAACATAATTTTACGACAACCAACACAAGAAGCTTCAAACAAAACATTAAGAGTACTTAAAGATTCAACATTCGTTACATCACTTTGTTCATTACATTTTTCAGACGCAATATCTAAAGTGGGTGCAACTTTAGTTTTTTTCAAAGTCCTACGGTGTTCTTCTACTTCAACATTCTTTATTGTTCTTTTCTTACGTCGCAGCTTCCTATTCATCCTTGTATTGCTCCTAGGCTGTGAAGTGCAGGCGTTGGGAAAAGAGACAACCATTCCTGTTTTAGTAGAGGGAAGCACATTAGTTTCTTGTGGTTTGTCATTAGATGTTCTAGAGTCATTTTGAATCTGTGTAGGTGCAGTTGCTACAATGTTACTATCCCTATCATGCTTAAGTGTTACCAACTCTGCTTTTAGATCATGGATTTTTTGTAACAAATCTTGATTTTGAGAACGAGTATTTCCATTTTGTCGTAAAATATCTTTGGTATATGCAAGATGATCATCAATATCTTTTGACGCTTGAGTACGAGTCTTTTTTGACTAAATCAAATATGACACCATATTCCTTTTTAACTTGTGAAATTTCTTGTTCATATTTTGAAATTTGGCACTTCAAAGACACGTTTTGATCATCCAGTTGCTCAAGTTTTGGATGAAAAGCTTTAGTGTGCAACTAGTTGATTTTGTTTTGCAAAGCGAGTTCTCGATTATGACAATCTTTTTGACACCATTGAAGACGATGTTTTGCATTTGAAAGCTCGTTAAACAAACGTTCATTTTCAACTTTTAAAGACTTGATTTGTGACACAGTATCAGTATTCTCAATATTTTCAACGGAATCAACAGAATCAGCAGAGATATAATCAAATGCATATGCAACCGAATGTAGTAACACAACATTATGGATATCAGCACATATAACATCTTCCAAGAGTCGATTAATATCTTTTCTCAACAATTTCTTTTTACTTTTAGTATTTGAAATCGATGTTTTTGTTTGTTCGAAAACTCTTTTCATAAGTCCAAGTTCCTTGTGAAAGTCTCTTTCCCAATATATTGCAAAATTTTCAAATTTTGGACATGTGGTAAAATTCTTTTCTGAAAAATATCTCTTTGGGCTCTCGCTTGAGGCGATTGAAAATGTTCAACTTTTATTTTAGAATTGATTTCAATTTCACGTTCCAAAAGTTTGATGTCCGATAAAAATGTTTCAAAATATTTTATAACTTTACATTGTTCGGCTAATGGTTTTATTTCACTAAGGTAAAGATCCATTAATTTGTGCAGTATTGGAAAGGGGACCCTCAGAAGTAGGTGTGATAACCCAAGGTGTGTTAGAAAAATCCTGTTGTGTGACGAAAGTAACGGCTTTTGAATAGTTAAATGGTTTGTTATAAACAACATTTTCCAATTTTGACCGACTCTCGTCTTCTGCATCTAATTCCTCTTGACGATTATATTCAACAACACTCATAATGGAATCATCAATTCTATGTTCTACACTGTAAACTTCAGGATTTGGTTTGAATGCTCTATTTGAAAACTTGGGTTTGTAATCAGCAAGATTCGGTCCATATCCATTTGAATTTGGTTTAAAAGTAAACTTTTGAATCGTTGTGATTGATTCACCATGTTTATAAACAACATTTCGAAACTCTTTGATTTTGTTTTGTAAGTCGACAATTTCCTCAAGATAGTTATCTATTCGTTTCGTTGAATGCTTTTTTTACTCAGAGAACTGTTTTTGACAAGTTAACAACTCAGACTTGGATTTTTGAGTTTCCAAAGTGAGAGCGTTAAGTTGTCGTTTATGATCATCTTTCAGTTGTTCTATTTGAGACAACAAAGCATTCTTGGATGCGACTTGATCACGTATCTATTGTTCTAATGATTTTTCATTTTGGTAAGATTTAGCAAAAGCGACTTCAAAACCTTTTTCACGTTTTTCTTGAGTTTGAAAAACGTTGAGTTGGTTTTTTAAGCATTCAATATCCCTAGTTAATAGTGCATTTTTGTCCTTTAATTGCTTATTGATGTCCATGCATATTTCCAGGCGAGATTCTTGGTCTTTAAGTAAGGGCATGAGCTCAGACGAAAGTTCAACTTGTTCAACGTGAGTCTCAACATGATCATTAGTCAGATCCTCAAGTATAACCACGGAGTCAACTTGATTATCAATGGTAACCATAAGGTCATCTTGATTGTCAAATATAACTACGGGATCTATTTGATTATCATCGGAATGAGATGTAGACGGCTCATGTTGAACACTCTGATCCTCGTCGGATACAGATGTAGGCAGAGATATCATATCAGAAATGAATATGGTTTGATCCGGTACCTGAGACAAGCCGTCAGTGTCATACACTGGGCCTGTGTCACTCATGTGGAGTTCGTGCATGTTTGCCATCAACATAACTGCTACATTAGCTTGCAAGTCCTCCATATCATCATCAGAATCTGCATTTTCCATGAAGCTCTGTTCCTTGTTGGTAAGAGTTCCACCACCTTCATCCTTAAGAGCCAAGAGTAAAGCCTCTTTGTGATAAGCGCTTCCTCTTATCCTCGGCTTTGGGCATGCATTCTCTAGATGACCCTTCTCATTACAGTTATAGCAACGAAGACCATTCACCCCATTTTGAGCATTAACCTGTTCAACCACTTGAGCCCTTTGTTGTTGTGGAGCACCCATGGTATTCCTTCCTATTGGATTAAACCCTTGACCACCGCCCATCTGACAAACTTGACCACGATTTTGAACCTCAACTCTTCCATTGTTAACAACAGCCTTATTCCTTGTGTTAGATGAGGTGCGAATGTGATTGTTGGATTTGTTAGAGTATCGACCAAAGGCTCTAGCAATCATAACAAATCCTTGTTGCAATGCATCAAAAGCTTCAGCATCCTCAGTTGATTCACTGTAAAGTGCTTGAGTATTGTTGTTGTTGTATGGAACCAGTTGATTTTCTTGTGGTATTTGCTGTTGTGAAGGATCATAAGGTGTTATCATAGCAGATGGTTGAGTAGTAGGTTGTGGAGGATTTGTGAATACAGTTTGTAAGGTCGGGAATTGAGGATAACAAGCTTGAGCCCACAAAGCTAATTGTTGATTATCCGGAAGTGAAGGTGAGACAGGGAGTCCACGGATAACTCTTTCTTTGTCTACTTCTTTTTGGTGGGGCTTCAAATAGTCGTACAACAATCCGTATGTAGCATGATGAAGGTTCTTCGCTTGACGGATGAAAATGACATGCTTTTCCCAATCAGGACCAAGACTACTCAGGAACTTAGTGTTGACTGCAATTCTTGGCATGATGATGTTATGTTTGTGCAAGTCATTGATGATGTCTGAGAAGCGATGATGATATGACTCTAATGTGTCTCCGGGTTCAATCATGAAGTGTTCATAAGCCAGGTAGATTTTGGATTCCATATCTTCTTGATTGAGTTCAGTGCCTTCCATGAGAAGATGAATATGTTCCCACATTGCTTTAGAAGTCTTTTGAGCATCAACACTTCGAAGGATCGGATTGGGTAATCCTAAAAGGATGTATTGCATTGCTAGTTCTTCGGCTTCAAAGTGTAGAAGTTTATCAGTAGTGAGGTCATTAAGACTTGCAATGTTAGTAACATCACCTCTTGGTGGATTAGCATTTGGATCTCCGGGTACAGTGACAGTAGGCATCTGAAATGGACCTTCCAGGATGACCTTCTTTAAGAACTTTCCATGTGGCTTCTTTAGATCACAGAACCTAAAGAACCATATCACCCATTGATCGTAGTTTCCGGGAGTGAGCATTGGAGGTCTATCAAGTGATCCAGCCTCATGAATGGATTGTTGGCTACTTAAAGCTTCGCACATCTTTGCAAACCAAGACGGTTCCTTCATAGTATTCCTGGATGGATGTTGATTGTGAAAGTTTGTGTAAGGTTGTAATTGAAGACTAGGGGGTGGTTGAATCATTTGTGGTTGAATTGCTCCTTGAGGAAATTGTTGTTGAAATTTTAGTTGTTGTTGTTGAATTTGTTGATAAAATTGTTGTTGTTGATTGAGTTGTTGTTGTTGTTGTTGATTGAGTTGTTATTGTTGAGGATACACATGAGGGAAGTAGCTAGAGTATGGTGGTTGAGACATCTTGAAACTTATGTTGTAAACAAATGGATCTTTGTAGTCGAATTAAACTTTGTTGATGAAGAATCCTTATGCGTAGAAAACCAGTTTAGGCAAGGAAAACCTTATGCGTAAAAACACCAAGTTACGCTTAAGAAGAGATCTTACGCGTAGGATTAGCTTACGTGTAGGGTTAAGGAGACCTTAGCTTATGCGTAAACCAAAAGCTTAGGAGTAGAATGGTTATGCCTAAGAATTGTTTATGCGTAAGACAAGGCTTAGGCGTAAGACAAGACTTAGGCGTAAAGATTCTACGCGTAAGAGTTTGCTTAGGCGTAAAACTAGGGTTTTGGCCAAAAATCCTTTACACTTTTCCCAGTGTAAAAGATATCCAAAGTCGAAGTGTTTTCAGGCTTATCCAAGCAAGAAAACACTGAGTAAACCAAGAACACTGAAAATCAAACCAAGGAAACCTTACGCGTAAGATTAGGGTTTTCTTATGCGTAAGATTTATCAAAATCTTCCAAAACATTGATTTCTGCCCAAAAGTGTTTTTAAACCTGATTTTTTGTGATGAAACAGCTTCAATATCACCAAAATAACACAAAAGTATGAAACTTGATGATCCAAAATGTTTATGTACCTTATGCGTAAAACAGTCTACACGACTAAAATCAAGTTCAAAATTAAGGAAATACACGTAAAGTTTCAAAATTTTAGCCAAAAACTTAAACTTTAACACCAAATAACCTTTAAAGTACAAGAATCTTGAGATTTAAAGTGTAAAAATTTGAGCTTTTTGCGTATGAAATTTTCTAAACCGAGAGTTACGCGTAAAAATCACAAACACTTCAAAAACAAAAAAATCATTTTACCCAACTATTTGGCGAATGATACCACTGTTAGGTCACCATGTTTGTAACACAAGCATCAATATGAAGAAATGAGATGAAGGAAGGATTGGTTGAACAAATACAAACACACACAAATAAATATGAAAGGTTTAGGCGTATAGAAGGAAAGTAAATGAACAACCAACCTTATAAGGAAGGTTTACAAGGCTATTTATAGGAGAGGGAGCTAGGGCAACACTCCTAGTCCCTTCCTTTCCTTATTAGGCTTGGGCCAAGGCTTATGGGCCTTCTACATAAGCCTTAGCATAAAAACAAACATAAAGGCCTAATTAAGCTAACTATTACATATTAATTACTAACACTTGTGATCTAGTTTAGGAGTGATTCCAACACCCTTAAGTGTAGTAAACGAAATCCACTAAGTCATTCATAAACTAACTTTGAGGTTATCTTTGGGTTTTTAGCCTACAATAACTCTAGGCGATTATAAACTAATATTCACAAAGATTACTCAATCATTAAAAACACAACGATGGCCTATTGCAATCCTAAGCCAATTACAATTAAGATAAGAGACAACCAATCAATATTCAATAACTAGGTTTCATAGATCTAAGCAAACACACAAATAAATTAGCCGGACATGGTAAACATGCAAGCATACACACATACAATCGAAGACATAATGAAATCAATGAAGTAAATTACTTATCTCGATGTAAAATAGGGTATGAGAACCCTAAGATACTGCCCAAGACAAACCAATATCGTATTAGGGTTTTACTCCACAATTCTACCTCTTTAAAGTCTGAAAATTCGAATTCTATATATAGAGTTACAACTGCGACGATGTCACTCTTTAATTGTGACGCCGTCGGATCGCCGCCATTAGGGTTTTATCTTGGCCAAGTCAACTTTGTGACAGCATCACGTTGTGGTTGTGACGCCGCCGGCTTCATCTTCTTACGCCGCCTGAATCTGGATCTAGGCCGTCTGAGTTGTGACGCCCTACTCTTTAAAGCATGACGCCGTCAGGTACAAAATAGAAATTTCACTCCTGAGCCGTCGCAATTAGAGGGACGGCGTCGCCCTTTATCTGTGATGCCGTTGGGTGCATTTCCAGCAGCTTAAGTGTCTTGATCTTGATTTTAGCCATTTTCTTCACATATTCACGCCTTTTCGTCCAAATAAGGATCATTCCAGCATTTTGCCTTCAAGAGACCTAAAAAGTAAAAAGGAATAAAATTAAGCAGTAACGGATATAAAAGTGGTCGATTAATGGCTTAAATGACCCCTCAAAAGTGTACGTTTTAAATCCTTATCAATAGGACTAATATTCTCAGTGTACGACGCATATCTAAATTGTCAAGCACACCTTTCGATTGGCCTACGCATTAACTACTCACTTCTAATTAATTAACCTAAGACGTAAGTTATTAATGAATCAAATTTTAGTAGACGCTCAAGCTAGTATAATTTTCCCTAGCTAATTTTCTAACTCCTAACGCACACATAACAAAACAAGAGATGACAACATAGCAATCAATAACTAGGTTTCATGCAATTCTAAGCAAATACTAATTAATCTAACCTAGCATGGTAATAAAAAGAGAAGCAATTAAAGTAATGAAACAATAACACATAGACATGATTGAATGATTATTTATATAAGTTATCTTTAACAAAACATGAGGTCTTCAATGGCCAAAAGGCCTACAAAAGCTGTGAAATTTGTCTAGGGTTTGATCCTCCAAAGTTTCATACTCAATAATGAAAACATTGCGAATATATATATATATATATATATATATATATATATATATATATATATATATATATATATATATATATATATATATATATATATATATATATAGAGTCCGGTTCTAGAGAAAAGTATAATTAGATAGAAAAGTGAGAAAAAAAGTTATAGGGTAGAATTTGATAACATTCAAAAGTTCAGGGTAAAAAAAGAAAAAAACACAAAAAAAGGAGGAATCGACATTTTAGAGCCAGAATATCAGATCCACACACACACTCCAGATTGAAACACATACATACACATACACACACTCCAGATTCAAACACACACACTCACCATCACCACCACCACCACCGTCACCGTCTGCCGTCGTGTAACCACTGCACCGGCACGAAATCAACACGGGACCACAACGACATCAATATTGCACCTCTACCACAACATATTCCTGGTTAGTTTTCTTCACGAATTGATCTTCTCGTTCATGTGTTTAACTTAATATTTCTGGTTCATGTGTTTAACTTGTAAGTGCAGTAATTTTGTCAACTGATCAGGTTAAAATCAATTATGTAATGATTTTTTAGGTTTTGTTGAAAGTTTATTATAATATCATCATGTTTTTCTACCACATATGAAACAAATTTGACAAAAAATGCATAAAAAATGTGTTTATTAAAATTGCTCACCAAGTGTTTGATAAAATGTTTGAATAATAATTTATAATTGTGATGCACTAATTTGCATCATATGTGTTTAATATTGAATTATATGACATCTTAGGGCATCAGTGTGTATATTTGCAACATCAGATTACACAATCTTATGGCACCAACTTTTATTAGTGCATCTGTGTTTAGGGCAAATGACACAAAAAGGTACCAAACTTAGGGTTCATTTCCAATTAAGGTACTATTCTTTTTTTCTTGCATAAAAGGGTACTCAACAAATATTTTTGGCGGATTTGGGTTTTTTATTAACGATCGTTAACTCTCTTTGTTAGTAAATTACACGTTTGGTCCTCGAATGCGTATAATAATTTCATGCAACATCCAAAAACATTATTGAATTTTTTTTACATGTTTGGTCCTCGAAAAAATAAAAATTACATGTTTGGTCCTCGAATTTATTTTTTGAAAATTTTGAAAAATTTTCGAAAAATAAATTCGAAAAGTTTGAAAATTTTGAAAAATTTTGGAAAAAGAAAAATTGAAAATAAATTTTGAAAAATTTTGAAAATTTTCAAAAAAAAATTTTGAAAAATTTTCGAAAAATAAATTTGAAAAATTTTCGAAAAATTTTGAATTTTTTTTACAACATCCAAATTTTTTTTGAAAATTTTGAAAAATTTCGAAAATTTTGAAAATTTTATATGAATTAGAAAAGAATTTTCGAAAAAATTTTTGAAAATTTTCAAATTTTTTTAGAATTTTCAAAAATAATTATATAAATTCGAAATGGATTTTCAAAAAAATTTCAAAATTTTTTGAAAATTTTCAAAATTTTTAGAAATTTTTCAAATTTTTTTCAAAAAAAAATAAATTCGAGGACCAAACATGTAATTTTTATTTTTGAATTTTTTTTTCAAATTTTTTCAAATTCTTTTAGAATTTTCAAAAAAATTTATATAAATTCGAAATGGATTTTCAAAAAAATTTCAAAATTTTTTGAAATTTTTCAAATTTAAAAAAAAAATAATAAATTCGAGGACCAAACATGTAATTTTTATTTTTTCGAGGACCAAACATGTAAAAAAAATTCAATAATGTTTTTGGATGTTGCATGAAATTATTATACGAATTCGAGGACCAAACGTGTAATTTACTAACAAAGAGAGTTAACGATCGTTAATAAAAAACCCAAATCCGCCAAAAATATTTGTTGAGTACCCTTTTATGCAAGAAAAAAAGAATAGTACCTTAATTGAAAATGAACCCTAAGTTTGGTACCTTTTTGTGCCATTTGCCCCTGTGTTTATGGTTGTTGCATCAGGTTAAATGTGTGTAAGATCAGTGCATCAAATTGCATCTTAGGGCATCTGTGTTTATGTTTAGTGCATGAGGTTGAATGTTAGGGCATGAGAATGTATTATTATTGAATTATAACACATATGAGTGCATTTGTGTTTGTGGTTAGTGCACCAGGTTAAATGTATGTCCATATGTATGTTTGATGCAGTAGATTTAATTAGTGATGCAATAGGTGCATCAAGTTACATGTTAGTGGTTGGTTCATTAAATACTTGTGTAAGGTTACATGTTCAGGGTTGGTGCATCAGATCTTTGAGAATATGTGTGTAAGATTAATGCATCTATGCGTCGGTGTTTATTTATGCCATATAAAGTTCGATTAGGTTATGTATATCCTAGTTTTATATTTCAAAAAGGTTTTGCATGTGCGCATGTATGTTTATTGCAATAACTTTTACATAGTGATGCATTAGGTGCATCATGTTACATGTATGTTAGTGGTTAGAGCATCAGGTATTAGAGAATATGTATGTAAGAGTAATGCGTCTGTGTTTATGTTTGTTGCATCAACTTACATGTTATGATACCAGTTTGTATGATTAGTGAATCACAACACACCTTAAGACATTCGTTTGCCTGAATTAGTGCATTAGGAATAGGTTATGCGTAAGTTAGTTATAATTTTCAAAAAAATTGTATGTGCAGATGTATGTTTGATGCAGTATATTTTACATAGTGATGCACTAGATGCATCATGTTACATGTTAGTGGTTGGTGCATCAGGTGTTTGTGGAAGGTTATATGTTAGTGATTAACGGGTCAGGTCTTAAGAAATATGTGTGTAAGATTAATGCATCTGTATTGAATATTTTAGTGCATCTATATTATAATAATTATTATAATAATTATGAGTAAATATGAATATCCAGATGATATGTTATACATAAAAAGTGTGGTGCAGAAACTCTTTTAAGAACATCATAATAGGAGAGAGTTCAAACTTAACTTACTTGTAGTATTTTTGTCAATCAGCGACGAGTGTCCAAAACTCGAAACCATCAACCAGAAGTTTCTGTCGTGCAACAAGAATGCATAAGACATTATGAAAATGAATTTGTGTATGTATTTGTTGGAAACAATGAAGAAAACCCGCAAAGAGTACAAAAGCTCTTCAAGTGTAGGAGGGCCAAGACTTTTGATGGTGGTAAGTAAATAATCAAACCATAATATTTTTATAAAAATTATATTATTATCATTTTCTCCCATATTAACTAACTAGTATATGAATTAGTGTTAGTAAAATTTTGTGTATATTTTAATGTATCTTCTTTTAAAAAAATAATGTATCCGTATGAAATATAGCAAAGGATTATTAAACTCATTTGAAATTTTTATATGTTTGGCAATATACTAATATTGCATAAGTATGATTCAAAATCATTTGATGTTTTTGTATGTTTGGGAGTATTGAATTCATTTAATATACATTGGGGTGTTTGGCAAATATACTAATATGTGTACATTTAGTGCATCTATATTTTTAAAAAAAATAAGGCATATGTATGTAATACTGTATAAGGATTATTCAGCGATGCAGTAAACATTGAGGGTGTTTGGAAATATAATATTTTTTGTACAATTTAGTGCATCTCTATTAGAAAAATAAGGCATCAGTATGGAATATTGCATGAGGATTACTAAGCGGTGTTTGTAAATATACTAATTTATGTACATTTTAAGGTATATGTATTAAAAAAATAAGTCATCTGTATGGAATATTACATAATGATTTTTCAACTCATAATGATTGTTTTAACTAATTCTGGTTATGTTTAGCAAATACACATTTGACCTTACTCATCTGCAACTTCCTGGAATGGATAATTTTAGTGAGGAAGATGATTTTCTCATACGAGAAGACGGCATTGGTAATTGGTTGAACGTTGATGATGACTTGTTACAAGATGACGACTTTATAGGTATCGAAAGGTAGAAGATTTGAGAGGATTCTCTGAATGTTTCAGATTTTGCAAGAATTTGAATACAATCATTGCTTATCTTGTAAAAATCTTATTTGCCAGTTTTTGTTTTGCTTACTATGTATTATAAGACATTGTATTCTGATTCTAGCATCACTCATCAATGAAAAATGCATCTCTTGTACATGCAAGTTAAGTTTATAATAAGATTAATTTGTTCATAACATGACTAGTTCTTTGTATGTTTATTGTTATCTTTTTGTTCAACTATATTTGTAGGTTTATATTTTTTACTCCCAACCGCACAAGAATTTTTTTGTTAATATACATCTTTAGCCCTTCATCTCCATTACATTTAGTAAATGCATTTGTTTATCATTTACATTAATGGATGTGTTTATTCTCATCTATAACTTTAGTGCACCTATTTGAGGCACTTTAGTGCATCTGTTTGAGGAACTTCAATGCATCCGTTTGATGTATTTAGTGCATCTGTTTGTATCATTAAAGCAAAACAAGTGCAATACTTTTAGGTTCATGAAATTGACGTAAAGAAGGCTCCAAAAAAGGATAAGACAAACATGGTTAACGACCAAGCAAAGATTCAAGTTGACTAGCCTTCCAAAGAAAGACTCTACTGAGATACCACCTGTTACATCATCCACTGATAACAACATTCCAAAGAAATGAATGTGGTAAAGAGACAGATTTATATTAAAACCAGAAATATAGAATATGGAACTTTATTATAATGAAATCTTGAAGCTGAAGTCAATTCATATTTCTGAACGCGATACTAATATATACAAGATCTATACAAATTGTATATCTTATTTACTACAAGGAGTTTACAAAATAAGAGATGTAAATGATATCATCTACTTTTCATGTTACACTTATTCAAAACCAATTTGTTTAGGATAGTTTCATAACTGGGATAACTTTTATGTATGAACGTTCCATGTTGTTCTGTCTTAGGTTATGCACTTTAGCATCCACTCCAGACACTGTCAAGCATATAAGTACAAGATCAGTAAACTATATGCATGTGTAGAAAACATCCATAAAATACGACAATTACAAACAAAAGAGAAACATGATAAAATATGATGCAACTTTACTGCATTTGTTTGATGAACTTTAGTGCATCTGTTTGAGTCACTTTAGTGCATCCGTTTGGTTAGATTAATGAATTTCAGACATAAAGCAAAAGAAGCACTACCTGATTATCACGAATTCCAAAAACTATCACTATTAATTAAGATTTACCTTGATAGGTAACTTTTTCAACCGTGGCACAAGTAACTGTAATGTACCTATTGCATGTTTTTATCCACCTCGAAAGCCGGGGTTTTCAAGAACTCTGTGTCTCCAACCACCGCTAGTCTATGCTCACCCGATGATCAATCTGAAGCGCATGTATGATCCTCGTTACCTGCACGGGCCCATAGTGTAAGTACGCTTCTTTCATCTTCATATACTACCAGTAAAGGTGGCATATAGAGGTTTAGGTAGATTTGGTTAACGATTGATTATAGATGTGGAATACTTTCGCACATTAAATATACACTTTGGCGACATTCAGCCCATTTGAGCCGTTTCTTTTTTAGATATTTTGTTTTTCATTCTCTTTACATGAATTGAACCATACATTTTTTTAGATCAATTCACATTGGATAAATCATATATAATATTTCATTCTTAAGATATAAGTATAAAATAACCTTAATTAACCAGATACCTTCAAGACTATTTGCTTGTGGGCGGTGCTAATCATAGTGAATAAAGTTCGCAAGACTTCGAACAAGATCTGTCTCAAACGAGTCCACATCCTGATGTACATCTCTATACCCATACAAGTACAAGATCAGTAAAGTATATGCATGTGTAGAAAACATACGTAAAATACGGCAATTACACACAAAAGGGAAACATGATAAAATATTAGGCAACTTTACTGCATCTGTTTGATGAACTTTAGTGTATCTGTTTGAGTCACTTTAGTGCATCTGTTTGGTCAATTTAATGAATTTCAAACGTAAAGCAAAAGAAACACTACCTGATTATCATTGATTACAAACTGATGAAATTCACTGGAATACCCGAGGTTAGATCATTGAACACAAGCCCAATCCCCAACACTCTACAATTAGATTTTCCGTTATCAGATTATAATTCATGCCTGAAAGGTTCCAGAAATCTTGTTAGACAACCTTGCAAATGACTTCAATACCAAGCTTCGTATAAGCTACAAATTATACATACATGTTGACAGATTGACAATCATTATCTATAAAATTCAAAAACATATATCATGTGACTTCTAATAGATTATTATCTTTTTTAATCCATTTTGACTTTTGGTAGTCAAGAAACAAATATTGTACTTTAATGTTTAAAAGCTATTACATTTTACTCTTATAGATGCAAAAAACCATTGCAAAGGCAAGTGGATATAAAAGCATCCCAATAGGCCAATATAGTAACACTAACATCAGCTTATCAATTGATTTAACACCCTATCCATAAGAAATAAACACTGGCCAATAGTACTCTTTTTTTAGAGGGTGTTTCACAAAGTTCTTATCCTAAATATTTTTATAATCAAATATTCAGCATTAACAAAACAGGCACAATCATTTGAAATATGTTTCTACTATTGAAAAATGTAATATAACCACAATGTAAAAATAGTGCATCGCAGTTATAAAATTTCATTCAGACATTTTATCAAACACTTGGTGTGCAGTTTTTTGTGATCATGTATTTCATGTATTTATTTCTCAATTTTGATTCAAAATAACTATTCTATACAATGAATCATGTCAATAAACTCTGAAAATCATTACATCTATAAACAAAGATGATGATTAACGAATCAAATTTCATAAAAAACAACAATTCGTACAGATAAAACAACAACAATCAGATATACAAGCTTTATAATTGATTTTAAGTAGCAAAAACAACATAACTATAATCAAAATCAGTTACATACCTTAATTTAATCTTCAATTTGATAAATTATGATAAGATGATATTGTTAATCTAATAACACGGTATCTTATCAGATAACATGTTATGATTTCATGATGTGATGATTTCGTGAATGTGATTTGTTAATCTTGGATTTGACAAATCTGGAGAAATAAGATAAAATGAGAGAAAAAATATTGGTGCGTGAAATGATAGAAAGAAGGAAAAGAAAAAATGAGAGAAAATTAGGCATTATATATGAAAGGTGCGAATTTACAAAACACTCCCATAAAGAATAAAGGAAGTTACAATCAGGTCCCTGTAGTTCAGTGGTAAAAAAAGGAGGGGAAGAGGGGGTGATCTAACGGTTGAGATCACTTCTCTTACTTTTCTCTTGAGATCAACTTTTTAAATGATTCAATCTATATATATATATATATATATATATATATATATATATATATATATATATATATATATATATATATATATATATATATATATATATATATTGTTGATACAAAAGCTGGGCGTTCCTTGTTTGGGCTCCGGTTCTTGTACCAATTGCTGATTGTTACTTGAGACCTGCGCACTAAGAGACAGAAAACACCGTTAGGCTTACCGTGGGATTGTCTCCCACGATTATCCTTCGGCATGAGAGTAAGTAATCGATTTAGGGTTTAAGGAGTATTAGGGTTCTGAGATCGTACCTTAAACGAGGGATGTGATTCCCTTTATATACGCACGGAATCCTTGTTGGTTCCGTGTTCCTCAACCTTCGGCGTATCCCGCCTTAGTCGGTTGGGAATGATTATCTTCCTATTTAGAAGATATCGGATATCTATTCCATCAATAGATTCGGGTTTGGGCCTTCATGAGCTCAAACGTCTAGTTGGCTTAGCCCAGTTCGTACCGGGCCATCTATAGAGCCTGTAGTGTCAGCACCCCCTAGGTGACGACGTCATGTTGTAGCTGTGATGCCGTCATGGGGCCTTCTCGTGACTGTTTTTCTGTTGTTTTCGTTTTCTTTGTTTTTCATCCAATCGAGCTCAAAACATGTCCCTTTTCCAGCATTTGCTTCCCAAGTACCTAAAACTCAAATAAAAATGATTTAGGGCAATAAATGATTAGATATATACAAATTTAGAGGCTAAATGTCCCCTTAAAAGCGCATGGAATTACACCTCATCAAATATCCCTACACTTGGAATTTGCTTGTCCTCAAGCAAATGTACTTTTATCATAATCAAATTACAAGCTCGGGGGTATTTAGCATTAGTTCAAAGATAGTTTACAACATAACGCGTTCTACAATAGTCCTAACAAGCATGAAAATTATATACTAGTACCTCACATAAAGTGTTTGGATTCTCTCATCTCTCGGGCGTATAAATGATATTACAACATGCAAAACGGGAAAATGAACACTCTCTACCTGTCATAGAACATAGATTACCATAGGCTTGATAAAATATCAAACCTCCACTACTTTGGTGTAAGCACCTAGGAAAAACTATCAAAGAGGTCGTTATAAAGCGTTGTAACATTAGGTGTAAGGGTAAGGAGAACACGGTTTTGGAGGATATGGAGAAATTTACTGGTGTCAAGCTAATTATATGTACTATGTGGCGTTGCTAAGCCAAGAATCGATAAACCAATTCTAACACTTTCATTGCTTTTCTTGACATTTTTTTGACTTAAACAAAACCAGGATGGTAGTCCGTATGTTCTTCTTTTTTTTCTATTTTATAGTTTCTTTTTTTCATACACTTTGCCCTACCATCTTTTGATCTGCTATAACGTAAATAACATATATAACTTAGGATTTATAATTGAATTCCTACACTTGAATTTTTGCATAAATATAAACTAAATAATGACCCGAATTGCGAGGATCAAAACATGTGGAGTAATAATTTGACTTTATTCACCATTACTCCATGATAATACAACCATCATTCCCAATCTTCCTAAAATTGTATTTACATGATATGACTCGACTTAGCAACCATGTAACCCAATAGACAATTAACTAAGGGTTTAACAAATATGGTTTCACAATGATGAACTAAAAATGAGTGCATACAAGGAAGGCTAGGATGATTTGGGTGTAACTTTTCAGTGGGGTGTAAACAATGCTTTTCATTAATATTTCAGAATCCATCGAAATATCATGAGAACCACGAAAAGATAGGCTTAGAAGTGTGTACTAGGGGTATTTTGTACTAAAAATGAGTACATAGCAAGGGTATGGGGAAATTACTTGATGAATGAAGTCAATATAATTATAAAAAAAAGTACGCTAAAAATAAAGATTATCCTAATGCCTCTTATCATTTAGTAAATCATAATCACACAAATGTGAGTTCACTAGCGATCTCATAATGCATCACTAAAGCAAGTTCTAGAATCTATATACTACCAGTACACTCTCAAGCATTAATGGTAAGGTTTTTGTGCTAGCTATATAAATCCTATCCACGAGGAGCTTTATTAAGACTAAACTTTCACTTGTAAATGTAATAAAAAAAATTTAATTTGTGCTAACATCACCTTTACAAGTTTTTCTTTCGGTTTATTATATAATTATTTAAGAACAAGACAAATAACAAATGCGTGGCTAGTTTCTAAGATGTCCCTTTTTATCCTCCCTAGGCTCATTTTAAATATTGTCCCCAATGTTCTAAAAGTACCAAAAATGGTAAAGGGGAAAATAAAAAGACATGAGAGAAACTAGTACTCCCTTGATTTGCTCGGTATGAATGAAAAACGAAAATACGATTAAATTCTAATCCAAGAAGATGTAATAGTCCAATGATCCGCTTCTTGTCCAATATATCATGTAAATCTTAAGATAGCAAAAACGAAACCTCGCATAAAATTGGCTGTAGATATAATATAATATGCATTGTATTTATTATTAATTAAACTAGAAAGAAAATAAGATATAATGCTTGCAAAATAAATTTTACAATAATCTGGAAATTTAAAAATTCTAAAAAATCTTCAAAAATTGAATTTCAACATAAAACAAAAATCTAGAAAATATAAGTGCTACAGTACCTGACGCTGTCAGGGAAACCTAACAGATTCTTTACGTTTTGCTTTCTAGAAAAAACTTATCTTAACTCGATACAAGCATTTGACTCAAATAAACACACAAACAAGATAAAATATATGCTAATTTTAAATTGTAAACTTTTCATGCTTGAATATCGTTCTTTAGAACCAAATAAGAATTTCCCTACACTTATCTTTTTGTAAAATACCATTACATCCAATTAAGATGAGGTTAAAAACAAAATAAAGTATTTTCCCAAATGATTCGAAACATGGAAAATTAAGCAATTATAAGAAAGCATATATATGATACAAAAAATGAAAAACATAAAACAAATAAACATGGGTTGCCTCCCACGAAGCGCTTTTCTTTATTTATGAGGCTTGTAGCTAGACACAAAGTCATGCCTCTTTGCCCTTCATGTATATGATCTATGTCTAGAACTTCATTTGGATCATATGTTTCAGAAAGTTTCCTAGTAGTAGCAGTTGTTTGTTAAGATCTTACAAATCTTTCTCTATCCGGATCTATTAATCCAATCATAATATGCGAAAATCCATCCCCACCGATTAATGGTATTTCCAATTTCTACCATTCTTGCCTAAAACCTCCGAATCCTTGTTATTTGTCTTATAATTAATTGCTATTACCCCCAAGAAATCCGTCATCTGTCTAAACACTAGTGCATCTCTAAATGGGTTAAGCTCCGAATTATTTGCACTGTATCTCTAAATGGGTTAAGCTCCGAATTATTTGCACACTCACAATCTTCGTGAGGATTCCTATCCACAAATTTATATTCTAGATAGAAGGGACGTTGATGACCTATGATATTTCCGGGGTGAAGGCCATAACTCTGTCATCTAGCTTGAGTTTTCCATGATGGGTCATCCTCGTCTCCATCGTCATGTTTCTTAACCTCAAAATTTGACCTATTATATCCTTCACCTCTCACTATTTTGGATTTCCTACAATGGATAATAGCACTTATGGTTGCTAAAAATATTCTCCCTACAAGCAATGGACGTGCCGAGTCTTCCTTAACATCGAGCACATAAAATCTGCCAAGACAATTAATTTCTCTATATGTGCATGATGCAGGTTTTACTGACCAGGTTTTAATATTTATAATGTCTCGTTATACCTATGGTCTACCCTAATGCACTAACAGGAAGTGTACCCGGTCGTGTGTAGTGTAGTATTCGGTAAAACCGAGGTCGTCCCAAGAGCTATGTGAGTTGGATTAATACTAAGTCTAGGTGTCACAGATTTTAAGATGAATTAATTAATAAACTAATAAAGCAAGTAAAGGCAAAGGTTGTGATCAATAAAGGAGAGTGGTGCTAACCTAGTTATTCATCCTAGCTAGTAATGTCTACGTCTAATTACTTCCAATTACTTCAAGTGGGGTCAAAGTCGAGAGGACAACATTTGGTCAATTCGCCCTAACCTATCAGCAAAGATGCCACCACTGGAGAAGTCAGGTGTCCCCTCATAAGTCCAGTTGTTCCTGCTCCCCTAAGCTGAGTCATTAAGTACCACTACATGCTAGACTTATAATAGAGAGTTCCCGGGCGTTAGCAACTTAAACACTCAGCCCCTAATTCTTAAGTTCATCCAAACGGTAGGTGATCAGTTGGTCAAATCGCACAAGTAGAAAGGGTTGTCAATTGGTCATATCTTACCTTTCCTGTCTCAGTCTACTCACTTAGGTTCAGTTGGTCATATCTCCTAAGCAACTAGCCTCTACCGCCATTCAAAACTACCGAAACAAGGGTAGCTACCATTAAACTATGCATGCATACACTTAGAAATAATTATACGGAAGTAATATAAACGCAAACAAAACAATTAAGGAATCATAACTAGGCCAGCACCAAGAGATGCTTAGCCTCTCATATTAACCATACAAATCAATTCAATATTCAATGTTACGAAATGCATGAATCTAAAGTAAAGAAAAGAAAAAATGCTAATGCTTATCGTAGGGGAGTGATTTCTCCCTTAGAGACAGCTCCATACGCTCCTCTAGACCTGCCTTTGGCTTCTTCCCACGTTCTTTGGTTGTGGTGTGTGAAATGGGATGCTTTGAAATGCTGGAAATCATGGGGTATTTATAGGGCAGATATGGGTTACGGTGTAACCAATAGAATAGTTACGCCGTAATCTTCTATTTCTTCGTAATTTGCACTAGATTTGCTGGTTACGGCGTAACCTTAGAAGTAGTTACGCCGTATCTTCAATAATTCTTGGTTATGCCGTAGTTTATGCAAGAGTTACTGCGTAGTTATCAGCTGTGCGAAACCTCATTTGACCTAATATAGTTACGTCGTAATCTTTTGGGAGAGTTACGCCGTAATCTTCTGATGAGTTGGCTTTCTGAGTCACGCTTTAGTTACGGCGTAATGTGAGAGATAAGTTACGCCGTAACTTCTTCAAAGTGAGCATACTATGATAAATCTTTGATAATTCTCCAATTCTGCGTCTCTTTAGCTCCAATGCTCGTAATTTACCTGAAAGTGGAATATAATGGAAAACAAGCGTAAATCCATATAAATGATATAAATTACAAGCATTATCGGGGGAAATTGACACTAAATATTTAGGATAATTTGATGTTATCAGTGCATCAACATTTTTAAAAATTCCTGTTTGATGAACTATGCTCCTATCAGCTAAACCTATTATCATTTTCATGTCTTCTAGCTTCTCGAATATAAGGTGTTTGTATAGAGATAATGGAAGAAAATTTAAGCACGATTCTAAATCGACTAGTGTATCTATAGGGTCAGAATTTCCTATCCGACAAGGACAAACAAAGATTACGGGGTCATCAATCTTTTCAGGAAATTGTTTTTGAAAAAATTCGGTTCCATTTTTTCCTAACATAACACATTTCACATATTTATCCAAAAACCCGTTATAATAAGGAGCATGAGTTTAAACATCAAGAACCGGTTGTTTGAGGTAAATATCTTTGAATTCATCATCAAAAGTTGTTTCGGGTTCTTGGTTGGTCGGTGTTTCAATGATTTGTTTGACCGACACTTCACTTGCTGAATTCTTTTGGTCTTTTGAAAAAAATTGAGTTTGTTTGAAACACGTTTTTATTGTATTGACCGAATGAAAATAATTTGAATAGCATGGAGATGCACTTTCATTTTGAGAAAAAGAACGAGCATATAAAACTGATGAAATGGAATTATCGCTTACTTTTGTGTTCTTGACGGTATCACTTGGTAGTGCACCAATCATTCGATCATTGAGAACCTTTAAAACAGTATCAATTTTATTTGTCATCTTGCCTTGTTGTTGTTTAAAATCGGCTTAAAACTTAGGCAAACGAGCTCCTTGAGTTGACATAAAATTGGACACTAATCCTTCGAGATTGTTAGAACTATTAGAAGATTGATGATTATTGTTGAAGGCACGGTTCGAGGATGAACCGTTTGTTTGAAAACGATTAGGTGGATTTGATCATTTGTTTTGAGATGAATTTTGATTTTTTCTCCACCTAAAGTTTGGGTGCTATCTCCAAGAGGGATTATATGAATCACCAAAAATATTTTGCTCTGGTTTGAAAGTGAACCACTTACCTCCTGCTTTGTCGGTACGTGAGGATGCATAATCCGAAAAAGCTTGCTCGGGATTTTCCATGCAATCATGAGTGTCATGAGGACCACTACATAATTCACATGAAGAAGCGATTTTGTTTATTTCATGTGAAGGTTTAGGAGTTTCATTGTAACTCATCAAGAATTTTACTTGATCTTCTAATTCAATGAGCCTACAATCAGAAATGCCAAAGACATTAGAAGGCAAGGATATTGCCTTGACCATTTTGCTTGTAAGTTCACGAGGGTCATTCTAAGTTCGTTGTCATAGAGGGAAATGTCCTCTATAATGTCCCACATGTCTTCCGCATTTTTGTCATGAAACTTACCACCAGCCGCATGGTCAAGTGCTTGCTTTGTGGAGTAGTTGACATGATCATAGAAAATTTAGTGCCATGATGAGGGACTTTTTGAGTAAGTCCTTTAAACGAGTTAAGACATCGCAAAGAGTTTTACCTTGATATTGTTGGAACATCAAAATGTCATTCCTTAGCTTGGTAGTTCTCCTCGGTGGGAAAAATTGTGCGAGGAAACGAGAAGTAAGATCATCCCAAGTTGATATGTATCACGAGGGTAGACACTCAAGTCAATTGATAGACTGATCACGTAGAAAGAATTGGAAGAAACGTAAGTGCGTCATCTCCTTGGTAGCACCGTTAAGGTCTATGGAATTTACGATTTTAAGAAAATCCTTAAGGTGATGATTTGGATCTTCAGAATGAAGTCCATGGAACGCACATACATTTTTCACAAACCGGATGGTGTCAGATCACGAGTGATAACATCAAATTGTCCTGAATATTAAGTGTCAATTTCCTCCGATAATGCTTGTAATCTATATTATTTATATGGATTTACGCTTGTTTTCCATTGTTTTCCACTTTCAGGTAAATTACGAGCATTGGAGCTCAAAAGACGCGGAATTAGAGAAATATCAAAGATTTATCATAGTATGCTGACTTTGAAGAAGTTACGACGTAACTCATCTCTCACATTACGCCGTAACTAAAGCGTGACTCAGAAAACTAACTCATTAGAAGGTTACGGCGTAACTCTCCCCAAGGACTACGACGTAACTCTATTAGGTCAAATGAGGTTCCACGCCGCTGATAACTACGCTGTAACTATTCCACCAACTACGGCGTAACCAAGTATTATTGAAGAATACGGCGTAACCATTCATAAAGTTACGCCATAACCAGCAGATCTAGTGCAAATTACGAAAGAATTGAAGATTACGGCGTAACTCTTTTTTTAGTTACGCCGTAACCCTGATCTGGCCTATAAATACCCCATGATTTCCAGCATTTAAGAGCATCCCATTCCACACACAACAACCAAAGAACGTGGGAAGAAGCCAAAGCCAGGTCTAGAGTAGCATACGGAGCTGTTTCCAAGGGAGACATCACTCCCCTACAATAAGGATTAGCATTTTATCTTTTCTTTACTTTCGATTCATGTATTTCGTAACTTTGATTATTGAATTGATTTTTATGGTTAATATGAGCGGCTAAGCACCTCTTGGTGCTGGCCTAGTGTTAAGAATTAGAAATTCTATAGTGAAGAGTCGGTCACCCCAAATATAATCTAGCATAAGTTAGCTCGTAGACATATCGTTATTTACGTTATTCAGTAGTTAATTAGTTAGTTATTAGCTTAGTTTAGTTTAGTGTAACACCGTGGAGGAAGGACGGGTCTTTACCCACTGTATGCCTGATCCACTGCCCGACAGGAGGGCGTTTAGTTTGTAACTATAAATACCCTTCCCACTAAAGGAAGGGTGGTGCTTCTTTTCAATCTAATATTTTCCTTTTGATTTATCTCTCTCTATAACACCCTCTCCTCTCTTCATCTCTCTAAAAATGGCTCTCTTGTTTAATCATAATCCTAGACCACCTGAATTATCTAAACAACATAAAATATAAGATCCTACAATTGGTACCAGAGCCTAGGTTTTGTTGTTTTTGATGATTTGTATGGGTTGTGTACATGTTTGGCGACTGTTTGATATGGTTGTGTGATGTTTGATGCTATTTGTTACTGATTAAATGTTATAACATGATTGAATCTGGTGTCATGTTGTGTTTGAAAACTGATTTTAAGTCATTTTTTAAAAATCAGTTGGCTTTATGTGTTATTTACAATGTTTTAAGCTGGTTTAAATGGTTTGAATGTGATAAATACTTGTTTTATCGAGCTGTTTTTCTAATACTGATCGTGCTGTTAAAAGCTGTTTATTTCTCAAATCGTCATAACTGTTTTCTGGGCTATACAGTACTATTCGTGAGTGCGGTTTTACATGTTTTTCGATGCGGTTAACTGGCAAAACTCTTATGTGCGGTTTGTCACTTTTAATGTCCAGATTCGAGGTTTCTTGAATGCGGTTTGTGCTGATAATTTGGTCCAGATTCATTGAATCTAAGTATGCGGTTTGTCACAAAATCAAGTAGCGATTTGAGTTTATGAACGGTTTGACTTTTGAGTCAAATTCGATTTGTCTTTTAATAGTCAAAGCATGATGCGGTTTGTCTACTCATGGTCAAAAAGTCAAAAGCGGTTTGTGTTAATTGAAAACTGGTATGCGATTTGTGTCAAAATGGGCAAGCGATTTGTGATAAAAATATGCATTTTGATGCGTTTTGATAAGAGGCATGAAGCGATTTGAGGTTAAGATGCGTTTTGACAACAATCAATTGACATCAAGTGGGGTTTGATGAATGGTTTGCAGTTTTGCAGTTTGTTAAAAGACGAGACTAGAATGAAGAAGAAGAATCAAAAGCAATTTGTTGACCATTATACCAAAGACCACATAAATCAAACATCAACAATCTATACAGCCTATCTACATTAAAATACCATACATATCATCACTCATCATACATCAACATAACATCTCATTAATCTACACCAGTCTACAAACTCCATCATGATAGATCAGTCAATAGGAATCATAAACAATCTACAAGCATAAACATCTATATACATCCGTTCAAACATCATCATCATCATCCGGATCTTAAAACAAAAAGGAATAATTATCAAGAAATTATCACTCAAAGAATAGAACACATTCATCAACATGATCTCAGATTCTCACTTCATGGGTAAAAGTGTATTCAAGACTTTTCAAATCTAAACGTCACCACAAAGAATCGTACACTTCACTGATCAAAGTGTTGTTGATAATCTTTGAAAAATAAAGAAGTGTTTTAAACAATCGTGTTAAAACAAATCTTTCATTCGTTAAAATGAAAAAAAAGACGATATCAAATGAAAGAAGTGATCTCAGTTTGTTTCGTGTTACCCATTGAATCATTAAGACTACATAAGGTCCATTTCACGAAAACTAACTCTTCATTGATCATAACTGATGAAGCCTAGCTTCGTGTTTCTTTTCGAATTCAATGAAATAAACTCAACAAAGCTGTTAATTTATTCCATTATTTCGTTAAAAGACCTCAAACATAATCGATTACAAGAATTAAACCTACCTTGAAGTTTTGATTTTATCTCATAGCAAGCTCTACACCTTTTTTTATTTCGTTTGAATTATGTGGAAGTACCTTGCTTGGTTCGTTTGGATTTGAGGCATATGTGGAGGATCAGAGAAAGAAAAGAGGTGGATTTGTTTAAGGGATTTTAGGGTTGAGTGTGATAAGTGGCAGATTTATACCCTAATTATTAGGGCAATTAGAATCTGGTTCGGATAAATGCTTTATGGGCCTTTTTTAATTAATTGTTTGGGCCAGACTTGTATATTCCTTTGTGGATATATTAGTTCTGATGGTGGGATTAGTGGACCGAACATGAATCAGATATATTTTATGTAAGTAAGTGATCTTGGATATCGGATGTTGGGTTTGTCACTAATTGGATCGGATACTAAGTCATGGGCAGCATGTTGTTTGTTTATACCGGATATTATATTTGTTGAACTTTCATTGAATTAAGACCGGATATGGGCTGGAGTTGAATCAGATGTGCGTTTTGTGTGATGATGAGATTTTATTTGGACCATATGGTGCATTTTTGATAATGGTTATTGGATCTGGCTTGAGTAGTATATGCGATGTCTTGGATTTGGATGATGATCAGATGGGCTTCTCAAAACTGGATCGTATTGATGATGAGATTTGAGACGTGCGATTTAATGATGATGAGATTTGTTGAGATTTTTGATGATGAGATTTGTTGTGTTAAGCGGTTTGATACTTTGGGCTATACATTTTCACGGAGAATATTATATTACGGCTAGAATTGATAATTGAACAAGGTTGACTACGGGGTTGTTTGTACGATATTTCTCATTGGGATTTGAAGTGAGGTTTTCAGGGGGCGTTTACTTATTTCGTCTTCTTTCTTTCTACCCTTTTGCAAAGATGACTTGTTTGAGCATTTATTGAGTGTGATAAAGACTTGGCTATCTAGTTACTTTGGTGATTCCTTCTCGCTTAACCCACAACGTAACTATCACTATGGTGTCTCACACAGTTGAGGATTAGTCAAGAGGTTTTGTACATTGGGTACACCATTTCTTTTTCACAAGGATTAGTACAAGTTTAAGTAACAAATCTGGGGAACTCTACTTCATGATCAAATCTGATATATCGGGTTTACTTCTCCATGTAGTCACAGCAATAGCCGACAAAATATGTGGAAGATGAGCTTACCAAAGTATTTTAAGGTTGAGATGTGATCAGCAAGTCCCATAGAATATTCAATGCCACTGAATGACAATGATACTTCACAGTCTACGAACATCTTTCAAGAATCTTCAGCGTCAGTCATAACTTTTCAAGATGTTTGCTTATGACAAGAATTTTTCGTGCAAATGGTTGTACACGTTGAAGTTGTCTACATATAGGTAAAGAATTGTTGATAATGTTGTTGATTTTGGATAATGAACCGCTGATGAACCGTTGCATGTTCCCCTAAAACAGATATTCACCGAAACTAAAGCTGTCATTACATATTCAGGCTGACATTGTTTACGGTTCTGTCTTGATTTTGTAAAATCCCGCGAAAGTATCTATTTCTCGGTTTAAATCATAGACTTTGATAACGCTACACGCGTCGTTCGGGGTCAAAGGAACTTCCTTTTAGTCGAGCAAGTTTTTCAACACCCTAGGCAGTGAACCTAATCGTTGTAGTGTAGTATTAGGGTAAGCCACGGGTATTGATATCGTTCTCTAGGGGAATAGGAATGCTAGTGAGAAGTTACTACGCTAAGGTTGGGGTTGAGGAAGATTATTTTTTATCTTTTGATGTTTTTTTTAGGAATTAGAAAGGTACGAATCTCGGGGTTGGTATTTCTACCGATTACTCTACTTATCTAATTATCTAATCTAAGGTGTATGTAGTCTATGTCTAATTATTGTGTGCTCGTATGATAGTTTAAAGATGTGTTTACTTAGGTTTTATTACTCCTTAATTATATCCTATTGATGGTTGAATTGTCACGTCCTTATTCTTAATCGCGTTGTGTGTCTAAAGTTGTAGGGTATGCGTTTGTCCCTAACTCTTTGAAACAACCAAAGGGTCTCGTCTACAAAATCTTTAGGAATTATAAACTCTAACTCTAAGGTACTCTTTGGATGGTTTAGCCTACAACTACTCTAGGTGTTATAGTCTAAGGTTCACAAAGATTAATCAAGCATTAACTACACAACGAATGACCTATCGCATTACTAGATCATTAACAATTAAGATAAGAGACAACCGATCAATATTCAATAATTAAGTTTCATATTCCCTAAGCAAACACACAAGTAAATTAGCCGGACATAGTGAACATGCAAGCATACAGACAAGTAATTGAAGACAGAATTGAATTAATGAAGTAAAACACTTATCTTGATGTAAGATAGGGTTTGGAACCCTAAAATACTGTACAAGACAGCCTTGGTTCGGTTTAGGTTTTTACTCCAAAAGACTACACACTAAAACTGAAAAATGTGGATTCTATATATAAGATTACAATCGCGACTGCGTCACCTTATGAACTGTGACGCCATCGGGTCGCCGTCATTAGGGTTTCGTCTTGGCCACGTTAGTCTTGCGACGGCGTCACCTTATGCTTGTGACGCCGTCCCCTTTAATCACTGACGCCGTCTGGATCAAATCTAGGCCGTGTGAGTTGCGACGACCTACTTTTTTAAAGCTTGACACCGTCACTTGAAAATAAGGAATTTGGCTACTGAGCCGTCACAAAAGTGATGCGACGGCGTCGCAAATAACACTTGACGCCGTCCCCTTGTATTTCAGCAGCTTGAGTGTCTCGATTCTTGACTTTGGCCATTTTCTTCGTATATTCACGCCTTTTCGTCCAAATAAGTGCCATTCCAGCAATTTGACTTCAAGAGACCTAAAAAGTGAAAAGGAAAGATATTAAGTAATAACGGATACAAAAGTGATCAAATAAGGGCTTAAATGACCCCTCAAAAAGTGATCAAATAAGGACAAAGCAAATAATCAAAGTTATGATAATAGAAGGTAATAAAAGATGAAAGAAACTAATACTCCCCTAATTAGCTCGGTAGGATCCGTGTGTGAAGTAGTGGTTAAACCTTTTCTAAGAAGAATGTATGCGTGAAAAGCTCCTTCCAATCTTATGTTTCTTCTTCTTGATAAATAAAACCTGCACACTTGAAGAAAACAAACGAAACCTTCGCGTAAAATCGGCGGTAATAATATATATAAGACTCTACTAAACCAGGATATAATGCTCGTGGAATGGATGTTTACATAATTTCTGGAAAATTAAGACCTGGAAAATTCCAAAAATTTATAAGTAGCTCAGAAAACGAGAAAAAAGTAATTTGTTGTTTTTACTCCTTCCTGACGCCGTCAGGTTGCGATCCAGAGGCCGTCAGGTTATCCTGACAAAAACTGGTCTGCGATTTTCTGGAAAAAATTCTGGAAAATTTACATCTTTAGAATCTGGAAAAATTTCTGTAAAACATCCATTATGACTCGATACAAGCATTTGAATCGAACAAACACACATATATATCTTTTAATTAATTGAAATTCTCATGTTCACGTTTCTTTTGAAAACGTGTGTAATCCTCCCTACACTTATCCTTTATGTAAAATACCTTTATATGCAATTAAGACGAGGTTAAAAACAAAATAAAGCATTTTTACAAATTTAAACATGAGAATAAGCAATCAATAAAAGATATACGACACTAACAAGCAAACAATTAAGCATGGGTTGCCTCCCACGAAGCGATTTTCTTTATTTATGAGTCTTGTAGCTAGACTCGTAGTCGTACCCCTACGTTGTCTCGTTTTGCATTCTCAATGAGAATTCTCTCATGTTGACAAAATTTTCATAAACTCTATACCTAGGCCCTAGGGTCAAGCAATCTAAAGCCTCCTTCTTTCCCACATAAATTTATAACCTTTTTCAACATCGTCCTTGCTTTTGTCCTCAAAAGATTTGATGTTGTCTCGTTCAAAAATGGGTAGATGGCCATATTCATTTTTTTTCCAAGGCATCCTATAAGTGATCTCATCGGTTCCTTCCTTAAACCTAACCGTTCCATCATACTTGTTATGGCTCATCTTAGATGTTTCAACAAACGGTTTTCCTAGCACTACTTGGGATAAGCTATAGTCAATGACGCATCCTATATCTTCTAGGACCACAAAATCAACTAGGTAGGTGAAATTTCCTATAAAGACATGTACATCCTTGACTCTTCCCACAAAGTTGCAAACTCCACCTGGATACTTAGGGTCCCTCCTAATATTAAGTCGCTCATTCATAATGTCATTGTAGACAGCAGATGACATCACATTAATGGGAGATTCCGTATCTATGTAAGCATGGTCGACACTCCTATATCTGATCATACAAGGGATTTTTAGGTTCCAAGGATTTCCTCTCCTAATCTTTGGGCATATCCTAATGATAGGTGATCGGGGATTATCGATTATGTATCGATGGTAAGCAACCTCTTCCTTAGTGGGGTAAAGATTGAAATAAGCACTATCCTCTTCATTCACGTTCATCCTATTTAGCTTCCTAAGCTCTCCTATACGAGCTCGAAGTTGGTTGGCCAAGGCTGGATCAAACGGTGGGTATCTGTTTGGTGGTAAAGTTTTTTTTGGTGGTTTATCACCTTCCATGATGAAAATTGATGGGTTACGAACAAAGGTCACGAAGAAGGGGGACAGACTATGGGAAAGCTAAAAATGAGAAAAAAATTTACTTGATAGGAATCAAGCAAAGAAACCTAAACGAGGTGGGCTACTAACTAGCTATTCTATTCCCCGGCAACGGCGCCAAAAACTTGATAACGCTACACGCGTCGTTCGGGGTCAAAGGAACTTCCTTTTCATCGAGCAAGTTTTTCAACACCCTAGGCAGTGAACCTAATCGTTGTAGTGTAGTATTAGGGTAAGCCACGGGTATTGATATCGTTCTCTAGGGGAATAGGAATGCTAGTGAGAAGTTACTAAGCTAAGGTTGGGGTTGAGGAAGATTATTTTTTATCTTTTTATGTTTTTTTTAGGAATTAGAAAGTTACGAATCTCGGGGTTTAGATTTGGGGGTTGGTATTTCTACTGATTACTCTACTTATCTAATTATCTAATCTAAGGTGTATGTAGTCTATGTCTAATTATTGTGTGCTTGTATGATAGTTTAAAGATGTGTTTACTTAGGTTTTTTACTCCTTAATTATCTCCTATTGATGGTTGAATTGTCACGTTCTTATTCTTACTCGTGTTGTGTGTCTAAAGTCGTAGGGTATGCGTTTGTCCCTAACTCTTTGAAACTACCAAAGGGTCTCGTCTACAAAATCTCTAGGAATTATAAACTCTAACTCTAAGGTACTCTTTGGATGGTTTAGCCTACAACTACTCTAGGTGTTATAGTCTAAGGTTCACAAAGATTAATCAAGCATTAACTACACAACGAATGACCTATCGCATTACTAGATCATTAACAATTAAGATAAGAGACAACCAATCAATATTCAATAATTAAGTTTCATATTCCCTAAGCAAACACACAAGTAAATTAGCCGGACATGGTGAACATGCAAGCATACACACAAGTAATTGAAGACATAATTGAATTAATGAAGTAAAACACTTATCTTGATGTAAGATAGGGTTTGGAACCCTAAAATACTGTACAAGACAGCCTTGGTTCGGTTTAGGTTTTTACTCCAAAAGACTACACACTAAAACTGAAAAATTCGGATTCTATATATAAGATTACAATCGCGACGGCGTCACCTTATGAATTGTGACGCCGTCGGGTCGCCGTCATTAGGGTTTTGTCTTGGCTACGTTAATCTTGCGACGACGTCACCTTATGCTTGTGACGTCATCCCCTTCAGTCTCTGACGCCATCTGGATCAAATCTATGCCGTCTGAGTTGCGACGACTTACTCTTTTAAAGCCTGACACCGTCACTTGAAAATAAGCAATTTAGCTACTGAGCCGTCACAAAAGTGATGCGACGGCGTCGCAAATAACACCTGACGCCGTCCCCTTGTATTTCAGCAGCTTGAGTGTCTCGATTCTTGACTTTGGCCATTTTCTTCGTATATTCGCGCCTTTTCGTCCAAATAAGCGCCATTCCAGCAATTTGCCTTCAAGAGACCTAAAAAGTGAAAAGAAACGATATTAAGTAATAACGAATACAAAAGTGATCAAATAAGGGCTTAAACGACCCCTCAAAAAGGTACATTTTAAAACCTTATCAGACTTGTAAAATCCCGTGACAATGGAAACATCCCGGTGAAAGAAAAGTGCATCTCCGGATCTATCTCTCGGTTTATTCTTGGTTTTGTAAAATCCCGCGAAAGAAACTATTTCTCGGTTTAAATCATAGAATTGTAAAATCCCGTGATGATGGAACCTTCTTGGAGAAAGGGAAAGTGTAATTCTGGATCTTATCTGATGCTGGTGCTACGATTTCTACTTCGAAGAAGGGATAAAGGGTGTACTTCATGAATTGGGTGATTGGTTGGATATTATTAATGGCAGTTTGGTTATTAGAAGGTTTACGGGGTTATGTGCTTTTAACCATGATCGGGATGAAACCATTATCATAGTTCACTTAAAACGTAAGGGAGGCTAGATTTGAGCTTTTAACCAAAAGATGTGACAACGAGGTTAATTCACTATTATTTATTTGAGGTTGAAGTGAAATATCACGGGCGAGTGTACTTAGTATCTGAAGGTATCGGGGATGGTTGGTGATAAGGTTTTAAAAGGTACCTTTTTGAATCCGTTATTACTTAAGATCGTTCCTTTTCACTTTTTAGGTCTCTTGAAGGCAAAATGCTGGAATGGCACTTATTTGGACGAAAAGGCGCGAATATACGAAGAAAATGGCGAAAGTCAGAATCGAGACACTCAAAGCTGCTGAAAACATAAGGTGACGGCGTCACTGCTTATCTGCGACGCCGTCCGAGGATTTTGTGACGGGACAGAACCCAAAAGTCTTATTTTCAAGTGACGACGTCTAGTTGTAAAAGAGTAGGCCGTCGCTACTCAGACGGCCTAGATGCAATCCAGACGGCGTCAGAAGCTGAAGAGGATGGCGTCACAAGCACAAGGTGGCGCCGTCGCAAGTCTAACGTGGCCAAGACGAAACCCTAATGACGGCGACACGACGGCGTCACAAAACATAAGGTGACGCCGTCGCATATGTAATCTTTTATATAGAATCCGAATTTTTCAGTATTTGTGTGTAGTCTTTTGGAGTAAAAACCTAGAACCGAACCAAGGCTGTCTGGTATAGTATTTTAGGGTTCCAAACCCTATCTTACATCAAGATAAGTTCTTTACTTCATTAATACAATTACGTCTTTGATTATTTGTGTGTATGCTTGCATGTTCTCCATGTCCGGCTAATTTATTTGTGTGTTTGCTTAGGGAATATGAAACTTAATTATTGATTATTGATTGGTTGTCTCTTATCTTAGTTGATTAATGATCTAGTAATGCGATAGGTCATTCGTTGTGTACTTAATGCTTGATTAAATCTTTGTGAACCTTAGAATATAACTCCTTGAGTAGTTGTAAGCTAAACCATCCAAAGAGTGCCTTAGAGTAAGAGTTTATTGTCCCTAGTGGGTTTTGTAGACGAGACCCTTTGGTAAGTTCCAAGAGTTAGGGAACATACGCATACCCTACGACCTTAGACACACAACGCAACTAAGAATAAGGACGTGACAATTCAACCACCAATAGGAGATAATTAAGGAGTAGTAAAACCTAAGTAAACACATCTTTAAACTATCATACGAGCACACAATAATTAGACATAGACTACATACACCTTAGATTAGATAATTAGATAAGTAGAGTAATCGGTAGCAATACCAACCCCCCAAATCCAAACCCCGAGATTCGTACCTTTCAATTTTCTAAAAAACATAAAAAGATAAAAAAATAATCTTCCTCAACCCCAACCTTAGTGTAGTAACTTCTTACTAGCATTCCTATTCCCCTAGAGAACGATATCAATACCCGTGGCTTACCCTAATTACTACACTACAACGATTAGGTTCACTGCCTAGGGTGTTATAAAACTTGCTCAAAGAAAAGAAAGTTTCCTTGACCCCGAACGACGCGTGTAGCGTTATCAAGTTTTTGGCGCCGTTGCCGGGGAATAGAATAGCTAGTTAGTAGTCCACCTCGTTTAGGTTTCTTTGCTTGATTCCTATCAAGTAAATTTTTCTCATTTTTAGCTTTCTCTTAGTCTATCCCCCTTCTTCGTGACCTTTGTTCGTAAACCCCATTCCTTTTCATCATGGAAGGTGATAACCACCCACCATTCATCAACCCACCACCAATTGACCCGCCAAGTGCCCGTACTCTTGGTGAATACTCGAGACCAAGCCACCAAGGCTATAGGAACACCATTGAGCTTCCCGACCAAGCCTAAACTACGGCCCTGCGATCCGACACCATCCGGTTGGTGCAAAACGGATGTGCATTCCATGGACTTCGCTCCGAAGATCCTAATCAGCATCTGAGGGATTTCCTCAAAATTGTCGATTCTACTGACCTTGATGCTACTACTCGGGAGACCACGCGCCTGCGTCTCTTCCAATTCTCTCTACGGTACCAAGCTAGTAATTGGCTTGAGCGACTTCCCGCCGGATCCATCTCAAGTTGGGATGATCTCTCCTCTCATTTCCTTGCTCAATTTTTCCCACTGGGGAGAACCACTAAACTTAGGAATGAAATCTTGATGTTCCAACAACGTCAAGGTGAATCTCTCTACGAAGCCTGGACTCGATTCAAGGACTTACTCCATAAAGTCCCTCATCACAGCATTGATCTTTGGCTTCAAGTCCAAATCTTTTATGATCATGTCAACTTCTCCACCAAGCGATCCATTGACCAAGCGGCCGGTGGAAAACTTAGTGATCTCACCGCGGAAGAATCATGGGGTATAATAGAGGACCTTGCTCTCTATGACAACGAAAGTTGGAATGACCCCCATGAGTTGCCAAAAACCGTTAAGGCAATCTCCTTGCCTCCCATTGACTCACAATCTTCCGACCGTAGGATCATCGAACTTGAAGATCAAGTTAAATTCCTAATGAGTTCCTACGAAAACCCTAAGTCTTCACGCCATGTGAACAAAGTTTCTTCCTCGTGTGAGCCGTTTTATGATCCTCATAACACACGCACTTGCACCCGATCCCCCGAACATGCTTCCGTTGACTACGCATCCTCGCGTACTAATGGAACGGGAGGAAGATTCCCTACAATACCCGGACCTAGGAATTTCAATGAAACCCGAGAAGCATGGAAGGGCAAGCCCGACTTCTATTGGGGACAAACCAAGGAATTCACTTCCAATGATTTTTCATGGCCCCCATCCCACGGTCCTAACCAACAAAACATAGAAGGGATGTTGCAAAACCTAGTTGCAACCCAAGAAGCCCAATTAGCTAAGCTCTCGGACCACTTTAACCAACAACAAGCCGAAATGGATAGGAAGATAGACAACCTTTTGAAAGCCATGACCAATAGTGATAGGAAGGTTAATGCTATCTCAACTCCCGAGCCTTCCGGTGTAGAGATTAAGGACCCAAGTAAGCTAGCTAAGCACGTTCAATTCGTCAATACCATCGCCTTAGTGAAACCTAATGGAACAAATGACAAAGAGGACCATACACTTGAGAATAATGAAACAACCGAGGAAGTAGGTGAAGTAGATAATGACTATTTCAATAAGTTTCCTATGGAAGAAGAGCTATCTCGCCACCCTCACTTAGTACGTGTCCTCCGTCACATGTATGTTAGGAAAAGTCCTAGAATCAAGTTTGGGAACCCTTGGAATCTTAACATACCATGTTGCATAGGACACCTTTTCGTGGCCAAGGCAAACATTGACCGCAAATCCCCAATCAACACAATGACTAGCACCTACTACAATTGGGTAATGAAAAAGCCAATTTCAACTAGGCAAGACCCCGATGATCCTTGTGTTAGTTGCAATTTTCTTGGTAGAATTAAGGGATTGCCCGTTTATGTAGGTAGTTTCACGTTTCCTACGGACTTCATAATTGTGGATGATATTAGTACGGCCATAGACCCTAGCTTGTCCCACGTTATTCTAGGAAAACCTTTCATAGAAAGCATCGGGATGACCTATGACACCTCGTTAGGAATAATGCGATTCAAGGATGAGACCGATGACATAGCTTACCAAATGCCATTTAAGATAGAGAAGTTTTCATCACTCTCTAATGATGAAAAGGAACTTAAACTATCGGTCTATTATAGGAATGAGGAGGATAAAGAAAAAGGAGTAGATTATGTTATGGCTAAGATTTTCGGATTCTATAAGGATTGCTTGAACCTAGGACCAGATTATAGAACCGAGTGGGGAGAAAATGAACTCTTAGAGAGGTGCATCATAGGGCACTTTTACAACATGGAATCCCCCAATAGAGACCGTCATGAGGAAGGAGATGACGGTAACGAAGTCACGTGAGGGCACGACTACGAGTCTAGCTACAAGACTCTTAAATAAAGAAATGCGCTTCGTGGGAGGCAACCCATGCTTAATTTTTTGCTTGTTAGTGTCATATATCTTTTATTAATTGTTTATTCTTATGTTTAAATTTGTAAAAATGCTTTATTTTGTTTTTAACCTCGTCTTAATTGCATATAAAGGTATTTTACATAAAGGATAAGTGTAGGGAGGATTACACACGTTTTCAAAAGAAACGTAAACATGAGAATAACAATTCATTAAAAGATATATATGTGTGTTTGTTCGAGTCAAATGCTTGTATCGAGTCATAATGGATGTTTTGCAGAAATATTTCCAAATTCAAATGATGTAAATTTTCCAGAATTTTTCTAGAAAATCGCAGACCAGTTTTTGTCAGGATAACCTGACGGCGTCGGGATAGCAACCTGACGGCGTCAGGAAGGAGTAAAAACATAAGATTACTTTTTCTCGTTTTCTGAGCTACTTATAAATTTTTGGAATTTTCCAGGTCTTAATTTTCCAGAAATTCTGTAAACATCCATTCCACAAACATTATATCCTAGTTTAAATCGAGTCTTATATATATTATTACCGCCGATTTTACGCGAAGGTTTCGTTTGTTTTCTTCAAGTGTGCAGGTTTAATTTATCAAGAAGAAGAAACAAAAGATTGGAAGGAGCTTTTCACGCACACATTCTTCTTAGAAAGGATTTAACCACTACTTCACAACGGATCCTACCGAGCTAATCAGGGGAGTACTAGTTTCTTTCGTTTTTAATTACCTTCATTATCATAACTTTGATACTTTCGGGGAACATTGGGGACAATGTTCAGCTTAAGTGTAGGGAGGGAAAATAAAACGGGAACTTTGAAACTATGCTTATCCTTGATTATTTGCTTTGTCCAAGTGTATTTGTGTAATAAACCATGAGAAAATGTCGGTTAGGGTAATTTTGGCACCAAATTTTTAATTTTTCATGACATATAAGAGTGGGCCATTAGTTTTAACAAAAGTGTCTCACGGATAGGAAGTTGCATGACTAGCACAAAAACCCTTTACCACCTAAATTCCACCCAAAATGTGAGGATCGCCCTTAGATTAGTAGGAATTAAAAGCATTTATCTTTAATGCTTAGAGTGTGAACCGGTAGTATAATAGATTCTAGAACTTGTTTTGTGATGCATCCCGAGATCGCTAGTAAGACTACACTTGTGTAGTTAGGAATAACTAAATGATAAGAGGCATTAGGATAACCCTTGTTTGATACCCGTAATATAATTACTTCTTCCACATCGGTTGAGTAATTCCCCCACACCCTTTGCGTTGTACTCATCTTTAGTACACGATACCCCTAGTTAACCCCTCAGAGCCTATTCTTTTTGCGGTTCTCGTGATGTTTCGGTTTTTTCCGGAATATCAATGAAGAGCATTTTTTACACCTCACCCCCAAATATACACCCAAATTGCCTTAGCCTACCCTTTATGCACTCACTTTTAGTGCATAATTGTTATCACCCTAAAGCCTTAGTTCAATTATCTGGTTGCTTGCATGAGTTTCTAAGTCGAGTCATATCTTTTGTATACAGTTTTGGGACGATTGGGATTCATGGGAAAAGTTAAAGTTTATGAAATGACGGGAAGGGAACGTTAAATTCAAATTCCCTTTGTTTGCGTAATAATGAACCCCAAGTGTTTTGATCTTTTCAATTCAGGTCAAATTAGTGTTAGAGTAATAAAAACTCAAGTGTAGGGATGTGCCTATAAATCCCTATCATTTTGATGTTACCGTAGAGGATGGTAGAGTAAAGTGTATGAAAAAAAAAAAAAAAAAAAAAAAAAAAAAAAAAAAAAACATACGGGCTACCATCCTACATCTATCCTTTAAATTTATGTTTGTTTGTTTCAGTTAGCTAGAGTTTAGAGTGTCGAGTCTTGGCTTAGCAACGCCATTCTTCGTATGCTTGTAACATAGAGATTTTTTACTTGCCACCACTATATAGCCTATCCCACCAAACCCTTTGTTTCCCTACCGTAAGCCTAACGTTACAACCCTTTAAAGACATCTTTGATAGTCTTTCCTAGGTGCTTACGCCAAAGAGATGGAGGTTTGATCTATTCTCAAGCCTATGGTAATCTATGTACTAGGACTGGTTAATGAGTGTTTATCTTCCGTTTCCAATTTGTTATATTTCATATACACCCGAGAGAGATGTGAGTATCCAAACACCTCATGTGAGGTGCTAGTATGTAATTTCCGTGCTTGTTATGACTTTTGCGAGGCTTATATGTGTTGTGGAATGTTTTAAACCAATGCTTCATGACCCCTAACTTATAAATTAATTAGCTAAAAGCACATTTGATTGGGAACAAGCAAATACCAAGTGTAGGGATATTTGATAAGGTTTTAAAAGGTACCTTTTTGAGGGGTCATTTAAGCCCTTATTTGATCACTTTTGTATCCGTTATTACTTAATATCGTTCCTTTTCACTTTTTAGGTCTCTTGAAGGCAAAATGCTAGAATGGCACTTATTTGGACGAAAAGGCGCGAATATACGAAGAAAATGGCGAAAGTCAGAATCGAGACACTCAAAGCTGCTGAAAACATAAGGTGACGGCGTCACTGCTTATCTACGACGCCGTCCGAGGATTTTCTGACGGGACAGAACCCAAAAGTCTTATTTTCAAGTGACGACGTCCAGTTGTAAAAGAGATGGCCGTCGCTACTCAGACGGCCTAGATGCAATCCAGACGGCGTCAGAAGCTGAAGAGGACGGCGTCACAAGCACAAGGTGACGCCGTCACAAGTCTAACGTGGCCAAGACGAAACCCTAATGACGGCGACACGACGGCGTCACAAAACATAAGGTGACGCCGTCGCATATGTAATCTTATATATAGAATCCGAATTTTTCAGTATTTGTGTGTAGTCTTTTGGAGTAAAAACCTAGAACCGAACCAAGGCTGTCTTGTACAGTATTTTAGGGTTCCAAACCCTATGTTACATCAAGATAAGTTCTTTACTTCATTAATACAATTATGTCTTTGATTATTTGTGTGTACGCTTGCATGTTCTCCATGTCCGGCTAATTTATTTGTGTGTTTGCTTAGGGAATATGAAACTTAATTATTAATTATTGATTGGTTGTCTCTTATCTTAGTTGATTAATGATCTAGTAATGCGATAGGTCATTCGTTGTCTATTTAATGCTTGATTAAATCTTTGTGAACCTTAGAATATAACTCCTTGAGTAGTTGTAAGCTAAATCATCCAAAGAGTGCCTTAGAGTAAGAGTTTATTATCCCTAGTGGATTTTGTAGACGAGACCCTTTGGTAAGTTCAAAGAGTTAGGGAACATACGCATACCCTACGACCTTAGACACACAGCGCAACTAAGAATAAGGACGTGACAATTCAACCACCAATAGGAGATAATTAAGGAGTAGTAAAACCTAAGTAAACACATCTTTAAACTATCATACGAGCACACAATAATTAGACATAGACTACATACACCTTAGATTAGAAAATTAGATAAGTAGAGTAATCGGTAGCAATACCAACCCCCCAAATCCAAACCCCGAGATTCGTACCTTTCAATTTTCTAAAAAACATAAAAAGATAAAAAAATAATCTTCCTCAACCCCAACCTTAGCGTAGTAACTTCTTACTAGCATTCCTATTCCCCTAGAGAACGATATCAATACCCGTGGCTTACCCTAATTACTACACTACAACGATTAGGTTCACTGCCTAGGGTGTTATAAAACTTGCTCGAAGAAAAGGAAGTTTCCTTGACCCCGAACGACGCGTGTAGCGTTATCAGTTGGATGAAGATTCTTCAATATCCTTGTTCGAGCTTTTATCAAAAATGAAGACATGGAAATCTGGTTATTGTTGGGTGACTTTTTCCTTTTCTTTTACCACTTGGGGGATTGGGCTCTTACCACCACAAAATAACTATCACTTTAAGGAGTTACGTTGTAGTGCTCAGTGTCACATTCAATTATGAATTTTCAAGAGGTGATGTACGTCTTATACTTGATGGTTGGTTGGATGAAGAGTATAGAGTACTTAGAGATCCAATAGAGGATGAACTCTCGGCACCGCTCTTTGTCACATATGTGCAAGTTTAAGTCACGAGTTCAGGTTAGTTTACTTCAGGGTCAAATTCATCATATTGGATTTTCTCCATCAGCTGTCACTACAAAGAGCCTACTGAATGATAATAGGATTGATAACAAGTTTGCCAAGAGAGATTGAATGACGTTTGAACACAACAGTCCAAGCCTCGTTCTCTAAAGAAAAGAAAAGTGTACGTTTCAGTGCGCTCTATCTTCAAAAGAAGAGAAATCTTCTTATGACGTTTGAACACAACAGTTCATGCCTCGTACTCTAAAGAAAAGAAAAGTGTACGTTTCAGTGCGCTTTATCTTCTGAAGAAGAGAAATCTTCTTATGACGTTTGAATACAACAGTTCAAGCCTCGTACTCTAAGAAAAGAAAAGTGTACGCTTCAGTGTGCTTTATCTTTTGAAGAAGAGAAATCCTCTCACTTATGACCATTCTCATCAACATTCTTCATGCTTTTTCCATGCGCTTTCAATTATCAAGTAAGCCGGACTACCGTTGATTGTTTTCTTATTCCACTTGCTCAATTATAATGACGTTGGCGACATCATATGCTACCTTTTAGGGGGAGAAGTATGAATAGAATACATTTGGATGATTTTCACTTATTCAATCAAGAATGGCAACTCCGTATGCAATTCTTGAGGGGGAGAAGAAGTGTGAATTTACTGCATGATGATTGATATATGAGAATAAATGGTCAAACGGCTCCAAACTTATGTAAGAACCGAGCTTCTTCTTATTGAGTCATCTTCACATGAAGTTTCTTCTAAGAGTCGTTGGTTGACATCTTCACAAGCTGATATGAGTTTAATGACAAAGTGCTTCCAGTTAATGCTTCACGTACACATCGTCATGATGATTCCGGGCAACCTTCTGTTCTTGTTTGATGTGATTGTTTGTTTGGTGTTACCATTTCAAGTGTTCGTTGCGGGATGATTGCTGATTTCCTTGATGAACATCTTTCTGTTCTTGTTTGATTGGGAGGGATTTTAGTTAAGGGGATTTGCTATTTCAAAGTTAACGGGAATGCATTTGGTGAGTTGAAGATGTTGACTTTCTATTCCCCAATTGGACAATCTTGAAGAAGGTCGAGTCGACAGTCGGTTCTACATTTTTTGCTACATGTTAGAAGACTAAAGACGATGTTAGGAATTAGAAATTCCATAGTGAAGAGTCGGTCACCCCAACTCTAGTCTAGCATATCTTAGCTCGTAGACATTACAATTTTTACTAGTTATTTAGTTAGTTATTAGTTTAGTGCAACACCGTGGAGGAAGGACGGGTCTTTACCCACTGTATGCCTGATCCACAGTCCGAAGGAGGACGTGTAATATGTAACTATAAATACCCTCTACCTCCCAAGGTAGAGGGTTGGACCTTTCACTCAATCTAACCTTTCTTTCTTTTTTTACTTTCTCTCTCTAAGAAAGGCTCCCACCTTCTACTTTCTCTCTCTAAACTCTTAAACCATACGCCTAATATTATTATGTTATGATGTGTTTGTGAAATCCAATATCCTATAATTGGTATCAAGAGCCATGGTTTGATCATCTCTCTTACTTATCCTTGGATTTCTAGTGGTTTTAGATGGTTTTTGATTGAAAAAGTTTTGTGATTTTTGCATTATTTGGATCATTTCTTGTGTTAAAGTTTGAATTTTGGGTGTACTTTTGTGTTTAGAATCATTGTAAGTGCTTGGGTTTTGATTTGGAAAGCTTGAATCACTGTGGTTGGGCTTGTTTTGGATTGAAAAGTGTGTTTTTTAAGTTTTTCTTGCTAGCGACTTGGCTCTTGTAGTGTTTTTCATAGTAGCGACTTGCTTCAGTAAAAGTTAGCGAGTTACAGTGTTAGTTGTTAGCGACTCGAGCCTAGCGACTTGTCTATTGAGACAAGCCGACAAATAGTACAAGTTAGTGGATTCTCCACTACGGCTAGCGACTTGGTGAGGTTAGCGACTTGCTTCAGAAATTGTTAGCGAGTTGTAGTGTAAATTGTTAGCGACTTGATACTAGCGACTTGAATCTCAGCGAGTTGTTCTTTAGCAACTTAACTGTGTCTAGCGACTTGGTGCTTAGCGACTTGATTTCATAATTCTTAGCGAATTGGTGCTTAGAGACTTGTCTTCATAATTCCTAGCGACTTGTTGACTTTTCCCGACAAAACTTCAAACGGCCATAACTTTTGAACCGTAACTCCGTTTTCAGCGTTCTACCCATCAAAACAACTGTGAGAACAAGGAGAATGGCACGCCAAATGAACTGAACTAAAGTTCATTCGGGTCAACCTTCGAGGCCTAAATCCGCTCCGAACAGAATTTATTGAGGTTTTTAAGTTTTTAGACCTAAATTTCTCCGTAAAATCATGCAACAACCAACCCAAATCACAACCAAACAACATCTCTACTAATCCTACAAAGAATCATAAGACCCAACACACAATTTTCTATCATTTTGTCGATCCATCAGCTATCTTAACACGTTCTATTGGTCACTATATCACGGTTTCTTCTTGATTTTGTAAAATCCAGGGAAAGAATCTATTTCTCGGTTTTAATCATAGACTTGTAAAATCCTGTGTATACTACAACATCATGTCTTACTCTACTGACCCAGTAATTTCGGAGGTGCTTAAATTGTATGATGCTGTGGACAACAATGATAATGTATGCTACACTGAACGGTTAAAGATGTTTGAATTAATCAATGAGGACGTGAGATCTTCATGTTATGAGTACAATGAGATTGAATTGCACCTGCTAATGCTACAGAATGCCATGAAAAAGGAATGTTGCATTATACCCTATCAACAACTTCACTCACACCTCATGTTACTTCTACCTTTTGGTATGGAACGAACGTGCAATGCTCTTTTCCGTCAAGATTTATCCACATTAACGGGAACATTACTATTGAAATTAGAACAATTGGAACAACAACTTGTCAAAGAAAAGGTTCAAAAGGATAGTTCCAGTGTTGCACTTCAAGTGATCCACAACCAATTTCAGTCATTCATCAGTGTGGAATTTACATCAGATTATGATCAAGACATGACTGAAATGTCTTTCAAGAGACACACTGGAATGGAAATTAGCGTGTTCATAGAGACACTTATCCCTCTCATGGATAATGTGGATAAGTATATTGAGGAAGTTACTCAGAAAGAAGAAAATATAGATGAGAGTCTGGTTCAGTTGACAGATTGTTGTGATGAGTCGAGTAATGTTTCAGTTGAAAGATCAGATGTTGCTGAATGTAGAATAACAGAGACAACAAAGAATGATGTAACCAGCGGTTCAGTAACTCCTATCACACAAGAAGTGGATGCAGTAATCAGAAAGGGGGATGAATGTCAGGCACAATCAAAAGATTGTAGTGTTGAGTTGGGTAAAGCATCACATGATGGATCAGTTGGAGCTGAACACAGAGGTTCAGATACAGATAAGTTTGACACAGCCAGTAGTTCAGTGATTCTTGCTACACATGATGAGGATGTAGATGTCAGACCGATAAATGAACACGTGTCAAGTAATGAGGTACCCACAACTGTTCAACATAATGCATATGAAATTACTCTTGTGCAAACTGATCACATCACATAACTTGTTCTTGATACATGTTCGGTTACTGAAGCTGAGTCTGAGATAAAGTGTTTCAAAACTAATGATATGGTAGATAAGACAACTTTTGATGAACTTTCAAACAAATTCTCAAAACTTGAAAAACATTGCATTTCACTTGAAATTGCGATACAGAGTAAAGAAGAAAGTTTTCATCTTAACAAACCATGTAAAAATCCGGAACTTCCTGAATTCCGTGAACTTTTTGAAATTAACACTTTGAAAGCTCAGCTTCAAGACAAAAACTCAACTATCAATAATTTGAAGAAACATATTTCTGATATGCATGTGAAAAGTAATTTGGTTACAAGTAATTCTGATGTTAATGCTATTGATGATATTCAAATGAGAAATGATGAATTAGCGGTTTGTGTGGCCAAATTACTAAAGGAAAATGAGTCATTGAGAATGCATCACATAGAACTAAGTGACTCTGTCAAAGAAGCTAGAACAAAGTCAATGGAACAAACAAACTCTTTGATAGAAAAAATTGATGAACTCAAAGCTCAACTTCAGGAAAAGAGTTTTGCTATTGTTGCCCTAAAAAATGAGCTTAGGAAAACTGTAGGGAAAAATGTGAACACTAAGTTTACAAAACCATCAACCTTGGGGAAACCAGTTTCTCATCCCATTAGAAACCGGTCCGTTGTTAGGCAGCCTACTGCGTTTATATCCAAAAGACCAAAATTTTCAAAAACACGGTTTGCCTCCCAAGTTGATGAGAAACAAGTTTTGTCAAAACCAGTCACTTCACCTGAGTTACCTAAGAATAAGGCTTCTAGCTCCATTAACCCTCAACATGTAGCCATTTCTACTCCTAGCACCTCTAGGATTAGTTCAAAAACAGTGTCAAAACCAAGCATTAAAACCCAGAATTCATATGACATAAATGACTTGTGGACGAACTATTATCTAGAACAAGCTAGGAAAAAGGCACAGATTGGAGAAGACGTAATTTTAGGTGCAAGACCTAGGGTGATGCATTCCACAAGATTTCAAGGCACTGCTAGTAGTTGTAAACCATTACCTAGGAACACTCAAAAGACTAGGGGTTGGCTTGCATCTAAGAGTAGTTATATGAAGAAGAATGCTAAGCATGTAGAAAATGAAACTAGAAATTTTGAGTCTTTTTCGAATAAGAAACATTTTCCTTATTCACATGCTAAGGTACAATCCACTAAGACTACTAACATGGCTAAGGTTCAACATGTTATGATCCAAAAAAAACCTAAAACTCCACCTAGATGGATCCCAACTACTAAATCTTTGGAGTCTAAGAATACCAATAAGTCTTCGACTGTGCATAAGAATGTCACCAATCCTAGACCTTGCCATGAGTAGATTCCGTTTGGTAAAATGTTTAAGGATGTTGGACTTAGGTGGATGCCTACCAGAAAGCTCTTTATCAATGACAAAATCAGGGTTGACTGTGAAACCCCAAAGGGTTTGGATACTAATGTCACTAACCAAAATATATGCAATCAAGTTTATAATATTAGTGCAGGTAGTCCTTACTCAGTTGCAGATACTTCGATCCTTCACTACATGGACTGGCTTAAAGTATGGATTACAAATGGATTGATATCTCATAACTCATGGGTTCAAGTAACTCAATCTTGATATTCATTCGGCTATGACGTCTTTTCACATCAGTTCAGGCCTCATACTTCATCATTATGACGTATGAACACATCAGTTCATGCCTCTTTCTCTAAAGAAAAGAAATGTTTACGCTTCAGTGCGCATTATCTTCAGAAGAAGAGAAATCTTCTTATTTATGACCATTCTCATCAACATGTTTCATACTTTTTCCATGCGCTTTCAGTCATCAAGTGAACCGAACTACTATTGATTGTTCTCTTATTCCACTTGCTCAATATAATGAAGATGGCGACATCACGTGCTAATTTTGCAGGGGAGAAGTGTGAATAGAATACATTTGGATGATAATCAGTTGTTTAATCAAGAATGGCATCTCCGTATGCAATTCTTAAGGGGGAGAAGAAGTGTGAATTTTTTTTTGCATGGTTGATTGATATTTGAGAATATATGGTCAAACGTCTCCTAACTCATGTAAGAACTGAGCTTCTTCTTATCGGATCATCTTCACATGTAGTTTCTTCTTAGAGCCGTTGGTTGACATCTTCACAAGCTGATATGAGTTTAACGACAAAGTGCTTCCGGTTAATGCTTCACGGGCACATCAACATGATGATTCCGAACAACCTTTTATTCTTTTTTGATGTGATTGTTTGCTTGGTGTTACCATTTCGTATGTTCGTTGCGGGCTGATTGCTGATTTCCTTGATGAACATCTTTCTGTTCTTGTTTGATTGGGAGGGATTTTAAATTAAGGGGATTTGCTATTTACAAGTTAACGGGAATGCCTTTGGTGTGAAGAAGATGTTAACTGTCTATTTCCCCATTCAGACAATCTTGAAGAAGGTCGAGTCTTCAGTCTGTTCTACATTTTCTGCTACATTTTATAAGGCTAAAGACGAATTGCATTTGATGATCTAAAGACTTTTTCTTAATCCGGGCTGGGAAGAACACTTAAAAATCTTCGCCAGTTTAGGGGAGAGCACTAATTGGGGGAGATTGAAAAGCCAAATTTAATCCCCAATTAGACTTGCTCATATTCTTTAGCAATGATTCATTGTTTGATTTTTGATGACTCTCCTCCAACGCCTAATGCTTCGCTTACTAAGGATAACTGGGATTCATTTTTTGGGATTCATTGTTTTTCAAAGATATGTTTGATAAGTACTTCCAACCTCCTACGAATGTTGATCATCCAGCTTTTGAAGCTCATGCTCCGGTTTCTACTGACTCAACTGGTTCACCATCTAAGAAGTACTTATGAGAATTCTCAAGAAACCTTATCTCCAGTTACTTCACAAGGCGTTGATAATGACTATCATGATATTGTAGTTGCACTACTGAATAATGTTTTGCTCTTTGGTATTCCTTTGCCAAATCTTCACGGATTATTGTTCATGAATAATGATCTGCTCTTTGGTATTCATTTGCCAAATCTTCACGAATTATTGTTCCTATCATTGTTCACACTATAAATCAACCACATGAACATTAAGGAAAATGACTACCTCATCCGCTAGAAGACATTTTTTGGTAAATCTTCCAGATCAGCTTCTACATGTATACCTTAAGGAAGAATGCATTGATGTTGAGGAATCATTTGCTCCGATTCATTCAGTGGGTCAATGTTCATCTGATTGTATGTTTATTCACGTGTTGGACATTTGACACAAGATGATTACTTAGAAGTTACTCATTTATCACTTATTTGAGGTTGAAGTTGACATTCACAAAGGCGTGTTCTTATTTGATAACTTGCTCGGGCTTAAGAATTTGAGTTGAAGTTTTGGGTTATCTAGTTACCAGCAGTCGAGGTGGATGGTTGAAGACCTAGTTGACTATCACTATTAGGAGTTACTTTGTTTTACTCAGTGTCACACACATATGACACTGTGGATAATTGCAAGAGGTGTTAATGTCTCATACTTTGCTTGAGTAGTGAGTACTTAGAAATTTGCTTAAAGCATAAATTCTTGACACCGTTCTTCTATCATTAAGTGCAAGCTTAAGATACAAATGTGGAAAATTCTACTTCAGTTTCAAGTTTGGTATATCAGGTTTGCTTCATCACTGGTCACTTCAATTTGTCCACATATGGGTTGGTAAAGATAGTCAGGGAAAGTTTCCGTTGCAGTTGATTCTCACAGGATTCATTTGGGCTATTTGAGTTCTTCTCACAAGATTTCAAGTTTTTGGGTGTATTATGTTTTGCTGAATCTGAGGTATCAAAACCAGCAAGGGGGAAGGAGACATATATCTAAAAGCACAACGAGTACACATGATGAACTTAACACTTCTACCTGATTGAAGTTATCCCGGAAAGACAATGGTCATAACCGTAGAGAAACTTAGTGTTTATCTCGTAGCCTTTGGTGTATTAAATGGTCTCTGGAGACTTTTGGTATGTGTTACTTCAGCATTCAGTTAGAATAAATGTGAAAAGAATATTTGGTTTGTGAGATGATATTGCATATCGACATCTTCTATATGATTTATGATAAAGTGCTTCCGGTTAGTGCTTCATGTACACAATGTAATGATGATTCTGATGTGATCACAACGATCAGGGGAGATATATGTGTACATCAGGGTCGGACAACATATTCACATGATCGAGCTTAATCAGTTATTCTAGAGTTGACATCCGCATAGGAGATCAGTGATTCAACCAGTTAGTGTGATGTTGTTGTATCTACTCTGGTTGGGTACTTGTGTACATTATGGGTTGATTGGTTATATGGAAGATAACTGGAATGCATTTGGTAAAATGAAGATGTTGATGTATTGTTCCCCTGAATAAGACAAGTGGTCAATCTCGAAGAGTAATGTGTACATCGGGGACGCACAACAGGTTCATGTGATCAGACTTCATCAGTTATTCCGGATTTGATATCCACTAAGACGATCAATGTTTCAACTTGTTACTTTGGTGTTCTCATGTTCTTCGGGGTGCTGATCTTCATTCAATGAGACCATTTTTGTGCACTTCTACTTCTTGGAGAAATGGTCTTTGTTCTTAGTTTGTCGGTTTGGGGGGAAGCTACCAAAGTCTCACTTTCTGAAGGCTCAAGTTCTGACGACGATTCAAGAGCCTCAAAAGCTTTGGTGGTGAAAGTTTAAGAGATGATGACTTCTATCTTCTACAAAGTGCTGAATGATTTCCTTATCTCGATACTCGTATCATCATCTTCTTAAACTATTTCTCTATCTTTGTAAATATTTATCAAAAACCAAATACAAAAAAATAAAACCAACAAAAGAAAATAGAAAATTATAAAATCAACAAAAACCCATAAAAATCAGAAAATTTTAAAAAAGACCAAAAATATTGTTTTCTCAAGACATGTCTTCTGGTATCGATAACATCTACGGTCTTAGAAATGTCATTCAATAATGGCACGGGACTTTAGATGAAGTTTGAACATAAGGTATAAATATTCTTTTCTAAACATGTCTTTAAAAAAAATACTATGGCTTACTATTATTTCAGATAGCAACCCGCTCTTTTAAAGAAAGGAAAGTGCTACACTTAAACGATTTTCAAATATTTCGTGCACTTATCCTAAAAACAAAATGAGGAAAGTATGTCGAAGGACTGCTGTTCCTACACAAATGTTTTTCCGTCAAAAAATTCTTCTGAAAAATATTTGTTTTAACAAAATGGTGGTAAATGAGTTGCTTTCAAAACAATCAGTTTAAGAGTTTTTATTAAATTGAAAACTCAATCAATGACTTCAATGACTTCAGCGCTTTTAAACTTTTCAGACAATGAGTCATTGATTGAGGGGGAGAATGTTTTCAAATCTATATCATCTAACGGGCTTTCTTAATTATCCTATATGCTTAATTAAAAATGATGTTAACCTACGTTGAAGGACTAGGTGCCTAGGATATGATTGTTAGGATTTGATGATTTGAGTTTGATAAACACATTATTCCTATGCCATATATGAATTGATTGATATGTTGGATTGACTTTTATTAGTCGATTGTTGTTTGGGTGATGTCGACCACCATATATTTGTATGTGTATTCACTAACATATTCAGGTATATTGGTATATAAGAATATTCCCGATCCGGATCCTACAAATGAAGATGATTGGATGCCGAAAGGAAAGGGTAACTATATCTTGGGTTGACAAATGAAGAAACGGAGCTTAATTGGACTTCTATGGAGAGTTGGCATGAAAAAATGCAACGTAAGAGGTCTCACTGCATCAGCAGATGGTTTTCTTCAATTAAGTGTGGATGCATCAGCCCGTAGGTGGCGTAATATGTAAGAACTATAATCAGCAGATGGTTTTCTTCATCAGCAAATGGAAAAAACGGAGCTTAATTTGACCTCAGTTGGCATTAAAATGCAACGTAAGAAGTCTCACTGCTTCAGCAGACGGTTTTTCTTCCAAGCCCTATAGCAACAACATAAGCTTCTCAACCACCTAACGTATCTTTGTGCAGGATACCATTTTTAAACAATTATGAAAAATTTGAATTAATTGTTTTGAAAATGGAAAATATTGTTTTGACCGGCTAAATTTCGAAAATCACCGGACTTCATTTTATCAAAATTATAAGTCACTCAATCATCGACTACGGTCATCGATTGAGGGGGAGAGCGATTTAAAATAAATTATTTTCAAACAATATTTCTTCATAAAAGTTCGGATTGTACAAAATAAGTGGTGATCTAAAGATTTAATGTTATGTCATGGTATGATTTTTCTTTAAGAATCAAGATCTTTCAAAATGAAATTTTTTCTGTTCTTGTTTGATTGTGAAATTGTTTTATTTTACTTAAAAGTCTCCTAAAAACTATCATACCTGACACTAACAATCTTTAATGTCTGTTATTGGTCCTCATCTGTCATTTTTTAAAATCAAATCTTGCCACGTCTTTCCCCAAACTTTTCTAAATAATTTTAATCAATTGGGATCACAAATCTCAATTGGTTTGAAAGTTTTGATCAGGGGAGAAATAGTGATTTAAATCTCAAATCTGTTTTAATGGAATTGGTTTTAGTCCTTCAAAGGCACTCCTGCCTCCATGTGCCAAACAATTTCAATATACATAATGCGCATGTTGAGGGGGAGCATTTATCCAAAAACAAGATGAGTATTTAAACGAGGCACATATTCTCTCATGTTTTCTATAAACCTAATTAAATCACTTGAGATCCAAAATCTCAAAGGATTTGATAGTTTTGATCGGGGGAGAATTTATAATTTAATAATGAAATTTGATAAAAGGTGATTGTTTGATTCAATTGTGCAGGCTGCTCTCTCATATGTGTTAAACGCTTTCGATTCTTGAAGCACATATTGAGGGGGAGCATTTCAAAAGTTAATAAACTATCGAGGTACAAAAGCTTTTATGTTTTAACATAAAGTACCTTGATTGAGTTTTTAAATGGTTTTCTTAATGGTTTTTGTGATCGTGGATGTGCTTCAAAAGAACTCTTTCCTCTATGTGATAAAATGATTTCAAATATCCTATGCACATATTGAGGGGGAGAATTTTACCAAGAAAATCAAATGGCTTTTTCCATAGAAATTGTGATCAAGAATTTATTTCAAAAGAACTCTTGCCTCCATGTGCTAAACAATTTATAATATCATATGCACATGTTGAGGGGGGGGGGGGGCATTTCTTAAAGATCAAAACAATTAAGGTACAAAATGCTTTGATATTATATCACAAGTACCTTGATTGATTTTTCCAAATGATTTTTCAATTAGTTTCAAGTAAGAAAAGAACAATATCAAAAGACCGACCAATTTACTTTATGCATGGTGATATAAGGATGGTTAGTTAGGTATTTGTTCCCACGAACCCGCCAGAGCTGGAGGGATCTACCCAGGGACAATCCACTAGATAGTGTAGAGTCCTTTGGTATGATGAAAAAGGAGAAAAATGAGAATATGGGAAGAGTGCGGACTGAGACAGAGCTAGTACTGGAATAAACCCAACAAGGTTCTAGTTATGAAGTTTTAGTAAGCACTGAAGGGGTTGAAGAATGAAAAAGAATTGAATGTGAAAAAGGGTGAAAAGAAATAGCCCTCCAATAATTCAACCTTAGGGCAGTAACCGGGTTCAATACATATGCTACTGGTGGTTACTAAGGTAACACTGGTATTGAAGACAAGACGTCATGGACCCAGTGACGCACTACACTAAACTTCCCAAGCTACTCAAGTTCCTCTTAAAAGGGCTTGTTTCATTCTCACGGGGAACCGACATAATCTATCGACTTTCTCTTAGAGATTGTTGATATTGAAGAAAGAGACCCTCTCCCTAGTCTCCGGCATAGGAACCAAATATGGACGATTGAGTCTAGAGCCAAGAGATCATCCACAATATCTCATTAGGACCCAAAATTAATGAAGACTTGCTGTTTCACACAATGTGGAAAGTAAGAATATATTTTAAGAGTCCTACGCATTATCCTTGTGGTATTGCCAGAACATCCGAGTGATATGTCAAAATATTCACGATGAAGATGGAAATCCTTCTAGAGCCAACATCAAACAAGCTCTTGGTGGGTGACATATGAGATCTTTTCTAAAGATCAAACTTGTGACAACTGGATAGAAACAATGGGGCGATTCACTCGTGAATCAACCTTGGTCCAGGATTGGAATTGACGAATACTTTTGGAAAAACCGTTCGATGTGCAAACCTTCTTTTCTCTAGCACGTCAAATGTGTATTCATTTTCAAACACAAAAAGTATCTCTGGTTGAAAAATACTTTTGGAAAAACCGTTCGATGTGTAAATCTCTTCTTTTATCTAGCACATCAAATGTGTACTCATTTTCTAATACAAAAGGCATTTTGATTGAAAATTGATCTTTCTCATAAAACCTTCGTTGTATTGCAAAACTCTTTCTTCAAGCAATGCGCGATTGTTTTCAAATCAATTTTTCTTCAATAAGTGAATCTCAATTCGCTGGTTCACTCACTCCGTGTTGTCTTCTTTGAGACGTTCCGGTTTGAGAACGGCTAGAGCAGCTGCGAAACCCTATCAAGGAGATTCTTCGGAATTATACCTGATCACAGGCAGTACTTGTACTGATCAACGGGAAACCGTGGGCCGTGTACCTCAATTCAACGAAAGTGATCAAAGACACTTTCGCGTGTTTTATTGCTAACTGTTGTTTGCAGGTACATTTGGACGGTTGCAGCTGATCAGAATTGAGGAGTTAATCCATAGCCGCATGCTCACACATCGCTTTCACAATCTAAAGAAATCATGATAAGTGCATATCTTCATCAACTGACTCTGATATTTTCAATCCATGCTTCTGCTACACTGCTAGAAATATTATGAATCAACAAAAGCTTCCGCAACTCTGATAAGAAGATATCATGATCCCGAATGTGAGCATGTCGGTCCAAAAGTCACAACCTCACATAATGGCGATACAACAAAGGATGAGTCAGAGATTTGTTGTGGCTGATGATCTCAAAGCTGGCTCAAAGAATCATCTACTCGTGGATCAGCTCAAAGACCTCCACTGAAAGTACAAAGTATTTGGACTTTGAAGAATTCACTGCTAAAGTACAAAGAATGCATAATTTAAAGAAATGTAGTCTACGAGCTCAAGAACGAAGTCAAGAATAGAATGCTAGGACACAAAATGTAATTCATGGGGTGACCTCCCTTAGGGGGAGATTGTTAGGAATTAGAAATTCCATAGTGATCGAAGAGTCGGTCACCCCAACTCTAGTCTAGCATATGTTAGCTCGTAGACATTACGTTATTTACTAGTTATTTAGTTAGTTATTAGTTTAGTGCAACACCGTGGAGGAAGGACGGGTCTTTACCCACTGTATGCCTGATCCACAGTCCGAAGGAGGACGTGTAGTATGTAACTATAAATACCCTCTACCTCCCAAGGTAGAGGGTTGGACCTTTCACTCAGTCTAACCTTTCTTTGTTTGTTTACTTTCTCTCTCTAAGAAAGGCTCCCACCTTCTACTTTCTCTCTCTAAACTCTTAAACCATACGCCTAATATTATTATGTTATGATGTGTTTGTGAAATCTAATATCCTACAGACGAGTTACATTTAACGATCTAAAGACTTCTTCTTAATTCAAGCATTCATCATAAAGATTGTCGGTTTAGGGGAGAGCACTAATTGGGGGAGAGTGAAAAGTCAGATTCAATCCCCAATTAGACTTGCTCAAACTATTTTTCAGCAAGTTGATTCTCACAGATATATTTGTGCTAATGGTATTCTTCTCAAAAGATTTCGAGTATATGGGCTTACAATGAGTTGATGATTATGAAGTATCAAAACCAGCAAGGGGGAAGGAGACACGCAACTAAACGCGAGTAAAATTGATGAACTTAATACTTCTAAGTGATTCAAGATATCCCGGGAAGACAAATGTCATTACCGCAGAGAAACTCATGGCGTTTAGTGTTCTTATTCCAACTATGTGGGGGAAGAGATGGAAGAGTTAGTTTAAGTACACAAATGTATGATGATTTCGATGTTATCGCAATCATCAGGGGAGAGAAATTGTGTACATTGGGGATGCTAAGCTGTTTAACTTGAGAGCATAATCGGTGATTCAGTGATAATAACTTATTCCGGAGATGACATCCGCAGATATAATCAGTGATTCAGCATGCTACTTCAGTGTTATCGGTTATTCTTTCTTTGGGCATTTGGGTACTTTGGGTTCTTGAGCTTCATACACTTTCTTCAGGGGGGAGAAAAGTATACTTCGGGGTTATTCTTTGGATATCGGACTTAATCTGCTACTTCGATGTTATAAGTTTCTCTGTCTTTGGGTATATGTGTATTCGGGTTCTTGAGCTTTTACCAAGAGGCTGACTGCATCAATTCAACTACTTGATAGAATTGTTCTCTTGACACCTTTTGGAATGGATTGCTTCTGACTTCAGTGGAAAAGGAATTTGAGAAGATTATTCAAGCGTGGGATGATTCTTTGTTGTTCTACTTGATGATATAACCCCAAACGGAGACTTACGATGATCCTTCTTATATGGAGCAGCAAGATCGATGATATGGTGTGCGTCTTTGTGCATCTGGCTAAGGCAAGCTTGAAAGAAAGCTTAGAATCTGCTCAATAAGAAGATTTACGGTTTGGGGGGAAGCTACCAATGTCTCACTTTCAAATGGCTCAATTTGTCTCTTCGATTCAAGAGCCTTGGAAGCTTTGGTGGTGAATGTTTAAGAGATGATGACTTCTATCTTCTACAACGGGGCTGCTCGATATACTTATCTCGGTACTCATATCATCATCTTCTTAAACTATATCATCCATTATCAAAAACAAAATAAAAAAATATAAAACCAACAAAAAGAAAATAGAAAAATATAAAACCAACAAAAACCCATAAAATTAGAAAATTTGAAAAATACCAAAAATATTATTTTTCAAAGACATGTCTTCTGGTATCGATAACATCTGCGGTCATAGAAATGTCATTCAATAATGGCAGGGGACCATAGATGAAGTTCGAGCAAGAGGTGTAAATATTCTTTTTCAAAACATGTTTAAAACTATGGCTTGCAGTTACTTCAAACTGTAACCCGTGCTTAAACTATGGTTTGCTATTATTTCAAATAGCAACCCGCTCTTCAAAAGAAGGAAAGTGTTGCGCTAAACCAATTTTCAAATATTTCGTGCACTTATCCTATAACAAAATGAGGAAAGTATGTCGAAGAACTTCTGTTCCTACTCAAATATTTTTCCTTCTAGAATTCTTCAGAAAAATATTTGTTTTAACAAAACGGTGGAAATAAGTTGCTTGAAAATCAATCAGAATCAGAGTGTTCATTAAAATTTGCAAAACCCAATCAATGACTTTAGCATGGTTAAAAATTTTATGAAATGAGTCATTGATTGAGGGGGATAATGTTTTCAAACTTATATCATCTATCGGGCTTATCTAATTATTCTACATGCTTAACTGAAAATGATAGTTTCCTATGTCGAAGGACTAGGAATTTAGGATATGATCGTTAGGATTAGATGAGTAGAGTTTGATAAACACATTATTCCCATGCTTTACATGATCTGATTGATATGTTGGATTGACTTGTACTAGTCGATTGTTGTTTGGGTGCTGTCGACCACCATATATCTGTTTGTGTTGACTAACGTATGCAGATAAGATGGTTATAAGAATGTTCCCAATCCGGATCCCACAATTGATGATGATTGGATGCCGAAAGGAAAGGGTAACTATTTCTTGAGTCGACAAAAGAAGAAACGGAGCTTAATTAGATCTCTCTATGGATAGTTGGCACGATAGATGCAATTTCAGAGGTCTCACTGCATCAGCAGACGGTTTTCTTCCAAGCCCTACAACAACAACAACATAAGCAGCTTCTACATCACCTAACGTATCTTTGTGCAGGATATTAGTGATGATACCATTTTTTAAACAATTTTTGAATAATATTGTTTTGAAAAATGGAAAAATATTGGTTTTGAAAATAAATTGGACTTAATTTTGGAAATCACCGGACTTCATTTTATCAAAACTTAAGTCACTCAATCATCGACTACGGTCATCGATTGAGGGGGAGAGTGATTTAAAATAAAATATTTTCAAACGATATTTCTTCATAAAAGTCCATTTGTACAAATAATATGTGGTGATCTAAAGATTTAATGTTATGTCATGGTATGATTTTCTTTAAAACTCAAAGATCGTTTAAAATGAAATTTTTTCTGTTCATGTCTGATTGTGAAATTGTTTTATTTCACTTAAAGATATTTTAAAACTATCATACCTGACACTAACAATCTTTATTGTCTAAAATTGGTCCTTATCAGTCAATTTTCAAAATTAAATTTGGCCACGTCTTTCCCCAAACTTTTCTAAATAATTTAAATCAATTGGGATCACAAATCTCAAAAGGTTTGAAATTTTTGATCGGGGGAGAGATCGTGATTTAAATCTCAAATCTGTTTTAGTCCTTTAAAGGTACTCCTGCCTCCATGTGCCAAACGATTTCATATACATGATGCACATGATTGAGGATGAGCATTTACCCAAAAACAATATGAGTATTTAAACCAGGCCACATTTTCTTCCATGTTTTCTAAAGCTGATTAAATCACTTGAGATCCAAAATCTCAAAGGGTTTGATATTTTTAATCGGGGGAGAATTTGTGATTTAGTTATGAAATCTGATAAATGATGATCGTTTTTTATTCAAAGTGCAAGTTCTCTCTAATATGTGCTAAACTCTTTCGTTTATCGATGCACATATTGAGGGGGAGCAAATGGTTTCTTAATGGCTTTTGTGATCATGGATGTACTTCAAAAGAACTCTTTCCTCTATGTGATAAAATGATTTAAACTATCCTACGCACGTATTGAGGGGGAGAATTTACCAAAGAAATTCAAATGGCTTTTTCTATGGAAATTGTGATAATAAAATTATTTCAAAGAACTCTTGCCTCCATGTGCTAAACAATTTCAAAATCATATGCACATGTTGAGGGGGAGCATTTCTAAAATGATCGAAACAATTAAGGTACAAAATGCTTTGATTTTATATCACAAGTACCTTGATTGATTTTCCAAATGATTTTTCAATTGGTTTCAAGAAGGAAAGAACAATACCAAATGGCCGACCAATTTAATTTATGCATGGTGTTATAAGGATGGTTAGGTTAGGTATTCGTTCTCATGATCCCGCCAGAGCCGGAGGGATCTACCCAGGGACAATCCACTAGATAGTGTAGAGTCCTTAGGTATGATGAAAAAAGGAGAAAAATGAGAATATGGGAAGAGTGCCGACTGAGACAGAGCTAGTACTGGAACAAACCCAACAAGGTTCTGGTAATGAAGTCTCGGTAAGCACTGAAGGGGTTGAAGAATGAAAAATAAATGAATGTAAAAAGGGTGAAAAGAAATAGCCCTCCAATAACTCAACCTTAGGGCAGAGACCGGGTTCAATTCATATGCTATTGGTGGTTACCAAGGTAACACCGGTATTGAATACAAGACGTCATGGATCCAGTGACGCACTGCACTACAACTTCCCAAGCTACTCAAGTTCCTCTTAAAAGGACTTGTTTCATTCTCACGGGGAACCTACAAAATCTATCAACTTTCTCTTAGAGATAATTGATATTGAAGAAGGAGACCCTCTCCCTAGTCTTCGGCATAGGAAACCAAAATGTGCACAATTGAGTCTAGATCCAAGAGATCATCCACAATATCTCATTAGGACACAAAATTAATGAAGACTTGTTGTTTCACACAATGTGGAAAGTAAGTATATATTAAGAGTCCTACGCATTATCCTTGTGGTATTGCCAGAACATCCGAGTGATATGTAAAAGTATTCACGATGAAGTTGGAAATTCTTCTAGAGCTAACATCAAACAAGCTCTTGGTGGGTGACATGTGAGATCTTTTCTAAAGATCAAGCAAGTGACAACTGAACAGAAACGATGAAAAGATTCACTCTTGAATCAACCTTGGTCCAGGAAATGAATTGACAGATACTTTTGGAAAAACCGTTCGATGTGCAAATCTTCTTTTCTCTAGCACATCGAATGTGTATTCATATTTCAAACACAAAAATTATCTCTGATTAAAAAATACTTTTGGAAAAACCGTTCGATGTGCAAATCTCTTCTTTTCACTAGCACATTGAATGTGTATTCTTCTTCAAATACAAAAAGTATTTTTGATTGAAAATTGATCTTTATCATAAAACCTTCGTCGTATTGTAAAACTCTTTCTTCAAACAATACGCGATTGTTTTCAAATCAATTTTTCATCAATCAGTGAATCTCAATTCGCTGGTTCACTCACTCCGTGTTGTCTACTTTGGGACGCTCTGGTTTGAGAATGGCTAGATCATGCTGGGAAACCCTGTCAAGGAGATTCTTCGTAACTCTACCTGATCACAGGCAGTATTTATACTGATCAACGGGGAATCATGGTTCTTGCAACTATATTCAACGAAAATGAACAAAGACACTTTCGTGTGTTTTAGTGCTAACTGTTGTTTGCTGGAACATTCGGATGGTTGCAGCTGATCGATATTGAGAAGTCAATTCACAGCCGCATGCTCACAGCATTCACACTTAATTGAAGAAAATCATGACAATGAAAGATAGATGCTTCCGCTACTCTGATGAAAAGATGTCATGATCCAGAAAGTGTGAGCATGTCGGTCCAAAAGTCACAACATCAAATGAAGGCAACACAATAAAGGGTGATCCAGAGATTTACTGTGGCTGATGATCTCTATAAAGCTCGAAGATCATCAAAGATGTGGATCAGTTCAAAGACCTCCACTGAAAGTACAAAACTATGCGGACTTTGAAATATCATCGCTAAAGCACAAACTACGGCGTTACCAAGTATTATTGAAGAATACGGCGTAACTCTCCCCAAGGACTACGACGTAACTCTATTAGGTCAAATGAAGTTCCACGCCGCTGATAACAACACCGTAACTATTCCACCAACTACGGCGTTACCAAGTATTATTGAAGAATATGGCATAACCATTCATAAGGTTATGCCGTAACCAGCAGATCTAGTGCAAATTACGAAGGAATTGAATATTACAGCGTAACTCTTATTTTAGTTACGATGTAACCCTGATATGGCCTATAAATACCCCATGATTTCCAGCATTTAAAAGCATCCCATTCCACACACAACAACCAAAGAACGTGGGAAGAAATCACTCCCCTACGATAAGCATTAGCATTTTATCTTTTCTTTACTTTCGATTCATGTATTTCGTAACTTTGAATATTGAATTGATTTGTATGGTTAATATGAGCGGCTAAGCACCTCTTGGTGCTGGCCTAGTTATGATTCCTTAATTGTTTTGTTTGCATTTACATTACTTCCACATAATTATTTCTAAGTGTATGCATGCATAGTTTATTGGTAGCTACCCTTGTTTCTATTGTTTTGAATGGCGGTAGAAGCCAATTGCCTAGGAGATATGACCAACTGACCCTAGGTGAGCGGACTGAGACGGGAAGGGTAAGGTATGACCAACTGTCGACCCTTTCTACTTGTGCGATTTGACCAACTAATCACCTACCGTTTGGATGAACTTATGAATTAGGGGGTGAGTGTTTAAGTTGCTAACGCCCGGGCACTCACTATTATGAATCTAGCATGTAGCGGTACTTAATGACTTGGCTTAGGGGACCAGGAACAACAAGACTTATGAGGGGACACCTGACTTCTCCAGTGGTGGCATCTTTGCTGATAGGTTAGGGCGAATTGACCAAATGTTGTCCTCTCGACTTTGACCCCACCTGAAGTAATTGGAAGTAAGTAGACGTTGACATATCTAGCTAGGAGGAATAACTAGGTTAGCACCACTCTCCTCTATTGATTTATCCTTTGCCTATTATTTGCTTTTATCTGCTTTAGTAGTTAATTAATTATTTCCTTATCATAATCATATTAAAATCTGTGACACATAGACTTAGTAATAATCCAACACACATAGCTCTTGGGACGACCTCGGTTTTACCAAATACTACACTACACGCGACCGGGTACACTGCCCGTTAGTGCATTAGGGTAGACCATAGGTATAACGATACTTTATAAATATTAAAACCTGGTCAGTAAAACCTGCATCAGCAAGGTAGACACATTGGCTTCTTGGAGAAGCTTAATAGTGTTTTGATATTCTTCATGGCTAGGACGGGATTACTCACCAAGAGTACGGGCTCTAGGTGGGTTTTAGTACGTTTTGGTTAAAACGTGTGTTTGGTGGGTCGGGTTGGTTAAGTGGGATATCATTCACCATGATGACAAATGATAAGATTTACGAACAAAGAAAATGAAGAAAAGATAGACTATGAGAAAACTATAAAAATAAAAAATAAATGTCTCACTCGATAGGAATCTAGTGAGTAGACATAAACAAAAAAGAAATCAAAACCTGGATTATCCTCGGCGTAGCGCCAAAAAGTTGATGATGGAATTTTGCAAAACCGAATAAGTTTTACAATACTCCTAGGCAATGTACCTAATTTTTGCAGTGTAGTATAGGCAAGACATGGGGAATTGATCGTTTTCTAGGGGAATAGTGAGGTAGGTTCAAAATGTATGACGAAATAAGCCTAATGGTTGAGGAAAGATTATGTTTGGTATTTTTTGTTTATTTGGAAGCAAGTAAAATCTAGGGTATTGGAAGAGGTTGGTTTTAAACTAATAAACTAACTAAAAACTAAACTAATGACAAGAAAAATAAATTGAAGAACTTCTTATAAGAGGAAAAACGTATTTAGTTAGACTCTCATTACCCTCTAGTTATATCCTATTGTGTTGTTGAATTATCACATTCTTGTTCATTGTAGTGTGAGTATTCCTAATTTCCTGTTGTGGTATGGTCAGGGCTTACGTTTATAGGATTATTCTCAGTGTACGATGCTTATCAGAATTGTCAAGCACACCTTTCGACTAGCCTACGCATTAAATACTCACTTCTAACTAATTAACCTAAAACATAAGTTATTAATGAATCATGTTTTAGTGGACGTTCAAGCTAGTATAATTTTTTCTAGCTAGTTTTTCAACTCCTAACACACACATAATAAAACAAGAGACGACAATATAACAATCAATAACTAGGTTTCATGCAATCCTAAGAAAATACTAACTAATCTAGCCTAGCATGGTAATGAAAAGAGAAGCAATTAAATAAATCAAATAGTAACACATAGACATGATTGAATGATTACTTGAATAACTTATTTTTAACAAAATATGAGGTCTTCAATGGCCAAGAAGCCTACAAAAGCTATGAAATTTGTCTAGGGTTTGATCCTACAAAGTTACACACTCAATAGTGAAAACATTACAAAACTTTATATCGATTTATAATTGTGACAACGTCACGTTGAGGTTGTGACGCCGTCAGCTCATCGTTTTATAAGGTTTCGATATTGAGTCGACATAGTTGTGATGGGATCACGTTGAGGTTGTAATGCCGCCAGCCTTCATAATTTTGGTCTTGATGTCGTCATCATAAGGCCGTCTCCAGAGCTTGTAGTGCCAGCACCCCCTAGGTGACGGTGTCACATTGTAGCTGTGATGTCGTCCCAAGGCCTTCTCGTGATGATTTTTTCGTTGTTTTTGTTGTTTTTTTTTGTGATTCCATCCAACTGAGCTCGAAACTTGTCCTTTTTCCATCATTTGCTTCCCACGTACCCAAAACTCAAATAGAAATGATTTGGGGCAATAAATGATCAAATATATATGAATTTAGAGGCTAAATGACCCCGTAAAAGCGTATGAAAATACACCTCTTCAGTTGTTAATTCAACCTCAAGATCAGGGTTGGCAGAATTGTAGTTCTCTTCACTCAGGATAGGAGTAATGTCCTTCTTAATATCCTGAGTGTACTTTTCCCCAAGTAAGTGCTCTATAACTAGAGAGACGAACCTAGGATATCCCATGTTTTTCTTTCAGTCATTGATAAGGATTTAAAATATACATTTTAAGGGGGTCGTTTAAGCCTTAAATCATTGAATTTTATATCTGTTACTGCTTAAAATCGTTCCTTTTCACATTTTAGGTCATTTGGAAGCAAAATGATGGAATGTAGCATTTTTGGATGAAAATGAGCGAAAGCATGAAAAAATGGCAAAGTCAAGAAAAAAAAAGGCAAATTAGAAGCCTAGACGACATCCCAACCTCAAGGAAAACGCTGTCACTTACAATGTGGTCCAAATTTCTCAAGCGACGGCTCAGGTCATTTTTTGATCTTAACAAGTGACGTCGTCACATGTATTTCCACAAGGCCATCACGCTATCTTTCTACACCAGACGACCAAAGTTTTCTCAAGATGACATCCAGTACAACCCAGACAGCGTCACAAGCTCCATACTGACGCCATCCCAGTAATGACTTGGCAAAGATGAAACCCTAATGACGGTGATCAGACAGCGTCACCAGAAAAAAGCGACACCATCGCATTTGTAAAATCTATATATAGACCTCAAATTTTATGCATTTAAGTGTTATTTTTGGGGAGAAAACCCTAGTTCGTTTTTAGTCCGACTTAGACAGTACCGTGGGGTTCTAAACCCTCTTTAATATTTCAAGATAAGTTTGTGTATCCAATCTATCACCATGTTTAATCTACGTTTGATTTTCTTATGTTCTTGCTTATCTATCGTGTACAACGAAATTAATTAGTGTTTGCATTGATCCAATTAAACCTAGTTATTAATTATTGTTAAGTTGTCTCTTGTTTTAATTGGTTGTCACGCTAGATTAAGGAAAACTGGCTTCTTCTTTCATTGTTGCGAGCTTGAACGTCCTAAATAGCGATTATTTGCCTTAGAGTGCACTAATAGGCTCCGTTGTGTTTATTGCGTGAGTTGTAGCTTGAGGATAATAGGATATTCGGGGGAGATACCTCAGTACTTGGCAATCCCAGGTATTCTAGAAGAGACTTAAAACTCATAGAATTGGAGAATTTGGCACCGCCCTATGACTAAAACATGGAATACAATGCATCAATTAGGCAAGGATGTGACAATTCAACCGACCAACAAAAGATAACTAGGGAATAAGAAAATATAAGTAAACACGTTTTTAATTATCATAAGAATACTATCCTACAATCCATAGTTTTTGTTTTATTTATTAGTAATTAGTTTTAATTTAACTTGTTTAGTAGTTTAATTGGTAGAATACCAAAACCCCCACTCCTTCAAACCCGAGATTTTACTTGCTTTCATATATAACATAAAAAAAAGACTAAAAATAATCACCCTCACCCTTGCCTTTTCGTCATACATCTCGACTAGCAACTCTATTCCCCTAGAGAACGATCAACCCCCTGGGCTTACCCATAATACACTGCAACGATTAGGTACACTGCCTAGTGGGTTGTAAAGCTTGCTCTTGGAAAAGGAAGTCTTTACACCCCGAACTACGCATCAAGTTTTTGGCGCCATTGCCAGGGAATAGAATAGCTAGTTAGGTTTCTATCTCAATTCTCTTCACTCGCTTGATTCTTATCAAGTCTGTTTTTTTCTTTTTTATTAGCTTTCTTGAAGTCTATCCCCCATCTTCATGTTTTTGTTCGTAGATCCCATCACCCTCTATGATTCGCATCTTTTTCGTAAGAACTTTAAACTACCTGCTCTGATTCTCGCTATGGAGAATGCAAATCCACCCAATCTCTCACTCGTTCATCAATTTAGTAATCACCTAGAGCGTAATGAAATAAATTGGCACCATAATAGTCCTTTTTATGATACAGATTCCTATGAAGAATTTGATGATGGGGAGGCAGTTGATGATGGGGAAGTCATTGATGAAGTTAGGGTTGAGATGGAGGAAGATTCCTCTCAAGGTTTTGACTCTAGGTGTAGAATTGAGAAAGATAGTCCCTTCAACATGCAATTCCCCTGTAAAATAGGATTTGAAAGTTTTGATGCTTAACTGAATTCGTTCTTACCTTCAAACTTGTTGTTAAACGAGTTAGCCTATCAAGGGTACAATGTTGTTAATGCGGTTACTCATTTGCACGTGTTTTTTGGAAGTTTTGCTTATTTGGTCGAGTTCATGGTGTTAGAGGACGCAGGGGAGTTCATTGATGGAAATCTCAATCAAGTGATATTTGGAAAACCCTTTAATAGAATGACTAGGTTGAATGAATAGATGGTTGATGGTTTAATTACATTCTCTAATGAAGTTGAGGATTTTGTTTATCAAATGCCCCACATACACCCTAGGTTTAAACACAAAGATATCGAGGCATGTAATCGAATGGCTCATATTTCATTACTTAGTGAAAGAGACAAGAAAAATGGACTTAGGCATTCTCGTGAGAGAAATATGAGATATTATAAAAAAAATGCCAAGAGTTAGGAGATGATTATAAGAACGATGAAAGAACATTAGTCTTGCTTAGATATGGGCACGGGAGCGTGCATGAGATGACGTTGTATGGCTTTGATTCTAGTTACAAGACTCATAAATAAAGAAAAACGCTTCTTGGGAGGCAACCCATGTTTATTCGTTTGCATGTTTGTTTTTCATTTTTTATTTGTGTGATTTATATATCTTTTTTATTATTCCTTAATTCTCATGCTTTCATTATTTTGTGAAAATGATTTATTTTGTTTTTAACTTCGTCTTAATTACATATAAAGGTATTTTACAAAAATATAAGTTTATGGAAGATCAAATGTGCTTTTATAACTAGTATGAACATGAGATTAACAATATTTGAAATTGTATATATTTGTGTGTTTGTTAGAGTCAAATGCTTGTATCGAGTCACAATGGATATTTTGCAGTAATTTTTCCAGGTCTTTAAAGAAGTAAGTTTTCTAAAATTTTCTCTAGAAAACGCATCTGACTCATTCTGTCAGGACAACCTGACGGCGTCGGGATTAATACCCGATGACGTCAAGAAATGTAGAAACACTTTCCAGATTTTCATTTTCTGCTTAATTTGTGATTTTTGGAAATTTTCAGAATTCTTAACTTTTCAAAAATCTGCAAACATCTATTTCACAAGCATTATATCTTACTTGCTTTCTCATTTAGTTTAATTTTATATAGTTTTTACCATTGATTTTAAGCGAGGTTTCGTCTCCGATTTCTTATAAATTTGCAGGTTATATTGGACAAGAAGATGAAGTGCAAGATGGAAGCAACACTTATTACTTACTCATTCTTCTTGGAGGAGGATTTAACCATAATTCTACACATATCCTACCGAGATAATCAGGGGAGTATTAGTTTCTCTCTTTTATTTTACCTTTCTCTATCATTACTTTGATACTTTCAGGGAACATTGAGGACAATGTTCAGTTTAAGTGTAAGGAGGAAGAATAAAACAGGAACTTAGAAACTATTCACTCACTTGATTTTTGCCTTGTCCTTAGTAAATTATGTAATAAACTATGAGAAATATTTGCTAGGGTAATTTTAGCACCAAATTTAAAATTTTTTATGACACTTACAAGTAAAACTTTAGTCTTAATAAAGCATCTCATGGATAGGAGTTATATGACTAGCACAAAAACCGTATGCCACTCAAATTCCACCCCAAAAATGTGAGGTTCGCCCTAGATCTTTAGGAATAAAGCATACATCTTTAATGCTTATTGAGTGTACCGGTAGTATAATAGATTCTAGAACTTGTTTTGTGATACATACCGGGATCGCTAGTGAGACTACATTCTTGTTGTTAGGATTAACTAAATGATAAGAGGCATTAGGATAAACCTTGTTTTAAGCCTGTAATTTAATTACTTCAACCACATCGGTTGAGTAATTTTTCCCACACCTTTGCGATGTACTCATCTTTAGTACACGATACCCCTAGTTAACCCCTCAGAGCCTATCTTTTCGCGGTTCTCATAATGTTTCGGTTTCCGAAATATCAATGAAGAGCATTGTTTACAATCCACCCCCAAATGTTACACCCAAATCGCCTTAGCCCACCTTGTATGCACTCATGTTTGGCACATTATTGTAACTATTTTTTAACCCTTAGTTCAATTATCGAGTTACTTGCAAGGTTTTTAAGTCGAGTCATATCTTTTGTACACAGTTTTAGGATGTTTGGGCTCATGGATTAAAGTAACATTTTAAGGATTAACGGGAAGGAACGTGATGTGGGTATTCCGACCAGGCTTTAATATTTATAAGTCTCGTCTACCTAAGGTCTACCTAATGTACTAACAAGAAGTGAACCAGATCATGCGTAGTATAGAAGGTGGTAAAGCCGAGGTAGTTCCCAAGAGCTATGTAGATGAGGATCCTATTAAGTCTAAGTGTCACTTGTATTAAATGGTTTTAAGGTTGAAATGATTAATTAAACTGAAGACAAGAAATAAATTGCGAAAAGTAAATTAAGTTTGTGAACAATGGTGAGAAAGTGTGCTAACCTAATTAATCATCATATCATGTGATGTTTATGTTTTCTTAATGTTGGAATCACTCCTAAATCATATTTCAAGTGTTTGTAATCAATATGTAATAGTTAGCTTAGTTAAGGCTTTTAAGTTAGTAATCAAGGTTAGGCTCATGTAGAAAGCCCATGAGCCTATCCAAAAGCCCAATAAGTAAAGGAAGGGAGCTTGAGGGTTGCCCTAGCTCCTTCCCTATAAATACCTTGTAAACTCCCATTTGGGAGTTGGTTGTTCACTTTCACATTTATTCTATGCATAATCTTTCTCTCATATTATACGCATAAGTATGTGTGTGTTCATCCGATCCTTTCTTACCTCTTTTCTTCATATTGATGCTTGTGTTACAAACATGGTGACCTAACAGTGGTATCATTCGCCAAATAGTTGGGTGAAAGGTTTTGTTTTTTGAAGTTTTTTTGTGATACGCGTAAGTCTCGGATATCAAACATTCAAACGCTTAAAAGCTTTGATTTTTTCACTATAAACTTCAAGATTCTTGTACTTTAAAGGTTATTTGGTGTTAAAATTTAAGTTTTTGGCAAAAAGTTTGAAACTTTATGGGTATTTCTTTGGTTTTAAGCTTGGTTTGATACGTGTAGATTGTTTTACGCCTAAGGGTATAAATAGTTTTTGATCATCAAGTTTTACACTTTGTGATATTTTGGTGATATTGAAGCTTTTTCATTTCAAAGATCTGGTTTAGAAACATTGGTGTGCTTAAAAACCAGTTTTGGTTAAGATTGGCTATTCCTACGCGTAACTAAACCCTAGTTATACGCGTAAGATATCAAAGTCTACGCATAAGGTTTTCCTTGGTTAATCTTCTGTGCTCTTGGTTTACTCAGTGTTTTCTTGCTTAGATAAGCCTGAAAACACTTCGACTTTGGATATCTTTTACACTGGAATAAGTGTAAAGGATTTTTGGGTAAAACCCTAGTTTTACGCCTAACCTAAACCTTACGCGTAGAATCTTTACGCCTAAGCATTGTCTTACGCCTAAGCCTTGTCTTATGATAAGGTTTTAAAAGGTACCATTTTGAGGGGTCGTTTTAGTCCTTATTTGATCACTTTTGTATCCGTTATTGCTTAATATCGTTCCTTTTCACTTTTTAGGTCTCTTGAAGGCAAAATGCCGGAATGGCACTTATTTGGACGAAAAGGCGCGAATATATGAAGAAAATGGCCAAAGTCAAAATCGAGACACTCACAGTTGCTGAAATTAGAAGGCGACGGCGTCAGGTGCTAATTGCGACGCCGTCCGAAAAATGTTGTGACGGTCCAGAATCCAAAACTCGTATTTTCAAGTGACGACGTCCAGTTGTAAAGGAGTAGGCCATCGCTACTCAGACGGCCTAGATGCAATCCAGACGACGTCAGAAGCTGAAGAGGACGGCGTCACGGACATAAGGTGACGCCGTCGCAAGGTTAACGTGGCCAAGACAAAACCCTAATGACGGCGACACGACGGCGTCACGAAACATAAGGTGACGCCGTCGCATATGTAATCTTATATATAGAATCCGAATTTTTCAGTTTTAGGAGAGTCTTTTGGAGTGAAAACCTAAAACCGAACCTAAGGTGTCTTGTACAGTATTTTAGGGTTTTAAACCCTATCTTACATCAAGATAAGTATTTACTTCATTAATTCAATTATGTCTTTGATTATTTGTGTGTATGCTTGCATGTTCTCCATGTCCGGCTAATTTATTTGTGTGTTTGCTTAGGAAGTATGAAACTTAATTATTGAATATTGATTGGTTGTTTCTTATCTTAGTTGATTAATGATCTAGTAATGCGATAGGTCATTCGTTGTGTACTTAATGCTTGATTCATCTTTGTGAACCTTAGAATATAATTACCTGAGTAGTTGTAGGCTAAACCATCCAAAGAGCACCTTAGAGTAGGAGTTTATCATCCCTAGTGGGTTTGTAGACGAGACCCTTTGGTAAGTTCAAAGAGTTAGGGAGAAACGCATACCCTACAACCTTAGACACACTACGCAACTAAGAATAAGACGTGACAACTCAACCATCAATAGGAGATAATTAAGGAGTAGTACAACGTAAGTAAACACATCTTTAAACTATCATACGAGCACACATTAATTAGACATAGACTCCCACAACCTTAGTTTAGATAATTAGATAATAGTAGAGTAATCGGTAGAAATACCAACCCCCCAAATCCAATACCCGAGATTCGTACCTTTCCATTTCATAAAATATAAAAAGATAAAAAAAATAATCTTCCTCAACCTTAACCTTAGCGTAGTAACTCCTTACTAGCATTCCTATTCCCCTAGAGAACGATATCAATACCCGTGGCTTACCCTAATTACTACACTACAACGATTAGGTTCACTGCCTAGGGTGTTATAAAACTTGCTCGAAGAAAAGGAAGTTTCCTTGACCCCGAACGACGCGTGTAGCGTTATCATCTTACGCATAAGCAATTATTACACATAAACATTCTACTACTAAGCTTTTGGTTTACGCATAATCTAAGGTCTCCTTAACCCTACGCGTAAGATCTCTTCTTACGCGTAAGTTGGTGTTTTTACGCATAAGGTCCTTTTCTTTGCCTAAGCTTGTTTTCTACGCCTAAGGATACTTCATCAACAAAGTTTCATTCGACTACAAAGATCCATTTTACAACACAAGTTTCAAGATGTCTCAACCACCATAATCTATCTACTTCCCTCATGTGTATCCTCAACAACAACAACAACAACAACAACAAAAACTCGATCAACAACAACAATTTTATCAACAACTACAACAACAACAACTTCAACAACAATTTCCTTAAGGAGCAATTCAACCACAAATGATTCAACCACCCCCTAGTCTTCAAGTACATCCTTACACAAACTTTAACAATCAACATCCATCCATGAATACTATGAAGGAACCGTCTTGGTTTTCAAAGATGTGTAAAGCTTTAAGTAGCCAACAATCCATTCATGAGGCTGGATCACTTGATAGACCTCCAATGCTCACTCCGGAAAAATACGATCAATGGGTAATAAGGTTCTTTAGGTTCTGTGATCTAAAGAAGCCACATGGAAAGTTCTTAAAGAAGGTCATCCTGGAAGGTCCATTTCAAATGCCTACTGTCACTGTACCCGGAGATCCAAATGCTAATCCACCATGAGGTGATGTCACTAACATTGCCAGTTGTTGGGAATTATATTTGAGTTGATTATGACAAAATATGAAAGATGAAAGACTTATGAAGACAATTGATGAAGCAAGAAAGACAATGGACTTACTTGTTAAAGAAGACTTTATTATTTAGTCCCTAGTAGTCAATTATAACCCTAGACTCTCTAGTATATAAAGAGAGGCAGGGAATTAGATTATTGTGTGTCAAGATGTGAACATCAAAAAAGTATGTGTGTGTGTGTGTAGGCGTTTAGGGGACGCCTAGGGTGATGGTTAGTTAGTTAGTTCCTAGGCGTATGTTCATGTAAACGCCTAGGTTAGTAGTTTAGAGATGATGACGAAGAACTTTGTTAATAATAACAAACGATGTTTTCTTATTCCGCTGTGCATTATAATCGTTGTTATTGTTATCCCCTAGAACTTATAAACGATCTTATCAATTGGTATCAGAGCGGGGAGCTCTTGATATAGGGATCTACAAGGTTTTTCAAAGAAAAGATACAAAATTCGAAGCTGTTAAAAATTTTTCGTATCTTTCTGCAGGGCTGATTTCAAATAGCGATAAATTTTTCTTGAACCGTTGGATCGGGCTAAAAATTTTTCTGGTGCATCTCAGTATATCCATCTAACTTTTTACCAGAGGTATTGTGAATTGGAGCTCACAATCAAAAGTTATTCAATGTCGAAGTCTGCTGCAAAACTGAAAAAAAAAATTCCGTAAGGTTACTACAGCAATGTTTTGTTACGATCATAACTTTTTCGTTAACCGTTGGATCGTGACGAAATTTTTGGTGGACGTTCTCCATATAGCTAACTAACTTTACACCGAAGGGATCTTCGATCTGAGCTTTCAATCAAAAGATATTCACTATCGAAGTTGGCTGATGAGGAAGGTGACTTTTTTTTTTCTTCTGAAAATCATATTTTTAGGGTTTTCCTTCTATTAAGTGTGCATTAAGGTTGTTTCTAAACCCTAATTTGATCTGGTTTGAATTAATACATGTGGACGATCATGTATATGTTCATAATGATCAGAGATTAAGAATTATTTTTAATGATTCTTTATTCTCATGGTTTGGAATATGGTTGTGATTTCATGTGAAGTAAGGGCTTACTGGTTAAGTTTGGTTTGCTGTCGAATGTTGGCGAAGGATACCTTGCTACGTTTTGTGATGAAGGTGGTAATACATCGTGAATGTTTGGAACCTGGTTGATACTCGTATATTAGGAAGTTATGTGGCGACAAGATATAGTTTAAGATTATTGATCATGGGTCGTCAAAAGTTCAATATTTTCATTGGTTTATTCATGGTTGATTGAAAGTAATGCTCCTTGAAAGTACTGTTCGGGGCTTGATCAAAGTACTGCTTATTCACAAAGTCCTGCAGATTTTATTGAAAGTACTGCTCATGGAATTCTTGATACTACTGCCAAGGTACTGCTTATGATTCAACGTACTGCTGCTATGAACTATCGTGATCGAACCTAATGCTACATATGATTAAAGTACTGCTTGTGATCACGCTGTCATAGATGACCATGTTTGGTATTCAGTTTGTACTACTGTTTACGACTAAAAAGGTTAAGAAGAAAGCACGTGGGCCACTTAAGCTTGTATTACAATTGATCTAATGTGTGAGGCTGTTTTGTCGTGGTTTGCATTTGTTCCACCATTGATTGATTGATTATATATTGTGCACGTGGGAGTATGTGGAGATGTCACTATCTGGTAATTGGATAGTGATTTATAAATTGTTTAAAGCAGATTTATGGGCATAAATGCGAGGGTTTTAAGGCTTATTTAAGTATTGGTAATTTGTTAGGATTTGGAAAATCCAATAGTTAAAGTGTCGGTCACCTCAAGTATATGTAATCGTTAGAAAGCTCGTAGTCGTAGTTATTTTATGTTAAGTAGTATTTAGTTTTGTAACACCGTGGAGGACGGACGGGTCTTTACCCACTGTATGTCTGATCCACAGCCCGGTAGGTGGCGTTTTATGTAATGACTATAAATACTCTCTACCTCCCAAGGTAGAGAGTTGGAGCTCATAATAAGATTTTTCTTTCTCTCACTAAAGTTCCCTAAACCTCTAACTTTCTCTCTCTAGAACTCATCTTGTACGCCTACTTTGGTTATGGTTTGATGTGTATGTGAAATCCAATATGTTACAAATGGTATCAAGAGCCATGGTTAGATCATCTCTTACATATCTTTGGATTTCTAGTGGTTTTTAGGTGGTTTTTGAGTTTGAGAAAGTCTAGTGGTTTTTGCATCATTTGGTTGATTTCCAGTGTTAAAGTTTGGATTTTGATTGTACTTTTGTGTTTAGGATCATCATAAGTGTTTAGGTTTTGATTTGGAAGGCTTGAATCATCGTGGTTGGGTTGTTTTTGGATTGAAAAGTGGTGTTTTTGAATTTTTTCATGCTAGCGACTTGAGTCACGGTGTTATTTTCTTGGTAGCGACTTACTTTGTAAGTTTGTAGCGAGTTGTAGTGTATTGTGGTAGCGACTTGGTGCCTAGCGACTTGCCTTTAGAGACAAGCCAACAAAAAGTACTGTTTGTGGATTCTCCACTACGGGTAGCGACTTGGTAAGGTAGCGACTTGCTTTCAATTTTGATAGCGACTTGTTCTTAAGTTTCTTAGCGAGCTGGTGTTAGCGATTTGAACCAGTAGCGAGTTGCTATTTAGCGACTTGATCTCTTAGCGACTTGGTGCATAGCGACTTGCTGTCGAAATTCATAGCGATTTGGAACTTAGCGACTTGTCTTAGCAACTTGGTTTTTGACGACTTGATTCAAGGAATCTTAGCGACTTGGTTAACTTTTGTTTGTAATACGGTTTTCTCTTGATTTAGTAAAATCCCGTGAAAGAATCTATTTCCCGGTTTAATCATAGAGTTATAAAATCCCGTGTAATCTTTAAACATGTCTACCAACGTACCTACAATCATCTCCACTGTTGCCGAGTATGTTCAAGCAGCTGGTTCAGATACCCGTCCACCCATGCTTGACAGAACTGACTACGACTCTTGGGCTCAAAGAATCAGATTGTACTGTCTTGGAAAGGAAATGGGGTCAACATTCTCAAATCAATTGATGAAGGACCTTATCTGATTGAGACTACAAGAGACTTAATTGATACAGCTGCAGATGGAACAATGATCTATGGGATAGACAGACCAAAGAAATATGATGAGCTCAATGATAAGGAGAAAAAGAGATTCGATGCTGATATCAGGACTTCTAACATCATACTTCAAGGTCTTCTAAAAGATATCTACAAGCTTATCAATCACAACACCGAAGCCAAGGCAGTGTGGGATAATGTCAAGATGCTTATGTCTGGTTCTGAATTAACTATGGAAGACAGAGAATCACAACTCTATGATGAGTTTGAGCACTTCAAGATGAGACCAGATGAGGGTGTCTATGAGTATTACGTGAGATTCCACAAGCTTGTTAATGACATGAGGAACATCAGAATGACCATGCCAAATATTCAGTTGAATTCTAAATTTGTGAACAACATGAATCCCGAATGGTAGAAGTTTGTCACCTCTGTGAAGCTAATCAAAGGATTAAAGAATACAAACTATGAGCAACTATATGCCTTCCTTCTTCAGAATGAGAGACATGCTATGTTTGAAAAAAGGATTCTTGATCAGTTCAAAACCAACCAGGGAGAAACAAGTTCATCAAATGACTCAACAGCCTTCTACACCAATGATGGAACTACTACCAAAGTATCTCAAGTCATTCCAGATTCAAGTTTCAAACAACCTGATGCCAATGCAGTCATGGAACACTTTATCAATAAACTAGCTTTTATGGTTAAACAAAACTTAACCTTCACTCCTCACACTAACAGACTTCACACTAATAATGAAATCAGGACATCATCCAATCTGCACAATCATGCTTTGGTCAGAGATGGAAAGGTTATGGTACAACCAGTTCAAGAAAGGCAGTACGAACAAGGAAGAGGTGGAGCTGGTAGAGGTTATGCTGCAAATCAGAATAGGGGAAGGAATGGAAACCAGGGTCCAGCAAAGCCAATCAAATGTTACAACTGTGGAGGTGAGGGACACATTGCAAGGAACTGCACATCACCAAAACGCCCTTAGAATGCAGAGTACTTCAGGGATAAGATGTTGCTTGTGCAAGCTCAGGATAATGGTGCAGATTTGGATGAAGAGGAGTTGTTGTTTTTGGCTGAGGGAAATGCTAAGACATATGATGCAGATGTGGATGAGCAACCAATTCAAGAGATAGGCCATAATCATTAGAATGCCTTTCAAGTAGCTGATTGTGATGCATACGACTCTGATGTTGATGATGAACGTACTGCACAAACCATTTTCTTGGCTAGCATTTCTCCAATGGTCTCTCCTAAAGTCTCTTCATCACCACAAGATGGTCCATCCAAAGACAAAATCATTTCTGAGGTACTAAAACTATACGATGATGCTGATGTACAACAAATGCATGACAAAGTACAATCAACTAAAACTATTGAGTCAAATATTGAAAAATATGGGTAATATCAATGTTGTCCTATATGATCAATATGTGAAACAAAGTGAAAGTGAGGTCGTACCAAGTGATGCATCTTCTGCAACCAATGATGACTATGTTTTTGATGAATACACTCCATGTGCCCCTGATGATTTTGTTATCTCTGAACTTAATGCCTATAAAGAACGAGTTGCCATTTATGAACAACGTGCTAAGTTTGAGTTAACTACTCGTGAGCAGGAGTTGGATAACCAAATGCGTACAATTATAAGAAAAAGTAATTTTAGAGAAGAAGTGTTAAAACAAGAGTTAAACTCCTTACAAGAAAAGCTTTCAAAAACTGCTAAGCAAAAACAAGAACTTCAAGAAAATGTTAAAGTGCTTAAGCAGGAATTTCATGCTAAAGAATCAAAACTTTTGAATGATTTTTCTAATATAAAAACTTTGAAGAACAAGCTTGAAAATAAGTTGTACGTACAAGGGAATACCATTCAAACTGCTCACATGGTCACTAAGCATAGAGTTTTAAGCGATAAGCACAGTGTTCCCATTATAGATAAACCCAACCCTGAGAACGGGAAGATAGAAAAAGCAGCTCAAAATGTAATCTATGATGGCAATGAGATTCTTAAACCTAGACAAAAACCTAGTTGCGTTGAGTGCACTGAGGAAGATAGAAAATTAGATGATGCATCTAGGGAGAAAATGAATATGAAGCTAGAAGATCCTGAATGTAAATAGAATAACATCACGATCAAACCCCATGATTACAAGAAGGAAAACTGGATCTCCTTAAACAAATTTAAGCCTCAAACGTTGTTAACACCTGAACAAGTTTTCTGGAAAAGGGACTTAGATATGCAAAAAGCTGAAAATCTTGTTGAAACAAACCCTCCCCTTAGGAAAATGCCTGCAGCAACTGTGTATCCTCCAAATACACCAATGCATTTAGTTCCTAGAACTATTGCCACTAAGAGCAAGACCTTAATCAGTCAATATGTTATTCTTCAACTATTTGTCAATTTTGAGAAAACTTGTAAGAAAAGGATCACACCCACTGGGATAACTGAAGGGGAAAGGGGTTTTGAACAAACAAAAGAATGCTATCTAACTGAGGTCATGCCTTTCTTTAAACAACTAAAAGATCAATTTGAGAGTCTTAAAAAGGGGATAGATTCAGATATTAAAGGAATGGAAAAGGAATTTGATGCAATGACAGTTGAGGTTAGTGACTATGAAAGAGCATTAAAATATAATGAGATTAAGGGGAAAACTTGCATACACTGAATGAGTCTCTTATTTCTGAATGTATTGCTCAAGATGTGTTTTACACTGCTACGAATTGTTCCATTAATGCTTCTCAATTTCATGAATTATCTGTTGCTCTGAAAGTCTCCCATGATCGTGTCATTGAGCTTGAAAAGATTAATTCGAAACTTCATGAGAAAATTGATCAGGATGATCACGATAATTTGGTAAAGCATCTTTCTAAACTAGAAGTTGAACATTTTGATTTACAACTAAAATATCAACTTCTTAAAAAAATTGTCAAAACCTCAAATATCAAGACATCCTCAGATGTTCCAGAGTTTGATGCAGTTTTTCAGATAAACAAACGTGACGATCAGATTCGAGCTCATTGTAACACGATCAGAAAGTTGAAAGCCCAAATCTCTCAATTAAAGGGTGAAATGAACAATGTAACTGGATCCCAAATGCCTCCTCCTTTAGATTCTCAGCATTCTCAAACTTTTCATCTTCAACACTTAGTTAATGCCTTACAAAAGGAAAATGAGAGTTTTCTAGAAGAAAATGAAAAGGTTAAACGTCATTTCAATGAGTTATTTGAGTCAATAAAAGTCACTCGTAACAAAAATAACGAAAAAATAACTTCGTTGCAAAAGGAAATTGAGAATCTGAAAAGTCAGGAAAAAGGGAAAACGCCAATGACCAATGAGGAGAATGGTACTTTAAAGGTGCATGTCTGTAATAAATATGCTTTGTCTATGAAATATGTTCCTCCTCATCTTAGGAATAACAAACTTGCCATTCAAACATATTTCTCATACCTTAAGGATAGTCTAGAATGTCTTCGTGAGATTGTAGAAGAGGATAAGATAGAGAAACCACTTGATAATGCAATTGGCCATGCATGCTTATATGCCAAACGATCTCAAGAACTTCTAGAATGCTTAATTACAATATGCCCTAAATCTCTAGGTGAGCAAGTCAATCCCTTAATACCTTGTTCTATGCCTAATGCCAAGTATGCAAGTCATTCATTGCCCAATGTTATGAATGTGAACTTTAGTAGGCCTTCAAATAGTTCAGATCCCAGCACCTCCAGTGATTAGAAAGTGAACCTCAGTGTGCCTTCAAATAGTTCACATCCCAGCACATCAAAACAAGAAAGGCAAAAAGTAGCAAAACCAACTAATGTTCCCGTTCCCTCTACAGGAGTAATCAGTGACATTAAAGCGAGCAGGTCAAAGTCTCAAGGCAATACAAGGAATGATAGGATCTCGCAAGCTAAGAATGTGCATTGGAAGAAAGTAGAAGATCACCGTAGGGAGAATTTGAATAAAACGAATCTAGTTGATTCTAGTGTTAGCTCTAAGCATACTGTAATTAATGCGAATTCTACTACTTTTGGCAAAACATGTAATGATGATTGCGTGGTTTCTGTTACTAATCTTGAATGTGGTATGAATGATTTGTCTAATACTGTCAAATACCCAGTTAAAACCGTTAATGTTAAAAATCAAGCTAAGAAGGCTAAAAGGCAAAAGAGAAAGAAAGTTAGAAAACAGTGGAAACCCACAGGAAGATCATTTAGTAAGATAGGTTATCAATGGATACCTTTTGGCCATAAGGTTAATCAGACAATGCCCACTAGAAAATGGATGCCTACTGGTAGAACTATTCCCTTGAGAAGTGAACATACTTTGAATAGGTCAAATACGAATACTAGCACTGCATCTATTTCTGATGATTCCATTGATTCTATTTCTAATATGGGTGTTTCTATTTTTGATGTGGGTGTTTCAATCACTGTTACTAACTAAATGGAACCCATTCTTGCATGGGGATCCCAATTATCCAGTTATCCATTCTTGTATGTGTTCAACTGCAGATCGTTCAAATCGTTCTGTGGTACCTGGACTCAGGTTGTTCTAAGCATATGACTGGAGACCGGTCGCGGCTCATGAACTTCGCGAGTAAATTCATCGGGACTGTTAGATTCGGGAACGACCATTTTGGAGCAATTATGGGTTATGGTGATTATATAGTTGGCAAAATTGTAATCTCCAGGGTATATTATGTGGAAGGTCTTCGTCATAATTTGTTCTCTGTTGGTCAGTTCTGTGATTCCGATCTAGAGGTGGCCTTTAGAAAACATACTTGTTTCGTTAGAGAACTTGATGGTGTGGAATTATTAAGAGGTACTCGTGGTTCTAACCTATACACCATCTCTATCGAAGACATGATGAAGTCTTCTCCAATCTGCTTGCTGTCAAAGGCTTCTAAAACAAAGTCATGGTTATGGCATCGTCGTCTCAATCACTTGAACTTCGGCACCATTAATAACCTTTCCAGAAAGGATCTTGTCAGAGGCTTACCCAGATTAAAATACGAAAAAGATCATCTTTGTTCAGCTTGCCAATTGGGTAAAAGCACGAAATATGCCTACAAACCAAAACCCACAAATTCAGTAATGGAAGTTCTTCATACCCTTCATATGGATATGTGCGGACCTATGAGAGTGCAAACGATAAATGGGAAGAAATACATTCTAGTAGTTGTTGATGACTACTCTCGATTTACTTGGGTAAAGTTTTTAAGGACAAAGGATGAAACTTCAGATTTCATCATCAAACTAATCAAACAGCTTCAGGTTCGACTCAACAATACAGTCAGAATTGTTCGAACAGACAATGGCACAGAGTTTGTTAACAAAGACTTAATTCAGTTTTATTAAAATGTTGGAATCAGTCATCAAAGAAGTGTTCCACGAACTCCTCAACAGAACGGTGTAGTTGAAAGACGAAATCGAACTCTTGTGGAAGCCGCAAGAACAATGCTAATTTATTCGAAGGTTCTAATGTTTCTATGGGCTGAAGCCATTGCCACTGCTTGCTACACCTAAAATCCTTCCCTTATACACACCTCTCATGGAAAAACTCCATATGAACTTGTTCATGAAGGAAAACCTGATATCTCCTACCTTCGTGTGTTTGGTGCTTTGTGCTATCCAACGAATGACGGTCAAGACTTAGGTAAATTAAGAGCAAAGGCAGATATTGGAGTTTTTGTTGGTTATGCACCAAACAAGAAGGGTTACCGAATCTACAACAAGAGAACCCGAAATATCATGGAAACAATTCACGTTACGTTCGATGAGCTGACCGGTTAAATGGCTCCTGGACAATCCAGTTCTGGACCCGCACTTCAAAACAGTCCCATTGGTTCATCACTTGTACCAAACTCATCTCCAGCAACTCCATATGTACCTCCATCTGAAGATGATTTAAAGAAATTGTTTGATCCAATGTTTGATGAACACTATGAACCAAGTGCTGATGGAATGTCAATTCCACCAACAGAGGCTGCTTCTATCCCTGTGAATGAAGTCAACCCTTCAGTCTCAATTTCATTAAGTCAAGAAGCGCCTGTTGTTGATCACTCTGTCTTATCAACAAATCATCAATCATAAAATGTACATCATGGAATTGTTTCTGGCATTAATGATGAAATTAATCCCTTTGCAACTCCCGAAATTTCTTCTCTCCACTGGATTCAGCAAAGGAGCAGTTGATCCGACATTGTTCACCCGGAAGTCAGGCAAACATTTAATTCACGTTCAAATTTATGTTGATGATACTATATTTGCCTCGACTGACCCCAATGAATGTGATCATTTTTCAAATGAAATGGGTTCCAAATTTCAAATGTCAATGATGGGACAAATGTCATTTTTCTTGGGATTACAAATTTCACAAAGTCTCGGAGGCATTTTTATAAATCAATCTAAATATGCTAATGAGATTTTAAAGAAATTTGGATTTGTATCATGTGACACCTTTGACACTCCCATGATTGAACGAACAAAGCTGGATGAGGACCACTCAGGGATCATGGTAGATCAAACAAAATATCGTAGCATGATTGGATCCATGATGTACCTCACAGCTAGCAGACCAGACATCTTGTTCGTTGTGTGCTAGATATCAGGCTAAGCCTACTAAAAAGCACCTTGAAGCGGTTAAACGGGTCTTTCGGTATCTCCAAGGAACCATCAATATGGGACTATGGTACCCGAAGGACACCGGTATGTCACTAACAGCCTATGCAGATGCTGATCATGTAGGATGTCAAGATACACGTCGAAGCACATCAGGAGGTGCTCAGTTTTTGGGTGATAAGCTTGTGAGCTGGTCTTCAAAGAAGCAAATGAGTACTTCTATTTCCTCTACAGAGGCTGAATACATAGCCATGTCATCTTGTTGTGCTCAAATCCTTTGGATGAGATCCCAATTATCTGACTATGGCATTGAATTCAACAAAATCCCTCTGTATTGTGATAATAAAAGTGCTATTGCTCTCTCATGCAAGAACGTACAACACTCAAGAGCAAAGCACATTGACATCCGACATTATTTCATCAGGGAGCAAGTAGAAAACGGTGTGGTGGAACTTTATTTTGTGAAGTCAGAATACCAGTTAGCAGACATCTTCACCAAAGCTCTTCCAAGAGAATGTTTTGAGTTTATTCTTCCACGACTTGGCTTGAAAAGCCTTCAACCAGAAACACTCAAACGTCTTCAGGAGGAAGACTAGGAGTAAAGGTCTTTTCTTCATCTATATTTTATATATACTTATTCAAAAAGAAAAATACAAAAATATAAATCTCTCAAAAATCCATAAAAAAATTGAAAAACTTGAAATATCTCAAAAAATATTGTCCTTTTTGTCATGTTTTTACCTCGATTCGATTACATCTACGGTCTTTGTATTGTCATTCAAAGAATGACATGGGACTTTAGATGTTGTTCGAATATTAAAAAAAAAAATAAATAAAAAAAAAAAAAAAAAAAAAAAAAAAAAATTGGGAGAAAGTGAAAAAAAAATGGTTTATTGTCATTTCAGGCAATAACCCGCTTTTCAAAGAAAGAACAGAGCCATGCTTTATCTCTTGTTTTAAACCCAATGCTCTTATTCTAAAAACAAATGTTTGTCATCAACAAGACAAATGTTTAACTTCAAATATTTTTCCTTCTAAAGATTCCTCTGAAAAATATTTGCAATCTTATGAAAACTCAATAGTTTTGAAAATACTTCGGACTCTATTTTTGAAAATCAAAAGAACTTATCAAGTGTCAAAATCTCAATTCATCAATCAACGACTTTCGTCATTGATTGAGGGGGAGAATGATTTTTCAATTAAATCAAAAAGTGTTCGTTTCAAACAATTTGCACTTAAATGAGTAAGGTCTACTCTAAATGTTTTACAAAATGTTAAACAATGGTACCAGACCTTGGTTATTATTATGTTTTCAAAAGATACTCATGCATGTTCAATCAATGGAGTTTAAAGTCTCAAAATCCAATCCTTATCAGTTAAAACGCTTTCATAATCAAGTCACAATTCTCCTTAAAAGCTTTCAAAATCAATTTAAATCTACAGAGATCACAAATCTCAAATGATTTGATAATTGTGATCGGGGGAGAATTTGGGATTTAAATTGGATTTAAACTGGTAATTCGATAAATGGTTTCATAAGTGTTTAGCATGTTTTCCTCCCCGCATGTGACAAACGATTTCAAATTTTCCATGCACATATTGAGGGGGAGCATCTATTTTAAACCTCAAATTATTGAAACGTGACTGAATTGTCTCCAAGTGCAGGTTCCCTCTAATATGTGCAAAACTCTTTCAAAATTTGAGGCACATATTGAGGGGGAGCAAACTTGTGAAAACCTCATCCTTCCTCAAAATGTTTTATCTACTCAAATTGATTGGGAAGTGATGATGATCATTATAGAAAATGTTAATCAAAAGATTGGACCTTTCATTCTTAATCTAACGATTTCAAAGAACTCTTGCCTCCTTGTGCTAAACAAATTCTGAATTTTTATGCATATGTTGAGGGGGAGCATTTCTAAAATATCAAAAAAATTAAGATACAAAATGCTTTGATTCTATATCACAAGTATCTTGATTGATTTTCAAATGGTTTTCAATTGGTTTCAAGGCGGAAGAACTACACCAAAAGACCGACCAACTTTACTTTATGTATGGTGATATAAGGATGATAAGGTTAGGTTGAGGTCCCATGATCCGCCAGAACCGGAGGGATCTACCCAGGGACAATCCACTAGATAGTGTAGAAGTCCTTAGGTATGATGAAAAAAGGAGAAAAGTGAGATATGGGAAGAGTGCAAACTGAGACTGAGCTAGTACTGGAATAAACCCAACAAGGTTCTAGTAATGAAATCTTGGTAAGCACTGAAGGGGTTGAAGAATGAAAAAGAATTAAATGTGAAAAAGGGTGAAAAGAAATAGCCCTCCATTTATTCAACCTTAGGGCAGAAACTGGGTTCAATTCATATACTACTGGTGGTTACCAAGGTAACATCGGTATTGAAGACAAGACGTCATGGACCCAGTGACGCACTACACTTCAACTTTCCAAACCACTCAAGTTCCTCTTAAAAGGACTTGTTTCATTCTCACGGGGAACCGACATAATCTATCGACTTTCTCTTAGAGATAGTTGATATTGAAGAAGGAGACCCTCTCCCTAGTCTCCGGCATAGGAACCAAATATGCACAATTGAGTCTAGAGCCACGAGATCATCTATAAATCTCATTAGGACCCTTTCAATGAAGACTCTCTGTTTCACACAATGTGGAAAGAGAGATTATATCTTCTGAGTCCTACGCATTTTCCATAGCCGCATGCTCACACAACACATTCATATCTAAAGAAATCATGATTGGTGCATCAATGACTCTGATATTTTCACTCCATGCTTCTGCTACGCTGCTGCCAATATCATGAATAAACGAAAGCTTCTGCTACTCTGATAAGATGACATCATGATCCAGAATGTGAGCATGTCGGTCCAAACGTCACAACATCACATAATACCAACACCACAATGGATGAGTCAGAGATTAATGTGACTGATGATCTCAAAGCTGGCTCAAAACTCATTATCACGTGGATCAGTTAAAGACCTCCACTCAGATTATCCAAACATGTCAAAATGAAGAATCTAAGACTACGAGCTACAGAACAAGAATCCAAGAACAATCTCAATGTAATATAAGTTTGTTTTCTATGTAATTTAATGTGTGTTTGAGGTGACCTCCCTTAGGGGAGATTGTTAGGATTTGAAAAATCCAGTAGTTAAAGTGTCGGTCACCTCAAGTATATGTAAGCGTTAGAAAGCTCGTAGTCGTAGTTATTTTATGTTAAGTAGTATTTAGTTTTGTAACACCATGGAGGATGGACGGGTCTTTACCCACTGTATGCCTGATCCACAGCCCGGTAGGTGGCGTTTTATGTAATGACTATAAATACTCTCTACCTCCCAAGGTAGAGAGTTGGAGCTCATAATAAGATTTTTCTTTCTCTCAATAAAGTTCCCTAAACCTCTAACTTTCTCTCTCTAGAACTCATCTTGTACGCCTACTTTGGTTATGGTTTGATGTGTATGTGAAATCCAATATGTTACATAATTGAGTTTGATCACGGTTTGCATGATCACCAACATATCTATGGATTTTACCTCGTACGTCCAAGTGAATTTTTCTTTGGTCATATTCGATAATTTGTCAAAAGTTTTGGGATCAACACTGTTGGAGTGGAATGAAGATTTGGTTTTTGGCTTTGGACAACACGCACAAGGAAGCCAAGATGGTTTCTAGTTTTCTCCGATATTAGATTCTTAAATGGATTGGATATTGGATAGAATATGGTTATTGATTTGAGGGGAAGTCGATACACATACTTTGACATATTTGGATTTTTAGTTGTCGGACGACACACGTATGATGTTTTGGATTTTGAGTTTTTGGTTGTGACCTGATGTTCATGAATCAGGTTCAAGATTAAGAACTATTCTTCATGTTATTAATGCTTGGTCACAAATGCGATTGTAGTCATCTTTATTAGTATTTTGGGTGGTACTATGTTCTTCATGGCTGGAACTACAACGTATTTGTGATCATGGTGGTTAGTTATTCGACAAGTTCTTATGGTTATTTACATGCATCATTCGAGGGGAAGGTTTTTACTACTACTTGTTAGTATGTGTGCTATTGGTTCAAATTTCTATTGCCTTAATTTCATTTTTAGTTGCGGAAAACTTCATGGAGGGTATCTTGAGGCATTAGAAGGATGGATTAGTCGTATGATATTGGTTTGTGGTGGTTGGAATCAAAGTTTCTTCTACTTAGCATCTCCTAGTGGATTATGACAAAAAGGGGAAGAAGGCATTACATAGAAGATTTTCAACTAGAAGATCCTTGGTGATATTGCATGTTTAAGGGGAAGTTCTTATCTTTCATAACATCTTAACTTCAGGAGAAGTTCGTGCTTATTTGGTTTTGTCATTATCAACTAGGGGAAGATTGTTGGGAATTATATTTGAGTTGATTATGAAAAAATATGAAAGATGAAGGACTTATGAAGACAATTGATGAAGAAAGAAAGACTAGGGACTTACTTGTTAAAGAAGACTTTATTATTTAGTCCCTAGTAGTCAATTGTAACCCTAGACTCTCTAGTATATAAAGAGAGGCATTTAGGGGACGCCTAGGGTGATGGTTAGTTAGTTAGTTCCTAGGCGTATGTTCATGTAAACGCCTAGGTTAGTAGTTTAGAGATGATGACGAAGAACTTTGTTAATAATAACAAACGATGTTTTCTTATTCCGCTGTGCATTATAATCGTTGTTATTGTTATCCCTTAGAGCTTATAAACGATCTTATCACCAGTCTTAATGAACTCACTATTGATCAACTTCTACACTTTGAAACCGATGAACTGGCAATGCAATACATCCTTTTGGGATTACCCAATCTGATCCTTCGAAGTGTTGATGCTCAAAAGACTGCTAAAGCAATGTGGGAGCATATTCAATCAAGAAGACATGGAATCCAAAATCTACTTGGCTTATGAACACTTCGTGATTGAACCCTGAGAGACATTAGAGTTATATCATCATCGATTCTCAGACATCATCAATGACTTGGACAAAGATAACATCATCATGCCAAGAATTGCAGTCAATACTAAGTTCCTGAGTAGTCTTGGTCCTGATTGGGAAAAGTATGTCATTTTCATCCGTCAAGCGAAGAACCTTCATCATGCTCCATACGGATTGTTGTACGACTATTTGAAGCCCCACCAAAAATAAGTTGACAAAGAAAGAGTTATCCGTGGACTCCTTGTGTCGCCTTCACTTCCGGATAATCAACAATTAGCTTTGTGGGCTCAAGCTTGTTATCCTCAATTCCCGACTTTACAAACTGTATTCACAAATCCTCCACAACCTACTGCTCAACCATCTGATAAGATAACACCTTATGATCCTTTACAACAGCAAACACCACAAGAAAATCAACTAGTTCCATACAACGACAACAACAATACTCAAGCACTTTACAGTGAATCAAATGAGGATGCTGAAGCTTTTGATGCATTGCAACAAGGATTTGTTATGATTGCTAGAGCCTTTGGTCAATACTCCAACAATTCCAACAATCGCATTCGCACCTCATCTAACACAAGGAATCATGCTGTTGTTAACAATGGAAGAGTTAAGGTTCAAAATCGTGGTCAAGTTTGTCAGATGGGCGGTGGTCAAGGGTTTAATCCAATGGGAAGGAATAACATGGGTGCTCCACAACAACAAATGGCTCAGGTGGTTGAACAGGGTAATGCTCAGAATGGGTTTAATGGTCTTTGTTGCTATAACTGTAATGAGAAGGTCATCTGGATAATGTATGCCCAAAGCCGAGGACAAGAGGCAGCGCCTATCACAAAGAGGCTTTACTCTTGGCTCTTAAGGATGAAGCTGGTAGAACTCATACCAAAAAGGAACAGAGCTTCATGGCAAATGCAGATTCTGATGATGACATGGAGGACTTGTAGGCTAATGCAGCTGTGATGTTAATGACAAACATGCAAGAACTCTACATGAGCAACACAGGCCCAGTGTATGACACTGACGGCTTGTCTCAGGTACCGGATCCTAATATTCTTATACCTAATCTGATATCTCCGCCAACATCTGCATCCGACGAGGCTCAAAATGTTCAACATGAGCCGTCCACATCTCATTCCGATGATAATCAAATAGATCACGTAGTTATATTTGACGATCAAGATGACCTTATGGTTACTATTGATAATCAAGTTGACTCCGTGGTTATACTTGAGGATCTGAAGCATGATCATGTTGAGACTCACGTTGAACAAGCTGAACTTTCGTCTCATCTAGATCTTGTGCTCATGCCCTTATTTAAAGACCAAGAATCTCGATTGGAATTGTGCAAAAACATCAATCAGCAACTAAAAGATAAAAATGCACTGTTGACTAAGGATAATGAATGCTTAAAATTTCAACTCAACAATTTTCAAAAACAAGAAAAACGTGAAAAAGGTTTTGAAGTCGCTTTTGCTAAATCTCACCAAAATGAAAAATCATTAGAACAACAGATACGTGATCTAGTCGCATCTAAGAATGCTTTGCTGTCTCAAATAGAACAACTGAAATATGATCATAAACAACAACTTAACGCTCTCACTTTGGAAACTCAAAAAACCAAGTCTGAGTTGTTAACTTGTCAAAAACAGTTCTCTGAGTACAAAAAGAATTCAACAAAACGAATAGATGATTATCTTGAAGAAATTGTCGACTTATAAAACAAAATCAAAGAGTTTCAAAATGTTGTTTATAAACATTGAAAGATATTGGATTTCACAAACACATAATACATTCAATATATGGATCGAATTATGGAAGAGAGTTTAGAGAGAGAAAGTAGTGTGGGAGCTTTTCTAGAGAGAGAAAGTAACAAAAGAAAAAAGGTTAGATTGAAAGGTCCAACCCTCTACCTTGGGAGGTAGAGGGTATTTATAGTTACATAATAAACGTCCTCCTTCAGACTGTGGATCAGGCATACAGTGGGTAAAGACCCGTCCTTCCTCCACGGTGTTGCACTAAACTAAATAACTAACTAAATAACTAGTAAATAACGTAATGTCTACGAGCTAACTTATGCTAGATTATATTTGGGGTGACCGATACTTCACTATGGAATTTTCTAATTCCTAACAATCTCCCCCTAAGGGAGGTCACCCCATGTTTTACATTTTGAATCCTAGCATTCTATTTAATCTTTAGTCTTGAGCCCGTAGACATTAATTCTTCAATATCTGCATCTTTGTGCTTTAGCAGTGATTCTTTAAAGCCCGATAACATTGTACTTTAAGTGGAGGCCTTTATACTGATCCACATCTTTGATGATCTTCGAGCTTTAATTAAGATCATCAGCCACAGTAAATCTTTAGATCACCTTTGTAGTGTTGCCTTCATGTGATGTTGTAACTTTCAGACCGACATGTTCACACTTTTGAATCATGACATCTTTTCATCAGAGTAGCGGAAGCTTTTACTGGTTCAAGATATTTGTAGCAGCGTAGCAGAAGCATAGTATAAAAATATCTGAGCCAGGTTCTGTATATATGCACAAGTTATGATTTCTTCAATTAAGTATGGATGCTGTGAGCATGCGGCTTTGGATTGACTCCTCAATTCTGATCAGCTGCAACCGTCCAAATGTACCTGCAAACAACAGTTATCAATAAAACACACGAAAGTGTCTTTGATCACTTTCGTTGAATTGAGGTACACGGCCCACGGTTCCCCGTTGATCAGTACAAGTACTGCCTGTGATCAGGTATAATTTCGAAGAATCTCCTTGACAGGGTTTCACAGCTGTTCTAGCTGTTCTCAAACCGGAACGTCTCAAAGAAGACAACACAGAGTGAGTGAACCAGCGAATTGAGATTCACTGATTGATGAAAAATTGATTTGAAAACAATCGCGTATTGCTTGAAGAAAGAGTTTTGCAATACAACGAAGGTTTTATGAGAAAGATCAATTTTTAATCAAAAATACCTTTTGTATTTGAAAAGAGTACACATTCGATGTGCTAGAGAAAAGAAGAGATTCGCACATCGAACGGTTTTTCCAAAAGTATTTTTTCAATCAGAGATACTTTTTGTGTTTGAAAATATGAATACACATTCGACGTGCTAGAGAAAAGAAGGTTTGCACATCGAATGGTTTTTCCAAAAGTATTCGTCAATTCCAATCCTGGACCAAGGTTGATCCATGATTGAATCGCCCTATCGTTTCTATCCAGTTGTCACAAGCTTGATCTTATGAAAGATCTCACATGTCACCCACCAAGAGCTTGTTTGATGTTGGCTCTAGAAGGATTTCCATCTTTATTGTGAATACTTTTACATATCACTTGGATGTTCTGGCAACACCACAAGGATAATGCGTAGGACTCTTAATATATACTTACTTTCCACATTGTGTGAAACAGCAAGTCTTCATTAATTATGTGTCCTAATGAGATATTGTGGATGATCTCTTGGCTCTAGACTCAATTGTGCACATTGGTTCCTATGCCAAAGAATAGGGAGAGGGTCTCCTTCTTCAATATCAACAATCTCTAAGAGAAAGTCGATAGATTATGTCGGTTCCCCGTGAGAATAAATAAAGCCCTTTTAAGAGGAACTTGAGTAGCTTGGGAAGTTATAGTGCAGTGCGTCACTGGGTCCATGACGTCTTGTCTTCAATACCAGTGTTACCTTAGTAACCACCAGTAGCATATGTATTGAACCCGGTTTCTGCCCTAAGGTTGAATAAATTGAGGGCTATTTCTTTTTACCCTTTTTCACATTTATTTCTTTTTCATTCTTCAACCCCTTTAGTGCTTACCGAGACTTCATTACTAGAACCTTGTTACGTTTATTCCAGTTCTAGCTCTATCTCAGTCGGCACTCTTCCCATATTCTCATTTTTCTCCTCTTTTTTTTTTCATCATACCTAAGGACTTCTACACTATCTAGTGGATTTTTCCTGGGTAGATCCCTCCGGCTCTGGCGGGATCGTGGGAACGAATACCTAACCTAACCATCCTTATAACACCATGCATAAAGTAAATTGGTCGGTCTTTTGGTATTGTTCTTTCCTTCTCAAAACCAATTGAAAAATCATTTGGAAAATCAATCAAGGTACTTGTGGTATAATATCAAAACATTTTGTACCTTAATTGTTTTGATCTTTTAGAAATGCTCCCCCTCAACATGTGCATATGATTTGAAATTGTTTAGCACATGGAGGCAAGAGTTCTTTGAAACAAATTCTTGATCACAATTTCGTAAGAAAGAGCCATTTAATTTTCTTGGTAAAATTCTCCCCCTCAATATGTGCATAGGATATGTGAAATCATTTTATCACATAGAGGATAGAGTTCTTTTGAAGCACATCCACGATCACAAAAACCATTAAGAAAACCATTTGAAAACTCAATCAAGGTACTTAATGTTCAAACATAAAAATCTTTGTACCTTGAAAGTTTATTTTCTTTTTGAAATGCTCCCCCTCAATATATGCTTCGAGATTCAAAAGCGTTTAGCACATAAGGGAGAGCAGTATGCACACTTGAATCAAAACGATCCTCTTTTATCAAATTTCATTATTAAATCACAAATTCTCCCCCGATCAAAAATATCAAACCCTTTGAGATTTTGGATCCCAAGTGATTTAATAAGGTTTAGAAAACATGGGAGAAAATATGGCCTGGTTTAAATACTCATCTTGTTTTTGGATAACTGCTCCTCCTCAACATGTGCATATGATTTGAAATCGTTTGGCACATGGAGGCAGGAGTGCCTTTAAAGGACTAAAACCAATTCCATTTAAACAGATCAGAGATTTAAATCACGATCTCTCCCCCGATCAAAAATTTCAAACCATTTGAGATTTGTGATCCCAAAATATTTAAATCATTTAGAGAATTTTGGGGAAAGATGTGGCAAGATTTGATTTTGAAAAATGACAGATAAGGACCATTTTAAGACATTAAAGATTGTTAGTGTCAGGTATGATTGTTTTTAAGAGATCTTTAGTAAAATAAAACAATTTCACAATCAAACAAGAACAGAAAAAATTTCAATTTGTAAGATCTTTGAGTTTTAAAAAAAATCATACCATGACATAACATTAAATCTTTAGATCACCACTTTATGTTGTACAGACCGGAATTTTTATGAAGAAATATCATTTGAAAATATTTATTTTAAATCTCTTCCCCTCAATCGATGATTGAGTGACTTATAGTGTTGATAAAATGAAGTCCGGTGATTTTCAAAATTAAGTCCAATTTATTTTCAAAAACAATATTTTTCCATTTTTCAAAACAATATTATTTAAAAAAATTGTTTAAAAAATGGTATCATCACAATTATCCTGCACAAAGACACGTTAGGTGGTTGAGCCGCTTTTGTTGTTGTTGCTGTAGGGTTTGGAAGAAAAATCGTCTGCTGATGCAGTGAGACTTCTTACGTTGCATTTTAATGCTAACTGAGGTCAAATTAAGCTTCGTTTCTTCATTTGTTGTTGAAGAAAACCATCTGATGATGCAGTAAGACCTCTTACGTTGCATTTTTCCATGCCAACTCTCTATAGAAGTCCAATTAAGCTCCGTTTCTTCATTTGTTGACCCAAGATATAGTTACCCTTTCCTTTCGGCATCCAATCATCTTCAATTGTGGGATCCGGATCGGGAACATTCTTTTATACCAATATACCTGCATACGTTAGTGAACACACATACAAATATATGGTGGTCGACATCACCAAAACAGCAATCGACTAATGAAAGTCAATTCAACATATCAATCAAATCATATAAAGGTATGGGATTAATGTGTTTATCAAACTCTAATCATCTAAACCTAACAATCATATCCTAAATTCCTAGTCCTTCGACATAGGCAAATATCATTTTTAATTAAGCACGTAGGATAATTAAGAAAGCCCGTTAGATGATATAGATTTGAAAACATTCTCCCCCTCAATCAATGACTTATTTTCTGAAAAGGTTAAAAGCGCTGAAGTTATTGATTGAGTTTTCAATTTTTACAAAAAACTCTAAATCTGATTGATTTTTCAAGCAACTCATTTTCCACCATTTTGTTAAAACAAATATTTTTCTGAAGAATTTTAGAAGGAAAAATATTTGAGTAGGAATAGCAGTCCTTTGACATACTTTCCTTAATTTATTTTTAGGATAAGTGCACGAAATTTTTGAAAATTAGTTTAGCGCAACACTTTCCTTCCTTGAAGAGAGGGTTGCTATCAGAAATAATAGCAAACCATGGTTTAAGCACGGGTTACAGTCTGAAGTAACTGCAAGCCATTTGATTTGTGACATGTTTTGAAAAGAAATATTTACACCTTCTGCTCGAACTTCATCTATGGTCCCGTGCCATTGTTGAATGACATTTCTAAGACCGCAGATGTTATCGATACCAGAAGACATGTCTTGAGAAAACATATTTTTGGTATTTTTCAAATTTTCTGATTTTTAGGGATTTTTTATGGTTTTATATTTTTCTATTTTCTTTTGTTGGTTTTATATTTTTGTATTTTGTTTTTCTGATAAATATTTACAAAGATAGAATAGATGATATAGTTTAAGAAAGATGATGATACGAGTACCAAGATAAGGATATCGAGCAGCACGTCGTAGAAGATAGAATTCGTCATCTCTTAAACTTCCACCACCAAAGCTACCGAGGCTCTAGAATAGAAGATAGAACCCGAGCCTTTGAGAAAAAGAGACTTTGGCAGCTTCCCCCCAAACGAAAAATCCATTAGAGGAGCAGATTCAAAGCTCTATTTCAATCTTGCTATAGCCAGGTGCACAAAGAAGCACACCATTATCGTAAATCCCGCTGCTCCTTTTAAGAACGATAACCGAGGTTCTTCGTTCGGGGTTATATCATCCAATAGAAGAACAACAACATTTCATCCCACACTTAAATAATCTTCTCATATTTCTTTTCAACTAACGTCTGAAGCGATCCATTCCAAAAGGTGTCAAGAGAACAATTCCCCCAAGTAGTTGAATGGATGCAGTCAGTCTCTTTGTATAATGCTCAAGAACTCTCCCGAATACACATCATGAGGGTAATGAAGAACACCTCCCCAATGTTCACATCTTTCGTCCCTGATGAATGTGTATGAAGCTCAAGAACCCGAAGTACACCAATATCCAAGAACTCTCCCGAATATACATCATGCCCGGAGAGAAAACACCTCCCCAATGTTTGTGGTAAACAATGGCTTTCTTCCCTGATGATCGTGTATGAAGCTCAAGGACCCAAAGTACACACATTCCCCAAAGAGAGAACAACCGATAACATTGAAGAAGAAGGCCGAATCACTGATTATCTCTGCGGATGACAATCTCTGCGGATGTCAACTCCGGAATAAGTGATTATATCTTTGAATCACTGATTAAGCCCTCAAGTGAGACAGCTGAGCGCCCCTAATGTACACAATTCTCTCTCCCCTGATGATTGCGATAACATCGAGATCATCACACACTTGTGTACCTCTTATATCTTCAGAAACTTTCTCTAACATCACTTCCCCTACATAGTTGGAATAATAACACGAAATGCCTTGATGAGTAAAACCTTGAGTTTCTCTGCGGTCATGACATTCATCTTCCTGGGATATCTTCAATCACTTAGAAGAATTAAGTTCATCAAGTTTACTCGCCATGAGTCAAACCTTGAGTTTCTCTGCGGTAATAACATTCGTCTTCCCGGGATATCTTCAATTACTTAGAAGTATTAAGTTCATCAAGTTTACTCGCGTTTAGGTGCTTGTCTCCTTCCCCCTTGTTGGTTTTGACACTTCAGAATCATCAAAACATTATAAGCCCAAATACTTGAAATTTGTTAAGAAGATCGCTTGAAGTCTTTGTGAGAATCAACATGCTGAATAATGTGAGCAAGTCTAATTGGGGATTAAATTCGACATATCACTCTCCCCCAGTTAGTTCTCTCCCCTAAACCGACAATCTGTTTGATAAATGCCCAGATTAAGAAGAATTCTTTGGATAATCAAATGCAACTCGTCTTTAGTCTTCTAACATGCATTAGAAAATGTAGAACCGACTGTAGACTCGACCTTCTTCAAGATTGTCCAATTGGTGAATAGAAAGTCAACATCTTCAACTTACCAAATGCATTCCCGTTAACTTACAAATAGCAAATCCCCTTAAATCAAATCCCTCCCAATCAAACAAGAACAGAAAGATGTTCATCAAGGAAATCAACCCCGCAACTGGAAGCACTTTGTCATTTAATCGTATCAGCCCGTGAAGATGTCAACCCACGGCTTTTAGAAGAAACGCCATGTAGAAATGACCCGATAATAAGAAGCTCGGTTCTTACATGAGTTTGGAGCCGTTTGACCATTTATTCTCTAATAACAATCAACCATGCAGAATTATCATACTTCTTCTCCCCCTCAAGAATTGCATACGAAGATGCCATTCTTGATTGAATAAGTGAACATCTTCAACAATGTAGTCTATTCACACTTCTCCCCCGCAAAATTAGCACAGGATGTCGCCATCGTCATTATAGTTGAGCAAGTGGAATAAGAAAACAATCAACAGTAGCCCGGTTCACTTGATAACTGAAAGCGTATAGAAAAAGCATGAAGCATGTTGATGAGAATGGTCATAAATGAGAAGATTTCTCTTCTTCAGAAGATAAAGCGCACTGAAGCGTACACTTTTCTTTTCTTTAGAGAACGAGGCTTGAACTGTTGTGTTCAAAAGTCATAGCCGATTGAATATCAATGTTGAGTAACTTGAACCCGTGAGTTATGAGATACCAATCCTTTTGTTATCCATACTTTAAGCCAGTCCATGTATTGAAGGATCGAAGTATCTGCAACTGAGTAAGGACTACCTGCACTAATATTACAAACTTGATTGCATATATTTTGGTTAGTGACATCAGTATCCAAACCCTTTGGGGTTTCACGGTCAACTTTGAGATTGCCATTAGTAAACATCTTTCCTATAGGTATCCACCTAAGTCCAGCATCCTTAAAAATTCTACCAGATGCTATCCACTTATGGAAAGGTCTAGGATTGTTAGGCTTCTTATGCATAGTGGAAGACTTATCCTTATTCCTAGTATCCAAAGATTTAGCAGTTGGTAACCATCTAGGTGAAGCTTTTGGTTTCATTTGCTTCATATGCACTGTGGATGACTTAGTGTAAATCCTAGACTTAACAGGTTGTACCATTGCATGAGCATTTACTTTTTTCAGGGATTTTGTGAAACATTTATCATGATTAGCATTAAAGATACATTTCAGACACTTTGAGCAAACAGCTTGTTTGGATTCAGAAATAGATCTAGATTTCTTAGAGTGATCTGCTATGGGAATAGCTTTAATCGAAATGCAACTACTCTTAGATGTAAGCCAATCCCTAGTCTTTAGATTAGTGTTCCTAGGTAATGGTTTAGAACTACTAGCAGTGCCTTGAAATCTCGAAGAATTCATCACCTTAGGTCTTGCACCTAAAATTCCGTCTTTGTGATTATGTGCCTTCTTCCTAGCCATTTCTAGATAAGAGTTCTTATACACGTCATTCATATCAATTTTCCTAGGCAAGTGAGGTGAAGTGACTGGTTTTGTCAAAACTTGTTTCGCATCAACCTGGGAGGCAAACCGCGTTTTTGAAAATTTTGGTCGTTCAGATCTAAATGCATTCGGTTGTCTAATAACTGGTTTCTCCAAGATTGATGGTTTTGCAAACTTAGTGTTCACACTATTCCCTGTTGTTTTTCTGAGCTCATTTTTTAAGGAAACAATTGTGAAACTCTTTTCCTGAAGTTGAGCTTTGAGTTCATCAATTTTTGTTATCAAAGAATTTGTTTGTTCCATTGACTTAGTACTAGCTTCTTTGACAGAGTCACTTAGTTCTATGTGATGGTTTCTCAAAGACTCATTTTCCTTTAGTAATTTGGCCACACAAACTGCTAATTCATCATTTCTCATTTGAATTTTATCAATAGTATTAACCTCGGAATTACTTGTAACCAAACTACTTTTCACATGCATATTAGAAATATGTTTCTTCAAATTGTTGATAGTCGAGTTTTTGGCTTGAAGCTGAGCTTTTAAATCATTTATTTCAAAAAGTTCACAGAATTCAGGAAGTTCCGGATTTTTACATGGTTTGTTAAGTTGAAAACTTTCCTCCTTTCTTTGTATTGCAATTTCAAGAGAAATGCAATGTTTTTCAAGTTTTGAGAATTTGTTTGAAAGTTCATCAAAAGCCTTTTTATCAACCATATCATTTGTTTTGAATTTTTTAGTCTCAGCCTCAACCAAGGAACATATATCAGACTCATGTTCAGTATTAAGATCAGTATGTTTAGGTACATTAGCAGATACACTATGTTGAACAGTTAAGGGTACCTCATCACATGACACCTGTTCATTTGTTGGTCTGATATTTGCATCCACATCATGTGTAACAAGAGTCACTGAACTACTGGCTGTTTCAAGCTTATCTGTCTCTAAGCCTCTGTATTCAGTGTCAACTGATCCATCACCCGATGCCTTACTGGTCTCAACACTACAATTTATTGATTGTACCCGAGATTCATTCACCTTTCTGATCACAGCATCCACTTCTTGAATGACAGGAGTTACTGAGCAGTTGGTTACGTCATTCTTTGTTGTTTCTGATATTCTGCATTCAGCAACACCCGGCTTTTCAACTGATACATTACCCGACTCATCACAAATATCATTCAACTGCACCAGACTCTCATCCACTTTTTCATCTTTCTAAGTAACTTCCTCAATATACTTCTCCACATTATTCATGAGATGGATAAGTATCTCTGTGAACACGCTAATTTCCATTCCAGTGTGTCTCTTGAAAGAAATTTCAGTCGCGTCTTGATCATAATCTGATGTAAATTCCCTTCTAATGAATGACTGAAGATGTTTGTAGATCACTTGGAGTGCAGCACTGGAACTATCCTTTTGAACCTTCTCTTTGTCAAGTTGTAGCTCCAATTGTTCTAGGTTTAACAGCAAAGTTCCTCTTAATGTGGATAAGTCCTGATGGAAGAGGGCAATACATGTTCGTTCCATTGTTATGGGTAGAAGTAACATGAGGTGAGAGTGAAGTTGTTGATAAGGTTCAATGCTACTTTCTTTATGCATCGTATTCTGTAGCCTAGACTGGTGCAGTTCTCTCTCATTAGATTTTGAACACGGAGATCTCACATCCTCTTTGATTGATTCCATCATCTGTAACCGTTCGGTGTAGCTAATGTTCTCATGTCAACTTCATCATACAGTTTGAGTACTTCTAAAATTACAGAATCAGGAGTGTAAGACATGATGTTGATGTGTACACGGGATTTTACAAGTCTGTAATTTAAACCGAGAAATATAATCTTTCGCGGGATTTTACTAAAATCAAGACCAAACCATAAGATAGTGAGAAGTAGAATGTAGTAAAGGAACTAGAAGACGATAAGGAAGTGAAAATATGTTGGTACTTTGGTTGAGTTTGGGATATTCCCTAATTCTTTATATATACCCCCTGTTTTGGAAAATTAGGGTTTGAAAACAAGGGTTTTGTATGTTAGGTTTAGAGACACATCACAGGAATTGACAAATCACAGTCCTTGACAAGTCGCTTAACAAATAACTCGCATAAGATAACTCGCTTCAATAAGGAAGCAGACAACTCGCTTATGTGGGAAACTCGCATAAGACAACTCGCTTTAATAAGCAAGCAGACAACTCGCTTATGTAGGCAACTCGCATAAGACAACTCGCTTATGTGGGCAACTCGCATAAGTGATGAGTGTCTAAATACTCATCATTTTTGTACTGTTTAAACTGCAAAAACATCTGAAAACACTTAGAAATGCATCAAAATGATAAAAATATCACAAATAAGTGTTTTATGTGTTTTAAATGCAAAAACATCAAAATCTGGTGAAAAACGTATAAAGTTTGCATAATTGGCAGTTTTAGTCCCCCAAGTTTCAAAAGTTGTCAAAAACAGTCCCTGGTAAATCTAAATAAAGAGAAATGTTATTCAAGGTCCCTGAAATATTTTAATTTGTCAAAAATGGTCCTTGAATAAATCTTTTGTAAAATGGCAGAACAGGTCCCTGAACTTTCAAAATTGTCAAGTTTGGTCCCTGGAAAATTTGAAATTGTCAAAACTGGTCCTTATACTATTGAAGTTTGTCAGTTTTAGTCCTTGTATCAAGTTTGGAAAATTACAGGAATGGCCCCTCAAGTTTGAAGAATTACAAAGTTAGTCCTTGTCAATAACTAAACATATGCCTTGTCAAAACAATATTGACCCCTGCCATATACCTTACCTTTTGACCCCTTACCCATTTTGACCCCCTGGTCAACAAACAAGTCAAACGAATACTGGTTTCCCTCCACCATGGGTTTCTTCTTCCCCACTTGGCCTGCATCTCTGCAAATCCCTTCACCCATCACCTTTTTCACCTCACCTTATCCCAACACCTCTCCCATCACCCCTATGCATCCACCCCCCCCCCTATCTGCAAATTCAGACCCTATAAGTCAAATTGTCCATTTCCCGCCAAAATTGGACATATAGCCAAACTGCTCTAAACTCAACCAATGGTCAAATGGGGAGGTGGGATCTGCTATAGAGGACACGTGGAAGCTTTCAGAGCTATAAAAAGGAAGAGAGAAGGAGAAGAACAGTAGTAGTTTTAGTTTTAATTTTCCTTAAATGTCGTTTTTTATTAAGTTATATCAATCAGTGTTTTAAAATGTAATTTGAAGCTTTAATGTATTAAACATAAACCTCTTGATCATTGTAACTCATTTTCAAGCATTGATTTCAAGTTTTTAGCTAGTTTCATGTTTTTGTGTTTACTGTGGAAGAATCCAGTTTTCTATTCTTAAATTCAAGCTTACAGTGGTTTCTCTTTAAACTCAAATAAGCTTAGTTGAGCTCTTTATAGCTCTTGGTAAGCTTATGACTTAGGTTAAAACATACTTAGCACTTGGTCAAAGAAAGTCAACGCTGCAGGGCAAGATACTGAGTTACTTTGGATAAGGGGTGAGATGGTATTCGAATTGAGATTATCATTGCAATAGACTCTTGGTCTCATTGGTTTCAAGGGTGTACTATAGTGGCAAAACCTGTGTAAGTCTAAATCTGTTTCAAGTTTTTAACAAGTTGTTTTGTAGACTTTTCCTTGTAATCTTTAAGGTAGCATTAGTAGTTGGTTTTAGCTTGTTGGTTTGGTAGACATCATAGATTAATCATAAGCAATCACTGTTTCATTTCTATTTGCACTGGCATTCTTTGACTCAGTTTTGCCTTAGTACTGATTGAACTAGCATCATTGAGATCATGAGAGTTTAGTTAGTCTTAACTGTATGTTATAATTTATTTAGTGATAATTAGCATGCATTGAATCTGTTTTAAAGGTTGATAAGCCTTGGATTTGAAGATTAAACTTGGAAGTTTGCAACTCAGTTAGTTAAGTAGTGTTTGGTTTAATGAACAAATCTGTGTGTGGGACTTGCTATAGTGATAAATTCATGTGAGTCAGTCTCACTTTGGTCCTTGGCACTTAATTCAATCCTCATATTGTATCTATATTCACCAAAAGTCAAAACTCAAATTAGCTTTGCTTATTGTTTCATATCTGTCAGAATTAGAGTAGGATAATTTGCATATAGGCTTAGAATTAGATAAGCTAGCTTATTCTAGTATCTCTATAGCTTAATACACCAAAGTCAGTTAATCATTTGAGATCAAAACTCACCAAGGTCAAAATTTCAGTTCTTCTTCAAAAAGTCAAAGTTAAAAACTCTGATTTTGGCCAACTGGAGTGGATTTTTATTGCACTCATTTCTGATCCAATTTCTATGAAACTTGTGTTTTTGAAAAGCTCTACTGGTCAAGTTTCTTCTTATCATTTTTTCATAATTTTGTTAATTTTATATAAGGGTCAAATGAGCTTGTCAAAACAAGCTCATTTGCCCTGTGCACACTGCACTGATCTGCACAGGTAATGTGCAGATCTTGCAGCACTTGCATTTGGCTCATTTGAGCTTGTCCAAGTTTGAGTTTTAGGTTTTAGTTAGTGACCCAGGTTATCTTTAGGTTCCATTTATTGTTTTTCAATATTAGCTTATTGTGTGGCTTATGCATAAGCTCAAAGTTGGCCCCCTCACAACTGATTTCTGCCATGAGCTCATGTATCAAATCTGTTCAATTTGCTATTCCAGAGGTTATAGATTGTTGATACTTGTTGCTTTAGAGTTATTTTAGCATCTTGTTGCCTCTGTATCAGTTTGGTACCCTTTGGTGTGGTTTTGGCTTATCCAAGTGCTTATTTATAAGCACTTGGCACATCAGTTTCTATATCCTCCACATAAGCACATCTTTTTCTATTTTTCCTTTATTACTTATATCATTTTAGACTTTTCCTGAAATTTTCAGATTTTTCTAAGTTGTTTTGCTATTTTTCTTAATTTAAATTAGTTTTTAAGTATTTTTAAATAGCATTTAATATAAAAAATTAAGAAAAGGTTCTAAAAAATAAGCTTTCATTTTTATTAAGTTTAGATAAATATAAAAAGCCAAAAAAGTATTTTTCCATATTTTTCATAGTTTATTTGGTAATTTTTAGTAATTTAATTAGTTTTAAATAGTTTAAAATTCCTAGAAAATAGAAAAATAATCATAAAAATACAAAAATAGTTTTGAAAAGTCTATTTTGATATTTTAGACTTTTCTAAGTCTTAATTTTATTTTTCTAGGCTTATTTCCTAATTTCTTGTATTTTAGATAATTATTTAATAGTTAAAAATAGTCTTTAATTAATAATAATTAGATAAATAGTTAAAAAAATAATTTTCCTTTTCTATAAATTTTCTTATATCATTAGGATTGTAAAAATGTATTTTTCATATTTTTAGGATTTATATTGTATAATTTTCACGTTTTTATTTGTACGTTTACGTAATTTTTATTTAAACCGTAAGTTTTAGGTTTTAAACGTTCATCATTTTAAATATAGTGATAGCGTTTATTTAATAGATTTTATCTTTTTAACTTTCTTTATTTTGCATTTAAGCCCCTGTAGTTTATGGGCTTTTTCCTTAGTTATAATAATCCTCAAATCTCTTTTCCCGTTCAAATCTCTCGATCACTACACGTCTGACTATTCTCGCACAGCTCGTTGGGACTTAACGACCTGGGGAAACACTATACTCTCCTGATCTTCATTGAGTTGGTGTGTGAGCTGTTTTAAGTTCCTTACGGCTGGTCATTCACAAGTGATCAGCTCGCGTGAGAAAACTTGACGGTTTCGCACCGATCAATAAGACAACTCGCTTCAATAAGCAAGCAGACAACTCGCTTATGTGGGCAACTCTCTTAACTGCCAACTCGCTTAAATGCTAACTCTCTTAACTGCCAACTCGCTTAAGCTGTCAACTCTCTTCCAAGGCAACTCGCTTAACTGCCAACTCTCTTAACTGCCAACTCGCTTAAGCTGTCAAGTCTCTTCCAAGGCAACTCACTTCCAAGAAAATCACTACGAGACTCAACTCGCTTTGTACCAATATTCAAAAAACCACCACTTTTCAATCCAAAAACAACCTAACCACGATGATTCAAGCCTTCCAAATCAAAACCTAAACACTTATGATGATTCTAAACACAAAAGTACAATCAAAATCAAAACTTTAACACTAGAGATGATCCAAATGATGCAAAATACTCTAAACTCATTCAAACCCAAAAACCTTATGAAAACCACTAGAAATCCAAGAACATGAAAAATGAGTGATCAAACCATGGCTCTTGATACCAATTGAAAGATATTGGATTTCACAAACACATAATACATTCAATATATGGATCGAATTATGCAAGAGAGTTTAGAGAGAGAAAGTAGTGTGGGAGCCTTTCTAGAGAGAGAAAGTAACAAAAGAAAAAAGGTTAGATTGAAAGGTCCAACCCTCTACCTTGGGAGGTAGAGGGTATTTATAATTACATAATAAACCACCTCCTTCGGACTGTGGATCAGGCATACAGTGGGTAAAGACCCGTCATTCCTCCACGGTGTTGCACTAAACTAAATAACTAACTAAATAACTAGTAAATAACGTAATGTCTACGAGCTAACTTATGCTAGATTATATTTGGGGTGACCGATACTTCACTATGGAATTTTCTAATTCCTAACAAACATGGTGAGTCAATCACAACTATTCAAAAGTTTACTTTTAAACCAAATCCAAATGGATATGGACCAAATCTTGCTGATTACAAACCAAAGTTTTCAAATAGAGCATTCAAAGCAAATCCTGAAGTTTACAGTGCAGAACATAGAATTGATGATTCCATTATGAGTGTTCTTGAATATAATCGTCAAGAGGAATTAGATGCAGAAGACGAGAGTCGGTCAAAATTGGAAAATGTTGTTTATAACAAACCATTTAACTACTCAAAAGCCGTTAATTTTGTCACACAACAGGATTTTTCTAACATACCTTGGGTTATCACACCTACTTTTGAGGGTCCCCCTTCCAATACTGCACAAATTAATAGTCCTTTACCTTCACTCAGTGAAATAAAGCCATTAGCCGAACAATGTAAAGTTATGAAATATTTTGAAACGTTCTTATCAGACATCAAGCTTTTGGAACGTGAAATTGAAATCAATTCTGAAATAAAAGTTGAACATTTTCAATCGCCTCAAGCGAGAGCCCAAAGAGATATTTTTTAGAAACGAATTTTACCACATGTCCAAAATTTGAAAAATTGTGCAATATATTGGGAAAGGGATTTTCACAAGGAACTTGGACTTATGAAAAGAGTTTTCGAGCAAACAAAACATCGATTTCAAATACTAAATGTAAAAAGAACTTGTTTAGAAAAGATGTTGATCGACTCTTGGAAGATGTTATCGGTGCTGATATCCATAATGTTGTGTTACTACATTTTGTTGCATATGCATTTGATTATATCTCTGTTGATTCTGTTGATTCCGTTGAAAAAGTTGAGAATACTGATACTGTGTCACAAATCAACTCTTTAAAAGTTGAAAATGAACGTTTGTTTACCGAGCTTTCAAATGCAAAACGTCGTCTTCAATGGTGTCAAAAAGATTGTCAGAATCGAGAACTCGCTTTGCAAAACAAACTCAACCAGTTGCACACTAAAACTTTTAATCCAAAACTTGAGCAACTGGATGATCAAAACGTGTCTTTGAAGTGTCAAATTTCAAAATATGAACAAGAAATTTTACAAGTTAAAAAGGAATATAGTGTCATATTTGATTTACTCAGAAAGACTCGTGCTCAAGCGTCAAAAGATATTGACGATCATCTTGCATATACCAAATATGTTTTACGACAAAATTGACTCACTCGTTCTGAAAATCTAGATTTGTTACACAAAATCCATGACATAAAAGCGGAGTTGGTGAAATGTAAACAAGATAGGAATAGTAGCACAGTAGTAACTGCACCTAAAAAGATTCAAAATGACTCTAGAACATCGAATGACAAACCACAAGAAACTAATGTGTTTCCCTCTACTGAAACAGGAATAGTTGCCTCTTTTCCCAACGCCCGCACTTCATAGCCTAGGAGCAATACAAGGAAGAATAGGTAGTTGCGACATAAGAAAAGAACAATAAAGAATGCTAAAGTAGAAGAACACCTTAGGGCTTTGAATAAAACTCAGGTTGCACCCACTTTAGAAATTGCGTCTGAAAAATGTAATGGAAAAAGTGTTGTAACGAATGCTGAATCTTTAAGTACTTTAAATGTTAAGTTTGAAGCTTCTTGTGTTTGTTGTCGTAAAAGTATGTTTTCTGGTTGTCATGACAAATGTGTTGCAAAAGCTATCTTATCTCGTCAGCGGAATACTAGAAAACGAAATACCTCTAGGCCCACTAATGCTTCTAAGTCTGTGCTTGGTAAACCGCCTTCTAGTGTTTCTGCAAACATCATTGATGTACCTGTAGCACCCACTTCACCTCCTAGAAAGAACTTATCACCTAGTGCATTCACTAAGACCAAAGCTAAGACTAGTTGGAGATGGCAGAAATGGTTACATAATACACTAGGATTTTAATGGATACCTAAAATCATAGACATGATTGCTTCATCTCCCATCTGTCTACTTTCAAAGACAACATCTACAAAATCTTGGCTATGGCACCGTCGTCTCTCACATTTAAACTTTCAAACCATAACCAATCTTTCACGTAACAAACTTGTTGAAGGTCTCCCAAGATTTCGGTATTCTAAAGATCACCTTTGCTCAGCTTGTGAACAAGGGAAAAGCACTCGTGCTCACTTTCCTTCAAAGGTGGAACACAGCTCACAGCATGTGCTTCATCTTCTTCACATGGACTTGTGTGGCCCGATATGCGTGCAGACGATTAATGGCAAATGCTACATCTTGGTAATTGTCGATGACTACTCAAGATGGACTTGGGTTTATTTTCTTCGAAGTAAAGATCAAGCTCCACAGATGACCATCACCTTCCTCACGAAAATTCAAGTTCAGCTCCGGAACACAGTCAGAAAAATCAGAACAGATAAAGGAACTTAATTTGTGAATCAAACTCTTCGTGCATATTATGAGAAAGTGGGAATTGAGCATCAAACATCCATTGCACGAACACCGAAACAAAACGGAGTTGTTGAAAGACGAAACCGTACATTAGTGGAAGCTGCAAGAACGATGTTAATCAATGCTAAACTTCCAGATTACTTGTGGGCTGAAGTCGTGTCAACTGCATGCTACACTCAGAATCGCTCAATGATTACCAAACGCCACAACAAAACACCTTATGAGTTTATCCACAACCATAAACCAAATCTCAAACACTTTCATGTATTTGGATCCCTTTGTTATCTGAATAATGATCGTGATGATTTTGGTAAGCTCAAAGCCAAAGCTGACATTGGAGTCTTTGTTGGATATTGTGAAAACTCTAAAGGTTACCGGATCTGGAATCGTCGTACAAGGGAGATTATGGAAACGATTCATGCAAATTTCGATGAACTTACTGAAATGGCTTCTGAGCATAACAGCTTGGAACCCGGTCATAACCGTTTAAACTTCGCTCAAATCCCATCATCAGCTGAACCTAGTCTACAACTAACTTGACGTCAAATGGAACAGCTATTTGCTCCTCTATTTAGTGATGATATTGATGAACGTGCTCCAGGTATATCAAATGTTTCCGCTGCTCAACCTGATCATAATCTAATACCTGATACACCTACTACAACAACTACTGTTGAGGAAGCACCACCAGTTGATTCTACAACAACAGTCGAACAAACCGCATCCAATGACGCTGAACCAGCTGATGATCTTCTGAACAATGATGTACCCCCACCTGCAGATTATGATCCAAATGCATTCTTCAACCCTTTTGCAAATGCTTCTGCTACTTCTGATGTTGCGTAATCATCTACAAGTCATTTAAATTCTCCTAATCTGCAGAATGTATATCAACATCAACCCTCCACACATCGTTGGACTAAATACCATCCTCTTGTGAACATAATTGGCAACCCTAATCAACCAGTTGTAACTAGACAACGCCTTCAGACTGACGGTGAACACTGCATTTATGCACTTACCGTTTGCCAATCTGAACCCAAAATTATTAAAGAAGCAATGACTTATGACAACTGGATTGAATCCATGCAAGAAGAACTTAATCAGTTTAAACGTCTTGAAGTATGGGAATTGGTTCAAAAACCAACAGGGGTCTATGTTATTGGTCTGAAATGGATTTGGAAAAAGAAGCTAGATGCTGACGGTACGGTTATCAGAAATAAGTCACGTCTGGTGGCTAAGGGTTATAGACAAGAAGAGGGGATTGATTTCGAGGAATCCTTCACTCCGGTTGCTCGACTTGAGGCTGTACGGATTTTTCTGGCATTTGTGGCTCACATGAACATCACGGTCTTTCAGATGGATGTTAAAACCGCTTTTCTGAATGGTAAACTGAAGGAAACGGTCTATGTTAGTCAGCCAGAAGGATTTGTTGATTTAGAGTTCCCTAATCATGTCTACAAACTGAACAAGGCTCTCTACGGTCTCAAACAAGCTCCTCGGGCGTGGTATGATAAGTTATCATCGTTTCTCATTGCCAATAATTTCATTAAAGGTTCGATCGACCCAACACTTTTCATACAATATTACGGGGAACACATTTTAATCGTTCAAATTTATGTGGATGACATCATTTTTGGGTCAAAACATCTAAAATACATAAACGCTTTTTCAAAACTTATGAAAAAACATTTTGAAATGTCCATGATGGGTGAACTTACATTCTTTCTTGGATTACAAGTTCATCAATCACCCCTTGGTATTTTCTTGAGTCAGTCCAAATATGCCCTTGAAATTTTAAACAAACAAGGAATGCAAACCTGTGATGCCTATGCCACACCAATGGCACATACTAAGAAACTGGATGCTGATTTGCATGGGAAATTGGTTGACCCCACCAAATACTGAAGTATTATTGGGTCTCTAATGTATCTAACAGCCAGTAGGCCTGACGTTGTATTTGTTGTATATCTTTGCTCCCGTTATCAGTCAAGACCAACTAAAACTCACCTCTCTGAGGCTAAAAGTATCCTCCGATACATCAACGGAACCATTAACTTGGGGATCTGGTATCCGAAGGATTCTGGTTTTGAACTAATATTTTTTTCAGACGCTGATCACGCAGGTTGCTTAGATTCACGGAAAAGCACTTCAGGAGCTTTACAATTTCTTGGTGATAAACTGGTGTCATGGCAATCGAAGAAGCAGGATTGTACATCGCTGTCTTCAACAGAAGCAGAATATGTAGCCATGTCGGCGTGTTGTGCTCAAGTCATTTGGATGAAAACAAAACTCAAAGACGATGGTTACGTATTTGACAGAATCCCGATGTACTGCGACAATCGAAGTGCTATTGCGATCTCGTGCAACTCTGTTCAACATTCAAAATCAAAGCACATCGATCTTTGATATCATTTCATAAAGGAGCATGTGGAAAAGGGTACCGTTGAATTATACTTCGTGGGTACTGAATACCAACTGGCAGAACTTCTCACCAAAGCCTTGGCTCCTGCTAGGTTTACTGAGTTGGTCCACCGGATTGGTATGCGGTGTTTGACTCCAGAGGAACTGGACGAACTTTTAAAACAATCTTAAAAACTAGTCAAACACCAAAACCTCTTTTGTAAATATTTTCAAAAACAAAATACAAAAATATAAAAACTGATAAAATTCAAAAATATTCTCCTATCTAATTTCTTTCTCACATGGCAAGTACAAATCTTCCGTCAACACTTTACTCTTTCAAAATTCAGTATTTTCTCAGTCAAGTGTTGAGGGGGAGAGAGTAAATATTTTTTCGGTTTCATAAAACATTGTACTTGCATGTTACCTTATCCCGGTTGTTTCTTTGATAATGGTGGTCACATTTCTAGTTTACTGACACTCCCCGGGCTCAAACTTATAAAATTTCATTATTTCTTAAGTCTAGGGGGAGTGTCGTCAAGTTTCTTTCCAAATATCATGCTTTACGTAACCAAAATGGAAGTTATGGGCGTTGGATGAAAATGGTTAAGGTGGAGGGACTGAAGTTGTCAAAAGCTCAAACTATTTTTTAACAAAATACTTCACCTACCATTTTAAACTCATTTAATTTTTTACATTTATTACTTTATCAACCAAATCATACGCCTAACATTCCATCTTCAAATCGGTGCTTTAAACTCCAAATTTGTAAGTTTGTTAACGATCTTTGTGTTATTTTGAACAATGGTTTTGATTTTTAAACAAATCCAATGGCTAAATATTGAGTTAGAAGTGATTTTGTGTTCCACACATATGCGTATGAACACAAAATCATCACCTGTGTGTTTGTGATGATAAAAATGGTGTTTAAATGTTCAAAATCATGTGTTATAACCATTTTTGTCAACCAAATCCACCCAGTAACACCAATTGATCATTTTTTTCAAATTACGGTTTATACGATTGATTTGGGAGTTTTCATTTGGGAATGTTTCTGGTCAATTGGAAGGTTAAGATATGCCTTAGACATATTTAATTGACCAAAACCATGCTTGGAACATACCCAGAAACACTAATTCTGTGAAAATTAAGAAATATGGTTTATGTTCATACGAATTAGGTATTCTTGATTCATGAAGGTTTTGATGTTAAATGTTTGGTGCAATTCCTATGGTTAAATCTCTTATTCGTAAATTTGAAAACTTAGGGTTTTGACTTACGCATAAGGATGTTATTTTTTTACGCATAATTTGTTTGGATTCTTAGTTATTATGAAAACTGAAAAGGATTGAATAATATGTTGATAAATGTGTTATGACAAATTTGTTTTAAGTTTTACGCGTCAAATATTCAGAATCAAGGTTAACCATGGATTCCTACGCAAAGGATTGCCTTACGAGTAGAAAGTTATTCGTAAGAGAAATCTTACGCGTAACCTTTACGCGTAAGGTTCTACAAAGGGACTACGCGTATCCTGTGAAGGATATGCGTAGACAGTGAGTCTTACGCATAAGGTTCACCCTTACGAGTAAGCCTTACGAGTAAACTCCCGCATACGCTTACGCGTAAGCTCTATGCCTAAGGCTCTCTTTTCTTACGCGTAAGTCAAGATCCTACGCATAAGCTTATGCCTACGCGTATGGTTTACTGTTTTACGCATAAGCTTGCAAAACCTACGCTTAAGCCTAATTTTAACCATAATTGTGAATTGTTACGTGTATAAACTTGTAAATAAACTAATCATAACGTCACGAAACCAAAATGTCACTAATAAGCGTAAATGGTTAATATGTTGTGAAAATAAATGAAAAACTTGGACTTTAAAACTCAAAGTTAATCAACTCACGAAACTTATCACGACTACTTTGGACTATTGGGCAAACAAGTGACATTGGACTCGTAACATTCATTAACATATCATATTCAATAATTGGTCAATAAAATCAATTTTTGACTAACGTAATGTCTTTCGATATGTTGGTTCTTTTGGCTAAATGTCTTTCAGATCACGATATGGACGTCCAAATGGAAATTGTTGATGCACCAAATGTTCTCTCAATGGAAGACATCTTCCCCAACGGTTACTCTGTGAAGATTAGGAAGAACAACCTCAGAGTTGATTTTGACAACTTCACTTGTTCTGAGTCGTCTTGTCAGATTGCTGTGGATATTCTAAAGACTCACCCTTACCAGAACATGCTCACAAATTCTGCTACTGTGTCTGAGATCTATGTTCACCAATTCTGGCACACGATACAAAAGGTCAAAGGTCAAAGTGTTGTGACGGTGACGCTTAACCACAAACAAGTCACCATCACTCCTGCAGATTTAAGGGTTGTTCTTCTTCTACCAACCATCGAGCCTACTGATTTCTCTGCTACTCCTACGGAAGAGGTCGTTCTCCAATTCATGGTCGACATCGGCTATGATGAAGCTGCTGGAGTTATCACAAAACACTCCTCAGTAGATCTAAAGAATATCCCTCAACCATGGAGAACACTTTACATAATGATTGCTAAATCCGTTTTCGGACGTGACAGTGGCTATGAGCATCCGAAGCTCATGGTACTTCAAATCTTTTGGGGCATGGTCAACATGAAACACATCGAATTTGCAGCTCTGATCTGGGACGACATGATGACTTACTTGAGAAGGCCTGGCTCCAAGATCCCTTATGTCAGATACACAAAACTGTTGATCAAAAGGATTCTTGAACCCAATCCAGATATTCCCCAAAGACTTGAAGACCCCAACCATCACTCCGTGCTACTTGAACCCACACTCAACATGGTAAGATTCAAAGAATCAACCACCAAGAAACAGGGTGTAGTGTTTCAAGATTATCTTCTTACTGATGTTATCAAAGGACTTCAATCGTATAAACAATATCTGGTAGCAGTTGAAGCAGGCAAAGTAGGTTTCATTGATGTTAAGTCTTCTGGTACACCTGTTAGAAAGACCAGGAGAGGCAGTGCAGGAAGTGTTACAAGCACTGGAAGTCCCTTAAAGTATCCAAAGAGAAATCCCTCCAGAAAAAGGAAAGTACCATCAACGGTTGCTATTCCAAATCCTAAACCAAAACCCAAACTAATGGATGAGGACTCAGAGGGCACTGAATCAGATGAAGAGGTTACTTACTCAGAATCTGCTATAGATGATACACTAACAGTTGAAAAACCTCTAAGTCCCAAGTATGATAAAGGAAAAACTCCAGTGCAAGAGCAGGAAGAAGGGAGTTCCGATGAAGAGCCAGTGGATGAAGATAGAGACTACAGAAAGAAGCTTAAGAACCTCAGACTTCAACATGTCGCTAAAGAATTCAACCTTCAACAGACTCGTGGCCCTAGATGGTCAAGTGGTGGTGTACTAATTACACCAGTTTCCGATGCGGTTAATCAACCCGATAAGGGAACTCGTACTACCACCCACGAATTAGAACAGAAGCACTAGAGGATTCTATCACCTATGAGTTTGAGGAACCAGAAATGGAGAAGTCTAAGAAAATACCTGATGAAGATGTTGAGGCTGCGGCTAAAGAAAAAGCTGAAAAAGAAGCTCAAGCTAAAGCTGATGAAGAAGCTAGGGTTAAGCAGAAGAAAAGGCTCAAGCGGAAAAGGAAGCCAATGATTACATTCTTGATAGTCCCATACAAAGCAAATAAAAAACTTCCGAGCCACCAAAGGACCCTGAGTCTCCTCATGTCTCATCATCATCAGACTCATCTTCTCACTCATCACCTCCACCATCCAAAGCAACCACCAGATCCGCATCCAGATCCATTAAAAATCCAACCGACACTTGGGCATCCCGTGCAAAGACAAAGATTGTTAAAGCTGTCAAGCAAGTAAGGAAAAAAATGTAGTCAACAAGAAACTCAATCAACTCGCTGACAGAGTAAACCTTCTTCAAAATGGGATAAATCAGATGTTGAGAGAACGGGAACAGATCCAGAAGTTTCTCAATCGAGACATACAGGGTGAGATGAACAAGACGATTAGGGAATATACTCATAAGTTCCTTCTCGACCCTGTTCCTGGAGTGACAAGGGATATGTTCGCCAGACAACTTACTCTAAATATTGTCGCATTAGTTAAACACACACTGGCCAACTCACCTAAACTCTCTGAAGCTGAGTTGATCTCGAAATTGGTGATACAAATGTCTAAACGGTCTGCAACCTTTGCTTCATATGAAGCTAAACTTTTTGAGGCCCTTCTAGAATATCAACTCAAATCTTCATGTAAAGAGTCACCAGGTCAACCTAAACGACCAAGAGATGACGATGATAAGGACAAGGATTATGCACCAAAACGTCCAAAGAAAGCTAGCGACTCCTCCTCTATGCTACCTCCACCCCAAAGGACCTCCACCCGAACAAGATCTCCTTCACGTTCTACTCCTACTGAGAAACCTCAGGACTCTGAGTTACCACCCCACACAGAGAAAACATGTGATCATTTCGAATACACTGGTGGTGACGATGAAGATGTACCTGAGCCCCAACAACAACCCACCTCTTCTGCCACAACAAAGAAACCAGAATCATCATCAAAGCCAAAGATAATGAAGAAGAAGACTGGTGTTCTCTCATGGCTAGATGAAGACAAAACCGAAGAATATGACTGGTTTTCTAGACTTGTTGATGCCACCCCCTCCTTACCAAAAGTTCAAGAAATGGTAGATGGTCGTACAATGGAGCATGTGAAGCTTATTCAGGAAAAGTTCAATGTGAAGAAGATGACTAAGGCAGAGTTGAAGTGAATCAAGAATGATGCATTTCAACTACTTAAAGACAGCTCAGAAAGTGCAATTGAATTCGAATATCATCTTGATAAATTTCCACGAGCCATGTCTAACAACATTGATTGGCTCAATCCTGAATCAAACATCGACTTCACTAGACCAGACAAAGCTCCATACTACACGGTCTGGACCAGACCTCTACCTACAATTGGCTGACCGGATCAACCCAAGATTTCATTCCGTTATTTCTTCAACAATGACCTAGAGTTTCTTCTACATGGTAGCGATGTCTCCAAGAAATACGCTACATCACTCACACTCCCTTTCCCGGCAGCAATATACTCCAACAGCATAGCCAACGAAGAAGATGCCACACACATGTTCTCAAACAAAGTGGAGAAGTATGACCTCGATGCATTGTATGGGCTTCATCATTGGCCAGAACGACGAAGAATCTTCTACAAAAGCTGCCAGGTTCAAAAGTTGAAAAAGGAAGTGTTCAGCGATAAACGGATCATTGCTATTCAACATGTTACCCTGTCATCGAAGTGGGACTACACATTCCTTAAGAAGATTGTGGTCAAACGACAAGACGAAGAGGAATATGACTTCTGTGAAGCGGATTTTCCGAGATTGTCACTAAACGACATTGAAGAAATGTATCTTGCAAAGGTACAAGGATGAATGCGATAATTCTCTACAACTATCCAACGCGAGTACATCAAGTCTCTGCTTATCTTCATCAGAAGCATCGTGACCCAAGAACGTGTAGAAGACATTAAACTTGCCGTGGAATCTTATCAGAAACGTGAAAGCCTCACAAAACCTCAACTTGCTCAGTACACCCTTATCAAGTAACCATTTGGGGTAGTCTACAGAAGTGAACTACACCACAATTGCTTCATGGCGTTCAAAGAGCTACACAAGTTTGGGGATCACACATTGAAGAAAGTCAGGGACGGTTTAGCTTATCGGTTAAAAGAGATACATGAAGGCATATGGTCACAGAAGAGATGGAATTCGAGGGACAGAAGGGATTTTAAGAAGATCATCACGCGGATTGATGAAAGGTTGTTTAGGCGGGATCAGATCAGAACATTGGAAAGTTTCGTTGGTGGTCGTCCAAGCATATCTCTCACTGGCTATCAACGTCCAGAACGCATTCCCGGAGTTATTGCTGGAATACCTGAGGCACCTGGTACCCCTTGATCTGTTTCTCTTATAATTATCTGGATGTGTGATTTATATATAATTATGGCTTGTGCACAAATAACAGTGTACAACCCGTACGTGTCATGTAAGGACCATGTGGTACGCATCAATGCCACAATCCTATAAAAGGAGCGAAAGCTTCTTACTTTTGAGTAAAACTTATCAAAACTTTCATTTTTTCAAAGTTTTGCTCAAAAGAACAAGTACTTCCCCTTATGTTTTTTCAAAACCTCAAAAGTTCATAATACTTATTGAGGGGGAGTATTTTCTTAAAAACTTTGTTCACAAAATTTGTTCTTCGTGGTAATCTTTCCGCAAAATTCGAAATGGACATATTCGATATCAAATTTCGTCAAAAATAACATTTATATGCCATTTTTTAGGGGGAGAAAAATTATGTGATAAGAAAAATGTTGTGAATTGCAAATGAATCGTTGTGCTAAAAAGACTTAACCAATGAATTGACGAGATCTTAAATGTTAGTAACTCGAAAAGACTTAACCATTTTTTAGGGGGAGAAATATGTTGTGAATTGCAATGGATTGTCTATCTTGAGTTGATCAATTCAAAAGTGCACGCTCTTCTCTCACTGTGCAGATTTCTGCCAAAATACTTAAGCACGTGTGGAGGGGGAGTATTTCTGCAAAATTCTAAACTCTTACAGTGGTACAAAATGCTTTTACTCATGACCACTTTGAGAGATTTTCAAGATAATGGTTTTATGGCAACATAGGTTAGTCATGGAGTTATAAGGTGACTAAGGTTAGGAATAAACGTCCTATGATCCGCCAGAGCCGGAGGGATCTACCCAAGGACACCACCAATAGTTAGAATTAGAAGTCCTTAGGTATGATTATAAAAAGGAGAAAATGAGAATAAGAGAAAGAAGGAGTTGAAGAATTAAAAAGAAAAGTAAAGAAAAGGGTGAAAAGAAATAGCCCTCCAGACTATTCAACTTAGAACAGACACCGGGTTTAATTCATATGCTACTGGTTGTCACTTGATGACACCTGTATTGAAGATTAAAGTCGTCATGGACAACGCATGCACTAAACCTTCTTAGCCACTCAAGTTTCTCTCAACAGAAGCTTGTTTCACTCTCACAGGGAACCCTACGAAAACTATCGGCTTTCTCATAGAGATTGCTGGTATTGAAGCAAGGAGACCCTCTCCCTAGTCTCCGTTCAGGAAAACCAAAGCGCACTATTGAGTCTAGAGCCACGAGATTCATCAAAAGATCTCTTAGGTACACTTGACATTTCATCACTTGTCGTTCAACAATAAGGACGCAAGTGATACATTATCGAGTCCTACACATATCTTAGTAATCTGTCAAGAACATTTATGAGAGGTTCATAAATGTGATCCTCAGTGATTGAATGGAAACTCCTGCCAGGGTCAACATCAAGCAGCCCTGACAACAGGTCTCTTCGGTAACTCCTTGTGGGTTACGCTTAGTGTGTCTCAAATGGTCTACAGTCGTGGGGTGATGCTTCGGTGTACCTCAGCGACTCATCTGAACTGTAGGTGTACTTCGGTACATCACGCTATCTCACTTGTGGGACTCTAGTTCAGGAACAGTCTTTGTCAGAATTAGAGTTGTGTTTTCACACTATGCTGTTAACACTCTCGAAGTTCAAACTTGTAAGTGTTGGATTATTTCTAACCCATGTTTTATTTTTTCTTCTTATGGATGCTCGCGGGTAGAAAAGATCGTGCAGATTCTTCACATGCTCATGCCAACAACAACACTAATAGAAGTTCTCTTAAAAGGCAACACAAAGTCAAAACGATTCTTCATCAATGCCAAAGAATCTATGAAGTTTAAAGACTAAGAGAACTACATCAGGACTGAAATTCAACGTTAAAGAGTGTGTGAGCATGTTGAAGAAAGACGAGGAGACACTGGAGCAACAAAGCGGACCTGATGCAGACAACCATAACATACTATCACTACCACCACAAAGAACAAAGATAAAAGAACAAAGATAATGAAGACGTCAAAGCTGAAAAACTTCAAAGTAAACAAGATCCCTACACTGAGGAGATTGTTCGAATCAAGACACTTCTTCTCACAAGAAAGAAGAATGTCAGAAGACGTCAAAGCTACTATTACATCAGCACCTATAACATTTTTCACTCTAATCTTTAATTACCAACACTTAGGGGGAGATTATTGGAATCACTCCTAAATCATATTTCAAGTGTTTGTAATCAATATGTAATAGTTAGCTTAGTTAAGGCTTTTAAGTTAGTAATCAAGGTTAGGCTCATGTACAAAGCCCATGAGCCTATCCAAAAACCCAATAAGTAAAGGAAGGGAGCTTGAGGGTTGCCCTAGCTCCATCCCTATAAATACCTTGTAAACTCCCATTTGAGAGTTGGTTGTTCACTTTCACATTTATTCTATGCATAATCTTTCTCTCATATTATACGCATAAGTGTGTGTGTGTTCATCCGATCCTTTCTTACCTGTTTTCTTCATATTGATTCTTGTGTTACAAACATGGTGACCTAACACTTAATTACTTCCAATTGATTCAAGTGGGGGTTTAAGTCGCTAGGAACACATTTGGTCAATTTGTCCTAACCTATCAACAAAGGTTCCTACCCGACGTCAAAGGCCTACCGTTTGGAGAGTCGAGAGTCTCAAGCAACCTAAGCTAAGTCATTAAGTACCCTTGATAAGGTTTTAAAAGGTACCATTTTGAGGGGTCGTTTAAGCCCTTATTTGATCACTTTTGTATCCGTTATTGCTTAATATCGTTCCTTTTCACTTTTTAGGTCTCTTAAAGGCAAAATGATGGAATGGCACTTATTTGGACGAAAAGGCGCGGATATATGAAGAAAATGGCCAAAGTCAGAATCGAGACACTCAAAGCTGCTGAAAACAGAAGGTGACGGCGTCAGGTGTTAATTGCGACGCCGTCGGAGGATTTTTGTGACGATACAGAAGCCAAAAACCCTATTTTCAAGTGATGACGTCGGGCTTTAAAAGAGTAGGCCGTTGCTACTCAGACGGCCTAGATGCGACCCATACGACGTCAGAAGCTGAAGAGGACGGCGTCACAGACATAAGGTGACGCCGTCGCAAGGTTAACGTGGCCAAGACGAAACCCTAATGACGGCGACACGACGGCGTCACAAAACATAAGGTGACGCCGTCGCATATGTAATATTATATATAGAATCCGAATTTTTCAGTTTTAGGAGAGTCTTTTGTGGAGTAAAAACCTAAAACCGAACCAAGGGTGTCTTGTACAGTATTTTAGGGTTCCAAACCCTATCTTACATCAAGATAAGTATTTACTTCATCAATTCAATTATGTCTTTGATTATTTGTGTGTATGCTTGCATGTTCTCCATGTCCGGCTAATTTATTTGTGTGTTTGCTTAGGGAGTATGAAACTTAATTATTGAATATTGATTGGTTGTTTCTTATCTTAGTCGATTAATGATCTTGTAATGCGATAGGTCATTCGTTGTGTACTTAATGCTTGATTCATCTTTGTGAACCTTAGTAGTTGTAAGCTAAACCATCCAAAGAGTGCCTTAGAGTAAGAGTTTATTATCCCTAGTGGGTTTTGTAGACGAGACCCTTTGGTAAGTTCAAAGAGTTAGGGAGAAACGCATACCCTACAACTTTAGACACACAACGCAACTAAGAATAAGACGTGACAACTCAACCATCAATAGGAGATAATTAAGGAGTAGTAAAACCTAAGTAAACACATCTTTAAACTATCATACGAGCACACATTAATTAGACATAGACTACCACCACCTTAGTTTAGATAATTAGATAATAGTAGAGTAATCGGTAGAAATACCAACCCCCCCAAATCCAATACCCGAGATTCGTACCTTTCAATTTCCTAAAAACATAAAAAAGATAAAAAAAATAATCTTCCTCAACCTTAACCTTAGCGTAGTAACTTCTCACTAGCATTCCTATTCCCCTAGAGAACGATATCAATACCCGTGGCTTACCCTAATACTACACTACAAAGATTAGGTTCACTGCCTAGGGTGTTGAAAAACTTGCTCGACGAAAAGGAAGTTCCTTTGACCCCGAACGTGCTGAGTAAGCGTATCAAGTTTTTGGCGCCGCTGCCGGGGAATAGAATAGCTAATTAGTAGTCCACCTCGTTTAGGTTTCTTTGCTTGATTCCTATCAAGTAAACTTTTTTCTCATTTTTAGCTTTCTCTTAGTCTATCCCCCTTCTTCGTGACCTTTGTTCATAACACCCATCACTTTTCATCATGGAAGATGATAACCAACCACCACTCATCAACCCACCACCAAATGACCCGCCAAGAGCCCGTACTCTTGGTGAATACTCAAGACCAAGCCACGTAGGCTATAGGAACACCATTGAGCTTCCCGACCAAGCCCAAACTACGGCCCTGCGATCCGACACCATCCGGTTGGTGCAAAACGGATGTGCATTCCATGGACTTCATTCCGAAGATCCAAATCAGCATCTGAGGGATTTCCTCAAAATTGTCGATTCCATCGACCTTGATGCTACTACTCGGGAGACCACGCGCCTGCGTCTCTTCCAATTCTCTCTGCGGGACCAAGCTAGTAATTGGCTTGAGCGACTTCCCGCCGGCTCCATCTCAAGTTGGGATGATCTTACCTCTCGCTTCCTTGCTCAATTTTTCCCACCGGGGAGAACCACTAAGCTTAGGAATGACATCTTGATGTTCCAACAACGTCAAGGTGAATCTCTCTACGAAGCATGGACCCGATTCAAGGACTTACTTCATAAAGTCCCTCATCACGGCATTGATCTTTGGCTCCAAGTCCAAATCTTTTATGATCATGTCAACTTCCCCACTAAGCGATCCATTGACCAAGCGGGCGGTGGAAAACTTAGTGATCTCACCGCGGAAGAATCATGGGGTATAATAGAGGACCTTGCCCTCTACGACACCTAAAGTTGGGATGACCCCCGTGAGCTACCTAAAACCGTCAAGGCAATCTCCTTGCCTTCCATCAACTCACAACCTTCCGACCGTAGGATGATCGAACTTGAAGATCAAGTTAAATTCCTCATGAGTTCCTACGAAAATCCTAAGTCTTCACACCATGTGAACAAAGTTTCTTCCTCGTGCGAGCCGTTTTGTGATCCTCATAACACGCGCACTAGCACCTGATCCCCCGAATACGCTTCCGTTGACTACGCATCCTCGCGTATTAATGGAGCGGGAGGAAGATTCCCTACAACACCCGGACCTAGGAATTTCAATGAAACCCGTGAGGCATGGAAAAGCAAGCCCGACTTCTACTGGGGACAAACTAAAGAATTCACCTCTAATGATTTCTCATGGCCCCCACCTAACGGTCCTAACCAACAAAACATCGAAGGGATGTTGCAAAACCTAGTTGCATCCCAAGAAACCCAAATGGCTAAGCTATCGGACCGCTTTAACCATCAACAAGCCAAGATGGATAGGAAGATAGACAACCTTTTGAAGGCCATAGCCAATAGTGATAGGAAGGCTAGTGCTATCTCAACTTCCGAACCTTCAGGTATAGAGATTAAGGATCCAAGCAAGCTAACTAAGCACGTTCAATTCGTCAATACCATCGCCTTAGTGAAACCTGATAGAACAGATGACGAAGAGGACCATACGCTTGTGAATAATGAAACACCCGAGGAAGTAGATGAAGTAGACATTGACTATTTCAACAAATTTCCTACGGAAGAAGAACTATCTCGCCACCCTCACTTAGTGCGTGACCTCCGTCACATGTATGTTAGGAAAAGCCCTAGAATCAAGTTTGGGAACCCTTGGAATCTTAACATACCATGTTGCATAGGACACCTTTTTGTGGCAAAGGCCTACATTGATCGTAAATCCCCAATCAACATAATGACTAGCACCTACTACAATTGGATAATGAAGAAGCCTATCCCAACTAGGCAAGACCCCGATAATCCTAGGGATGAGTGTAATTTTCTTGGTAGAGTTAAGGGATTGCCCGTCTATGTAGGTAGTTTCACGTTCCCTACGGACTTCATAATTGTGGATGATATTAGCACGGCCATAGACTCTAGCTTGTCCCACGTTATTCTAGGAAAACCTTTCATAGAAAGCACCGAAATGACCTATGACCCCTCGTTAGGAGTAGTGCGATTCAAGGATGAGAACGACGACATAGCTTACCAAATGCCGTTTAAGATTTAGAAGTTTTCGTCACTCTCTAATGATGAAAAGGAACTTAAGCTGTCGGTCTATTATAGGAATGATAAGGATAGGGAAAAGGGAGTAGATTATGTTATGGCTAAGATTTTCAGGTTCTATAAGGATTGTTTGAACTTAGGACCGAAATATAGGACCGACTTGGGAGAGGACGAACTCTTAGAGAGGTGCATCATAGGACACTTCTACAACATGGAATCCCCCGGTAGAGACCGTCAAGAGGGCGGTAATGAGAAAACGTAGGAGTACGACTACGAGTCTAGCTACAAGACTCTTAAATAAAGAAAAGCGCTTCGTGGGAGGCAACCCATGCTTAATTGTTTGCTTGTTAGTGTCATATATCTTTTATTAATTTTTTATCCTCATGTTTAAATTTGTAAAAATGCTTTATTTTGTTTTTAACCTCGTCTTAATTGCATATAAAGGTATTTTACATAAGGGATAAGTGTAGGGAGGATTACACACGTTTTCAAAAGACACGTAAACATGAGAATAACAATTAACCAAAAGATATATATGTTTGTTTGTTCGAGTCAAATGCTTGTATCGAGTCATAATGGATGTTTTTGCAGAAATTTTTCCAGATTCTAAAGATGTAAATTTTCCAGAATTTTTCCAGAAAATCGCAGACCAGTTTTTGTCAGGATAACCTGACGGCGTCAGGATTGCAACTTGACGGCGTCAGGAAGGAGTAAAAACATCAGATCACTTTTTCTCGTTTTCTGAGCTACTTATAAATTTTTGGAATTTTCCAGGTCTTAATTTTCTTAGAAATTCTGTAAACATCCATTCCACAAGCATTATATCCTAGTTTAAATCGAGTCTTATATATATTATTACCGCCGATTTTACGCGAAGGTTTTGTTTGTTTTCTTCAAGTGTGCAGGTTTAATTTATCAAGAAGAAGTTACATAAGATTGAGGAGCTTTTCACGCAATAATTCTTCTTGGAAAGGATTTAACCATTACTTCACACACGGATCCTACCGAGCTAATCAGGGGAGTATTAGTTTCTTTCGTTTTTGATTACCTTCTTTTATCATAACTTTGATACTTTCGGGGAACATTGGGGACAATGTTCAGTTTAAGTGTAGGGAGGGAAAATAAAACGGGAACTTTGAAACTATGCTTATCCTTGATTATTTGCTTTGTCCAAATTGTGATTGTGTAATAAACCATGAGAAAATGTCAGTTAGGGTAATTTTGGCACCAAATTTAAAATTTTTCATGATATATAGGAGTGGGCCATTAGTCTTAACAAAAGCGTCTCACGGATAGGAAGTTATATGACTAGCACAAAACCCTTTACCACCCAAATTCCACCCAAAATGTGAAGATCGCCCATAGATTAGTAGGAATTAAAAGCATTCATCTTCAATGCTTAGAGTGTAAACCGGTAGTATATTAGATTCTAGAACTTGTTTTATGATGCATTCCGAGATCGCAAGTGAGACTACACTTGTGTAGTTAGGAATAACTAAATAATAAGAGGCATTAGGATAACCCTTGTTTGATACCCGTAATATAATTACTTCTTCCACATCGGTTGAGTAATTCCCCCACACCCTTTGCGTTGTACTCATCTTTAGTACACGATACCCCTAGTTAACCCCTCAGAGCCTATCCTTTTCGCGGTTCTCGTGATGTTTCGGTTTTTCCGGAATATCAATGAAGAGCATTGTTTACACCCCACCCCCAAATATACACCCAAATCGCCTTAGCCTACCCCTTATGCACTTACTTTTAGTGCAAATGTTTGTTATCACCCTAAACTCTTAGTTCAATTATCTGGTTGCTTGCATAAGTTGCTAAGTCGAGTCATATCCTTTGTATACAGTTTTGGGATGATTGGGATTCATGGGAAAAGTTAAAGTTTATGAAATGACGGGAAGGGAACGTTAAATTCAAATTCCCTTTGTTTGCGTAATAATGTACCCCAAGTGTTTTGATCTTTTCAATTCGGGTCAAATTAATGTTAGAGTAATAAAAACTCAAGTGTAGGGATGTGCCTATAAATCCCTATCATTTTGATGTTACCGTAGAGGATGGTAGAGTAAAAGTGTATGAAAAAAAAAAAAAAAAAAAAAAAAAAAAAAAAAAAAAAATAGAAAAAGAGAAAAAGAAAAAAAAAATAGAGTGTAAAAAAAAACATACGGGCTACCATCCTACATCTATCCTTTAAATTTATGTTTGTTTATTACCGTTACCTAGAGTTTTAGAGTGTCGAGTCTTGGCTTAGCAACACCATTCTTCATATGCATTTAACATAAAGATTTTTGACTTGCCACCACTAAATAGCCTATCCCACCAAACCCTTGTTTCCCTACCGTAAGCCTAACATTACAACCCTTTAAAAGACCTATTTGATAGTCTTTCCTAGGTGCTTACGCCAAAGCGATGGAGGTTTGATCTATTCTCAAGCCTATGGTAATCTATGTACTAGGACCGGTTAATGAGTGTTTATCTTCCATTTCCTATTTGTTATATTTCATATATACACCCGAGAGAGATGTGAGTATCCAAACACCCCATGTGAGGTGCTAGTATGTAATTTCCATGCTTATTATGACTTTTTCGGGGCTTATATGTGTTGTGGACTGTTTTAAACCAATGCTTCATGACCCCTAACTTATAAATTAATTGGCTAAAAGCACATTTGCTTGAGGACAAGCAAATAACAAGTGTAGGGATATTTGATAAGGTTTTAAAAGGTACCATTTTGAGGGGTCGTTTAAGCCCTTATTTGATCACTTTTGTATCCGTTATTGCTTAATATCGTTCCTTTTCACTTTTTAGGTCTCTTAAAGGCAAAATGCTGGAATGGCACTTATTTGATAGAAAAGGCGCGGATATATGTAGAAAATGGCCAAAGTCAGAATCGAGACACTCAAAGCTGCTGAAAACAGAAGGCGACGGCGTCAGATCTTAATTGCGACGCCGTCGGAGGATTTTTGTGACGATACAGAAGCCAAAAACCCTATTTTCAAGTGACGATGTCGGGCTTTAAAAGAGTAGGCCGTTGCTACTCAGACGGCCTAGATGCGATCCAGACGACGTCAGAAGCTGAAGAGGACGGCGTCACAGATATAAGGTGACGCCGTCGCAAGGTTAACGTGGCCAAGACGAAACCCTAATGACGGCGACACGACGGCGTCACAAAACATAAGGTGACGCCGTCGCATATGTAATATTATATATAGAATCCGAATTTTTCAGTTTTAGGAGAGTCTTTTGTGGAGTAAAAACCTAAAACCGAACCAAGGGTGTCTTGTACAGTATTTTAGGGTTCCAAACCCTATCTTACATCAAGATAAGTATTTACTTCAACAATTCAATTATGTCTTAGATTATTTGTGTGTATGCTTGCATGTTCTCCATGTCCGGCTAATTTATTTGTGTGTTTGCTTAGGGAGTATGAAACTTAATTATTGAATATTGATTGGTTGTTTCTTATCTAAGTTGATTAATGATCTAGTAATGCGATAGGTCATTCGTTGTGTACTAAATGCTTGATTCATCTTTGTGAACCTTAGAATATAATTACCTGAGTAGTTGAAAGCTAAACCATCCAAAGAGTGCCTTAGAGTAAGAGTTTATTATCCCTAGTGGGTTTTGTAGACGAGACCCTTTGGTAAGTTCAAAGAGTTAGGGAGAAACGCATACCCTACAACTTTAGACACACAACGCAACTAAGAATAAGACGTGACAACTCAACCATCAATAGGAGATAATTAAGGAGTAGTAAAACCTAAGTAAACACATCTTTAAACTATCATACAAGCACACATTAATTAGACATAGACTACCACCACCTTAGTTTAGATAATTAGATAATAGTAGAGTAATCGGTAGAAATACCAACCCCCCCAAATCCAATACCCGAGATTCGTACCTTTCAATTTCCTAAAAAACATAAAAAAGATAAAAAAAATAATCTTCCTCAACCTTAACCTTAGCGTAGTAACTTCTCACTAGCATTCCTATTCCCCTAGAGAACGATATCAATACCCGTGGCTTACCCTAATACTACACTACAACGATTAGGTTCACTGCCTAGGGTGTTGAAAAACTTGCTCGACGAAAAGGAAGTTCCTTTGACCCCGAACGCGCTGCGTAAGCGTATCAACCCTACATGCAAGATTCAAAATAACGAGTTCCCGGGCGCTAGCATCTTAGACACTCATCCCTAACTTCTTAAGTTTATCCATCCGAACGGTGATCCTTTGGTCAATTCACGCAAGAGGGAAAGGTAGCCAGTTAGTCAATTCTTACCAGCCCCTTCTCTACCTACTTACTTAGGGTCAGTTGGTCAGTTCTCCTAAGCAACTAGATACGACCGTACTTAAAAACTACCAAAGCTAGGGTAACTACCATCGAACTATGCATGCATACACTAGAAACAATTTATAGAAGCATGAAAACACAAACAATACAATCAAGGAATCATAACTAGGCTAGCACCAATGATGCTTAGCCAATCATATTAAAAGATAAAATAAATTCAATTTTTAACATAATTGAAGACATGAATTAAAGTAAAAGATAGTAGTGATCACTAAAGCTTATCGATATGGTGTGATTCCTCCCTTGGAGATGGCTCCGTATGCTCCGTGTGATCTGCCTTTGGAACCCTCTTCACATTCTCTGCCTTTGAGTTGTAAGTAAATGATGTGAAATGAAGATTTTAGGGCTTTTATTTATAGGCCCCGATCACAGTTACGGGGTAACTTAAGTTGAGAGTTACGCCGTAACTTAATTATCTTCTAAACAGAAGCCTCATAAAGGTGACTACGGCGTAACATAAGGAATAGTTTATGTCGTAATTGCAGCTCCGCCATAGTGTTAATGAGAGTTATGTCGTAACTAATACGTCCTCTTTAGTTGAGAGTTACGCCGTAACTGTAGTTGAGTGGGTCTTCTGTGACAAAATCCCAGCTACGGCGTAATTAAGAACATGAGTTACGCCGTAGCTTCTTCATAATAGCATACCAAGATAAAACCGTTAGGAAAATCTCCAAATCTGCGTCTCTAAGCTCCAATGCTCATATTTTACTTGGAAGTGAAATATAAAGGAATACGAGCATAAATCCATATAAATGACATAAAATATGAGCATAACTGGAGGAAATTGACATTAAAAAGTCGGGACTATTTGATGTTATCAAATATCCCCCGACTTGAACTCTACTTGCCCTCAAGTAGACCTTATTAGAAAATTTTCTAAAAAGATATCCCCCAATACCTGAAAGATATGAGTCTAAAATTTCATTATGCTAGAATAAATTAAAGCCAAACACCTCACGAAATGGGAACAAACACTCATATTCTCTCATCTAGTCTAAGTGTCAATTTCGGGGTGATCACTCAAAGCACAGTCATAGCATGTATTCTATCATAAGCTTGGCAGTTGATAACATCAAATTATCCTGAATATTTAGTGTCAATTTCCCCAGATAATGCTTGTAATTTATATCATTTATATGGATTTATGCTTGTTTTCCATTATATTCCACTTTCAGGTAAATTACGAGCATTGGAGCTAAAGAGACGCGGAATTGGAGAGTTATTAAAGATTTATCATAGTATGCTCACTTTGAAGAAATTACGGCGTAACTCATCTCTCACATTACGCCGTAACTAAAGCATGACTCAGAAAACCAACTTATGAGAAGATTACGGCGTAACTCTCCCAAAGATTACGACGTAACCATATTAGGTCAAATGAGGTTCTGCGCCGCTGATAATTACGCCGTAACTCATGCATCAACTACGACGTAACCAAGATTTATTGAAGATATCGTGTAACCCTTCTAAGGCTACGCCATAACCAGCAGATATAGTGCAATTTACGAAGAAGTTATATGTTACGGCGTAACTATTTTATTAGTTACGCCGTAACCAAGATCTGGCCTATAAATACCCCACGATTTCCAGCATTTCAAAGCATCCCATTTCACACACAACAATTAGAGAACGTGAGAAGAAGCCAAAAGCAGATCCAGAGGAGCATATGAAGCTATCTTCAAGGGAGAAATCACTCCCCTGCGATAAGCATTAGCATTATATCTTTTCTTTACTTTCGATTCATGTATTTCGTAACCTTAAACACTGAATTGATTTGTATGGTTAATATACCGGCTAAGAACCTTTTGGTGCTGGCCCAGTTATGATTCCTTAATTGTTTTGTTTGCATTTACATTTCTTCCGTATAATTATTTTTAAGTGTATGCATGCATAGTTTATTGGTAGCTACCCTTGTTTCGGTAGTTTTGAATGGCGGTAGAGGCTAGATGTTTAGGAGATATGACCAACTGACCCTAAGTGAGTAGACTGAGACGGGAATGGTAAGATATGACCAACTGACAAACCTTTCTACTTGTGCGATTTGACCAACTGATCACCTACCGTTTGGATGAACTTAAGAATTAGGGGGTGAGTGTCTAAGATGCTAGCGCCCGGGCACTCACTATTATAAGCCTAGCATGTAGCGGAACTTAATAACTCGGCTTAGGGGACCAGGAACAACTGGACTTATGAGGGGACACCTGACTTCTCCAGTGGTGGCATCTTTGCTGATAGGTTAGGGCAAACTGACCAAATGTTGTCCTCTCGACTTTGACCCCACCTGAAGTAATTGGAAGTAATTAGACGTAAACATTACTAGTTAGGATGAGTAACTAGGTTAGCACCACCCTCCTCTATTGATCACATCTTTGCCTTTATTTGCTTTAGTAGTTAATTAATTAATTTGATATCAAAACCATCTAAAAATCTGTGACACCTAGACTTAGTATTAATCCACATACATAGCTCTTGGGACGACCTCGGTTTTACCGAATACTACACTACACACGACCGGTTACACTGCCCGTTAGTGCATTAGGGTAGACCATAGGTATAACGAGACATTATAAATATTAAAACCTGGTCAGTAAAACTTGCATCAAGTTTTTGGCGCCGGTGACGGAGAGTTATATTAGGATTGCTATTAAGTCTTTTATTTTAAAATTTTCTCAAATTCTCACGATCACTTTTCAAGTTCAGGTACTATGGAAGTTGTTAACATTGATGACCTCACTCTCGAGGAATATTTGGCGTTGACAAGAGAAGAACAAGGGTCGGGGCTCATAAGACCGGTAATTTGAGCTTATTTCCGTTTCAAAATTAAAGACCAATTTATGAGGGAGCTTCGTGCTAACCCTTTTTTAGGAAACAGGGACGAAGATGCGTATGAGCACGTTAAAAATGTCTTATACATCGCAAGCCTTTTCAACATTCCAGGTGTGTCTCATGACGCTGGTATGCGTAGGGTTTTCCCCATGACTCTTACTGGGGCTGCCAGAAGATGGATCGAAAGATTGCACGCTAGGGCAGTTAATACTTGGGCTCTACTAAAGAAGCACTTCATCCAGAGGTATTACCCCCCGTCAAAGATTTCTAACCAGCTCTTGGAAATCCATAATTTCAAGCAAGAACACGATGAAACATTGTATCAAGCCTGGGATAGATACAACGAAATCCTTTACAAATGTCCTACACATGATCTGAACAACCAGCAAAAGGTCAACATCTTCTATAAGGGAATCAACGTGACTACAAGACAGATGCTGGACTATCATGGACCGATCCCGAACATGACCCCTACTTTAGCAATTAAAGCCATTCAAAAAATTGCTGATCATTCCCAAAAATGGCACGATGGAGGAAACAAACAAAACCAAGGCGGAAGTTTTGACAGAATTGCAGCCATCACTAGCAAAATTGAAAATCTAAGTCGAGATATGCTAAAAATCAAAGAAACCGTTCATGCTATCCAAGTGGGTTGTGAAAGCTGTGGAGGAGGACATCTCACCAAGAATTGTCCTCACAACAACAATGAAAATATAATCGAAGAGGCTAAATATGGAGAAAATCGACCGTTTTACGGAGATAATCATAATAGTAATGGTTTTCGTGGAGGATCTGCTGGAAACTACAATCGTGGGCCTTATGGAGAAAGAAAGCCCAACCTTGAAGAGTCAATAAACAAATTCCTGGAAAGTTCAGCCCAAAGACAAATGGAACAAGATAAATGGCTAAAAGAATTCCAGGAAAACACTGACAGAAGTCTTTCCAATCACGACACAACCCTAAAAAACCTTGAAACCATGGTGGAAAAACTTAGTGAGAAGGTAAGGAAGAATAACACTAAACCGGAAGGAACAAAACCCACAATGGAATGTAAGGTCATTTTTGCTGATGATAACTCGAAGATACAAGCTAATTCTCACACCGAAGATTCGGATTCTAGTGAAAATTCTGGCGACATATTGGAGTTACGCCGTAACCTGTCTGAAGAGTTACGGCGTAACTATGTTTTTGACAGCGATCATGGGATTATGAAAGATGTCGATAAGGATGACTCAAACGAGTTACGCCGTAACCAAACATCACAGTTATGGTGTAACCTGGACATGAGCAATGACAAGTCTACCAATGTTGACGACTCTAAAAGGAAGAATCATTGGTGTAAGGCTATTGCAATTGATGATGGAGAGTGTTACCACCTATGGGCCTCTTGCGATCCTCGGAAGGCCTGCGATGGAGGAGTTGATAAGGAGAGGGTTAATGATGACAGATACATGTGGACTACACTTAACGATGAAGAAAGATTACCCAAATTCTCGATTAACGAAGTGGAAGGACCACCTATCAATCATTGTTGCAGACCATTACTAATCACGGAAGATGAATTCACACAAGCATGGCCGACTTGCAACCCCTTTCGTGAGTATTGCAACGGAGGGGGAAATGTGAAGAACGAAGTTTGGATATGCCCACACGAATTAGGAAGACATGACGTTGATTTTAGGGACCTATCATTCAAAGACTGGTACTCAGTAAGGTTCGGTGACGCAATAATTAATTCAGTTTTGTTAACAAATTTAGAGCTCAAATATGAAAAACATATTCTTCAAGGAAAGACCATTAAACCTCTCAACGATATTCCTTCTTGCAATAATGATGACGCAGGATCTCGAAGTCATTGGTGTGAGCAAATTAAAACCACTGACAGAAATTTTTAGGCATCCTGCAACCCTTTTGACTATGAATGTGATGGAGGAAGCATCATTGAGAGAGCTGGGGAAGACAAGTTCCTATGGACCTCGACTAATGACTCAGAAAGAACATAATTGCCTTGGCCAGACGATTTAGGATTTGACAATTGGGTCATAATCAAATACGGAAAAATAGACGCGCTAACTAAGGAGAAAATCTGGAATTGATGTATGAGCAAAGATGAACCAAACAACCAAGTTCCAAATGAAGAATCAGATAATGACACCAAGGATTCATCGAGGAAGGAATAAGAGGAATGCAAACAAGTGCTAGTTGAAAATTTACTCAAAGATACCGATTCCGACGATGATGATTTTGATTACCTAGAGCTACAAGGTGAAGATGGGTTCGTTGACCCCGATGATGAAGCACATGAGAAAAGGAAGTGCAAACTCCTTGGGATTCCATATAAGAGGCCACCCCCAATTATTGCTGAAAAATATGAGTTTACTAGATACCACTTGGGGTCGGAGGAAAAATTTTGCAAAATTCGAAAGATTGAGACTAAAGAATACCTCCGCACTGCCACAAATGTCGCTTGGGTCAGACATAACTTAATGAAGGACATGGAGGAAGTTGGCCAAGTCCAAAGGCCGCCATAAAGCCCCAAGGCTCTGAGTCTAACTTAAAGACTCGTAAATATCCCTTTTATTTGTTTTATTTCCATTTCTGTTGAGTTTTGTGTTTTTAACCATTTTTGCAGGAAACGAAGAAAAGTTGCTGCAGCAGCATGCTGATATGACCAGAGTTACGGCGTAACTTATTCTCATGGTTACGCCGTAACAGGCCCCTTGCAGCAGAACTTCAGATGCATTACCAATTACGGGGTAATCCTATCTCAGAGGTTACGCCGTAGCTACACTTTTGCAGCGTATGCCAGGTTTTGCCTAGTTACGGCGTAACTCCTTATAGAGTTACGACGTAACTATCCTCTGCATTACTTTTTTTTATTTTATTTTAAACACAATAACCTTGTATTAGTATCTTAAATGAACTTTGTGGGTGTGTTCCGTGTAAACCCTCACAAGACTTCACTCGTCCACTTGGGACACCAAGTGGTTTAAAAGGCTTGTTGCATATACTAAATGCAACCATGATTCCTACGAAAGTGAGTTAGGTTTGTTTTTCATTTTTCATTTTTTCTTTATTAGAATTATGCTTGTCGGTAGTGTGATTTCAGGGATTGAAGTTTGCTCGTGGATGCTTATACGAAGGCACGACTCTTTTTCGTGGGCCTTCTTTCTTTTTGGAGCAAATTTCAGGGAAGTTCTCGCTCTAATTCTACTTTTCTCTTTACCTTTATTTAACGCTTAGTACAAAAGGGACTTTGTACAATTCAAGTGGTGGGACGGGAGTAGAATTGTCTCTTGAACTTTATTTTGCCCTCGTTTTTCTAGTTTATTTTGAAAAATTAGGCCATTCTAAAATTTTTGACATGTTTTTCGTAACCTAACTAGATTAGACCTTAGCCGAGCACATACAACCCTTGATATTATATGGTGAGATTAGCCTTATCCGTTTCCAAAACTTTACCCCAAATCCACCAAATTATGAGTGTGCCGGTAGCTTGTAAACTTTAGAACTTGGCCTTTGCATCATTTCGAGACCATAGACGATGTATGTTGAGTTAGCTCGATGTATTTGGACTTTTCAGTTTAAGAAGGCAGTATTATAGGATTATCACCCAAATAGCCTACCATTGTGTGTCTATCGACTAGTCACCTCGACTTCTCGACCCCCATGTGAAACCCTTTTGTTGCACTCACCTTTAGTGCAAGATACCCCTAGATACACCCATCTGAGCCATTCCTTTTATTTTGTTAACCCAATATATTGTTTCGTTACACCTATACACCTTAGCCTACCTTGTAGTCTTTATTTGTGATTGGGAAGTCATCATTTGCCTAAGTTCAAGGTTCAAGTGGAAAGGTTCGGGAATCACGCTTTCGTCGACGACATATTTTTAAAGACCATTGAAGACCCCCCGAATTCCCATTGTTCATCTCAAGTGGGGGATGTTATGTTTATGTTTATATATATATATATATATATATATATATATATATATATATATATATATATATATATATATATATATATATATATATATATATATATATATATATAGGGTAGGGTTAAAATGAAAAGAATGAGAAGGCATGTGGAGGTGACATGTGTCACCTTTGCCACATCACCATGTCATGTCATGTGACATGTGTCACCCCCACCCCCACCCCCCCCCCCTCGCAAAAAAAATTTTTGGGCAAATTTTTTTTTTTCCCGCCAAAATTTATTATTGCATCACAGTTATAAAAATACTGCATCACAATCATAATTGTGATGCAGTAACTTATAATCTTAATGCACTAAAGTCATGATTATGATGCAGTAACTTTATAACCGTAATGCAGTAACTTATAACCTTAATGCACTAATAAGTTTTGGTGCATCTTTATTATAAGTTACTGCATCATAGTTAATAGTTAAGTGTATCAAGTATGATGCACTAAAATCAAGGTTATAACCTTAATGCACTAAAATCGTGATTGTGACGCAGTAACTTTATAACTGTGATGCAGTAAGTTATAACCTTAATGCACTAAAATCATGATTGTGATGCAGTAAAAAATTTTGGCGGAAATTTTTGGCTAAAAAAAATTTGTGCCCAAAAAAAATTTTTTTTTTGCGGGAAAAAAAATTTTTCGGCGGGGTGGGGGGTGGGGTATGGTGATGTGGCAAAGGTGACACATGTCACCTCCACATGCCTTCTCATTCTTTTCATTCTAAGAAACTTTTCATAATAAACAAAACCTATATATATATATATATATATATATATATATATATATATATATATATATATATATATATATATATATATATATATATATATATATATATGTATATATTAGTTATGTTATTCAGTTTATTGTAAAGTGCAATGTTATAAGCACTATGTTATGAGCTTTATATAGATTTAGTATCGAGGAGGCCACCTCGGCCACATTTGAAGATTTGAGTTGCTAATTGCGCCAACAGTTGAAGAAAAGGTGGTGTGCCCATCATGACGTCCTCTAATGACACATCTACCTAGTACATCATGATCCGGTTTCTTAACTTCAAAGCTTGAACTTTGGGCGAACGGTAAGTGGTGATGACTTGGTTATAGATTTAGACTATCGTATTTTACACCACTTATATATCCCATGTCTTATCCTACCCTTTAGTCATGAAGCGTGTCTAGGTGTTGCAGCGAGCAATCTTTGGTGTCTTAGCCATGGATTTGGTCATGTATCATTGATTTTGTCCACTTCGCCGTGACATGCTAGTAATGACAAATCACCCTTAACCTTGTCGTGTCAACCCATATTGCCTTCGAGAATTGTTTAGCCCTTAACTCTAGTGGTGGAGATTTGTGTAACCGCCAAGCTTATGATAGAATACATGCTATGACTGTGCGATTGAGTGATCACCCCGAAATTGACACTTAGAATAGTTGAGAGATTTGAGTGTTTCGTTCCCATTTCGTGAGGTGTTCGGCTTTATTTTATTCTAGCATAATGGATTTGTAAACTTATATTTTCCAGGTAATGGGAGATATCTTTTTAGGAATCTTTCTAATAAGGTCTACTTGAGGGCAAGTAGAGTTCAAGTGGGGGGATATTTGATAACATCAAATTATCTTGAATATTTAGAGTCAATTTCCCCCGATAATGCTTATAATTTATATCGTTTATATGGATTTATGCTTGTTTTCCGTTATATTCCACTTTCAGGTAAATTACGAGCATTGGAGCTAAAGAGACGCGGAATTGGAGAGTTATTAAAGATTTATCATAGTATTCTCACTTTAAAGAAGTTACGGCGTAACTCATCTCTCACATTACGCCGTAACTAAAGCGTGACTCAGAAAAACCAACTTATCATAAGATTACGGCGTAACTCTCCCAAAGATTATGACGTAACCATATTAGGTCAAATGAGGTTCCGCGCCGCTGATAATTACGCCGTAACTCATGCATCAACTACGGCGTAACCAAGATTTATTGAAGATACGGTGTAACCCCTTCTAAGGTTATGCCATAACCAGCAGATCTAGTGCAATTTACGAAGAAGTTATATGTTACGGCGTAACTATTTTATTAGTTACGCCGTAACCAAGATATGGCCTATAAATACCCTACGATTTCAAGCATTTCAAAGCATCCCATTTCACACACAACAGTCAGAGAACGTGAGAAGAAGCCAAAGGCAGATCTAGAGGAGCATACGGAGCTATTTCCAAGGGAGAAATCACTCCCCTACGATAAGCATTAGCATTTTATATTTTCTTTACTTTCGATTCATGTATTTCGTAACGTTAAATATTGAATTGATTTGTATGGTTGATATGAGCGGCTAAGCACCTCTTGGTGCTGGCCTAGTTATGATTCCTTAATTGTTTTGTTTGCGTTTACATAACTTTCGTATAATTATTTCTAAGTGTATGCATGCATAGTTTATTGGTAGCTACCCTTGTTTCGGTAGTTTTGAATGGCTGTAGAGGCTAGTTGCTTAGGAGATATGACCAACTGACCCTAAATGAGTAGACTGAGACGGGAAGGGTAAGATATGACCAACTGACGACCCTTTCTACTTGTGCGATTTGACCAACTGATCACCTACCGTTTGGATGAACTTAAGAATTAGGGGGTGAGTGTCTAAGATGCTAGCGCCCGGGTACTCACTATTATAAGTCTAGCATGTAGCGGAACTTAATGACTCGGCTTAGGGGACCAGGAACAACTGGACTTATAAGGGGACAGTGGTGGCATCGTTGCTGATAGGTTAGGGCGAACTGACCAAATGTTGTCCTCTCGACTTTGACCCCACCTGAAGTAATTGGAAGTAATTAGACGTAAAAATTACTAGTTAGGATGAGTAACTAGGCTAGCACCACTCTCCTCTATTGATCACAACTTTTCCTTTATTTGCGTTAGTAGTTAATTAACTAATTTGATATCAAAACCATATTAAAATATGTGCGATTTGACCAACTGATCACCTACCGAATACTACACTACACACGACCGGGTACACTGCCCGTTAGTGCATTAGGGTAGACCATATATATAACGAGACATTATAAATATTAAAACCTGGTCAGTAAAACCTGCATCAAGTTTTTGGCGCAGCTGCCGGAGAGTTATATTAGGATTGCTATTAAGTCTTTCATTTTAAAATTTTCTCAAATTCTCACGATCACTTTTCAAGTTTCAGGTACTATGGAAGTTGTTAACATTGATGACCTCACTCTCGAGGAATATTTGGCATTGACAAGAGAAGAACAAGGGTCGGGGCTCATAAGACCGTTAATTTGAGCTTATGTCCGTTTCAAAATTAAAGACCAATTTATGAGGGAGCTTCGTGCAAACCCTTTTTCAGGAAACAGGGAAGAAGATGCGTATGAGCACGTTGAAAATGTCTTATACATCGCAAGCCTTTTTCGACATTCCTTGTGTGTCTCATGACGCTGTTATGCTTAGGGTGTTCCCCATGACTCTTACTAGGGCTGCCAAAAGATGGATCGAAAGATTGCCCGCCGCGGCAGTTAATACTTGGGCACTACTAAAGAAGCACTTCATCCAGAGGTATTGCCCTCCGTCAAAGATTTCTAACCAGCTCTTGGAAATCCATAATTTCAAGCAAGAAGACGATGAAACGTTGTATCAAGCCTGGATAGATACAACGATCTCCTTTACAAATGTCCTACACATGATCTGAACAACCAGCAAAAGGTCAACATCTTCTACAAGGGAATCAACGTGACTACAAGACAGATGTTGGACTATCAAGGACCGATCCCGAACATGACCCCAACTTAAGCAATTGAAGCCATTCGAAAAATGGCTGATCATTCCCAAAAATCGCACGATGGAGGAAACAAAAGAAACCAAGGCGGAAGTTTTGACGGAATTGCAGCCATCGCTAGCAAAATTGAAAATCTAAGTCGAGATATGCTAAAAATCAGAGAAATCGTTCATGCTATCCAAGTGGGTTGTGAAAGCTGTGGGGGAGGACATCTCACCAAGAATTGTCCTCACAACAACAATGAAAATATAATCGAAGAGGCTAAATATAGAGAAAATCGATCGTTTTACAGAGATAATCATAATAGTAATGGTTTTCATGGAGGATCTGCTGGAAACTACAATCGTGCGCCTTATGGAGAAAGAAATCCCAACCTTGAAGAGTCAATAAACAAATTCCTTGAAAGTTCAGCCCAGAGACAAAAGGAACAAGATGAATGGCTAAAAGAATTCCAGGAAAACACTGACAAAAGTCTTTCCAATCACGACACAACCCTAAAAAACATTGAAACCATGGTGGAAAAGCTTAGTGAGAAGGTAAGGAAGAATAACACTAAACCGGAAGGAACAAAACCCATAATGGAATGTAAGGTCATTTTTTTTGATGATAACTCGAAGATAAAAGCTAATTCTCACACCGAAGATTCGAATTCTAGTTAAAATTCCGGTGACAGATTGGAGTTACGCCGGAACATAGTGCTTATAACATTGCACTAAATAACATAAAAAATAAACAATAAATACATTCTTTTATAACTAAATAAATACATAAACATCCCCCACTTAAGATGAGCATATATGGAGAATATGGGGGTCTTCGATGATCTTCAGATGTAAGTCTTTGAAGAAAGCGTGATTTCCGAACCTCTCTACTTAAACCTTGAACTTGGGCAAACAGTGACTTCCCGACCACAAATTAAGACTACACGGTAGGCTAAGGCGAATGGGTGTAACAAAACAAACATAATAAGGGTAATAAATGAAAGGAATGGCTCTGAAGGGTGTATCTAAGGGCATCTTGCACTAAAGGTGAGTGCAACAAAAGCGATTAACATGGGGGTCGAAGAGTCGAGGTGACAAATAGATAGAGACACAAACATAGGCTATTTGAGTGATAACCCAAAAAATATTGCCTTCTCAAATTGATTATTCCACATATATTAAGCTAACTCAACATACCTCGTTTATGGTATCGAAATAATGCAAAGGCCAAGTTCTAAAGTTTATAAGCTACCGGCATACTCATAATTTGGTGGATTTGGGTAAATAAGTGGTAACATATAAGGCTAATCTCACCATGGAATATCAAAGGTTATAATGTGCTCGACTAAGGTCTAATCTAGTTAGGTTAAGAAAAACATGTCAAAATTTTTCAAAATAAACTAGAAAAATAAGGGCAATTAAGTTCAAGTAATAATTCTACTCCCGTCCCCCCACTTGAGATGTACAAAGTACCTTTTGTACTAAACATTAAATAAAGGTGAGGAGAAAGTAGAATTAGAGCGGGAACTTCCCTGAAATTCGCTCCTAAAAAAGAAAGAAGGCCCACGAAGAAAATCGTGCCTTCGTAAAGTATCCATGAGCAAACTTTGATCCCTGAAATCACAACTAACCAACAAGCATAATTCTAAAAAGAAAAACAGAAACAAAAAAAAACCTAACTCACTTTCGTAGGAATCACGGTTGCATTTAGCATATGCAACAAGCCTTTTAAACCACTTGGTATCCTAAGTGGATGAGTGTAGTCTCGTGAGGGCTTATAGCGAACATACCCAAAAAGTTCATTTAGAACTAATACAAGGTTATCGTGCTAATATTGAAAAATTTTAAAGCTGCAGGATGAATTACGGCGTAACCTTAAGAATGAGTTACGCCGTAATTTGGTTAAAGTTGGAATTCGTTTACAGAAGACTATTACGGCGTAATAAGGGATGGAAATTACGTCGTATTGGTTGAAAACCTAGAGTGAAACAACTACTGAAGAACGGTTGCGGCGTAACAATAGAGAAAGTTACGCCGTAACTTGATAACATGACATAATCAGGTCCCCATTTTAATCGCCATGTATTATTCTCCAATTCCTGCAAAAATGTTAAAAGCACAAAATCCAACAATAAAAATGAAAAGAAAACAAAAAGGAAAGGGATACTTCAGGTTGTCTCCCGAAAGAGCACTTTTCTTTATTACCAAGTCTTTAAGTTAGACTTGAAGCCATGGGGCTCAGAGTGATTATTGGTCATTTCATGGAGGAAGCATTCTCTACGTTGAATCCACTCGATGAGTGTTTCGTCCTTCTTATATTCATCCCCAAGTTTTAGGCACCCCATGTAAAAATTCTTTATCTTTTGATGCGGGTGTTTAAACCCGTTTACTTTATCCTCCTCGCTTATATCAAGAAGCGGTCGGGCATGGCTTAACTGACTCTTGGTCCACTTTTTGAAATTCGGAATGGTTCTTGGAATTTTAAAATAGTTTTATCCCTGCCAATTTTTAACCAAACAACCCCCTTTTCAGCATCCCCGTCTAATCCAGATATATTCTTGAAAGGCTTTCCCAAAATTACATCGGGGACTCCATACTCTACAAATTCACTAATGTCATCTAACACTACGAAGTCGGCCAAAAAGGTATGCATCCCGACGAAAACATGAACATTAGTTGCGATCCCAAGCAAATTATTCCCTTTATATTCCAACTCTTTCATCATAATTTGGTTGTAACATTCTTTTGACTGATACTCACTGGAGAATTCATGTAAAAAAAGGATGGAAATCGGTGAACCCTATTTTGCACGAGATTTGAAGGTTATAGGGGTTTTGATGATGTATCCGAGTTCACATCTCAAAGAACATTGGTTGGTCCGATGGTGAAAACGTTTCTTCATGATTGTTGTGCCAGGGGTTCATGTCAATGTCGCTAGAAAAGTCATCGGGACTAATTCCCAATCTCTCCTCCTCTTCTTCATAGTCAATGAACATGTCAAAATCTTTTCCTGAAGAAAAATCGTTATGTTTTGAAGGAGTTTTAGGAGCTTCATTCAAAAATTCTTCCAATACATCACCCAAATCACCGTTATGATCGACCACACAAACCTTTTTTGGGATAGACAAAAGTTCATTTGCCCTGAAATTAATAACTTCTCTGTTAGCTTCTAATGTCATTTTCCGAGCAAAAACATCAACCTTTGTGTAAGCAGTTGCAAGCATGGGTCTCCCTAGAATAATTGTAATCCGGTTTTCTTCAGCAATATCCAAGATAACAAAGTCCGCTGGGAAAAGAAACTTGATAATTTTCACTAAGACGTTCTCTACAATCCCCTTAGGGCGACTGCATGGACTTATCCGGCATCTCAATGTCCATTTTGACCAGCTTGAGAATCCCAACTCCCATACGTAAAAACATCGAATGGGGCATGATACTAATACTGGCTTCCAAATCATCCAAAGCATTACAGATGTTGAGATTGCCAATTAAGCAAGGGAGAGTAAAACATCCCGGGTCTTTTTCCTTATGTGGCAATTTATTCCTTAAATTTACCGAACACCGAGCATTTAGTTGAACCGAAACTGTCTCTTCAAGTTTACTCTTCTCATCACTTAATTCCCACAAAATTTGAATTTCAATAGTTTTAATGGAATTAATTAATGGTAAATTTATCGGAAGAGCCCCTAGATCTTGAAGCATGAGTTTTTCATTGTTGAGCCTCCTTTTGACCTTCTCGGAGAAGGTAGTTGGTTCCACATAAACTGCCTCAATTGTCACTGAGTTGATAATTTCTTCATCACGTTTATCCAAATAATCAGTAATGGCCTTAGAGCACAAGTCCACTTTCTTCTCTAAGCTTTTGATTCGGTCATCGTGAATCTTAAGGGAGGATATTGTGCTATTAACAAATTCCCTCATCATCTTCTCCTCCCTTTCATCTATTTTTTTTATTCCTCAATGTGTTCAAGAATCACTTCTTCCAAGTCAATTCTCACCTTGGTTTCAACTAAACTTTTCACTTCTTCTGTCCTAAGAACTTCATCTTCTTTAGCCCTCTCTAGTCTTCTTTTCTCTAATTTTGTCCCATAATCATCTCCCTTTTGGTCATAGTTTTCATTACCTTGTGCTGGAAATTATCCTTAGTTCCATAACATGTTTCCACATGCCATTTGTGGCAGTGATCAGTTGTCCGTCGAATAGATTCCAAAGCTTGGTCAGGCGTCATTTCCAGAATGGGTCTTTATAAATCAAGAATCTGGAAGGTCTCGATATTAATACCCCTATAAAAATGTAGACAATCTAATGCTTGTTAAGGTCATGTGTAGGACAACGGTAGAGAAGCTCATTGTATCTCTCCCATGCCTAATATAGTGTTTTTTCCCTTTCTTGAACGAACCTATAGATGTCACCGAGAAGCTTAACGATTTTCGACGGTGGGCAGAATTGTTGCACAAACTCTTTTGTGAGACGATCCTATGTTCCCTTACATTCGGCAGGGAGTTTATCAAACCACCTTTTAGCTATTCCAGTAAGAGTCATAGAGAATACTTTCACCATGATGGAGTACCTTGAAATATTTCGGATGCCAAAAAGAGAAGAAAAATAAAGCACTTCCTCAACATGCTCTTGCACATCTTCATTCTTATCTCCTGAAAATTGTAAATCATGCAATTCCTGGATGAACTGACCTGGGATAGAGAATTCCTCGATTTCAGGGTTTTGTGTGAAAGTCCTTTGACAGTTCATGTTTGTTCTTTCCAGATATTGTTCCATTGTTAGCCCGTCAATACTAATCTCCTCAATTGCTTCGGGCTCAGAATCAGACTGATCAGACTCATAAAATGAGAAGATATTATGGATTGGAATAGGAGAGTAGTCTCTTCTTGTCCGGAATTGTCTTTCCGGATTATCGAACGGAGTGGCCAGGAATGGTTTAGAACTTCGAGTTTTGAATCCTAACATGACAAAAGAAAAAGAAAATTAAATAAAAATAGACTTAATAAAAATCCTTATATAGCTCCCCGGCAGCGGCGCCAAAATTCTGATGCAGGTATTCCGACCAGGATTTAATATTTATAAGTCTCGTCTACCTAAGGTCTACCTAATGTACTAACAAGCAGTGAACCCGATCGTGCGTAGTATAGAAGGTGGTAAAGTCGAGGTCGTTCCCAAGAGCTATGTAGATGAGGATCCTATTAAGTCTAAGTGTCACTTGTTTTAAATGGTTTTAAGGTTGAAATGATTAATTAAACTAAATACAAGAAATAAATTGTGAAAAGTAAATTGTTGTGAACAATGGTGAGAAAATGTTCTAACCTAATTAATCATCATATCATGTAATGTCTATGTTTTCTTAATTACTTCCAATTGATTCAAGTGGGGGTTTAGGTCGCTAGGACAGCATTTGGTCAATTCGCCCTAACCTATCAACAAAGGTTCCTACCCGACATCTAGAGGTGGAAAAATATGCCCAAAAGCAAAAAGATGGGCTAAATGGGCACATTTTTAAAATATTTTGGCACATTTAGCCCCCTCCTGTTTTGGAAATGGGCACATATAGCCGATTGAAAACTTAAATGCGCACTAACGGGCACATTTTTTTCTCAATTGTAGAACATTACGATCATTTTAAAGAAATTTTTTTATATAATATATTTAAGTTTTTTTAATATAAATAAGATATTACGTTTAAGGAATTTATTTCCTCATTTTAAGTCTTTTATTAAGAGATTTGTATAACATGTGCCCGTTTGGCCCGTGCCCATTTAGCTCGTGCCCGTTTAAGCCCGTGCCCATTCTAGCCCGTGCCCGCCCGGCCCGCCTGTTTTGCCACCTCTACCGACATCAAAGGCCTACCCATTGGGGAGTCGAGGGTCTTGGTATGTGTGAAAACACATACATTTTCTTGATTAAAACCGGCCCAAAATAACCGAAAACGAGTCGTTAATGCCTAATATTTGCGTGTTTCTTGAGTTTATGCATGTGCAGGTCCGGATATGACAAAACAGACAAAATAAAGGCAAAACCGGAGAAAACCAAGCACGAGAATGAAAAGAGAGCAAAAGCCGCTGCCGGGATGCAGTTTTATGGGATTTGGATGCTCAAAGATATATTTTACGGAGTTCTAGTCAAGATTGGGAGTTTTCACATCGAACCCTTCACTTTCCCAAATTTACCCTCACTTTTACTAAAATTTCACAACACACCCTCAAAATTACCAAATAACCATATTTACCCCTCAACTCTTCCATATTTACCTCTTTTACCCTCATAAATCTCACTTACCCATTTATCCATTTTTACCCTTACCATTTCCTAAATTTCACAGAAAAAATAATCCTTATATTACAAATAATACCATTAATCCTTATACATCTTAAACCAAGTCCAAAAATAATTAAAAAAAAAAACCCCATCACCATCTGAACCCCTTCCAACCCCTTTCACCCTTTTATCTCCATCTGACCATTTTCATAACCTGATGAACCCCAACCAAGAAATCCCTTTGAACCCTTCTCCTTTTGACCCCCCTCATATCCACACTAGTCAACAATATAACTCCTCTGGTCAAACTATCTCTGGCGCCTAAAATTACCCAGTTACTGTTCACTATCTTCTACCTCTAATTACCCTGCTTTCCCAAATAATTAACCCAATGATTGGAGCTTCTAGAAGACTGACACATTCCTGAATGTGCACAGATGCCACGCTGGCAATCCGTGTGCACACAAGTGATGAAAACTGAACCAACGACTCAAATTAGTGCTTACAATTGAAGCTAAAAATCAAGGGAAAAGATTAAAAGTGGGATTGAAATCCAGAAGCTTCAGAAGGCACTGAAAACCCTAGCCTTTCATCTCAATTGTAGAGCTGTCCAATTTCTCATGCTTTAGAGGAATTTTGGCTAATTACTTTCTTGTCTTTTAATGTTTTTTAGCAGTTAATTAAAGTTGTAATTTCAGTTTTAAGGTGTAATCTCAAGTTTATTAATGCAATTTTCATTTTCAGTTAATTACTTGTCATTTAATATTAAAATTTACCAGTTTCATAATTTGTAGTTTCTGTTCATTGAAGCTCACATAAGCTCCAATAAGCTTATGTGAGTTTGTTTCTATCTAAAATTGTCTTAAATTCAAGTTTTGAAGAAAGTCAACAAAAGTCAACATTTTGAAGTCAAATTAGTTTTGTTTCATTTCTGTTTTTGAATTGTTGGTTGAGTAAGTTTTAAGTTTTTTTATCAATTTCAAACTAGTATAGTTCAGATTCCACTCAATTTTATAGTTTAATTTGCATTTTGGTATAATAAAGGAGTGTTTGGATCTATCAAGTTTTTAGAGTTTTAATAATTTTGGTTGGTTAAATCTGACTTCACTGAGTTTCTAAATTGTTTTTAAAGCTTTGTCAATAAAAGTTTTCAAGTTACAAGTCAGTTTTGAGGTTTTTAGACTATTTTATTAAATCTGTTCTACAATCTCATTTCTGTCCCAAAATGGTTTTTGTCAATTTTCAAATAGCTATTTGAGTCCTTTTAATTCGTTATAAAAAATTTTAAAAATTAAAAATAGCAATTTCACTATCTCTTTTAACTTCTCTCAAAAGGAAAAAAAAATAAAAAAATAAAAAATAAAAAAAAATCTTTAGGTAGCTTATTTAGTAGTCTAAAGTTGCTCATCTGCCCTTTGTTTCTGTTTTGCTGCGTCATGTCCTGCCCAAGTAAGCATTTTCCCAACTGCTTATTTGCTTATTTATTATGTTTCATTATTTGATTTTTGCCTCATTAGGTAGCCCATAGTATAGACTCATCTGTTTTTCATTTAGGTAGTCTCTAGTGCGTATTTAGATAGCTTATTTTGCCTTTAATAACTCCCACTTCTGCCCCCTTAACTGCTGCAATTGTAGATCTCATGTAGTGCTTATTTCATTTTCATGTTAGCTTATTGGAGTAATTTTAAAGTTAAATGTATTGTAGATCAGTTTAAATCCCTTTATAGCTTATTAGGTTCTTATCTTAGCTTATTTAGGTGCTATTTCCTAGTCTATGAGTGTTTGGATGTGCTTAGGTGCTTTGTTTTAGCTTATTATTGAATCAGTTAGTTTCTGTTTATTACTGTCTTTTCATTTGTAAGTTTTTCATAAAAAGTAATTAGTTATAGCTTATTTTCAAATTAGTTGCCAAAAAAAATAAATAAATGAATAAATAATAATAATAATAATAATAATAATAATAATAATAATAATAATAATAATAATAATAATAATAATAATAATAATAATAATAATAATAATAATAATAATAATAATAATAATAATAATAATAATAATAATAATAATAATAAATTCGAAAATGTGACATAACCCAGATTCGAACCTGGATCTGTCACAGAATTTCCCGCGCCCAAAAACACAACCATCCAACCATTTGTTCTCCCTCATGTGCTGCGTGATATCATTGCATCAATAACTCTTTTATGGCATTTGTTTTTCTTTTAATAGCTTAATTTACAATTCGCTTATTAACTGCTTTTTATAAACAACTTTTTGAGATTTAGTATTTTTATTAGGATTAGAATAAATAAAAGTATTTTTCATAAAAATTTCATATTTTTCCAAAATGTTTAAATATTGTTAATAATTAATTTTTACGTTTTTAGTTTTTAAATCATAATAAATAAATAAAAAGTCAAAAAAATATTCCGTTTTTTTCCAAAATTTTATTTTATCGTATCTTACGTAGGAAAATTATATTTACTTTCTTAGGGTCATAATTTCATAACTTTTAGGTTTTAGGCTCGGGTTTTTCCCAAGCGCGCTCGTTTTACGTTTTTCTTACGTTTTGAGTTCTAAAAGCCTCGTTTTATCATTTTATATATTTTAAGAGTTAAAATTAGTTTACGTTTCATAAATTTAGCTTAGAATCCCTTAATTTGGTTTTAATTCGCGTTTTTAAATTCCCATAGTTGCATTTTAGGTTTAAAATTGCGTTCTGGGTTAAATTTGCTTTACGTAATTGTTTTATATGCTTAATTAGCTCGTTTTAGTTTATGTTTCATTATCGTAGTGTAGAATCCTATTATTTGACCTTTTTCCCATTCAAAACCACGTTATCGTGACTCGATCCATTCATCCTTCGCTAGGAGAATGACCCGGGAAATACTTATTGCCTTTGTATTTCTTCGAAAAATATCTATACTACGAATTGAATTATCAGGTCTCAAGCAACCTAAGCCAAGTCATTAAGTACCCTACATGCAAGATTCGAAATAATGAGTGCCCGGGAGCTAGCATCTTAGACACTCATCCCCTAATTCTTAAGTTCATCTATCCGAACGGTGATCCTTTGGTCAATTCACAAAAGATGGAAAGGTAGTCAGTTGGTCAATTCTTACTAGCCCCTTTTCTAACTACTTACTTAGGGTTAGTTGGTCAATTCTCCTAAGCAACTAGATACGACCGCACTTCAAAACTACCGAAGCTAGGGTAACTACCATCGAACTATACATGCATACACTAAAAACTATTTATAGAAGCATGAAAACACAAAAAATACAATCAAGTAATCATAACTAGGCTAGCACCAATGGTCCTTAGCCGAATTAAAAGATACAATAAATTCAATGTTTAACATAATTAAAGACATCAATTAAAGTAAAAGATAGTAGTGATCTTTAAAGCTTATCGATATGGTGTGATTCCTCCTTAGAGATGGCTCCATATGCTCCGTGTGATATACCCTTGGAACCATATTCACGTTCTATGCCTTTGAGTTGTGAGTGAATGACGTGAAATGCAGATTTTAGGTCTTGTATTTATAGGCCCGATCACAGTTACGGCGTAACTTAAGTTGAGAGTTATGCCGTAACTTAATTATCTTCTAAACAGAAGGCTCGTAAAGGTGACTACGATGTAACAAAAGGAATAGTTACGCCATAAGTGCAGCTCCGCCGTAGTGTTGATGAGAGTTACGCCATAACTAATACGTCCTCTTCACAGAAGGTTGTTACGTCGTAATGCTTGTGAGAATGTTACGGCTTAGTTTATGGAGGCGCGAAATACTTCATGACCTAGATGACTATGGCGTAACTTTAGTGGAGAGTTACGCCATAACTGCAGTTGAGTAGGTCTTCTGTGACAAAATCCCAGCTACGGCGTAATTGAGAACATCAGTTACGTCATACCTTCTTCATTAATAGCATACCATGATAAAACCGTTAGGAAAATCTCCAAATCCGCGTCTCTAAGCTCCAATGCTCATATTTTACCTGGAAGTGAAATATAAAGGAATACGAGCATAAATCCATATAAATGACATAAAATATGAGCATAACCGGGGGAAATTGACACTAAAAAGTTAGGACTATTTGATGTTATCAGAACGTAAAATTGAAATTCCCTTTTTCTACGTAATTAATTACTCCAAGTGTTTTCATCTTTTCAATTCGGGTCAAATAGTGTTATTAAAATAAAACGTCAAGTGTAGGGATGCTCCTATAAATCCCTTTACATTGATGTTATCTTGGAGGATCGTAGGGTAAGAATGTAAAAAAAAAAAAAAAAAAAAAAAAAACAAAAAAAAAAAAAAAAAAAAAAAAAAAAATACTACTATCTTACATTTATTTTTTATGTTTTATGTTTATGTTTTGAATTTGATCCAAGTTATTAGTTAGTGTTAGTGAGTCGAGTTTTAGATTAGCAATGTCGCGTTTACATGCATCTAACTTAGATTTTTGACTTGCCACCATTAAAAATTCCCCATATCCAACAAAATCCTTTTATTCCCAACCCGAAGCCTAACATTATAACCCTTTGTAAAGACCTCTTTGATAGTTATTTCTAGGTGCTTACGCCAAAGCGGTGGAGGTTTGATCTAATATCAAGCCTATTGTAATCTATGTACTATGACAGGTAGAAAGTGTTTATTTTCCATTTTCTTACATGTTATATTTCATATACACCCGAGAGATGAGAGAATCTAAACAAAAATTGTGAGGTGCTCGTGTATAATTTCGGTGCTTGTTTTGACTATTGTGGCACTTGTACCTGTTGTAGATTGATTTTATAAAAATGTTAAATGACCCCTAACTCATAAATTGATTAGCCAAAAGCACATTTGCTTGAGGACAAGCAAATTCTAAGTGTAGGGATATTTGATAAGGATTTAAAACATACGTTTATAGAGGGTCATTTAAGCCCTAAATCGTTGCATTTTATATCCGTTACTGCTTAAAATCGTTCCTTTTCATATTTTAGGTCATTTGGAAGCAAAATGCTGGAATGAAGCATTTTTGGACGAAAAGGAACGAAAACATGAAGAAAATGGCAAAGTCAAGAAAACAAGGCAAAATTAAAAGCCCAGACGGCGTCCCAACCTCAAGGGCGACGCCGTCACTTACAACGTGGTCAAAACTTTCTAAAGCGATGGCTCAGGTCATTTCTTGATCTTAACAAGTGACAGTGTCACATGTATTTCCACAAGGCCGTAACGCTATCTTTCTACATCAGACGACCAAAGTTTTCTCAAGACGACGTCTAGTACAATCCAGACGGCGTCACAAGCTCCATACTGACGCTGTCCGAGTAATGACTTGGCAAAGACGAAACCCTAATGACAGCGATCAGACAACGTCACCAGCAAAAGGCGACGCCGTCGCAGATGTAAAATCTATAATAGACCTCGAATTTTCTGCATTTAAGTGTTATTTTTGGAAAGCAAACCCTAGTTTGTTTTTAGTCCGACTTGGACAGTACCTTAGGGTTCTAAACACTCTTTAATACTTCAAGATAAGTTTGTTTATCCTATCTATCACCATGTTTAATCTATGTTTGATTGTTTGCTTGTGTTCTTACTTATCTATCATGTGTAACTAAATTAATTAGTGTTTGCTTAGATCCAATGAAATCTAGTTATTAATTATTGTTAGGTTGTCTCTGTTTTTAATTGGTTGTCACGCTAGATTAAGGAAAACTTGCTTCTTCTTTCATTGTTGCGAGCTTGAACGTCCTACATAGCGATTATTAGCCTTAGAGTGCACTATTAGGCTCCCGTTGTGTTTATTGCGTGAGTTGTAGCTTGAGGATAATAGGATATTCGGGGGAGATACATCGGTACCTGGCGATTCCGGGTGTTCTAGAGGAGATTTACAACTCATAGAATTGGGGAATTTTGCACCGCCCTATGACTAAAACATGGAATACAACGCATCAATTAGGCAAGGATGTGACAATTCAACTGACCAATAAAAGATAAATATGGAGTAAAAAAATCCAAGTAAACTCGTTTTTAATTATCATAAGAATACTATCTTACAATCCATAATTTTTATTTTATTTATTAGTAATTAGTTTTTATTTAATTTGTTTAGTAGTTTAATTGGTATAATACCAAAACCTCTACTCCTTCAAACCCGAGATTTTACTTGATTTCACATAAAACATAGAAAAAGACTAAAAATAGTCACCTTTACCCTTGCCTTTTCTTCATACATCTCGTCTAGCATCTCTATTCCCCTAGAGAACGATCAACCCCCTGGGCTTACCCATACTACACTGTAACGATTAGGTACACTGCCTAGTGGGTTGTAAAGCTTGCTCTTGAAAAGGAAGTCTTTCTACCCCGAACCATGCATCAGTCATCCTCTAAGAGCTTACTTAAAAGATCATCATGGATGATCTTACCTATATTTACTTTAGTCCATGTGAGGAGACTTAAAGTTATCAATTGTTGACTATGACTAGTACTACCTCCGTCCCATATTAAATGTCCATTTGAACTTTCAAAGTCTTTTATCATTAACTTAGACCTTAAATATTTATCTTTTTGTTATATAACACTTGATGCAAAATATATGAATGAATTGAGTTTTAAATGTATTTACGTTGATATAATTTTCATCAAGTATTATATAACACAAACAAAAATATTTAGAGTCAAAATTGAAGAAAAAAGACTCCAAAAGTCAAAAGTGGACATTTAATATGGGACGGAGGGAGTACTTGAATAGTTCTCACCCAAAACCTAAATGACAAAATTTAGAAGGATTCTCCAAGTTGGTGAGAACTATGTTTTGTTAAGGGGTTTCCTGCTAACAAGCTCCCTAGAACTAAATGTAGAGAAATTTAAAGAGTGGAGACCTAATCTTGCAAGTTCAGTCTCTACCTCTTCAGGAGTAGGGTTTGGAATATAGTTAGTTGAGTTGTCAAATCCTGCCAATGTGACAAAATCATCATAACCAGAGGAATGAGGTTTAGACCTTTCCTTGACTATGAAGTTTATTTTGGACTTGTTCTCAGTATCAACTTCCACACTAGCAATCTACTAAAACTCTCGAAGATAATTTTGGTACAAAATTGTTAGGGATTTTGTAAAGGCTTGTGCCAAGAAGTAGTTTTTCAAATATCTTGCAATTTTTATGTAATGAGAATGCTTCTTGGGAAATTCATAACAGGCTATGGCATTGTTTCCCATGATCTCCACTGCGTCTATTTTAAATTTTTTGACCATAGGAGATTTTTGAAGGTTAGAAACGCTTGTGGAAGATGCCATTTGAAATCTTTTAAGTTTGTTTTTAAAACACACTTAAAGTTCTGAAAAAAATATTGGTGTTTTAAGGTTTGGTTGTTAGGGTTCTCAAAGAAAAAAACACTTAGAATTTTTACAAACAGTTTGAGAAAATTTTGCAAGAGTTTCATTAATATTTTGAATTTTTGTGTGTGTGTTTGGTTTTCTAGGGGTATTTACAGAGAAGGAAGGCAAGGCAGTTTAGCGAATTTGAAAAGTTTGTATTTTAGTTTTCAAAATTGAATTGATATCCGCATAACTGCACTATTCTATAAAAAAAACTGTGGCATCCCTTCTTGTTCTAACACATGTTTGTTTATTTTATGCAATGGGCGCATATGAAAGATGTAATAAACATTATTTAAGGTTTTGTTTGTCAAGAAATGTTTTTTAAGAAATTATGCATAAGTGTATAATTTGTTTTAGGATCCGCATTAAATGCGTAATGGGATGTGGTATGGCAAATGGGTATATGAATGGTTTTATGTGGGTCTCATTCCCTTTTATAGTCAAATTGTAACCAAATCCCTAGAAAAGCGTTTGCACTTTTTTGAAATAAATTCATTATTTAATGAATTAATAGTTATAATGTTGGACATTTACAAATTAAATACCTAGAGCATTTAGTTTTTCATTTAAAGTTTCAGGGAGAGATAGGGATTCTTAGACATGCTTTCAGGGACTAATGGGTATTATTAGACTTGAATCATTAAGTGATCAAGGAATGATCAATCACTGTTAAGTATGCCTAGTTCAGCTTTCAGCCTTGTGAAGGTTAGTTTATCTAAGGGTTTAGTGAATATACCAGCCAACTCATATTCATTAGGAATGACATGTAATTCAGTATCACCCTTGATGATGTGGTCCCTGATGAAATGTTATCTTATGTCAATGTGCTTGGTTTTAGAATGAAGTACAAGGTTGATGAAAATAGTAATAGCATTGGCGTTGTCACAAAAGATAGGAACCATCTTTTATTCTATGTTATAGTTAGAGAGTTGATTCTTTATCCGTAGAATGTTTGCATAACAATCAATAACAACTACATATTCAGCCCCAGCTGATGACATAGCCACTGAATGCTGTTTCTTTGCACTCCAACAAACTAACTTTCCACTAAGCAATTGGCAAGCACCTAATGTGCTTTTTCTTTCGATGTTGCAACTTGTATAGTCTGAGTATGAGTATCTTTCTATATCAAAGCCTGAACTTTTAGGATACCAAAGACCTAGGCATGGAGTACCTTTCAGGTGCCTAAAGATTCTCTTCACTACAGTCATGTGTAATTCTTTGGTTTTGGACTGGTATCTTGCATATAAACATGTTAAGAACTAAGTATCAGGCTGGCTAGCTATTAGATACATCAGTGATCCAATCATTCCTCTATACTGAGTCTCATTGACTTACTTGCCAGTCAGGTCAGGACGTAAGTTGTTAGGAGGAACCATGGGTGTTTTTACTGATGAACATTCAGAGATTTCATACTTTTTAAGTAACTCCCTGATGTATTTCTCTTGACAAATGGAGATTCCTTTGTCTGTCGTTTGATTTGAAAACCAAAGAAGTATGTGAGTTCTCCCATCATGCTAATCTCATATTTCTTTGTCATCAGTTTTTCAAACTGTTTACAAAGTTTATAATTTGTTGAGCCAAATATGATGTCATCAAAATATACTTGAACAAGTATAACATCTCCTTTGGTTTTGTAGATAAAAAAATTATTGTCAATATAGCCTCTGATAAACTTGTTTTGGATAGGAAATGTAGATAAGGTTTTATACTAAGCCTTTGGTGCTTGTATCAAGCCATAAAGAGCCTTGTCAAGTTTGCACGTAGTTTGGAAACTCGCTAGTTTCAATTCTAAGGGGTTGTTAAACATAAACTTCTTCTTTCAGTTTACTGTTTAGGAATGTACTTTTGACATCTATTTGATATACTTTGAAGTTCGTGTAACTGGCATAGACAAGGAAGATCCTCATGGCTTTATGTCTTGCAACATGAGAAAATGTTTCATTATAATCAATTCCTTCTTCTTGCCTATAACATTGAGCAACAATTCTAGCCTTGCTCCTGATAACAGTGCCATTTTCATCCATCTTTTTCCTAAATATCCATTAGGATCCAATGATGGTCTTTCCTTTAGGGCAAGGAACAAGAGTCCAGACTTTGTTTCTTTGGAACTGATTCAGTTCTTCTTGCATGGCATCAACCCAAATTGTGTGTTTTAGTGCCTCTGAGACCTTTTTAGGTTCAAACCTCATATCGAAATTCAACAAATTGACATTCACTGGCTGAGGCAGCACTAAGTTGTTTAGCCCACTTCTTTGCCAGCAAACCAATTGAGGGTTCACCCATAATGTTCACAAGTTCAATGTGCTTATGTCTTTACTATCTTTCCTCAGAGGCATGGTTATAGTTTGCACTTGATGATATGGGAAGGTTGATTGTAAGGAAAGGTTGTAACGTTGATGCTGAAATGTTTCCTCTTGTTGTTATCTCCTAGTGTTAAAGACCCTGAAGGCCTTAGAGACAAGAGAGTATCTAAGGAAGTATCCGTCATCAGCCTTTGCATCAAACTTCCTAAGGTGATCATTATGATTGTGAATAAGATAGGACATCCAAAGATATAAAAGTAGCTGACATTAGGAAGTCTTCCATGAAATACTTCATAAGGGGTTTTATCATGTCTTTTGACAATGATAGATATGTTTTGAGTAAAGCAGGCAGTGCTAACAACTTCAGTCCAAAAATGTTTTGAGAGGAATGTACCATTTAGCATTGTTCTTGTAGCTTAAATGAGGGTTCTTTTTCTCTTTCAGGTACACCATTTTGTTCTGGTGTATATGCTGAGGAAATTTTTTGTGAAATCCCTCTTTCATCACGGAAACAATCAAGAGTGTTGTTCTGAATTCAGTCCCATTGTCAATTCTCAGTTGTTTGACTTTAGTGTCATTTAGGTTTTCAATCTTTATGATGAATGACATGATGGTTTCAACTGCTTCACTTTTCTTTTTCAGGAAGTATACCATTGTGTACCTTGACTACTCATCAATAATGACTAGGATATACTTTTCACGCTTTATTGATCTTGGACTGATTGGTCCAAATAAATCCATGTGAAGCAAGTGAAGGCATTTGGTAACTGAAAAGATTTATTTGGTTTTAAAGGATGCCTTATGGTGTTTACCTTTATTACATGTTGAGCATGGTTTGTCTTTTGGATAGACAAGAGAAAGAAGACCAAAGACAGGGTTTTGTTTGGCTAATTGATTGATGTTTTTTAATTTTATGTGTGATAGTCTCTTATGCCATAGCCAATTAACATTTTTAGAGGCTTTGGCAAAGAAACATGCTTCACTGTTAGTTGAGGATGACATGTCAAATACATATACATCCGTATGTCTAAGAGCAATTAACACCACTTCTTTGTTTGAATTGAAAATGGTGCCTTGTTTATCAGTGAACTAAACAACATACGTAGCATCAAAGTTGACTAATGCTAATTAAATTGTATTTCAAACCATTTACAACGGATACTTTTGATAATACTATACCACCACAATTTATAGAACCATACCTTTCATAGACACATGATGAGCTATCACCAACTAATAATTTAGGTCCTAGTTGTTCCACATATCCGTGCAGATAACTCTTGACACCAGTGATAGTCCTTAAGCATCCACTTTCTAGGTATCAAATAGGCTCCCTAATGTCCTTATACACAAATAAAAGTGAGTTTGTTTATCTTGTGAACCCATTTCTGAATGGGCTCATTAGACTAAGATGTCTTAGTCTTTATACCTCTTCTTCTTTAAATGAATAAGTCATGCTCAGAGGTATAGTGATTATTACTCCCAAAAATATCACATCTTGGAACTCAAGACATTCATCAAGGTGATCATCATTGAGTCCATAATGTATGCATGGTAGAAGTGGCTGATGTTTGTGTCTGGGGTTGGTCTTTGGGTAGGTCTTCCTGATGATTCACCCTGAGAATAGATCTTTTTGTGTTTAGAGACGCTTCTCATGACCACAACATGTGTAGCATGTTCTAAGAAATTGTGACCAGTGAAAAATTTGCAATCAAGGATTCTATTGCAATCATCAGTGAGATGATTGGTATCCACAGAGTTCACATGGCTTTAGGGGTTTTGTAGGTCATTTGAAAACATTAGAAGACTTAGTGGTGGTCTTTGAGGTTTTAACTGATTTTGATGAAACAATTTAGTTTTTAGTGGTTTTAGATGGAGTGACCTTAGGTTCAGGTACCTGGGCTTTAGAAGGTGGTGGTGTGATTGAATCAAACTTCTTGTCTAGTGCTAACACTATTTTTAAAAAGTTAGAAAACTTGTCTTCAAGTTTAGATTCAATGTTTCAGTTGATACTGAAGGTTTGTTTGGTGTTTTATCAGATGTTGTAGTGATAACATCTTTTTGCCTTGGATGCATTCATACTAGAAGAAGCTTAAGAATCACTCTTACTTTAAGAAGTTTGTGATTTAGGCTATGATTAAGGTTGTTAACTCCCTGAGATTTAGGTAAGTTCTTGTTTGAAAGAACTTTCGAGTCAGGCTTTGGTTGTAACCTTGAGCTTGGTTTAGCTCTACTAAGTTTGTTCAGTGGGGGTAAGGGTGTCTGAGATACAGACTCAGTTTCTTCCACAAATACTGAGTCAATGTCAGAGAGTAGGTCAGTTGGTGTGTGGTTAAGGATTCAACTAGTATTGAAGTTAGCTATTTTTTCAGGTTGTTATCAAAACTTAGGCTTTTCAATCCAATCCTTTTTTGTTCTATTCACTTCAGGATTATGCTCTAATATTGCAAGAACAAAATAAAGCTCAATCCTTTTTGAGGAACTTTAAGTGAGCTGATCTCCCCTTTGAATCTTTTTCTTTTGGTTGGGAATTTTTTTACTAATGCACTGATTTACCTTATCAGAACTATTTAGCCATTTTTTAATAATGACTTTTTCTTGTTTAAGTTCTTCTCTTAGGGCCTTATTTTCATTAAGGATCTCAGTGTTCTGATGTTGAATAGTGAGGGCTGCTAATTTGGCTTGTTAAAGCTCTAACAATTCATTCCTAGATTTTCTTAACTCTAAGGCTAGGTTTCTATACTTAGAAAATAAATTTGGCCTTTTTTCTACAACATAATTCAAATCACATTAATCTAATCAAGCTATGATTTCCAGTCAGAACTATCATCCATAGATAAAAGAATATGTATCTTTCTCATGGTGATGTTGAGCCATTGCTTGCATCGTCTTTTCCCACAGCTAGCATCCCAACATCAGCTAGTGTCATCAGCACTTTTAGCTCAACCTCTTCATCATCATCAGAGGACACTTCCTCTTCATCCTAGTCATAAGTTTCTGCAACCAAGCTTTTGTTCTTGGTTTGACGATGATGGAGAGGATTGTGATTTTTGAGAATCAGCTTCTAAATGGGCAAGCTTGGTTTAGCCTTTTTATACTTGGCCATCAAATATTTTTGTATTCTAGATTCAGTTTGATCATTTTGAGAAGATTTGCTAGAGGTAATCAGTTTTTGGTTGAAATCTTGATTGATTTGGTGATTGTATAAGGGTGAGGATGCTTTTGAAAAACAATCTTTCACAAAGTGACCAGGCTTCATATTTAAAACATTCTACTTTTTCAAAAAGATTTAGTTCCATTGAACTTAGAAAAATTATTTCTTTAAATAAATATCTTTGAGTTGGCAAGTAGTGCCCTTTCATGGAATTCCTTGATCGGGGTCTTCCATATACTCCTGGCTGCTTCTTTCATCAACCTCATCCTCTGAGCATTATTGGTAGTCTTGAACAACAAAGTTAGAAAGAAAGCATTTGATTTTGGTGATGTGGTCAGGGATTTCTTTGTTTCAGGATACATTTTAGAAATGAGGTTAGCCTCATAAACATATCTCCCATATAAGTCAGCTAAGTCCAGTTTCTTAACATGGTTATCATTTCTTAACCCCTGATTGAAGTTAAGCCATTTGTGAGGGAGACTGTTTACAAAACCATTTTTTATTTCATGGTTTGAGAGGGTGACACCGCCATTTACAAGCCCATTCATTAATGTTTTGTATCTTATTTAGGTCTGAAAGAGACTTTCATCATCTTTGGATTTGAAAGTATTGTATTCAAGTTTCATGTCCATAACCATGTTTTCCTATCAGAGGGACCTTCAAAGTTATGAATCAGGTCAATCCATACCTACTTAGCAGTAGGAAAACAAATCACTAATTTTATTATATCATCTGGTAGACATGATATAAGCGTACTTTTCATTCTTTGGTTTTGATTGACCGCCTTCCTCTCGTCATTTGACCATTAGGCCTTAGGTTTCTCTAGGGCGTATGTGGTCTTGGGCTTATATGGACCTTCTTCTAAACACTTGATTAGATAGTGTTACATGCCAACAAGATAACACAACATTCTTTTCTTCCATTTGGTAAACTTACCAGGCTCTAACTTAAGAGCAGTTGATGAATAACTATCTCCTTTAGGATCTATGAGTTGGGTGCATCATCAAGCATAGTGGATCTTTGATTTTAAAAACTTTTAGAACAGTGTGTGAAAAAGTTTTACAAATCAAACTTCTCAGATACCACTTGTTGTTCCTTTTACTTGGTTAGAAGACTATTGAGATGTTATCTAACCAGGTAACATGCCTAACAATATTAGTTTACACTTTTAACACTTTATATATGGGTATGATAAAAATACAAAATACATTTCAACATTTAAAGACTTATTTGATAAGTATCAAAGAACTTATACAAAATCAGTTGCAGAATAACAATTTAGATTGAATGACAATGTGTGGTGATCCCCTCACTAAACTCAAATACAAACCAAGTTAGCATTTTAGTAAGAACTACGCTTAACCAAGAAATTTTTGTATTTGAGACTTAGTTCTATTTTGGATGAGTAATTTGAGCTCTTGAAAATATTAATAACTTTTAATACAAGAGATTCAAATTACCCCTATACAACATCCTATTTATAAGTAAATAGCAATGTGAATACACGTGGGATAAAAGACATGTGTCAAGCATTTACTTGTTAGTACAATGCTTCTATTCCTAGTATGCTACCAGACATACATTAAGAAATAGTTGAGGCAACTGTTTGTACCTTTTTACCAACTATAGTACATCTTGACTTTTTAATAAGTACATTTCACTTATCTTCCCAAGATGTTTCCCTCCAATGTATTAGTGACTTAAGCATTCTACCAGAATGTCTAAGTCATCAGAATTTCTTTAGTTTTTTTAGGAGTTCTTTAGGGTGTCAGTGAGTTATTGTCATCACTCACTGAATCCATCATCTTGATCCTAGTTCTTGTCTTCACTCTCTGAGAACCGTCTCAGGTTGTGATGAGTATTTCTATCAAAATCTGAAGAACTTATTAAAGATGACTCCCTAAGTGTTTTTTATATTAAGGAATTGTTTTATACTTAGGTTATTTTTCATTCAAATCTATACAAGGGATCACTAGCACTGAATTGGCCCAACAAAGAGTCATCATAACCAACTTCATCACCGCCATCTCACTGCCAAGTCATTTTCTCTCTTTACCACCAATTTAGTTTAATAAGACAACCAACTTCACCACCAAAATATATCTCATTTATAAACAAACATAGCTCACATAAAAAATTAAACAAATCACACAACTCACATTTGGCTCACACACGACTCATCCACGACTAGGTCTTGGAGACGACTGAGCCCTCCATTTTCTGGCCTAAGATGCGTTTGATTGGGTCACGGTAACAAGGAGGACGCGTCCCCCTTGGCTCTTCAACGCGTACTTGCTATACCTTTTATTATCAACTAGCAGGGTACCCGCGCGTTGCAGCGGCGGGCGCCATACAATTAAAATATTCAGCGAAAATATTTTTTAGATTTATCTTTTACAATACAATAGATATACGGACGACGATAATTTTAGTTTTGAATACTGTTATGCAATAACAAAATTTTTCATATAAAAATTGTAGATTAGCCACGTGATGTGGTGACAATAATGAGTTGGTAGTAGGTATATTGTAAAGGTATGAGATAAAAGTAGTTGACAATAGCCCGTAATCATAAGTTATCATTAAATAATAACACCATAGGGACTTTTAAAAATCACTTACATTATACAAAGAAAATTTAGTTCTCAAAAATAATGTTTGTTAAATTTGTCCCACATAGATGGATGATAGAAGTAAAAGATTACTTATAAAGATAAAGTAAAAATAAATATTCAATAAATCATGTGAGTTACTTTAAAGAGTATAATTATTAATATTCAAATATACATATATAATTAGCACTTAGCACTTTGCACCTTTGCATCATTTGCTTTGAAAAAATCGTCCGATTTTTATAAAACAAAGTTTTTAGTTTTTACGGTAAGTTTTATTAAAAAAATTCCAAAAGGCGCATATGTTGATTCTCGAGGTACTCTTTCGATTTAATAATATTTTTTGAACATTGTATTTTAGTATGCATTTTTAAACTCTATTGATTTCACAATATCGTTTTCAGACGACTTTTATGGGCTAGCCGAACCGGTGGTGACTACTGTTCCCGGTTGAACCCGTTGGCCCGGTCCATTTTTTAAAACCATATGTACCATGAACTTGTTTACATATAATTTGCATGAAGATTTGTGTGTTTTATTAGTTTGTACAATATGTATAATAACAAGTATTTTTTATATTAGGGGTGTTTTAAAAATAACATTTATTAGGTATTTATTGTTATGGACGTTTTTTTTTCTTATATTAAATTACTTTGTAATTTTTTATTATATTTTTTAAAAACATGTCTAAAGAAAGTGCTTTAAAGTGTTGCAACATATGCTATTATAGATGTACTTATTAAAATTTGTCATTATTAGCAAGTGTTGAATCTTAATTTCTTAAGTCTTCCTTTTTAGGAATGTCCCAAATGCTTTATAATATAGTATGGATAGTATAGATATGTGTAAATGTGTATAATCATATAATTAGGACTTTGCACCTTTGTATCCTTTGCTTTGAAAAAATCGTCCGATTTTTATAAAACAAAGTTTTTAGTTTTTAGGGTAAGTTTTATTAAAAGAATTCCAAAAGGCGCATATGTTGATTCTCGAGGTACTCTTTCGATTTAATAATATTTTTTGAACATTGTATTTTAGTATGCATTTTTAAACTCTATTGATTTAACAATATCGTTTTCAGACGACTTTTATGGGCTAGCCGAACCGGTGGTGACTACGGTTCCCGGTTGAACCCGTTGGCACGATCTGTTTTTTAAAAACCATATGTACTATGAACTTGTTTACATATAACTTGCATGAAGATTTGTGTGTTTTATTAGTTTATACAATATGTATAATAACAAGTATTTTTAAATACTAATGTTGTTTATTTAAAAACATATGTATAATAACATGTATAATAACTAATGTTGTTTATTTAAATACTAATGTTGTTTTATTAGTTTATACAATATGTATAATAACAAATATTTTTCATATTAGGAGTGTTTTAAAAATAACATTTATTAGATATTTATTGTTATGGACGTTTTTTTTTTTTCTTATATTAAATTACTTTGTATTTTTTTATTATATTTTTAAAAACATGTCTAAAAAAAGTGTTTTAAAGTGTTGCAACAAATGCTATTATAGATGTACTTATTAAAATTTGCCATTATTAGCAAGTATTGAATCTTAATTTCTTAAGTCTTCTTTTTTAGGAATGTCCCAAATGCTTTATAATATAGTATAGATAGTCTTATAAGTTTTACCATCGACTCAAACAAAACTATAGAAGAAAATAGGATTATAGTTCTAATTTATGATAAAAAGGTGTATCCCCTGCTCACCGTAGTATACCAAACTAAAGATGTCTTGCTTCTAAAATAAATAGTTTAGAAAATGGTCTCAATTGTGTCGCTAAAAGAAATCTTAAAAAAGGGGTAATTTGACTAATATAAACCCCCTTGGCGGCTGGGCTGATCGAGTTGCTCACACTCGCACTATTTGACTATTTCCTTTCTAAAAGGGGTTGATGCTCATATTATTTTTCTTATACTTATATTATACTGTACAATACTGTAATGCATGTACAAAACAGTAATATACAATTGTAGTGTAGGTATAAAAAAAATAATGTGAATATCAAACACCTTTTTCTAAAGGTTAGTAATAGATTGGCTTATATTTTTTATTATATTTTTTCAAACATGGAATGTTTTGACCAAAAGCAAACAACATTCGTACCACCAAATTATTTTTTTCTTTAACAAAATTTGCAATAATGAAGAATCAAATTCACAATTCTCTTCTATACTTACTACTTCTGCTATAATAAAAGAGGATGTGGTCACTGAGTTATAAAACCAAAATTGTTCTAAACTAAACACAATTTCACATATCTATATTCACGTTTCATGGCAAGCATGAGCATAGTACATGTCTCTGGACCAGTAACCCCACCAAGGTAATATTTTTTCTCATCTTAACATATTTTACAATACTATCATCTTAATTCAAATACTAGGATTTGTGCTGTCCATGATTTTGACATGTAATATATGTAGAATAAAATTATGTTCTAAGAATCTATATGTTTTGATTGCCAGATTGACATGTAAACTAGCACAAATCGTCACAAGTGGTAAATCCTATTTAACATATCAGATACTTCCCAAAAAGATCACCAGCACCCAAAAATTAAGATCTACTATTGTTCATGGGCATAAACACCAATCTATATCAAATTCAATGGGAAATGATATGAATTTAGAACATGGAGCTACAAGGTATAATGTGTTCTTGTAATTTCCAAAAAAATTTATTTTCATGTTCTCAATGTCTCATTTCTACCTTTTTTAGAAAACACACCATGATGTTTTAACAACATTCAAAAAACCATTCTAGTAAGCAATTTATAACTTATTGTTAGCGTGTTAGTGTTGATGCGGCAATCAATCTTATGGTTGTGTTAATCAGACTGGCAGGTAAGGTAGCACTTATAACCGGTGCGGCTCAAGGGATTGGAGAAAGTACTGCAAGACTTTTCGCTAAACATGGAGCAAAAGTTATTATTGCGGATATCCAGGATAATTTGGGTCAATCTGTTGCTGAAGACATAGGCCTTGAAATGGCATCTTACATCCACTGTGATGTGACTCTAGAAGAGGATGTAGAAAACGCTGTAAACTTGGTAATATCAAAGTATGGTAAACTAGATATTATGATCAACAATGCTGCTATTCTAGGAGAAGCAAAGCTCAGCATTCTTGACAATAGCAAATCTGATTTTGACCGCGTTATAAACGTCAACCTAGCAGGCGTTTTCCTAGGAACAAAACATGCTGCTCGTGCCATGATCCCAACTGGCACTGGTAGCATTATTTCAATTGGAAGCGTATCTTCCTCTATTGGCGGCGTGTCCCCACATGCGTATACGAGTTCCAAACATGCAATAATTGGACTCACTAAAAATGTGGCTGCAGAGCTTGGCAAATATGGAATTCGTGTCAATTGTGTATCACCGTATCTTATCCCACCATCTGTGCCAGCAGAGATAACAGAGCGATATCCAGATATATTTGCAAATATATATTCAAACATCAAAGGAACAACTCTTAAGGGAGAAGATGTGGCTCAAGCTGCTTTGTTCTTTGGAAGCGATGAGTCTAAGTATATAAGCGGGCACAATCTAGCAGTTGACGGGGGGTTTACGACAATAAATCCTGGTTTTGGCCTGTTTGCACCATCTAAATCATCTTAAAATGCTTATGATAACTCATGTTTTGATTTTGTGTAAGCAATTATATAAAATCATAAGAATAAATTTTATGCTTTCAATTAGGAACCAATGGTATGATGAGTTCAAGACTCGATTTTAATCATTTTATTATTGGTGATAATCTAATTAATTTTCTCTTTAATTGCGTTTTCTATAAATGGATGACATGCTTTTTTATTGGACTATGAGTACCAAACATGCCCACAAACCATAGGTTTCGGGTTAAAAGTCTCGTCAAGAAATTGTATGTATGAGGATTTGCAGTTCAAACATACAAACTTTATTCTCTAACAGAATAAAGTGTATGATAAATCCGAGCAATTTCAAGTCCATTTCAGACTATGTAAATGTAATATAAGTCATGCTCTAACTGATTCAGAATAAATATATCGTTTGTTCAATCTTTTTATCAACTACAAGTGCAACTCTTTCCAATGACATTTCATCTACTTGTCTATACCTTCACAGCTTCACCATATTGATGAATTCAAAATTTTAATCAAATTAAAGAAAAAATGTGTAAATGATCCCAGTAAATGCAGCTCAACAAATTGTTTATAAAAGCTCGATCTATTAGAGGGTTGTGTCAAAGAAAACTCAAAAGACACTTTTTTATATAGCAAAAATAAATAAATAAATAAATAAATAATCGCTTTAAGCCTTAACTTTGACATCCCGAGATGACCCAGTGACCAAATAAACACCCATGTACCCTAAAAGAAGTGTACTTAAAGCAAGAGTCGAAAGGTTGTGAAAACCAGAAGGCGAGCGCAACAAAATGAAGGGCAAGCCAAAAAATGAAAAACAAGTAGAGGCAAATATCCAAATGAATTATAGCTTATAAGGGACCGTTCAATTTGCATAATTTTTTAAAGAAATTATAATCTGTCAAAATAATTGTAATTTGAATAAACTATAACATTAATGAACTAAAATATGAATGAACTGAAATATCATAGAATTGTAATTTGAAAAATTGTACATGATTAAGTGAAAACATAATATAATTCAAAAAAATAATATTAATTCATTATTATTATTAATATTATTATTATTATTATTATTATTATTATAAAACATCACTTCATTAGACAATCATAAGAGTTACAAGAAATTAGAGTGGAGCCGAGATAATAATTAGGCTCCCACTCCTCTAGTTATGTCAAAGCTAATACTACTAAATATATGATCAGCAGCACGCACTCCAATGTCTTGAGTCAACGAGATTTTTCGGGTACGCTTTAGTAAGGTTACATCATCCTTCTCAAGTTCTCCAAAAAAAGAGAATGAGAAGGGAAGAAACGCGTATCCAATGTCACATTTAGCCTCGTACTTGACACGCTTATGTTGTGCGGCGTCAACCACCGCACGACCCGGTACAAATTCAACCATGTTAGTTTCCGTCAAGGGAGATGACCCTGTCAAATCAACACATGCATCCTGACCCCCATCCCAGGAACAGAGCAACATATCAGCTGGACGTAGGGGTTGGTTCCTTGCACCACATAGCCCAATGTCGACCTCTTTACGAGCAGAGATCCCCGCACGAGAACATATGTCAATCAGGGTATCACGCACCACGTTATGTCGATGTTTAATACCAATAATGCCAGCACAAGATACCGCATGGTCCCCATAAATGTCTCCCGCATTATTATTATTATTATTATTTTATTTTATTTTTATTTTTTTTTTATTTATTATTTTTTTTATTATTATTATTATTATTACTATTATTAGACTAAAATACACCGTTGGTCCCTAAACTTGTCCAAAAACATCGCATGGAAGCATAACATGGATTTTTCATCGTCAGTAGTCCAAAGTATGGGTTTCTTAGGCTAAACTGATCCATTGACCCGTAGTGCCCGGGTCAATGTCCTGTTATATTCCATAAAATCCCGTTATCCATTTTGTGTTGAGGGCAAAATCGTCTTTTAACCTTGATGTACTATGTAGCAGACGTGTAATCCAATTTCCCGCCACAATGTCTGATAGAACTAAGTTGTGTACTCATTGCTCATCCCTAAACTTGTTTTGGAAGCCTACCCAAAAAACCCTAATGCAATGTCAGTCATGAAATCTAATAATCTAAGTAAGAAAATAACAAGCACCAACCTTGGATTTACTCTATGGCAAATCAGAGAACCTCCTTTCTTTAATGACCATGAAATTGAGGAAAACTCTACAATCAGGAGATATGGTAAGTGTTTTTTGGTTATAATCTTTTATAATTATATGTTAGTACAATTATCTAAGTTATTATCCTTTTAGGTAAGATAATCGTAACAGTGTTTTGTTGTTTTTTCCTACAGCGGGTCGACCAGGTTCCTTTACCATGAGGTTCCATCATAAAGGTACATTCAAACACTGGCCAGGTAGAATATATGATGGAGGTAAGGAATTCAAGTTGATTATGTTGAAATCAATGAGGGATCTGTTAATGAAATGGATGCTCTCATGACCGAAATCGGTTATGATAAAGGACAAACCAATTATTACTACTTTGTTAAGCCTGGTAATACGTTGGATGATGGATTGTTTAGTTTTCGTGAAGCTGCTAATCTTGAGTTGTTGAAATACCTTGTCAAAGAACGTAAGTTGATAGATGTTTATGTTGAAATAGGTAAGACAAGATTAGAGTTGTCTGAATTGTCCCCATAATCCATTAAGACTATTTTTTGGGAGATGGATAAACATAGTGGAAACGTTGCTAGTGCTGTTATTCAATCGTGTTGTAGACTATTGGTTTTAGATGAACTTGATAATGAGCCTGCACTAGATCCTTTTATGCAACTAACACAAGTACCTATGGACCTCAATTATATTGGTGAATCTAGCAATTTACCAAATATTGAGCCTATATTTTCCACCCTAGACACATCATTTGCCAGCCAACCTGTTGATATCAGTGATCGTTCTTTAGTACTTATGGATGAGGACAATACTATTAAGGAGCCTGATAATTTTGAGGTTAATATGTTCTAAGTGACTCATGGGAAGCAGTTAGAGAAATTAGGAAGAGCACTAGTTGACGACAATATCAGTTTTGAGGATCCTGATGTTGATGTAACTCTGTTCCATTTGAATCAAGATAGTCATTTAGGAGAAGTAGGAAGCGCACATGTTGATGGCCATAACATGGAAGAGGATCATGTTGTTGATGTTACTTTGTTCCAAGTGAGTGAGACTAGTGAGTTAGGCAATGTAGGTGATGAATCAATGCAAGCAAATGAAGAGAATAGCTTTCAAGAGAATGATTTACAACTTGCTTTGGTCCAAGGGAGTCAGAGTACTGAGTTTGGTAAAGCAAGAACATCGACTAAGATAAGTGATGACATGCAAAAGGAAAATGTGTTACCTGTGATGGATGACGATGCCTTTTACACTCATTATGTTTCTGACTCAGATGTAGGTAAGTCTGATGTGCCAAGGATTAGGACAGAGTTTGCATCTGGAGTGTATACCACATTCTTTTACTATGGTCAAGACTTACCTACAGCAGTAGATGTCAAACAAAAGATAAGAGAGCATTCAATAGAAACTAGAAGGGAGTTGATTTTTATGAAGAATGACAAAAAAAGAATAAGGGTTAGATGTAGGGGTTGTGTTCCACTTACACGCCAAAGTGATGGTCCTGGACTGGGTATAGGCCTAACCAGAAGGGGTATAAATGCATTAATTGCAGGAAAAAATGAGCCTTCCTAAATAATATGTCATTGGCTATTATTTGTCAGCAGGCATGGTGAGATAGGTCCATGGACAGTCAGAAAATATAATGAGCAACACACGTGTTTTCAATCAAGGGCACCCTGAGCTTTTAACCTTAACTTTATCTAAAAGCAAATTACATTACAAATTGAAACAGATCCACAGGTTCCAGTCAAGTCTGTTCATAATCAACTTATCAACCAATTTGAGCTTGAAGTGTAAGTGCAAAAGGTTTTAAGGGCCAAAGAATTAGCAGTAATAGGCATTAGGGGTGAATTCAAGCTACAATTTACCATGTTGAGAGATTATGTTCAAGAGTTGCAGAAGATAAACCCTAATACAACAATACTGATGAATGTGGAACGACATGCAGATGAGGCTCTTCCAACAAAAGAATTCAAGAGAATGTAAGTTTGTTTACGTGTACTGAAGGAAGGATTTAAAGCATTTCAGAGATTGTTGTTAGGGATGGATGCTTTTCCTATTGATGGTCCTTTGAAGGGTCAACTGCTAACAGCAGTGGAAATTGATAGCCAACAATGGTATATACGCATTAGCTTATGCATTTGCAGAATCAGAAAACATAGGATCATGAACTTGGTTTCTTCATTGTTTATGTGATGATATAGCACTTGAGCCAAACTCAATAATCACTTTTATTAGTGACATGCAGAAGGTACTCCCTTAACCTGGTCATGAATTAAAGTCCCTATGTTTTGAAACAGACAGTAAATATATCTGATTTTGTGCAGGATATCAGTGCAGCTTTAAGTGATATGTGAAAAACTAGAAGGGGGAGGGGTTTCAATAGTTTTACCGATTAAAACTTTGTTTTAAAGTATTTAGATCGACTTATGTCAATCTATTTATTGTGTGTGTTGGATAATGATAGATAAGCATATAAGTAAGTAAAGTAAAGATAAAGAGTAAAGGAACACACAACCACAACACGAGTATTTATAGTGGTTCGGCTACAAGGACACCTTCCTTGCCCTACTCCACTCCCCGAGTACCCCACTCGAGATTTCGTAAGCACTACACAACACAAGCTCCTTAATGTGGCGGAGAAGCCTTCACAATGTCGCCTACTCTTTATCCGGTACAAGGCTAGACACCGGGTTCTTCTACGAGGTAGAACCAAACCTATCACAACGTCGCCTAAACTTTATCCGGTACAAGGCTAGATACCTAGTTCCATTACAAAGGAGGAACTACTACCCAACACTACACCACAAAACAACTACCCCAAAGGAGACACACTCCTTGTTACAACACTAGAAGGATATCCCTATCCTTTAAACCCAAACTATCTAACTTGTACATCGATGCCATATCGAATGTACACCCTTGGCACCTTTCACTAATGCCATTGACACGACCCTTCGGCACCTTTCACTAATGCCTTTAACACGACACTCTTATGGAGGGAGGAAAGAACTCTCAACAAGATACATTTCAGTGGTCTTGATGATGACGAAGCTTAACAACTCATGACCTTGAGCTTGCAAGTCTTCAAGAGGTGGTGATCTCGCCTTTAAGAGGAACCTAGAGAATCACACAAACATAAAACTACATAGAATGATTGGATCAGAGGTTAGAGATGTTAGAATACTAAGAGAAAGTATATGTGAAGTGGTGGTGAGAAAGAGATAAATGGCGCACTATTTATAGACAAAAACTTGTCTACTGTCCCACGGTTCCCACGGATCCCACCCCAGAGGGATCCGGCTACTGGGTCAGTTTTGTCTGGATTTCGGGTTGCAAACTGGGTTATGGGTTATGGGTTATGAACCATGGGTTATGAGTAATTGATTATGGATACCCAACAAGATGCAATGTACCTAATCATTGGGTTATGGATCTTGGGTCATGGGTCATGGACTTTGGGTCATGGATCATGGATAATACCCAACATGACTTCATGCATGATGTCATGCAATGGGTCATGGGTTATGGATCATGCTCCATGGGTATGGGTTATGGAATTTGGTTTTTACCCAACATCCATTCTTTGTACCTAGTCAATGGATCATGGGTTATGGGTCATGGGTCATGGACTTTGGTTTTTACCCATTACTTTACTCATTACAATACAAAGTATATATACATTTCTATATTATGTAAACACTAGTTGTTATACATATGCATTTCTATAATATGTAAACAATATTACTTGTTAGTGTTTCTATAAAAATGTCTTTGGTTTTATATAACTCATTTACTAAACATTTTTTGATATAGTTTTAATATGTTTAGTTAAAGTGTGTTAGTAAACTGTTGGCTCTAACCTTTTACGCATTTTATTTGTTTCGTTAAAATGATTTTACGTTTGTTATCGACAAAACATTAGAAGATCGTAAAATATAAATAAACGTTTTTATGGCTTATTTGTATTAACATACCGGATAAAGTGTAAGCGACGCTGTGAGGCTTCTCTTCTGGATAAGGAGCTTGTGGACATAGTGTTTACTAACTCTCGAGTTAGGCACTTGGGGAGTGGAGTAGGGCAAGGAAGGTGTCCTTGTAGCCGAACCACTTTGTGTCATAGTTCTGTCTTTCCTTACTTTACTTTACATATTGCATTTATCTTTATTACTTATATTCTTGCATTATCAATACTTGATTATCAAAAGGGTTTCACATAACTTGATCTAATTGTTTTTTAAACAAAATTTTAAATTGTTAAAGCTATTCAACCCCCCTTCTAGTTTTCTATAGGTTTGATTGTGGTGGTGGTTTTTGTTTGGTTCGTCTATCGTTCTGGTTACTATGATAATTGTGCAGTTTCATTGCCCATTTGTAGTTCTCAGCGGTTGTCACTGATGAGGATTGATGAGTGTCTAAATACTCATCATTTTTGTATCAATTAAACTGCAAAAACATCTGAAAACACTCAGAAACGCATCAAAATGATAAAAATATCACAAACAAGTGTTTTATGTGTTTTAAATGCAAAAATATCAAAATCTGGTGAAAAACGTATCAAATTTGCATAATTGGCAGTTTTAGTCCCCCAAGTTTCAAAAGTTGTCAAAAACAGTCCCTGGTAAATCTAAATAAAGAGAAATGTTATTCAAGGTCCCTGAAATATTTTAATTTGTCAAAAATGGTCCTTGAATAAATCTTTTGTAAAATGGCAGAAAAGGTCCCTGAACTTTCAAAATTGTCAAGTTTGGTCCCTGGAAAATTTGAAATTGTCAAAACTGGTCCTTATACTATTGAAGTTTGTCAGTTTTAGTCCTTGTATCAAGTTTGGAAAATTACAGGAATGGCCCCTCAAGTTTGAAGAATTACAAAGCTAGTCCTTGTAATAAACAACCACCATTTGACCCTTTCCCACATATGACCCTGCCATTTATACCATTTTGACCCCCTTGACCCTTCCATTTGACCCTTTGGTCAAACCAAGTCAAAAAAGCAGAACCTACTTTCCCTCCCAAAGCAGGTTTCTTCCCCACTGGACCAAACTCTGCAACACCTCACCAAACCATCCCATCACCTGCACCCTTATCCCTTCCAACCCCTCTCCCATCACCCCTACACATCCACCCCGCCTATCTGCAAATTCAGAACCTAAGTCAAATAAACAGGCTTTCCCGCCAAAATTCACAAATAGCCATTTTGCACTCAATTGATCCAAATGATCTGGAATCAAGTGGGAAACAGTCTTAAGGACACGTGGAAGATTTGTGAAGTATAAATAAAGAAGAAGAAAGAAGAAAACAGGGGTAGCTAGTTTTTATATTTTCTAAAAATGTCGTTTTTATAAAAAATGTTTTAGTTTAGTTGAAAATTTGTTATCTTTTGTTTCATTGTATCAACTTCAAGTCATATTATCAGTTTAATATAATTTTGAGCTTCAAGTCCAAGTTGTTTTCACTTTTCACATTTCTCATCTACTGTTGCAATTTTAATTTTCAAATCTTTGTGATAAAGCTTTTAACAGCTTAGTTTCAACATCAAACAAGTTTGTATAAGCTTTAAATAGCTTTTTGTAAGCTTGTTGGTAAGTTTCAAACATTTTGGATGCAAGGTCAACAAAAGTCAAAGGAGGAGGGAAATTGGATATTGGATGTGCAGCAGGTCTAAAAAGGGTCTCAAGATTCATATCATCTTGTTTAGGATCATATTCAAACAATGGTTAAGGTGTTTAACTATTTTCTTTAATTTTCTAGTTTTAGCATAATATTAGTTAACTTTGGTTCTATGGATTAATGTCAGTGTAATCCGTTTAAGTTTGTAGAAATCTGTTCCTATATAGTTAATTTAACCCTACAAGTTGATTACAAGTCTTTTATTACCTTTTAGCTCAGTAAGATTGCTCATTGGTCAGCTAAAGGGGTGTTTGGTTCATTGGCTTTAACTGATTTATAGGTTGATGCAAGGGTAGGTTTCTATTGGTTCATGCTTGCTTAGCCATTTCATGATCATATCTGTCAATAATCTAAGCCTATATACTGTCAAAGTCAAAATTCTACTTAAATCTTTCTCACTGTCACTGTTGTGAGTTTTAGGAATTGCAGGCCATTGATTTGTGTTTAGAATCATCAAACATAGCTTGTATTAGTATTATTACATCTTATAACATCATCATCAGTGATAATATTAGATCCAAAGTTCATTAAAGTCAAAGTTCATCATTATCTTCAAAAGTCAAAAACAGAAAATCTCAGTTTGAGCCATTCTAAGAAGATTTTTAATGAGCTCATTTCTGAATTATTTTCAATGTAACTTGTGGTTTTAGAAAGTGTTTCTGGTCTAGTTGATTATGCCTATTTTAGTGGAATTTTATAATTTTTTCCAAAAGCTCAAAAGAGCTTGTTCAAAGGGAGCTAACTCCCCTGTGCAGGGCACTGTTAACTGCACAGGGGATGTGCAGGTTTTGCATGGTTCACCCAGGTCTCATTTGAGCTTCACTAGGTCTAATTTTTGGTTTAAACAATCTTAGCCAGGTCTTCTTCATGTTCCCACTTCTGTTTTCCATCTTTAGCTAGTGTGGTAGTTTGTGTATAAGCTCAAAGTAGCTCCTCAGAACTGCTTTTTAGCTTTAAATCTCATTCCATCAAATCATTGCTACTTGTAATCCAGAGGTCATAAGCAGTTGAGAGTTGTTGCTTTTGAGTTATTTTAGCTTATTATAGCTTGTGTAACAGTTTGGTGCCCTTTGGACTCCATTAGCTTATTCTAGTGCTTATTTTAATAAGCTCTTGCTTATCAGTTCCATAATCTTACTCATAACCCTATGTTTTTCTATTTTTCCTAGCTTCCTAATATCATTTTAGACTTTTCCTGAAATTTTCAGATTTTTCTAAGTTAATTTGCTATTTTTCCTATTTTAAATGAGTTTTTAAGCATTTTTAATTAGTATTTAATATAAAAAATTAGAAAAAGGTTCTAAAAAAATAAGTTTTCATTTTTATTAAGTTAAGATAAATATAAAAAGAGAAAAAAGTATTTTTCTAGATTTTTCTTAGTTAAATTTGTATTTTTAAATAATTTAAGTAGTTTTTAATAGTTTAAAATTCATAGAAAATAGAAAAATAATCAGAAAAATACAAAAATAGTTTTGAAAATTCTAGTTTGATATTTTAGACTTTTCCATTTCATAATTTTATTTTTCTAGCTTTATTTCCTAATTTCTTGTATTTTAGGTAATTATTTAATAGTTAAAAATAGTTTTTAATTAATAATAATTAATTTAATAGTTATAAAAATAATTTTCTTTTTCTATAAATTTTCTTATATCATTAGGATTGTAAAAATGTATTTTTCATATTTTTAGGATTTATATTGTATAAGTTTCACGTTTTTATTTGTACGTTTACGTAATTTTGTTTTAAAACGTAAGTTTTAGGTTTTAAACGTTCATCATTTTAAATATAGTGATAGCGTTTATTTAATAGATTTTATCTTTTTAACTTTCTTTAATTTGCATTTAAGCCCCTGTAGTTTATGGGCTTTCTCTTTAGGTATAGATCAACCACAATCTCCTTTTCCGTTCAAATCTCCCGATCACTACACGTTTGACTATTCTCGCACAGCTCGTTGGGACTTAACGACCTGGGGAAACACTATACTCTCCTGATCTTCATTGAGTTGGTGTGTGAGCTGTTTTAAGTTCCTTACGGCTGATCATTCACAAGTGATCAGCTCGCGTGAGAAAACTTGACGGTTTCGCACCGATCAAATTTTGGCGCCGCTGCCGGGGAGCAGTGCTAATAGTCTTACGTTTAGCAGATTAGTGATTTGAATAATCACTCCTTGTTCATACCATCTTTTAAAAAAAATCAAAAACCCAAAAAAATTTTCATTCTTAGTTTTTACATCATGTTTTTCAAAAATACCAAAAATATTCCTCTTTACCCTCTTACCCTTTTGATTCTTCATTTCTTACCCTCTGTAAACCTTTGATTCTTTCTATGTCTTATCCTCACCATCTTGGTTGTCAATGGTGTGGTGGTCCTTATAATGGTGGCAATTGCCCCAGTTGTAGCATGGTGGAATCAGGAAACGGGTCTGTCTATAACCAGGATCCCTATTCCTACCATAACACAACTGATTCATTCCATCAGCTACCACACTGTGAGACTCAGCAGTTTTACTGTTGTGAGTACTGTGGTGGTTCACACTACAGTTCTGATTGTCAATCGGGAAACACGCTTGTCTATGAGCAGGTTCCTGATAACAATTATGACTACAACACATATGACTCACAGCCACATCAGTATTACTGTTGTGAATATTGTGGAGGTCCTCACTCTAGCTCTGATTGTCAAACAAGGAGTCCATTTCCTTGTAACAATTACGACTCTTCGTATCATGACCAACCTCCACAGTACCAAGTGAATCAGGCACCACCTCAGCCTGAGCCACTTCCTCAAAATCTTCTACTTGATCTTTTGGATTTAGTGAAAGATTTGAAGGAATGTAAACATCCCCAAAATAATCCAAATGAAAAATCCATGGAAGTTTTGTTAGCTGAGGAACGGGCTGCTAAATTAGATTCCCAGATTGCTATTGAAAACACTGTTAGGGAATCAATTGCACTACAAAAAGCATTCAAATCTAGCTCTCGATTCCGTTTCATTCCTGATGATGATGATGATGATGTTACCCTTGATATTAGTGAATTATGTACAGATTCATCAAGTTCATCAATTGAAATTCCTTCCGTGGAAAATCAGGGAGAAAAGACTATGATGGAATTACTAGCAGAAGAACAAATGGAAAGTATTAAACATATGTATGCTAGTCCTTCTAAACTCCCTCAGTCTGTTGTTATCACACCCGATATTCCCACTCACTCTCTCACCATGGGGGATAAGCATCTCAGCACTATTCCGGAAACGGAATCGTCTAATGTTGAGAACTTTATCCCGATCCCAAGTGAGTCTGAGGGAATTCTTGACCATGAGTGTGATGTGTCTTCTCCTCTTACAAATGATCTTGTTGAGACTTTCTCAGATTTTGACAGTGATTATAGTAATGCCAATTCTTTATATTCTAAAGACATAGAATTTATTGATGCATTACTTCCACATTCCGAGATCGTCAACTTAGAAAAGGATGTTGACCATGTTGTTTCCACAACAATTAATACGACTATCACTAATCCCTTATTCGAATTCGATTCGGAATTTACTATAAATTCAGTTAATCCAATCTTTGATAGTGATGAGTCTGACACGGAGACTATAATGGGCGAGGTGCATATTTATAGCCCACAAAGTACCGCACATGTCCCACCTCCGTATATTCTTCACGAGGAGTTCTCCAGTGAACTCACTCATATCATATCTCCATCGGAGTATGATAACTTCCACTTTGATCTAGACACACCCGGGATATGTCTAGATCAAATGAGCTTAACTGATAAGATTCATGAAACCATGAATTCTCCTGTAAGTGATGATGAGTTAATCATGATCTTTATCATGACTTTCTTTCTCTTTTTCACTTATCCCGTGGCTTCTCCTGTTCTTCACTCCTTCGGGAATGAAGACATTATCTTTGACCCAGGCATTTCCACGTACCATTTGTGAGCCGGGTCTGTCTGTATCTCATCGGTGTGGAACTTTCACGTACTTCAATGTTTATCCAAACATCTTGAATGAAAGTCCGATGGAGACTGTTTCTTCCACTTACTTCCCCATGAACAAATTAATTCGGGGTCGAGTCAAGCTAGCGACTCGGTAATCAAAAACAGTAGCTTAACATGGGTTTTCACCCGTGTGTACCACCCTAGTGTGGGGGAGATGCCCCACATGTTGTATATAGATCTAAAAAATGAATGAAAATTGTAAATACTAAAAAAGAGAATAATTGTTGTGTTTCCACACTTAGCTAGTAATGTTATCTTTTTACGTTCTAAGTTTCGGCATAACAGCCGGTACTTTGAATATTGAGGACAATATTCATTTCTAAGTGTGGGGGGGAAATTCTGGCGAATTTTGATCGTAAATGTACCCTTTTAGTCCCTTTTTCCCCCAAAATGGCCAAATTTTTAAAATTTTTTTATTTTATTTTATTTATTTAAAGTACTATGTACTAAACACAACAAATGGTAATCAGTCCACCATGTCTAACCCACATAAGGATTGGCTAATCCAGGAGCAAACGGCTCTTGGTAAAGATATCTCAAATCCGTTGACGGCTTGCAATTTGCCCAAAATTGTATGGTATTCAGCTCACCATATCCTTAAAAGTGAAGAGTTGGCTAGCCCGCAAGTTTATGGCTTGTGGTAAAGGCAGTGGAAAAACCATAATTGGTAATCAGCTCACCAAAGATAATATTGATAATTTATCTAAGAGTTGGCTAGTCCAGAAGGGTACGGCTTCTGGTAAAGACAAATCAAATCCGTTGAAAGCTGGTGGTTTGCTCAAAATCACTTGGTTATCGGTGTACCAAGGTTCTTACTTGAACTGAAACATTTGGCTACTCCAGAAGTAATGGCTTTTGGTAAAGAGATAAAATCCATTAATTTTTCTCAAAACATTGCTAGGGACTAGCAATATCTTAGTGTGGGGGATTGATGAGTGTCTAAATACTCATCATTTTTGTATCAATTAAACTGCAAAAACATCTGAAAACACTCAGAAACGCATCAAAATGATAAAAATATCACAAACAAGTGTTTGATGTGTTTTAAATGCAAAAATATCAAAATCTGGTGAAAAACGTATCAAATTTGCATAATTGGCAGTTTTAGTCCCCCAAGTTTCAAAAGTTGTCAAAAACAGTCCCTGGTAAATCTAAATAAAGAGAAATGTTATTCAAGGTCCCTGAAATATTTTAATTTGTCAAAAATGGTCCTTGAATAAATCTTTTGTAAAATGGCAGAAAAGGTCCCTGAACTTTCAAAATTGTCAAGTTTGGTCCCTGGAAAATTTGAAATTGTCAAAACTGGTCCTTATACTATTGAAGTTTGTCAGTTTTAGTCCTTGTATCAAGTTTGGAAAATTACAGGAATGGCCCCTCAAGTTTGAAGAATTACAAAGCTAGTCCTTGTAATAAACAACCACCATTTGACCCTTTCCCACATATGACCCTGCCATTTATACCATTTTGACCCCCTTGACCCTTCCATTTGACCCTTTGGTCAAACCAAGTCAAAAAAGCAGAACCTACTTTCCCTCCCAAAGCAGGTTTCTTCCCCACTGGACCAAACTCTGCAACACCTCACCAAACCATCCCATCACCTGCACCCTTATCCCTTCCAACCCCTCTCCCATCACCCCTACACATCCACCCCCCCTATCTGCAAATTCAGAACCTAAGTCAAATAAACAGGCTTTCCCGCCAAAATTCACAAATAGCCATTTTGCACTCAATTGATCCAAATGATCTGGAATCAAGTGGGAAACAGTCTTAAGGACACGTGGAAGATTTGTGAAGTATAAATAAAGAAGAAGAAAGAAGAAAACAGGGGTAGCTAGTTTTTATATTTTCTAAAAATGTCGTTTTTATAAAAAAATGTTTTAGTTTAGTTGAAAATTTGTTATCTTTTGTTTCATTGTATCAACTTCAAGTCATATTATCAGTTTAATATAATTTTGAGCTTCAAGTCCAAGTTGTTTTCACTTTTCACATTTCTCATCTACTGTTGCAATTTTAATTTTCAAATCTTTGTGATAAAGCTTTTAACAGCTTAGTTTCAACATCAAACAAGTTTGTATAAGCTTTAAATAGCTTTTTGTAAGCTTGTTGGTAAGTTTCAAACATTTTGGATGCAAGGTCAACAAAAGTCAAAGGAGGAGGGAAATTGGATATTGGATGTGCAGCAGGTCTAAAAAGGGTCTCAAGATTCATATCATCTTGTTTAGGATCATATTCAAACAATGGTTAAGGTGTTTAACTATTTTCTTTAATTTTCTAGTTTTAGCATAATATTAGTTAACTTTGGTTCTATGGATTAATGTCAGTGTAATCCGTTTAAGTTTGTAGAAATCTGTTCCTATATAGTTAATTTAACCCTACAAGTTGATTACAAGTCTTTTATTACCTTTTAGCTCAGTAAGATTGCTCATTGGTCAGCTAAAGGGGTGTTTGGTTCATTGGCTTTAACTGATTTATAGGTTGATGCAAGGGTAGGTTTCTATTGGTTCATGCTTGCTTAGCCATTTCATGATCATATCTGTCAATAATCTAAGCCTATATACTGTCAAAGTCAAAATTCTACTTAAATCTTTCTCACTGTCACTGTTGTGAGTTTTAGGAATTGCAGGCCATTGATTTGTGTTTAGAATCATCAAACATAGCTTGTATTAGTATTATTACATCTTATAACATCATCATCAGTGATAATATTAGATCCAAAGTTCATTAAAGTCAAAGTTCATCATTATCTTCAAAAGTCAAAAACAGAAAATCTCAGTTTGAGCCATTCTAAGAAGATTTTTAATGAGCTCATTTCTGAATTATTTTCAATGTAACTTGTGGTTTTAGAAAGTGTTTCTGGTCTAGTTGATTATGCCTATTTTAGTGGAATTTTATAATTTTTTCCAAAAGCTCAAAAGAGCTTGTTCAAAGGGAGCTAACTCCCCTGTGCAGGGCACTGTTAACTGCACAGGGGATGTGCAGGTTTTGCATGGTTCACCCAGGTCTCATTTGAGCTTCACTAGGTCTAATTTTTGGTTTAAACAATCTTAGCCAGGTCTTCTTCATGTTCCCACTTCTTTTTTCCATCTTTAGCTAGTGTGGTAGTTTGTGTATAAGCTCAAAGTAGCTCCTCAGAACTGCTTTTTAGCTTTAAATCTCATTCCATCAAATCATTGCTACTTGTAATCCAGAGGTCATAAGCAGTTGAGAGTTGTTGCTTTTGAGTTATTTTAGCTTATTATAGCTTGTGTAACAGTTTGGTGCCCTTTGGACTCCATTAGCTTATTCTAGTGCTTATTTTAATAAGCTCTTGCTTATCAGTTCCATAATCTTACTCATAACCCTATGTTTTTCTATTTTTCCTAGCTTCCTAATATCATTTTAGACTTTTCCTGAAATTTTCAGATTTTTCTAAGTTAATTTGCTATTTTTCCTATTTTAAATGAGTTTTTAAGCATTTTTAATTAGTATTTAATATAAAAAATTAGAAAAAGGTTCTAAAAAAATAAGTTTTCATTTTTATTAAGTTAAGATAAATATAAAAAGAGAAAAAAGTATTTTTCTAGATTTTTCTTAGTTAAATTTGTATTTTTAAATAATTTAAGTAGTTTTTAATAGTTTAAAATTCATAGAAAATAGAAAAATAATCAGAAAAATACAAAAATAGTTTTGAAAATTCTAGTTTGATATTTTAGACTTTTCCATTTCATAATTTTATTTTTCTAGCTTTATTTCCTAATTTCTTGTATTTTAGGTAATTATTTAATAGTTAAAAATAGTTTTTAATTAATAATAATTAATTTAATAGTTATAAAAATAATTTTCTTTTTCTATAAATTTTCTTATATCATTAGGATTGTAAAAATGTATTTTTCATATTTTTAGGATTTATATTGTATAAGTTTCACGTTTTTATTTGTACGTTTACGTAATTTTGTTTTAAAACGTAAGTTTTAGGTTTTAAACGTTCATCATTTTAAATATAGTGATAGCGTTTATTTAATAGATTTTATCTTTTTAACTTTATTTAATTTGCATTTAAGCCCCTGTAGTTTATGGGCTTTCTCTTTAGGTATAGATCAACCACAATCTCCTTTTCCGTTCAAATCTCCCGATCACTACACGTTTGACTATTCTCGCACAGCTCGTTGGGACTTAACGACCTGGGGAAACACTATACTCTCCTGATCTTCATTGAGTTGGTGTGTGAGCTGTTTTAAGTTCCTTACGGCTGATCATTCACAAGTGATCAGCTCGCGTGAGAAAACTTGACGGTTTCGCACCGATCAGTCACTATGGTAGTGGAAATAGTTTTACCAAAACCTCGTTGATCGCTCATATTCGTGATCGTCATTTTGATGTGGAGGCACTGGCTATCACAAAACATTCTCTGGATACTAAAGTGTGTGATAAAAAAAAATGTACAGATTGACATCCTGCTTATGTTTAAGTCAATAAAGAGTCAAGAAAAGAAACGAAAGAGTTAGTATTAGTTTATTGAGTCTTAACTTAGCAACGCTACATTCTACATGTAATTAACTTAGATGATTAGTTTGCCACTAGTAAAATTCTACAAATCCCCAAAACCGTGTTTTCTTTACCCTTACACCTAACGTTACAACCCTTAAAAAGACATCTTTGATAGTTTATCCTAGGTACTTACGCCAAAGCGGTGGAGGTTTTGATCCTTTATCAAGCCTATGGTAATCCATGTTCTATGACAGGTAGAGAGTGTTTAATTTTTCATTGTGATGATGTTATATCACTTATACACCCGAGAGATGAGAGAATCCAAACACTATATGTGAGGTGCTAGTATATAATTTTTTTGCTTGTTATGACTATTGTAGAACCAATTATGTTGTAAATTATCTTTCAATTAATGCTAAATGCCCTCGGGCTTGAAAATTTCCGTGTTAGTATAAAATTTGTGTGCTTGTTATGACTATTGTAGAATGAGTCATGTTGTAAATTATCTTTAAACTAATGCTAAATGCCCCCGAGCTTATAAATTGATTTGGATAAAGCATATTTGCTTGAGGACAAGCAAATCTCAAGCGTAGGATATTTGATGAGGTGTAATTTCATACGTTTTTAAGGGGTCATTGATAACGCCTAAAATGAACATGTTTTTAGTAGCGTTATTGTTAGTTTTGTGCATGATAATCGGCTATATTTACTCATAACTGTTGCAAAAGTGCAAAAATGCGTATTGTGTATGTATATGTAGCCAGGTATCACGAATAATGAAGAAATGAAGTTTTTATGCACATTTGGAAGATTCTCGAGGAAGGAAGTCGAGCTAGGAAGCTTTTGGATTCAATGATTGGGAAGCTCAATGATATCTAAGTATCTACAGCAAGGAAAGATCAAGTTTTGCCTTGGAAATCATCAGCGAGAGCAAAGAATGAAGCGTATAGGCGAAAAGTCAACAAAAAGTCAAAACAGCATAAACCCAGCCGTTCGGTCACAACCCGTAACCGGATCCGGCTGGGCGTTGGGTAAAAATGCAACCGATCCGGTTGGAGTCAAAAAAGATCCGGTTTCTCACGCTGCAGTTACACAAAGTTGCATTTATTGTTGCCTTAACTCCCAATAATCATTGGAGTCCGATCATTTCTTGATATTTACTTGTTGGGAACGTTTTTGGACAGTTGAGCAAGCACATTTGGCTATATAATGAACCTAGTCCTAGTTTACTAGGTGTGACACAACCAAAATTGTATTAGTTTACACCTAAACTAATACCAACCATATTATTCAGCCCAAAAGCTTAGTTCTTATTGAAAAACGTCCAGGAGCAAGGAGGGAACAATTCTCATCCATAGCTTTGGTAGTTTGGAGTTGTACGGTGAATCTAGGTGATTGGAGGCGCGTGGTTGCTACAATCCACGAATTCTAATTCTTGTAATCACAAAAGTTTAGGTATTCTATGAACTTTGTTATGGAATTCTATTCTCTTGAATTGTTGGAATTACTTTGTTATGACTTGTGTTTAGTTATTATTATTATCATGGAGTAGTTTTGGGATATACTTGTGTGTTGGGATGTAATTAATCATATTAGTGTTCTCAAAATGTGATGCATGTATATATGATCTTGTTTAAATGAGTTTGTTGGAAAAATACTAGTCTTGGTTTGATTTGTTGATAAAACATGTTTTAAGAAAAAGGACCGAAAGGATTTCTCTTGTGTTTTATTCCAAAAAGTGAAGTGACAAACTAGTATGGGGATATGGTGATTGACAACCACCATGTTTGCTTATTAAAACAAGACTAGGAACATTTTCATCACGAAAGGGTCGAAAGATTCGTAAGAACAAATTTAATAAGAACATGTTGCAAACAAATGGAATTTCTATAGGATAATCATTGGGATAAGGACCGAAAGGATTACCTAAATTTTTTTGTTCTTAGAATAATTTTTACAAACATATACCATGGTTGGGGAATCATTTGCTTATGATTTATGCATCACATTAAGAGTATACACCAAGCCTTCATGAATATTATTTATGATTGATTATAGACTACACACAAGTATATATATTTCTTATTGAATTTCACTAGAACATAATTATTTGAGGAAGCCTTGACAAGCTTTCTTGTTGGAATCTTTTCAAACAAATCAATTTCAAACACAAAATCCCTTGGGACGATCTCGACTTACCAAACTTTGCTATTACGGACGAGTATACTTGCTCGTATGTGTTAATAGGTTAGACGGTTAAATCGTGTTTATAAATTTTTAAAACTTGCACCAACCGAGCACATCAAGTTTTTGGCGCCGCTGCCGGGGATTTTCTTTAATTTTCTTTGATTTTCTGTAAAATTGGTAGTATTGGAATTAAATTTGTTGAAAAAAAAAAAAAAAAAAAAAAAGTTTTGGTTACAAACTAACCGATTCGGTTGGTGATCCAACCGAATCCGGTTAGACTTTCTGTGTTGATTTTTAGTTGCGATTTTATTGTTCTAGTCTTCTTCGTTATTTGTGTTATGGTTCCTAGAGTAATTCTTGTAATTTTATATTCTATTTGCAGATTATGTCTTGTAGTTTAATTATTTCTTAGATTTATTTTCATTTTCTTTACCTTTATTTATTTATTAGTTAATTAAGTTTTGGTTTAATTTTAGTTTTAATGATTAATGATTAGATAGTAATATTTTTCAGTTATATGTTTAATTGTTTTAATGATAGATTTTAATTGGTAGTTAATTTAGTTTAGTTTAATGGGTTTTATTATTAAGTTATTAAATTGTTGGTTTATGAAGAGTTTTTATTAATTAGAGTTTAGTACATCTTAATGACTCCTTAATTGCATTTAAATTCTGTTTTAATATATTAATATATATATATATATATATATATATATATATATATATATATATTTCGATCAAACCGATCGGTTGCAACCCGCAACCGGATCCGGTTCGACTTTCTGACTTAGTTATTTTAACCAACCGATTCGGTTGGTGAGTCAACCGAATCCGGTTGGAGTTTCTGTGTTGATTTTTAACATTTTTAGATTTTGAGTTTTAATTTATGTTTTTGGTTTTGTTAAGTGTCTTAACTTGTTTAGTATATGTTTCTATAGTTTGTTCTTGTTTTACTAACTCTAACGCTAATAATTCGGATTTTGTTTTGTTTTGCTTTGTCAAGTTTGTCTAGTAATATGGATAGTTTGAGCGAAATCTCGGAATACCTTCGTACTTTGGATGAAATGTTCAAGGATACCGGAAGTTCACTGGAAAAGATTGGAGGTATCTTGGAAGAAAGTAAGAAAGATTTGGGGATTGATACGGTTAATATGGAGGAAACAGGTGAAAACAAGGTTCAACTACCCAAGAAGGGAAGAGTCGTAGTGTTCACACAAGCACCTTTAACGGTGTATGATTCGCCGCTAATGAGGTTTGGAACGCCTTGTAGTGTGGAAGGAGTAAGTGCTTGGGACGCGCAGCTTAATATGGCTTATGGAGAAAACTACATTTTGGAGAAGGTTCTTGACGAAATTGGTCATGTACGTTTGGACTATGAAGCATATGGAAGAAGGATGGTCAAAAATCTGAAGGTCAATATTCATGGACACATTTTTGAAATAGATTTTGTTGTGTTAGAAGAAGGGAATGCGAATGAACCTAATGTGTGTTTTGGTCGAGATTTTCTTGTCACGACCAAGTGTCAAGTAGATTTTGCAATGGGAGAAATGAGGATTAATATAACTGATTTGGAAGAAGGAAAAGGAGTAAATGAGATGCTAGTGGAAGTTTGTGCAAACATGGAAGAGAAAGAGGTGGAAGTAGTTAAAATGGGAAAGGCAAATCGGAAGAAAACTTCATCAAACAAACTAATCCCAACAACAACCTCCACCACCAAAAATGATTCCACACCCTCATCACCTACCACTAATTTCAAACCCTTAACCGACAAACAAAAAGAAGCTATTTTAGAAAAACTAGAACAAAAGTTTCTTGAGCTTAATGAAAAGAAACCGGTGATAGAAGTACTCCAAGATTATGTGCTTTACCGTAAGAAGTTCGATGCATTGATGCTAGCGAGGGCTAGGTTGGAAGATAAGAATCTCACGGAGGAGGAGCGAGATCGAATTTTGTTTAGAGGCATGCCAAGGAAGGAAAAGGATCCGGGTAATTTTGTGTTGCCAATCAAAGTGAATGGGACTACACCAGTTTATGCTTTAGCCGATACGGGGTCAAGTGTTAATGTGATGCCGTAACCATTGTTTAAGACTTTAGGACTAAGTAATCCGCAACCTAGCCATTCGAAGCTTACTATGGCGGATAATTCTCAAGCGAAGGCAATGGGAGAGGTGAAGAATGTGAGAGTGCAAATTGGCTATCAACCGTATTTGGCCGATTTCCTTGTCCTAGATATTCCGGTGGACAAGAGTTTACCACTACTATTGGGGAGACCATTCCTACAAACTTGTGGTGCGATTATAGACATGGGAAGAGGCACAATGACTATAGATGATGGGATTTCAAGGCAAACATACTGCCCAAAACCAAGAGGACCAACTTTGGAATTTATGGAGGAATTAGAGTTAATGGAAGCAGATGATGATTTAACATGTTTTGAAGTGGGACGTGATGTCCAAGGTAACCCAATGTACGGACCGTTAGCTCTGCCTTATTTTGATATAGAGGACGAAATGGACGTGCGTTAGCGGTGGAAGCTTTCTATAACCCATTCAAAAACATACTAGTTTACAAAAAGTTGACCGACTTTTTAGGTTCTTTACCGGTGCAACTTAAGAATTTGGAGTGGAGACCCGAAGGGTCGGGGACTTACAAGAGACAAGCCGGAGATGGAGCATGGCATGTTAAGTTCGATATACTATGTCCGGACGGAAGAAGATTCATGAGAAAGTTCAAAACTTTTGAAACGTTCCGTGAGTTGACCGGAAAATTTCAAAGTGAGGACATCCTAAGACAAGAGTATTTCGAGGAATTCTGAGAGAAAGACAAGAGACCGTAATAAACAAGCAATTATTTGCTTGCATTTCATGAACTACTTATTTTTGATTTGATGCATTTAGGATTTTTGTTTCTTATTTAATTTTCATTTTTTTTTTTATGATTGAGGTAATTTGGTTAATGCATTATAACTATGAGTTTTGAGTTGAAGTTTGGTTTAGTATGATGATTTGAGTTTTTAAGATAGGATGATTGTTCAAAATTCCAATTGGTGAATGAATGTTGTGTGAATCTTTAGCAGGATTTTTGAGTAAAATTTTTTGTTGCTTGGAAGGTAAATGCCTAAGTAACATGTAAAAATGCAAAATTTGGCAAAATGCAAACCGAAACGGTTGTGTCCATGACTGAACCGGTTGCATTCAAGTATAAAAACCAAAAATTCACTTTTCTAGAAAAAAACACACACACACACACTAATTCTCCAGTGGGTTTTGCAAAAATTCGTCCAAGAGAAGCTGATTGAAGGTTGTTTAAGTTATAGGAAAACATCATGGCACCCAAACAAGTAAGCATCTACATTCAATTAACTCAATTAAGGTTTAATTAGAGCATTTGATTCGAATTGAATATTAGGTCACCAATTTGGGGGTTTTTGTTATAATTCGAATTAAGTTGTAATATTTTAGGATTGAGTGGGTAATTGATATAGGAGTGCATTGCAAAAAGAATTGTATTGATTGATTCACCATGGAATGAATACTAGATGATTGAATTTTCGGATTTAATTGGGTTGTGTTAATGAATCAAGATAAGTTGCAATTGGTGATTCCTAATGATAGATGATGTGTTTTTAGGAGTGATAGATGCCACATTTATTGATTAGAACTAATGATTGAAGGGTATAGGTTTATCAAGTTGAGTTCTAAGATGATGAATGTATGATGTTTGATGATTTGAAAAGCGAATTTAGAGTAATTCAAGGATGTGGAAATCATGGAGGATGATAGAATGCGATCTAGGAGTGGATTGGACTTAGGAATTTCGAGTGTAGAAAGGTTTGAGAGGCAAAAGCCTTATGCAGACTGCATAACCGATTCGGTTGCGCATTACAACCGAACGGTTGGATTTTGGTCATTTGAGGTTACGGTTTCTGTGTTAAATTTTTTGAAGTTTTGAAATGGATCTTAGAGGGTTCCATGAACCTTCTTGTTTATTCTAACACTCTTATATGGTCTTAAATTTGTGATTTCTACAGAAAATTATTGTAGGTAGCTCGAGCGAGGAGGCGATTCTAATGAACCCGCTTGTTACGAAGTTTTTGTAAAAGGAACGAGAAGAAGAAAGTTAAGTATAGTGTGAAGACGGAGGCAAATGCCAACTTAAAGTTCAAAGATCTCACCGACGGGGAGAAACATGCTTTTCGGGAAAGGTTGTCGAAATTGCAACATAGGACATGTTTGGTTCCGAGGGTGATTGATTGGGATTTGTTTGCGGAATGTGATTATGAAGATGAGTTAAGAGGAATGATGCGAACATCTTATGTGTATTCAGGGGATGGAGATTCGTTCAATGATTTGTCATGGGAAAGAGCATTTAGCGTCAATGAAGTAGTCTATCGAGAATGGTGTATGGAGTTCTTTTCAACCATGTATTTTGAAAGAAAGGTGAATGTTCGGAACTTGATGAAGGAAATTTGTGTTTGGTTTAGGCTTTGTGGAAGGGATCATGCTTACACTTTGCCGGCTTTTGGCGTGGCTCTTGGTTTGTATGAGCCACATGAGGTTAATCATCGATTATTTGAAGCTCACTTTTCTAGGCTTCGGAGGTTTAAAAAAGACTTTCCTAGTATTCCTGCTTATTGGAATCAAGTGGGAGATCCTTCTTGCGCTATGTGGAATGCTTCAACCATCTGGAATCCATTGATGAGGATACTTCACAAGTTGATAGTGACTGGGCCATTTAATAGTATTGGAAGCAGGGACAAATGTCAGAAACCGGACTTATGGGTTATGATGTTGCTAGAGGAAACTAAGGACGGTAATGCAGTTTGGCAGATAGCCGAGTATTTGTCTAGGAGGGTCCCGAGAATCAAGAGCAATAGCTACATTTGTGGAGGACATTTTGTGACGAAATTGGCAAAGAATCTTGGGTATTATGTTGATGAGGAATTGGCTAAGTGTGGAGAGCCAAAGTATAGTGAGATGTGGACTGCACAAGGTTTTGGTAACGCTTTGAATAGGAGATTGAAAACCTTGGGGTTATGGATTGAACCACAACAACAACAACCACCACCACCACAACAGCAGGGGAGTATACCAATGGAGAACGTGCAAATGGGGAGTATACCATTGATTGATTAAGATAAGAAACTTATGAACACCAGATTTGATGAATAGAAAACATTGTCATAAATCTTTAAACAACGTGTCCTTAATGAAAAAATTAATCAACCGGTGTAACCCACAAATTATTTTTATTGTAAATTGTAATTTTTTTATTTGATCAACTTAATTTTTTTAAAAACATTCTATAATTAACACTTACTCTGATAAACATTATGCGATAAATACTTGATAAACACTTTGTTATGAACAATTGCACATTCAAAGTCTTTAAATCACAAGTTTAAACATTGCTCATCGTTATAAAAAAATGCATCATTGGTCAATTATTTGGATTTCTTATCAAATATTGAAGAATTTATAGATTACTAATACATTTATATTCTAATGAACACATTCAAACTCTAAATCACAAAATTACTTGATTGAATCATTTCATCGAACATTTTATGGGCATTTTCATGAACACTTGATTTGTTTAAATACTTAGAAGAAAGAAACAATGAAGAATTGATGTTACAAGTTTAAACAATATCGAAATAGAACAATAACTCAACAAAACACCATATTGGTCTTAAACATCAACCATTGCTACATATATAAGAATCGAAAAAACTATATTGTATTTTTGAATGAAAGAGTATTTTAAGGAATTTAATTAATCGGGAGCCTCAAAATATAAAGGTTTAAAAGATGGGGCCAAAGAAAAGATGCGGCCAACTTATCTTTATATACGAGGCCTTAAGAAATCGGGGCCTTAATAAATACGGAAGCCTGAAATCCTGACTTTAGTAGCTTTATCTTTGATCCACCACTGATTATACCCATACACACCCTCGTATGAAATTTCATGGATTTACCCACTTATCAATAGGTACCCGCAAGTTGCGGGTTTTTAACACCAAGTTGAATTTTATATGATTTCTATATTGTGATGGTTAAACATTATATCTATTTAATATATAAAATCAGATCTTTTAAGCTCTTCACCATCTATACACAAGTTAGCTCGCTTGGTTGTTCATACACTCCCAAGAATCACAAGCGGCTACTTATTTACATATCCAATTTGTGAGACCAAGTTCAAAAACTATCCTCGGTCCTTACCCTCTTGCTTTTTTTCACACCTTATATATACAATAGTACCTTTTTGTTTCACTTAGTTTGACCTTCAAGTATTTATTTTCAAGATAAGACCATCCTGCTTTCTTTCACACCTTATTCAATAGTACCATTTTGTTTCACTTAGTATGACCTTCAACTATTCATTTGCAAGATAATAAAAGATAGGGTGAATTGAATTCATTCTTTTGAACTCGTGTCTTTTCTCACTTTGAATTTGCATGCATTTACCTGCATGCATTTACCCGGGTCAAATATTTTGTTACTATTTTTGGCAAAAATTTGTTTTTCGAAAAAATTAATTATCATGCTAATTAATTCTTACTCTCCATTTCGGTAAATAATCAATGAGATGGGCAATCTTTCCAGGGGGGTTAAATGAACATAAAACGGATTCTTTTGAATTTCTGATACACTCGGTCTAAATCCTAAAAAAAAGTTGGCATTAGTACTATGTTATTCTTGTGAATATATAGGAGCTTTCAATAAAGAGAGATTCTCTATATTCCCGAGCATAATTTGTATGATTTGTTAGTTTTTAGGAAGTTCCCTTTTACTCAAAAAAAAATCCAAAGGAACGTTTCGTAAGATTGGTGAATTCTGGAAGCGTAACTTGTACGATTCCAACGAATACACTTCTTATGGGAAAATTTTCTTTTACGCAAGATGACTGGTGGGGAATGAATTCATTGTGAATCGATTGCAAGGAAAAAAGGATGTGTTTGTCCGTCTTTTTAAAAGGATCAACACTTGTTTTAACGAGTTCCGAAAATTTAAAAAATTTCTCAATCTTCCTAGGTAAGGACTCCTCTTCTTTCTTCATTTTAATTCTTTTTCTTAATGTCCCTATGAAACAATCGTCTAATTTCATGAAAACCTCCCTTGTATTATTCATATGAGCTTCCAATAATTGTCGGATTTTATTTTCTTGATTAGCAACGAACGTTAACATTATCCGCTCGAATTCTTCCTGACGCGGTCTTTCTGGAGACGTATATCCTTTAACCAAATTCACACTCTCATAGAAAATAACAATCAACCTTGTTGTCATAAATTGACATCTCGACTTTCATTAGCTCCTCAACCTGCTTCTCCATACTTCACAACATTTATTATTGGGTCGCATTAATGTATTTGAGACTCCCTTCTTCATGAAAAATCAGGTCATTCCATTCGTCTTCTTCGTATTGTGATAAATCCTCTATAACCTTCCATGCTCCTTGTACACTTAAATTGCTAAGTTTTCCGCGAGCGGCATAGTCGATAGCTGATGAGTGTCTAAATACTCATCATTTTTATACTGTCTAGACTACAAAAACATATGAAAACACTCAGAAATTCTTCAAAATGATAAAAATATCACAAACAAGTGTTTTATATGTTTTAAATGCAAAAACATCAAAATCTGATGAAAAACGTATCAAGTTTGCATAATTGGCAGTTTTAGTCCCCCAAGTTACAAAAGTTGTCAAAATTAGTCCCTGGTAATTCAAAAACTTGTAAAATGTCATTTAAGGTCCATGAGATTCAAAAGTTGTCAAAACAAACCCTTTAAAGTTCAAAAATCACAATTTACAACTTTAGTCCCTCAACTTTACAAAAATGTCAAAAATAGTCCCTGGGTGTTCAAAAATAGAAATTATTCAAACAACACCCTTGTATTATTAATAAATGACATAATTGGTCCTTTATGATAAGTTTAGAGAAAAATTACAAGTTTGGTCCCTGGAGTTTGAAAATTGTCAAAAATGGTCCTTGGACATTTTAAAAATGGAAAATAATCAACCTTGGTCCTTGTACTATTTATTTATGGCAGGTTTGGTCCTTGTAAGAACTTTGGATGATTGGCAGGTTCAACCCTTAACTTTGGCATAATTACAGTTTTGGTCCTTGTGCTTATTTAAACCAATCCGGACCCTATATTTTATCTAGATCCAATCCAATATCCAACCCAATCCAGTCCATTAACCCGGCCCAATGTTTAAAAAATCAAAACCCGCCACCACTGTAGCTTGTCTCTCCCATGGCTGTTTAAGCCAAAAACCAGTGGTATTTACCACTTGTTTTCCACCTTTCCACTTCACCACCTCATCCCTACAGCTGGTTACCCACTCCCTCCACCTCCACATCATTCCAAGTCCCATTAATGCAATAAACCTGCTCGTAGGAAATTTGGCGCCAAAATTGCCATTTGGCAATTTTGATGAGTTGGATGAAATCAACGGTTCAAAAGTGGTGGGATTAGTTCAGAGGTCGACACAAAGCTGAAAAGATCTTTATATAACAAGTGGGAAGCAATGTATCAAATAATCTAGTGTAATTTATTTTTAGCTTATGTCGTTTTTTAAGTTTTCAAGTTTACCAGTTCATGTTTAAGTTTTCAAGAGTTTTGTAATCTTATGTCAGTGTAATAAAATCATATTTTCAGTTTCAATCTCAGTATTTGTGCAAGAATTCAGTTTGTGCAAATTTCACATTCAAAAATCTCAATAGGTACAAATGTTATTTGTGGTTGTTATTCTGAGCTCAATAAGCTTATATAAGCTCTTAGAAGCTTGTTTAAGCTATTAAAAACTTTTATAACTAAGTTTAGACTTAAAATTAAAAAATACCAAAAATCACTAAAAAATTAGTCAAAAATAAAAAAAACAAGGGGAATGAAGATAAGAAGCTGAAGCATGGTAATTCTTGGATTGATTATGGTTTAGAGCTTATTGGTAAGCATATAGGAGTGATTCTCAGTCCTTGGTTCCTTGTCCTGTGCATGAACTCAATTTGTAAGCAAATTCCTTGAAATTTGCATTTCTTAATATAAGTTCTTTAATCTTGTTAATTTTAACTTTAATCTGTTTAAAAATAGTTAATATAAGATAATAAACAGATTTCTCAGTTTAAAAACTAGTTTTAGTAATTAATTTTTCAAAACAGTTATATAAAGGGGTGTTTGGTTTTGTTTGTTCTACTGAACTAGAGGTTGTTTAAACCTGTGTTTTTGTTTATTGCATGTTACATTAGCTCTAAATAACTTAGTTCAACATTAAAAACCAGTGGTCACTTGTGGTAAAGTCAAAAATTCCTTTTGATCTCCTCTTATTATCTATCTGTTTGATTTTATTGTTTTATGATCATGATTCCATGTTCATAAGTTGTTACCATTGATTAAATCAGTTTTCTTTCACCTTAATACATCTTAATCAGTTCATAGAATCAGTTATAATCTCATAAAAGTCAATCTTTCAGTTTAATCAAAAAGTCAAAATGATGCCCTGTACACAGTGAGTAGGTCCAATTTGATAAGCTCACAAATAGCTTATTAGTTGGCTTTATCCTGTGATTTTTAATTCTTTGGACAGCTAACCTGGTCATATTTAAGTTTCAAGCTTAAAATTTCAATTTTCAGCTTATTTGCTAAGCCTGCTAGTGCTTACTAGTTTGTCCAAAATCAATCATCATACACTGAGTCATACTCAGTGTTTTTCTAGTTTTTTCAACAGCTTCTCACAATCTCATTTTAGCTTATTCGGGTCTCATCTTTGGTTTATAGGTAACCAACCAGGTCTAGTATAAGACCCAACTTTTGGTTTTGAAGCTCAGCTTATTGAGTAGCTTATTCTTGGTCTTAAACCTAGTAGCTGGAAACTGTTTTTGTACTTGAGATCAAATCATCATTTCAGTGTAATCAGTACTTAAAAGGTTTATGATAGTTGTATTTAGTTGTTTTTGAGTATTTATAGCTTATTACAGGTTCTGTGTTAGATTGGTGCTTATCTGTGGCTTTTTGGCTTATTTGGAGTGCTTATTTATAAGCAGATTGCACTGCAGTTGCATTTTCCTCCACATAAGCATATGATTTTATATTTTTCATAGATTAAGAATAATATTTTAGTATTTTCCTGAATTTTTCAGATTTTTCTATCACTATTTAGTATTTTTCTTAATTTAAAACAGTTTTTAGGCATTTTTAAATAGCTTTTAATACAAATAAATCAGAAAAAGCTTAAAAAATTATGTTTTCAATTTTCCTAGATTAAGATAAATATAAAAGTCATAAAAAGTATTTTTCCATAATTTTCTTGGTTTAAATAGTATTTTTTAGCATTTTAATTAGTTTTAAATAGTATTAAATTAATAATAAATACATAAAAAGTCTAAAAAATATATTTTCAGTTTTAAAATAAGTTTTATCATATTTTAGATTTTTCTAAGTTTTAATTTCATTTTTCTAGGTTAATTTTGTATTTTCTTATATTTTAGTGCATTTTAAATACTTAATAAATAGTTTTTAATTAATAATAATTAAATAAATAGTGGTAAAAATAATTTTATTTTTCTAATAATTTTCTTTTATTAATAGGATTGTAAAAATATCATTTTCATATTTGTAGGCCTTTTATTTCTTAAAACTCACGTTTTATTTTGTACGTTTACGTAATTTTATTTAAACGTACGTTTTAGGTTTTAAACAAACATCATTGTAAAAATAGTGATAGCGTTTATTTAATATATTTTAACTTTTTAATTTCTTTTAATTTGCATTTAAGTCGCTGTAATTTGTAGATCTTTTCTTTAGGTAATTATCCATCCAAAACCTTACTGATCACTATCCTTAGTGATCATTCTATCATCTGATCAAGTGTTTATACACCAATTCATCCTCCGTGGGACTTAACGACCCAGGAATCCATTATATTCCTCTGATCTTAATTGCATTAGTGTTTGAGCTGTTTTAAGTTTGTTACGGTTGACCATTCACAAGTGGTTAGCTTGTGTAATTAAACTTGACGGTTCACCACCAATCAAATTTTGGCGCCGCTGCCGGGGAGGCTGTAAGCGTGTTCTAAGCATTTTTCAGACCCGTACTTGCACATATACCACAGTTTGTAAACAGTTTTCTGTAAAGTTAATATAAATCAAAAAGTTCATTAACACTTTTCCTAAAGTGTTAAAAACCCAAAAACAATATAAAACAACAAAACAATCGTAACGTTTTCTAGCTTGTGTTTCTTTTAAGGTGATTCTTAAAGAGATACGATTTGGTTGAACGAGACGATATCAAAAATATTTTCCAAAAATTTTTTAAACCCCTTTGCACAAATCATACTTACGTCTTTTCAGTGGTACTTAATTTATACATAAAAATCAACCACCGCAAATCAAGGCAGTACACCTACTAACTGGGGGTGTGACCATAATAAGTTCCCGATCCACAGATTTAAAACTTGCCTTTGTGTCCTTGTGATTTGGTGTACCTTTTTTAAAGAAGCCATTTCATTTGTGATTATTGGTTAAGTTCACTTGTTGTTTTGCCTCACATTTGTTTTGAAAACTGATTTTTAAACTTAGTGCATGCGCACTCGTTCTTCCAGTTCTACAAGTCCACTTTCAGAACTTGGAAAGATTCCTCGTAGACGTAGAGGACGTTCAGCTCCTTCAGCCGTGACTGAGGAACGTCTACCACCACCACCCCCTGTCGAAATGGCAGAAGACAAACCCATGAATGAGCTTCTCCAAGCACCCATCGAGGGTTACGGAGATGCCATTGTTGTCCCAGCCATTGTGGCTGATACTTTTGAGCTCAAAACCGGGTTGCTTAATCTGGTAACCCAAAGCCAATTCTATGGTTTTGAGCGGGATGATCCTCATGCACACATTCGATGGTTTAACAAGATTGCATCTACCATCAAGTACAAGAATGTCCCACATGAAGCCATTAAGCTTCTTCTGTTCCCATTTTCTCTAGAGGGACAAGCCCGGAATTGGCTTGAAAAACAACCCCCTCGTTCCATTGAGACATGGGAAGATTTAGTCACCAAGTTTGTTAACGAATTCTATCCTCCATCCCGAACTACAAGTCTTAAGAATGAGATAATGAAAATTTCTCAGAGATTTGATGAATCATTCGGGGAGGCATGGGATCGTTACAAAGAATTGCTCCGCAAGTGTCCACATCATGGTTTTACCGAGTTAATGCAAATGGATACTTTCTATAATGGTCTGAGACAAGCTGACCAAGACTCTTTGAATGCCTCCGCGGGAGGTAATTTCCTTAGCAAAACCACAAAAAAAGCCTTACAAATCATTGAAAACAAGTCCCAGGTCCGTTCTTTCCGCACAAAGACATATCAAACTCAGTCTAATGCTGGACCTTCTACTTCATCTCCTGTGAGTACATCTAGCACCGATGCTAAGATTGACAAACTCACAGATATTGTTCAGGCTTTGGTTCTTGCTAACCAAAAGAAAGTCACCTTCACTCAAACACCATCACATGGTGAAGTGAAGAAAGTTGAAGTTTGTGTTACTTGTGGTGGTCCTCATGCATACTACAACTGTACTGCCACCGATGGTAGTCCGTTTGAAGCCAATGCTATAGCCGGTACTTCAAATCAAGGAGGTAATCAATACCGTCCTCAGAATGAACCAAGCTACCGTGCTAATACTTATCAGGCACCACCCGGTTTTAACCAGAATCCTAACCGGAATCAGAATCAACCTAGAATGAACCAAGGTTATCAAAACCAAGGTAATTTCTATCCTGGACCCAATCAAGGTTTCCAACAACAAGGGAACCTTCATCAAAACAATTTCAATCGAGGGAATCAATTTCAGGGGAATGTGAATCCTAATCAAGGGAATTTTCAACAACAAGGTCATAATCAAAACATCCGACCTCAGAATTTCCCTCCACATCCTCCAGTACCATCATCTGATGAGTTATTGAAGCAGTTCATGAAATCCCAAGATGAAATGAACAGGTTGTTGGTCAGTCAGATTGCTGATCTCAAGAAGTCTTTAAATGATCAACCCTCGGGCTCAGAAAAACTTCCGAGCAACACGATCGCTAACCCGAGGGGAGATGCTAAGGCGATCACAACCAGAAGTGGTGTTTCATACAATGGACCCGCTATTCCTACTACCTCTTCTTCTTCTCTCCCGAAGGTAGTGGAAAGTGAACCTGAGGCTACAAAGGATAAGGAACTTCCTGTTAATAACGGAGGAACCAATGATGTCCATCCTCAAGTTGTCCAGAAACCCAAGTCAAATCCAGGATTTGTTTTTGAACCACCTGTAGCTCCCGTTGAAATACCAAATCCAAATCTTCTATTCCTTATCCATCACGTTTGAATGAGCAAAAGCTCCGTGAAAAAGCCAGTCATCAAATGGACAAATTTTTTCAAATTTTCCAAGAACTACACTTTGACATAAGCTTTGCGGATGCTATCATGCTGATGCCCAAGTTTGCATCAACTCTCAAACACATGTTAAGCAACAAGGAAAAGCTGTTTGAAATGGCTAAAACTCCTCTTAACGAGAACTGCTCTGCAGTTATCCTGAAGAAGCTTCCAGAAAAGCTTGGAGATCCTGGAAAATTTCTCTTACCTTGTGTATTTCCAGGAATGGTTGAATGCTTTGCCTTAGCCGATCTTGGTGCAAGCATCAACCTGATGCCTTATTCAGTATGGAAGAAACTTTCTCTTCCGGAACTTACTCCTACATGCATGACTCTCGAGCTTGCAGATCGTACAATATCCCGTCCTCTTGGCATTGCCGAGGACGTATTTGTGAAAGTAGGAAAGTTCCATTTTCCAGCTGACTTCGTGGTTGTTGATTTTGATGCCGATCATCGGGTTCCTCTCATTGTTGGTAGAGGATTCCTGAGAACGGGCCGTGCTCTTATTGATGTATTTGAGCAAGAAATCACATTACGTGTTGGTAATGAAGCTGTCACCTTTAACCTTGATCAAACTTCGAGATACTCCGCAAATTATGATTCTGAGTCGGTTAACCGAATAGATATCATTGATGTTGCTTCTGAAGAGTACTCTCAAGAAGTTCTTGGTTATGATCATAATTCTTTGAGTGATAATCTCACTCATTCATCTCAACCCATCATTGATAATTCTACTCTTTCTCTCACCCCATTTGAGGAAAGTGACTTCATCTTGGAAGAGATTGAAGCTTACTTGTCTAGTGATTCTGTTCCATGGGAAATTGATCACGCTCCCATCGACATCGAGGGGGACATACTTCTCATTGAGAAGTTGCTTAATGATGATCCATCGTCATCATCACTCCCTCCCGTCGAACTTCATAACAAGGAAGTCAAGTCAGTTGAGAAAACTGAAGAATTTCCTGAAGTCGAACTTAAGGACTTACCACCTCATCTCGAGTATGCATTTCTTGAAGGTGATGATAAATTACCAGTCATTATTGCTCGAGATTTGAGTAAAGATGAAAAGTCTGCTCTCATTAAGATCTTGAAGTCAGACAAGCAAGCAATTGCTTGGAAACTCTCCGACATTAAGGGTATCAACCCTGAATTTTGTACTCACAAAATCTTGATGGAGGATGACTTCAAGCCAGCAGTTCAACATCAGAGAAGAGTAAATCCAAAAATCCATGATGTTATCAAACAAGAGGTTATCAAACTTCTTGATGCAGGATTGATTTACCCAATCTCAGATAGTCCTTGGGTTAGCCCAATTCATTGTGTTCCTAAAAAGGGTGGCATAACTGTTGTCACAAATGAAGATAACGAGTTAATTCCAACTCGATTGGTGACGGGATGGCGTGTTTGCATTGACTATCGTAAGTTGAATGACGCCACTCGTAAAGACCATTTTCCTCTACCCTTTATGGACCAAATGCTTGAGAGATTAGCAAGGAATGAATACTATTGTTTCCTTGATGGTTTCTCGGGTTACTTTCAAATCCCCATTGATCCAAAGGATCAAGATAAAACCACATTCACCTGCCCATACGGAACTTTTGCTTACAGACGTATGCCTTTCGGCTTATGTAATGCTCCTGGCACGTTCCAACGATGTATGATGGCTATTTTCCACGACATGATCGGGGAAACAATGGAGGTGTTTATGGATGACTTCTCGGTCATTGGGGATTCGTTTCAAACATGTCTCTCCCATCTAGATAAAATGCTCAAACGGTGTGAAGACACCAATCTTTGTCTAAACTGGGAGAAAAGCCACTTTATGGTCAAAGAAGGCATAGTCCTTGGCCATAAGATTTCAAAAAATGGGATTGAGGTAGATAGAGCAAAAGTCGATGTTATTGCTAAATTACCTCATCCTACTACCGTCAAAGGTATTAGGAGTTTTTTAGGTCATGCCGGTTTCTATCGTAGATTCATACAAGATTTTTCCAAAATCGCCCGGCCAATGACCCATCTTCTTGAAAAGGATGCTCCTTTTATCTTCTCTCCCGAGTGCATCATAGCTTTTGAAACATTAAAGAAAAAGCTTACTGAAGCACCCATTCTCGTTGCTCCCGACTGGGACTTGCCCTTTGAGCTCATGTGCGATGCAAGTGATTTTGCTATTGGTGCAGTCTTAGGGCAACGTAGAGCTAAGCATTTTCAGCCTATCCACTACGCAAGTAAGACTATGACTGAAGCTCAAACTCATTACACTACCACAGAAAAAGAGCTATTAGCCGTGGTGTATGCATTTGAGAAGTTTCGGCCGTACTTAATCTTGACCAAATGTGTAGTGTATACGGATCACTCGGCTCTCAAATATCTCTTTGCAAAACAAGATGCAAAGCCGAGATTGCTCCGTTGGGTTCTCCTTCTCCAGGAATTTGATATCATCATACGTGATAAAAAAGGAGCTGAGAACCTGGCTGCTGATCATCTGTCCCGATTAGAGAACCCTCACCAAGATGTTTTCGAGAAAAAGGAAATAAATGAAACATTTCCTCTCGAGACACTCAATGCGGTTTCTTTTCGTGGAAACTCTTCTACCCCATGGTTTGCTGACTTCGCAAATTACCATGCGGGTAACTTCATAGTGAAAGGGATGTCGACCCAGCAGAAGAATAAATTCTTCAAGGATGTTAAACATTATTTCTGGGACGACCCCTACTTATTCAAAATCTGTGCGGATCAAGTCATCCGACGGTGTGTTTATGGACAAGAAGCTCTTGACATTCTCAAAGCTTGCCATGCTGGACCCACTGGGGGCCATCATAGTCCAAACTACACCGCCAAAAAGGTGTTTGATTCCGGGTTTTATTGGCCCACCATCTATAAGGATGCCCACGATTTTGTCAAAGCCTGTGACGCTTGTCAACGTCATGGAAATATCTCTCAAGAAATGAAATGCAACAAAATGCCATTCAAGTTTGTGAGATATTTGACATCTGGGGTATTGATTTTATGGGGCCATTTCCATCATCTCGAGGTAACAAATACATACTCGTGGCTGTTGACTATTTGTCAAAATGGGTTGAAGCGAAAGCTTTACCTACAAATGATGCCAGAGTAGTTGTGAAATTTTTGAAATCCCTTTTTGCCAGGTTTGGAACTCCTCGTGCTATAATCAGTGATCGTGGTACACATTTTTGTAATGACCAATTTGATCGTGTCATGCAAAAGTATGGTGTTACCCACCGTCTCTCTACTGCATACCACCCCCAAACAAGTGGGCAGGTGGAAGTTTCCAACCGTGGTATTAAAAGAATCCTTGAAAGGACAGTAGGCGAAAATCGTGCATCCTGGTCGGATAAACTGGATGACGCACTCTGGGCCTTTCGTACAGCTTACAAAACACCCATCGGGTGTACTCCATACAAGCTAGTGTACGGAAAGGCATGTCATCTTCCGATTGAGCTAGAGCACAAGGCTTACTGGGCCTTAAAACATGCAAACTTCGATATACAGACAGCTGGTGATCACAGAAAAGTTCAAATGAATGAACTAAATGAACTTCGTGATCAAGCTTACGAGAACTCTTTGATCTACAAACAAAAGACAAAGAAGATCCATGACTCTAAAATCAAGAACCGCGTTTTCAACGTTGGTGATCGAGTCCTTCTTTTCAATTCAAGATTGAAAATTTTCTCGGGAAAGCTCAAGTCCCGCTGGTCTGGTCCATTTACTATCACTAAGGTTTATCCTTATGGCACCATTGAGTTATCTCAGCCCGATGGTCCAAATTTTAAAATGAATGGTCATCGATTAAAGCACTACTTTGGAGAGGACATTCCACCCGAAATTGTCCCGGATCTACAAACATTCCCCATGAACCAATGAATGCGGGGATCGAGTCAAGCTAGTGACTCGGGAATCAAAAATAGTAGCACACACCATATGGGTTTTCACCCATGTTTCTGTCTTCTTACCCCCATTCTACCACCCTAGTGTGGGGGAGTTTCCCCACACTGTTGTATATATCAATCTCAAAAAAAAAAAAAAAAAATGTGTGTGTATATATCAAAAACAAAATAATGGCCGTAATATTTCCCTTTTATGTTCTATGTTTCGGAATAACCGCCGGTACTTTGAATATTGAGGGCAATATTTATTTCTAAGTGTGGGGGGGAATTCTCACGAATTTTATCATGTAATTATTCCACCCAATTCCCCCGTTTTTGGCCAAATTTTTTTTTGGAGTAAGTGTTTTTCACTTACTCAGCAAATGGTAATCAGTCCGCCATGTCTAACCCACATAAGGATTGGCTAATCCAGGAGCAAACGGCTCTTGGTAAAGATATCTCAAATCCGTTTATGGCTTGCAATTTGCCTAAAATTGTATGGTGTTCAGCTCACCATATCTTTAAACTAGTGAAAAGTTGGCTAGCCCGCAAGTTTATGGCTTGTGGTAAAGGCAGTTGGAAATCCATAATTGGTAATCGGCTCACCAAAGATAATATTGATAATTTATCTAAGAGTTGGCTAGTCCAGAAACAAACGGCTTCTGGTAAAGACAAATCAAATCCGTTCACAGCTTATGATTTGCTCAAAATCATTTGGTTATCATTGTACCAAAGTTCTTACTTGAACTAAAACAATTGGCTACTCCAGAAGTAATGGCTTTTGGTAAAGAGTTGAAATCCATTAATTTTTCTCAAATCATTGCTAGGGACTAGCAATATCTTAGTGTGGGGGATTGATGAGTGTCTAAATACTCATCATTTTTATACTGTCTAGACTACAAAAACATCTGAAAACACTCAGAAATTCTTCAAAATGATAAAAATATCACAAACAAGTGTTTTATATGTTTTAAATGCAAAAACATCAAAATCTGATGAAAAACGTATCAAGTTTGCATAATTGGCAGTTTTAGTCCCCCAAGTTACAAAAGTTGTCAAAATTAGTCCCTGGTAATTCAAAAACTTGTAAAATGTCATTTAAGGTCCATGATATTCAAAAGTTGTCAAAACAAACCCTTTAAAGTTCAAAAATCACAATTTACAACTTTAGTCCCTCAACTTTACAAAAATGTCAAAAATAGTCCCTGGGTGTTCAAAAATAGAAATTATTCAAACAACACCCTTGTATTATTAATAAATGACATAATTGGTCCTTTATGATAAGTTTAGAGAAAAATTACAAGTTTGGTCCCTGGAGTTTGAAAATTGTCAAAAATGGTCCTTGGACATTTTAAAAATGGAAAATAATCAACCTTGGTCCTTGTACTATTTATTTATGGCAGGTTTGGTCCTTGTAAGAACTTTGGATGATTGGCAGGTTCAACCCTTAACTTTGGCATAATTACAGTTTTGGTCCTTGTGCTTATTTAAACCAATCCGGACCCTATATTTTATCTAGATCCAATCCAATATCCAACCCAATCCAGTCCATTAACCCGGCCCAATGTTTAAAAAATAAAAACCCGCCACCACTGTAGCTTGTCTCTCCCATGGCTGTTTAAGCCAAAACCAGTGGTATTTACCACTTGTTTTCCACCTTTCCACTTCACCACCTCATCCCTACAGCTGGTTACCCACTCCCTCCACCTCCACATCATTCCAAGTCCCATTAATGCAATAAACCTGATCGTAGGAAATTTGGCGCCAAAATTGCCATTTGGCAATTTTGATGAGTTGGATGAAATCAACGGTTCAAAAGTGGTGGGATTAGTTCAGAGGTCGACACAAAGCTGAAAAGATCTTTATATAACAAGTGGGAAGCAATGTATCAAATAATCTAGTGTAATTTATTTTTAGCTTATGTCGTTTTTTAAGTTTTCAAGTTTACCAGTTCATGTTTAAGTTTTCAAGAGTTTTGTAATCTTATGTCAGTGTAATAAAATCATATTTTCAGTTTCAATCTCAGTATTTGTGCAAGAATTAAGTTTGTGCAAATTTCACATTCAAAAATCTCAATAGGTACAAATGTTATTTGTGGTTGTTATTCTGAGCTCAATAAGCTTATATAAGCTCTTAGAAGCTTGTTTAAGCTATTAAAAACTTTTATAACTAAGTTTAGACTTAAAATTAAAAAACACCAAAAATCACTAAAAAATTAGTCAAAAATAAAAAAACAAGGGGAATGAAGATAAGAAGCTGAAGCATGGTAATTCTTGGATTGATTATGGTTTAGAGCTTATTGGTAAGCATATAGGAGTGATTCTCAGTCCTTGGTTCCTTGTCCTGTGCATGAACTCAATTTGTAAGCAAATTCCTTGAAATTTGCATTTCTTAATATAAGTTCTTTAATCTTGTTAATTTTAACTTTAATCTGTTTAAAAATAGTTAATATAAGATAATAAACAGATTTCTCAGTTTAAAAACTAGTTTTAGTAATTAATTTTTCAAAACAGTTATATAAAGGGGTGTTTGGTTTTGTTTGTTCTACTGAACTAGAGGTTGTTTAAACCTGTGTTTTTGTTTATTGCATGTTACATTAGCTCTAAAAAACTTAGTTCAACATTAAAAACCAGTGGTCACTTGTGGTAAAGTCAAAAATTCCTTTTGATCTCCTCTTATTATCTATCTGTTTGATTTCATTGTTTTATGATCATGATTCCATGTTCATAAGTTGTTACCATTGATTAAATCAGTTTTCTTTCACCTTAATACATCTTAATCAGTTCATAGAATCAGTTATAATCTCATAAAAGTCAATCTTTCAGTTTAATCAAAAAGTCAAAATGATGCCCTGTACACAGTGAGTAGGTCCAATTTGATAAGCTCACAAATAGCTTATTAGTTGGCTTTATCCTGTGATTTTTAATTCTTTGGACAGCTAACCTGGTCATCTTTAAGTTTCAAGCTTAAAATTTCAATTTTCAGCTTATTTGCTAAGCCTGCTAGTGCTTACTAGTTTGTCCAAAATCAATCATCATACACTGAGTCATACTCAGTGTTTTTCTAGTTTTTTCAACAGCTTCTCACAATCTCATTTTAGCTTATTTGGGTCTCATCTTTGGTTTATAGGTAACCAACCAGGTCTAGTTTAAGACCCAACTTTTGGTTTTGAAGCTCAGCTTATTGAGTAGCTTATTCTTGGTCTTAAACCTAGTAGCTGGAAACTGTTTTTGTACTTGAGATCAAATCATCATTTCAGTGTAATCAGTACTTAAAAGGTTTATGATAGTTGTATTTAGTTGCTTTTGAGTATTTATAGCTTATTACAGGTTCTGTGTTAGATTGGTGCTTATCTGTGGCTTTTTGGCTTATTTGGAGTGCTTATTTATAAGCAGATTGCACTGCAGTTGCATTTTCCTCCACATAAGCATATGTTTTTATATTTTTCATAGATTAAGAATAATATTTTAGTATTTTCCTGAATTTTTCAGATTTTTCCATCACTATTTAGTATTTTTCTTAATTTAAAACAGTTTTTAGGCATTTTTAAATAGCTTTTAATACAAATAAATCAGAAAAAGCTTAAAAAATTATGTTTTCAATTTTACTAGATTAAGATAAATATAAAAGTCATAAAAAGTATTTTTCCATAATTTTCTTGGTTTAAATAGTATTTTTTAGCATTTTAATTAGTTGTAAATAGTATTAAATTAATAATAAATACATAAAAAGTCTAAAAAATATATTTTCAGTTTTAAAATAAGTTTTATCATATTTTAGATTTTTATAAGTTTTAATTTCATTTCTCTAGGTTAATTTTGTATTTTCTTATATTTTAGTGCATTTTAAATACTTAATAAATAGTTTTTAATTAATAATAATTAAATAAATAGTGGTAAAAATAATTTTCTTTTTCTAATAATTTTATTTTATTAATAGGATTGTAAAAATATCATTTTCATATTTGTAGGCCTTTTATTTCTTAAAACTCACGTTTTATTTTGTACGTTTACGTAATTTTATTTAAACGTACGTTTTAGGTTTTAAACAAACATCATTGTAAAAATAGTGATAGCGTTTATTTAATATATTTTAACTTTTTAATTTCTTTTAATTTGCATTTAAGTCGCTGTAATTTGTAGATCTTTTCTTTAGGTAATTATCCATCCAAAACCTTACTGATCACTATCCTTAGTGATCATTCTATCATCTGATCAAGTGTTTATACACCAATTCATCCTCCGTGGGACTTAACGACCCAGGAATCCATTATATTCCTCTGATCTTAATTGCATTAGTGTTTGAGCTGTTTTAAGTTTGTTACGGTTGACCATTCACAAGTGGTTAGCTTGTGTAATTAAACTTGACGGTTCACCACCAATCAATAGCTCATTTTGTTGGATAGTTGACATGGTCGTAAAAGAATTCAACTTGGAACCAAAGATCAAAGCCTTGGTGAGGAACTTTTGGAGTATGTCCTTGAAACGAGTCCATGCTTCGTAAAGAGTTTCACCCTAGTGTTGTTAAGGTCAATGGAATCGGCGATTTTAAGAAAATCCTTAAGGTGTTTATTTGGATCTTCGGAATGAAGTCCATGGAATGTACATCCATTTGGCACCAACCAGATGGTGTCGGATCGCAAGGTAGACACATTGGCTTCTACGGGAAGCTTAATGGTGTTTCGATAGCCTTCGTGGCTAGGACAAGAGTACTCATCTAGAGTATGGGCTCTTGGTGGGTCTGGTGGGTTATGGTTAAAAGGTGAGTTTTGTGGGTCTGGTTGGTTGACAGGAATTTCACTCACCATGATGGAAAATAAAAAGAGTTATGAACAAAGGGAACAAAGAAAAAGATAGACTAAAGAAAACTACAAAATAAAATAAAATCTCACTTGATAGGAATCTAGTGAATAGACCTAAACGAAAAAGAAATCAAAACCTAGACTATTCCCCGGCAGCGACGCCAAATACTTGATGCAGAGTATTGTAAACGCACAAAGTTTTACAATCCTCCTAGACAGAGTACCTAATCATTGTAGTGTAGTATAGGCAAGAGTCGAGAGATTGATCCTTCTCTAGGGGAATAGTGAGGTAGGTCGAAGCGTTGATAAGGATTTAAAACATACACTTTTAAAGGGTCATTTAAGCCCTTAATCGCCCATTTTTATATCCGTTACTGCTTAATTTCGTTTCTTTTCACTTTTTATGTCTCTTGGAAGCAAAATGCTAGAACGATGCATTTTTGGACGAAAAGGAATGAATATATGAAGAAAATTGCTAAGTCAAGATCAAGACACTCAAGCTGATGGAATTACACCTGACGGCGTCCCAAAAAGAGGGCGACGCCGTCCCTCTTTGTGTAATTGAATTTGTGACGAATCAGTAGCGAATTTGTTATTTTACACCTGACGGCGTCTGATCGGTGCTAAACCGTCAAGTTTTATCACACAAGCTGACCACTTGTGAATGGTCAACCGTAATAAACTTCAAACAGCTCAGACACCAATGCAATGAAGATCTAGAGGAGTATAGTGTTTCCCCAGGTCGTTAAGTCCCAACGAGCTGTGCACTGAATCACCAAACGTATAGTGATCGGGAGAATTTGAACGGGAAAAGGGTTATGATTGATACTGGATGACAGAGGAAAAATGAAAGAAAATTAAAAAAACTAAATTATATTAAATAAACGCTATCACTATTTTTAAAATGATGTTTTTGATTTTTCTTTTATAAACTTAAATTAAAAACTATGTAACGTACAAAAGAAAATGTGAAACTGAAACAATATTAATCCTAAAAATATAAAAATGAAATTTTTACAAACCTAATGATAAGATAAAATTTTGAGAAAAAGAAAATTATTTTTATGACTATTTATTTAATTATTATTAATTAAAAACTATTTTTACCTATTTAATAATACCCTAAAACATAAGAAAATATGAAATAAAGCTAGAAAAATGAAATTATGACTTAGAAAAATCTAAAATAACTAAAGAGAATTTTCAAAACTAATTTTGTATTTTTCTGATTATTTTTCTATTTTCTATGATTTAAAAACTATTTAAAACTAATTAAATGGCTAAAAATTACAAATTTAACTAAGAAAAATCTGGAAAAATTATTTTTTTGCTTTTTATATTTATCTTAACCTATGAAAATTAAAAACTTATTTTTTTGAAGCTTTTCTGATTTAATTGTATTAAAAGCTAATTAAGAAGTACTAAAAACTGTTTAAATGAGGAAAAATATCAAACAGTGCTGGAAAAATATGAAAAATTCAGGAAAAGTCTAAATTAATATTCTGATTCTAAGAAAAATATAAAAACAAGGGCTTATGTGAAGGATTCAGGTTCTGTAGTGAAAAGTGCTTATAAATAAGCACTCAAAATAAGCTAAAGGCCACAAATGAGCACCAGATCATCACAGAAGCTAGAATATGCTATAACTACTTAATACTAACCTATTCCAAATAATCTAAACCTCTAAAGTGCCAATTATACTGATTTGACTAGATTAAAAAAATTAAGATAAACACAGCCTACCCTACCTACTTTAAGCTAGTGCAACAACTTATCTAAGGAGCTAGTCTGAAAACCAAGAGTGTAGACCTCAAGACCACCAGCCAGAGGGCTAAAATACCAAGTTTCAGCTTGAATCAAGCTCTTATGAGCTATTTGTGGCAATTACAAGTACCCTGCACACACTCAGTTAATCTGAATGTGTGCACAGGGGATTTAGTAGCTGAATCAGGGGCTTATTCAAGGACGGAGATAATTTCTAAAAAATCCACAAAATTCACTTTACTAAACTAGACCAGTTGAAGTTATAAATCCCAAAGTTTTAATAAATTTGACCCAACACTGAACACATGAAACTTATGCAAAGTTTTGCCAAAACTGTCTTTTGTGGTTTTTGACTTTTTAGGCAGAATTGAGAAGATTGACTTTGATGAGATTTGGATCAAATTTGTGAACTGATAATGTTATCTAATGATGTAATGGAACCTAATTAAGCTATATTGACCTAATCTAAGCCTAAATGCAGCTTCTATCTAGTTCTAACCTAACTGAGATTCATGTAAATTCTGCACAAATGCAATTTTGACTTTAACTGCTCTAATGTGCAAATAGATGAACCTAAAGACTCTAACAGACCTACTAGGAACTACTGCAATGCAACTTGACCACTTCACTAACCTTTGGCTCAGGTTACTCACTGCATCCAAACACCCCTTAATGATAGTAGTTTGAAGCTAGACCCACCAAATCAACTATCTGTTTCTTAATACTGTTATATCAATCTCTATTATGCATTTTTATCCCCAAATGAACCAACCTTTAAACTATATCTGATCTATTAATGCAAGAAAATCCTTAGTGCAAATTATACAGTGTATAGAGAAACAAAACTTACAAGTATTTCCAGCTTGTTTGAAGCTTAACCCAGAACCAAACTGACCTATTTTAAACCAATACCAATCCAAATCAGCTCTGCATCCCCCAATATCATGACCAAATCTAAATGAAGCTTGTCAGTTGACTTTCGTTGACTGTATTTGTTTTGGTCTAAACAAATTTGGAAAACAAATATAAGCTCACTAAAAGCTATATTAAGCTTAAATAAGCTAATATCCAAGAGTAGCTAGGCCTTTTGAAACTTATAAAGAGCTTTAGAGTTTTTTTTTTTTTTTTTTTTATTTTGGTTATTTTTTTTCTCGAATATTTTTTTTTTGTGTTTTTGAGTAATTGAGAAATAAGCTAAAGAGTTTTAAGAGTAAGCTAACATGCACTCCATCTAGTTAAGCTGAATTCAGAAACATTAAAACAATGCTCAATGATTTACCAATGAAACTGAAATTTAATAAAATTTGAAACCTGAGTACAAATACGAATTACAAATACTAAATATTAATTAGAACATGAAGACTGTTTTTAAAGCTACAATAGCTACTGAAAAATGGAAAAAGCTTAATATCTAAAAAACTAACTACTTCTTCTCTGCCTTCTCTTCTTCTTTTTATACACAAAAATTGCTCCCACTTGTATTCTGAGCAAATCCCACCTTCTTTCAGAACCATTGGATCACTTGAGTGGATTATAGCCGTTGATGGCATTTTTGGCGGGAAAATGAGATTTGTCAGTTGGTACTGATAACTTGTGATAGGGGAGGAGCATTTAATGTATTTGGCATGGGGTGTTTGGAGGGTAGGAATAAGGTGATGATGATGGAGGAGGGGGTGTTGCAGGCATAGGTAGGTGATGATGATGGGGGAGGGAAACCCGTGAGTGGTTTTTTTATTTTAAACGTGGGTGGGTTGGGTTTAATACTTGACCGGGTTAAAAGGGTGGGTAACGGGTTGGATATAAAGGGGTGTTGGGTGGATTGGGCTTGGGAAATGGATTGTTATTTATTTGGGATCCGGTTTGGATTTAGGATTAGTAACACAAGGACTATATTTGCAAATCGACCAAACTAGAGGGACTGAAACTGCACTTCTCCAACAATTATTATAAGGACCATAAATGACAAACTTTATTAACCAAAGGCCACAAATAATATTTTCCATTTTTGAAAATCCCGGGGACTTGTTTTGCCATTTTTGAAAGTGCAAGGACCAAACTTGTAAATTATTGAAACTTTTCACCAAAGGATTAAATATGACAACATATGATTTCAAAAGGACCTTTGGTGACTTTTCTTTTAAAATAAGTGCTCAGGGACTATTTCTGACAACTTTTGAAACTTGGGGGACTGAAACTGCCAATTATGCAAACTTAGCTCATTTTTCATCTGATTTTAAACATTTTGCATCTGAAACATATAAAATGCAATTTTTGAGATATTTTCAGTATTTTGATGCATTTCTGAGCGTTTTTAAATGTTTTGCAGTTCAGATTTGACCAAAAATGATGAGTATTTACACACTCATCAATCCTCCACACTAAACTATTGCTAGTCCCTAGCAATCTTTTATGAAAACTTAATGGATTTAAATCTCTTTACCAAAAGCCATTACTTCTTTAGTAGCCAATTGTTTCAGTTCAAGTAAGAACCTTGGTACACTGATAACCAAATGATTTTGAGCAAACCACCAGCTTTCAACGGTTTTGATTTGTCTTTACCAGAAGCCGTTTGCTTCTGGACTAGCCAACTCTTAGATAATATATACTATCTGTTAGGTCACTAGTTTTACAAACATAAGTTATAGAGAAAGAGATAAAGGCGGATGAACAAGTAAACCACACACACACACGTTAGGATAATACCGGTTATGCGTAAGAGAGTGAATGAAAGGAAAACTTGAACAACCAACCCTCAAGTGAGGGTTATTACATTGTTTATATAGGCAAGGAGCTAGGGCAACACTCCCTCTCCTTCCCTATTCCTTATTGGGCTTGGGCCTAAGCTTATAGGCCTCTACATAAGCTTGACCTTAAACAAACATAAAGGCCATAATAAAGCTACCTATTACATATGAAATATAAATACTTGAAATAATGTTTAGGAGTGATTCCAACAATCTCCCCCTCAAGTATATATGAATGTAAACGGTGAAGGCGTTGATGTAATAGTAGCTCTGACGTCTTCTGACATTCTTCTTTCTTGTAAAAGGAATTGCCTTGATTCGAACAATCTCCCCAGTGTAGAGAGATAGTTATCTTTGAACAGTTATGCTTCGACGTCATCATTAACTTTGTTCTTTGATCATTGTTCTTTGTGGTGAAAGTGATAGTATGTTGTTGTCTGCATCAGTCTGCCTCAGGTCTGCTTCGCTGCTCCAGTGTCTCCACGTCATTCTTCAACATGCTCACACGCTCTTTGACGTTGGAAATCAATACTGATGAAGTTCTGTAAGTCTTTGACTTCGTAGATTATTTGATTGATGAAGAATCATTCTGACTGTTGTGTTGCATTCGAATAGAACTTCCATTAGTGATGATGTTGGCGTGAGCATGAGAAGAATCAGCACGATCATTCCGCTCCGGAGCTTCCATAAGAAGAAAACATTTTAAACGGTTAGTAATAAGCGGTTTCCGGCACTTACAAGTTTGAACTTCGAGAGTGTTAACAGCATAGTGTGAAAACACAACTCTAATTCTTACAAAGGCCGTTCCTGAACTGGAGTCCCACAAGTGAGATAACGCGATGTACCGAAGTACATCTATAGTTCAGATGAGTCGCTGAGGTACACCGAAGCATCACCTCACGACTGTAGACCGTTTGAGACACACTCCGCGTAATCCACGGGGAGTTACCGAAGTGACCTACTGTCAAGGCTGTTTGATGTTGACCCTGGCAGGAGTTTCCATTCAATCACTGAGGATCATAGATGTGAACCTCTCATAAATGTTCTCGACAGATTGCTAAGATCTGTGAAGGACTCGATATGAACCACTGATAATCTTATTTGTTGATCATCAAGTGATTAAATGTCAAATGTTCCTAAGAGATCTTTTGATGAATCTCGTGGCTCTAGACTCAATAGTGCGTTTTGGTTTTCCAGAGCGGAGACTAGGGAGAGGGTCTCCTTCTTCAATACCAGCGATCTCTAAGAGAAAGCCAATAGTTTACGTAGGGTTCCCTGTGAGAATGAAACAAGCTGCTGTTGAGAAAAACTTGAGTGGCTAAGAAGGTTTAGTGCATGCGTCACTGGGTCCATGACGACTTTTGATCTTCAATACCGGTGTCACTAAGTGACAACCAGTAGCATATGAATTGAACCCGGTGTCTGCCCTAAGTTGAATAATCTGGAGGGTTGTTTCTTTTCACCCTTTACTTTACATTTCTTTTTGATTCTTCAACTCCTTCTTTCTCCGATTCTCATTTTCTCCTTTTTACAATCATTCCTAAGGACTTTTAACACTAACTAATGGTAGTGTCCTTGGGTAGATCCATCCGGCTCTGGCGGATCATAGGACGGTTATTCCTAACCTTAGTCACCTTATAACTACATGACTAACCTATGTTTGCCATTAAAACCACTGTATGTGAAAATATCTCTCAAAGGGTTTGTAAATGAAAAACATGTTTGAACCACTGTGAGAGATGATGTTTTGCATAAATACTCCCCCTCCACATGTGCTTAATAGTTTTAATGGTTAAATGCACAGTGAGGAAAGAGCGCGCACTTTTTGAATTGATCCACTAAAGATAGACAATCTCCCGCGAGACACGGTTACGTTGAATAGTTAAAGAGTTACATTGTCAGCTTTTAGGTGACAACTAGCTCTAATAACTACCTTGAAGGTGTAGACAAACCTTGGAAGGTTGTCAAACCCGTCAGAGTTCATGTCTATCAAAAGTTTCTCGAATGGTACTTTCTACTTGGACAAGTCCTTTGCGAGACACGTTTACATTACTAGCGAACTAGCTTGAAATTATTACCCGTCCAGGACAAGTCTTTTCGAGTTACAAACAGTTTAGTACCGTCAATTCGTTGGTTAAGTCTGAGGTACATAGATTCATTTGCATATTGCACAACATATTTCTTATCACACAAAATTTTCTCCCCCTAAAAAATGGCATATAAAAATGTTATTTTTGAACGGTTGAGAATAAATATGACCATTTCGAGTGTTGCGGGAAGAGTGACCACTGTGAACAATTTGTGAACAAAGTTATCATCAAATACTCCCCCTCAACTAGTGATATAAACGGTTGAGGTTTTAAAATTATATGGGGAAGTACTTGTCTTTTTTAGCAAAACCTTGAAAAATGAAAGGTTTGATAGGTTTTACTCAAAAATAAGAAGCTTTCGCTCCTTTTATAAGGATTGTGGCACTGAGGCATACCACAGGGTCCTTTCTTGACAATTACGGGTTGTACACTGTTATGTGTGCACAAGCCATAGACATATATAATCACACATCCAAAATTATATGAAGGAAACAATTCAAGGGGTACCAGGAAGTGCAGTGATGTTCCCAGGAGTACGAACAGGGCGTTGATAGCCGGTGATGTTGATCCTGGGTTGACCACCAACAAAACTTTCCAACGTTCTGAACTGATCCCTTCTGAACGTTCATCAATCATGGTGATGATCCTTCTCACATCCCTCCTTTCCTGAGAATTCCAGTGCTTAGAAGACCCAATTTTCAGGCGTATATCCTTCAACCTGTACGTTAATCCATCCCTAACCAGCTTCAAAGTATGATCCCCGAATTTGTGGATCTCACTACACGCCATTAAGCAGTTTCTTTGAAGTTCACTATGGTAAAAAACGCCGAAAGGTTTGCTGATGAGTGTATATTGAGATGGCTGGTTGAGATCAGGAAGAGTAAGCGTTGGAGGAGTGAGGTTGACACGCGTCTGATAAGATTCAACAGCCATCTGGATATCTTCAACACGTTCTTTGATCACGATGCGTCTAATGAAGATGAGAACTGACTTGATAAATTCACGTTGAACTTCAGTCGAGAATTGTCTCATACGACCCTGTACTTTGGCAAGGTACATGTCTTCGATGTCGTTGAGGGATAAATTCTCAAAGTCAGCTTCGGAGAATGCATAGTCCTGTTCATCTTGTCGTTTGACTATGATATTCTTCAAGAAGGTGTAGTCCCACTTAGACTTGAGATCAACGTGTTTGATGGCCACGATGTCCTTAGAGCTGTACACTGCGTGTTGAGACTTCTGAACCAGGCAGCTTCTGTAGTAGATTCTTCAACGTTCAGGCCAATGATGAATCCCATACAATGCATCTCGGTCGTATTCTTGCACGTTGTCAGAAAACAAGTGATTTGCACGTTCCTCGATAGCTATGCAGTTTGAGTAAGTAGCCGCTGGGAATGGAAGAGTCAACGATGTAGCGTATTTTCGTGAACCATCACTACCGTGTAAAAGAAAATCCAGGTCTCTGTTAAAGAAGTATCGAAAGGGAATCCTTTGTTCATCTGTTTGGCCAATGGTCGGTAGGGGTTTGGTCCAATCGGTATAGTATGTAGGGTTGTCCCTTTGTGTGAAGTCAATGTTTGCTTCCGGATTGAGCCAATCCATGTTGTTAGACATAGCTCGAGCGATGTTCTCAAGATGATATTCGACCTCGAGGGCGCTTTCAGAGCTGTCTTTCCACGGTTGAAAAGCTTCATTCTTGATTCGCTTCAACTCAGATTTTGTCATTTTCTTCACATGGAACTTTTCATGCAAAAGTTTTGCGTGCTCCAATGTAGAACCGTCTACCAAGTCTTGACCTTCATCAGGGTTGGGAGTTTGATTGACAAGTGTGGAGAACCATTCAAACTCTTCGGTTTTATCGTCATCTAGCCATGATACGACTTCAGGCTGAGTCGTCTTCTTCTTCTTTTTGGAAGGCCTTGATGATGATACTGGTTTCTGCACTTGTTTGGGTGAGGTGGGTTGTTGTCGGGGCTCAAGGACCTCTTCATCGTCACCACCCGTATACTCAAAGTAATCACCTATTTTTTGAGTCAGTGGTGGTAACTCGGAATCGTCCCGAGGTTTATCAGTAGAAGACCGAGGTGGAGGAGACTTTGGTTGAGAAGAAGTCCGTGGTGGAGGAGGTGGCATCGAAGCAGATTCACCAGATTGCTTCTGACGTTTAGGTGCAGAGTCCTTGTCCTTATCATCGTCATCTCTTGGCCGTTTGGGTTGATCGGCTAACTCCTTGCATGATGATCTGAGTTGAAAATCAAGTAGACTTTCAAAAAATTTAGCTTCATCCGAAGTAAACGTTCCAGATCGCTTTGACATTTGCATCACTAGTTTAGCGATTAACTCAGATTCAGAGAGATCAGCTTCTTTGGCCATTGTATGTTTAACCAATGCGACGATGTTAGGAGTGAGTTGTCTGGAAAATACTTCTCTAGTCACACCGGGGACAGTGTCGAGAAGAAAATTGTGGGTATGATCTCTTGCTGTCTTCTCCAGTTCCTTTTGGACTTTAGGAACGATATCCTGAAGGTACTTGTTAGTGTAACCTTCGATCATTTCGTTTAGTTCCTCTTTACGATGACTCTTCATGAACTTCTGAACAAATTCCCTTTCATTCTGCATCTTGTCTTTCTCATCATTTAAGTACTGTATTTGGTCAGCAAACCAATTCAGTTTTCTGTAAAGTATGTCCTTCTTTCTGACTTGTTGGACAGCTTTCACAATTCTTTCATGAGTCTAAGAAATCCAAGATTTAGGTGGTTTCTTCACGGATTTGGATGATGATCTGGTTGACTTCGTTGATGGTGGTGGTGATGAGTGAGATGATGAGTCTGATGAGGAGGAGACATGAGGAGGCTTGGGGTCCTTAGGCGGTTCAGAAGTTTCCTTCTGTGACTGTGTGGGACTGCCCAGAAGCAACTTGTCATAATCATCATCTTTATCTTTCTCAGACTTCTCAGTTTCAGGGTTCTCAAACTCATATACGATAGTATCCTCCACAAGCTGTTGTTGTTGCAGAAGAGTGGTGGCACCAGATCCCTTACCGGGTCGATTAACCGTATCAGGATCTGGTGAGGAGTGGGCAGCACCACTTGATCCTCCGGAGCCACCCATTTGATCTTTAGCAAATTCTTCAGCCTTTTGAAGGTGTCTGACGATGTGAAACTTCTTCCTGTATGATTGATCCAGTTGCTCTTCTTCATCTTCAGAGCTTTCATCATGTGGCACAAGTGCAGGAGTCTTCCCTTTTCCTTTATTAGTTTGAGGACTTGGAGGTTTTGGTACTGAGGGATTTTCATCCTTTGCAGTTTTAGAGTATGTGATCTCTTCATCTATGTCAGTAGCTTCAGAGTCCTCGTCAATGAGCTTTCTCTGCGGTTCAGGTGTAGAGGAAGGGATCGGAGTGGCTTCCTGAGAAGGAACTTTCTTCTTAGGGGTAGGTTTCCTCTCTGGAATAGGTTTCTTCTTTGGAACATTCCTCTGACTATCCGTACTTGTGACACTTCCAGCACTTCCTTTTCTGGTTCTCCTTACAGGTGTTCCAGAAGATTTTTCGTCGAGATGACCAACTTTGCCTTGTCTAACTGCTTCCAGATACCTTTTGTACGTTTTGAGCTTTCTGACATCTTCAGTTAGAAGGAAATCTGGCAACACAGCACCTTGTTTCTTTGTAGACGATTCCTTGATTCTGACAGATAGAATAGGTTCCGTCAACATATCATGATTGTCGGGGTCATTGAGCCTCTTGGGAATATCAGGATGAAGTCCAAGTGCTCTCTGGATCAACAATTTAGTATATCTGATGTAGGGAATCTTTGAGCCAAGTTTGTTGAGAAATGACATCATGTCATCCCAAATCAGAGCTTCGATAGCGATGTGTTTCAAGTTGACCAGTGCCCAAAATATTTGCAGTTCCATGAGCTTAGGATGCTCATAGCCACTGTCACGACCAGAAACAGACTGGTGATGATCATGTAGAGAGTTCTCCATGGTTGAGGAATACTCTTAAGCTCTACGTGAGAATGCTTGGTGATTACTCCTGTAGCCTCGTCATAACCGATATCGATTAAGAATTGGAGAGTGAGCTCTTCAACAGGTGTGGCATATAGTTTGGTTGGTTCGACTTCAGGAATTAGGAGAACAACCCTTAAGTCTGCAGGTGTAATGGTGACTTGTTTGTGATTCAGAGTCACCGTCACAGCAGTCCGTCCTTTGACCCTTTCCATAGTGTTCCAGAACTGTTGGATATAGATCTCAGGGACAGTTGCAGAGTGAGTGAGCATGTTCTGATACGGATGAGTCCTCAGAATATCAATAGCAATTAGACACGAAGATTCTGAGCAAGTGAGGGTGTCAAAGTCAACACGGAGATTATTCTTTCCTATCTTCATTGGATAGCCATAAGGATAGATATCAGCAATGGAGAGAACTTCAGATGCATCCACATTCATTTGTTCAGCCATGTCGTGATCTGAAATAACATTAGCCAAAAGAACCAACATATCGAAAGACATAATGTTAGTCAACAGAAGGTCTTATTGTCTAGTTATTGAATGTACAGTGATAATGATTGTTACGAGTCCTAAATCACTTGTATGTCCAATAGTCTAATGACATCGTGAAATGTTTCGTGAGTTAGTTAACTTTAAGTTTTAAAGTTTATGTTATCACATATTGTTCACAACATATTAGACGATTAAGTTTATTAGTGACATTATTGGATTCGTGACGTTATGATTAGTTTATTTACAAGTTTGTACATGTAACAATTCATCATGAAGGTCAATCCATGGTTAAGCGTAGTTTTAGCAAAGTTAAGCGTAAACAGTATTGACATATGCGTAGACGAAAGCTTACGCGTAGGATCCTAACTTACGCGTAAGAAATGTTACGCGTAGGAAAAGGGGGACCTTATGCGTAGAGCTTACGCGTAGGCGTATATATACCTTACGCGTAAGGCTTACTCGTAAGAGTAGACCTTATGCGTAGAGGTCACTGTTTACGCATATCCTTCACAGGATACGCGTAGTTCATTGTAGAACCTTACGCGTAACTGTTATGCGTAGGATTATTCTTACGCGTAACATGACTACGTGTAGGGTAATCCTTATGCGTAGAGTTGCAAATGACCTTGATTATGAGTTTCACGAGTAACAAGCCTGAAATAGAACCATCATATCATCAATATTAACACATAAATTCATTTTAACAACAAATCATGGCAAGAACACTTGTTAAGCAGTTATGCGTAGAACTGCATACGCGTAATCCAAAACCCTAATAGTTCAAGAATTAGGCGTAACAATTCTAACCATGGAAATTGCACCAAACGTTTTCTGGTAGGTCTAAGGTATTGTGAGAGTCTACTAACCAAGTTATAACATCCAATTCATGGTGAATCGAAAATACCCAATCTCAAGAACTTTAAACCCTAATTCCAAATTGTTAATAATTTAGAGTTTCTGGGTGGTTATAGAGCAAGGATATCCTCAATTCAACATCATAAGAACATAACCCAACAATCTTTTTGACCAAAACGCTTCTCATTTTGAAAAACCCAATTCGACTTATAAACCCTAATTTTCAAAATTCATCAATTCGTGTTTCTGGGTTTGTTTTGAGGATAGAAAACATATCATTGACGTTTTTAAAGCCTTTTGATATTATCTTTTTAGCCACAAACACATAACACATGATCATGTGTTCTTACGCGTAAGCGAAGAACACAAAATCACCCATATTAGTAGATTTGACCGTTGGATCCTTTTGAAATTCAAAACCAATGTTTAAAAACATGTTAGAAACATTAATCCACTTACAGTACGATGATCAAAAACACAGATAGGATGAACGAATTTTAGGCGAAGGATCTTGTTAGGTTTAGAGTAATAAATGTGAAGTGGAAGTTAGGTGAAGGTATTTATTAAAGTTAACTTTAACATTTTGACAGTTTTGGTCCCTCCACCTTTTCCATTTTCAAACCAAGCCATTTAACTTCCATTTTTTGGTTACCAAACAAAGTTTTTAGGAAAGAAACATGACGACACTCCCCCTCGACTTAAGAAATAATGAAAGGTTATAAATTTAGTCCGAGGAGTGTCATTAAACCAGAATATTCACCACCATTGTAAAATGAAACAACTGAGATATGAAAACATGCAAGTACACTGATGTTTTGAAACAGTTAAGTGAAAATTTTCTCCCCCTCAACACTTGATCGTAAAAAATACTGAATTTTGAGAGATTATAGTGTTGAAAGAGGACATGTACTTGCCATGTTGAAAGATTATAGATAAGAAGAATATTTTTGTTAAAAATATTTTTGTTGTTTTATGAGATTTTATATTTTTGTATTTTGTTTTTGAAAAATTTATTTACAAAAGATGTTTTTGGTGTTTGACAGGTTTTTAAGACTGTTTTAAGAGGTCATCCAATTCCTCTTGAGTCAAACACTGCATACCAATTCGGTGGACCAACTCATTAAACCTAGCGGGAGGCAAGGCTTTGGTGAGCAGATCTGCCAATTGGTATTCAGTACCCACAAAGTATAATTCAACGGTACCCTGTTCCACGTGGTCCTTGATGAAATGATAGCGAAGATCGATGTGCTTTGATTTCGAGTGCTGAACTGAGTTGCACGAGATCACAATGGCACTCCGATTGTCGCAGTACATCGGGATTCTGTTGAATACGTAACCATAGTCTTTGAGTTGTGTTCTCATCCAGATGACTTGAGCACAACATGCGGACATGGCTACATATTCTGCTTCGGTTGATGACAGCGATGTACAATCCTGTTTCTTTGATTGCCAAGACACCAGTTTATCACCGAGAAATTGTAGAGCTCCTGAAGTACTTTTCCTTGAGTCTAAGCATCCTGCGTGGTCAGCGTCTGAAAAAGCGATTATTTCAAAACCAGAATCCTTCGGATACCAGATCCCCAAGTTAATGGTTCCCTTGATGTATCGGAGGATTCTTTTAGCCTCAGAGAGGTGGGTTTCAGTTGGTCGCGACTGATAACGGGAGCATAGATAAACGGCAAAGACAATATCAGGTCTGCTAGCTGTTAGATACATGAGAGACCCAATAATACTTCGGTATTTGGTAGGGTCAACTAATTTCCCATGTAAATCAGCATCTAACTTCTTGGTATGAGCCATTGGTGTGGCATAAGTGTCACAGGTTGTCATTCCAAATTTGTTTAACAGTTCAAGGGCATATTTGGACTGACTCAGGAAAATACCACGGGGTGATTGATGAACTTGCAGTCCTAGAAAGAATGTAAGTTCACCCATCACGGACATTTCAAAATTTATCTTCATTAGTTTTGCAAAAGCGGTTGAAAACTTTTTATGTGTCGACCCAAAAATGATGTCATCCTCGTAAATTTGAACAATTAAGATATGTGCCCCGTGATATTGTATAAAAAGAGTAGGGTCAACCGAGCCTTTGGTGAAATTATTGGCAATGAGGAAAGATGATAGCTTATCGTACCATGCCCGGGGCTTGTTTGAGACCATAAAGAGCTTCGTTCAGTTTGTAGACATGGTTTGGGAACTCAGGATCAACGAATCCATCTGGTTGGCTGACATAGACCGTTTCTTTAAGTTGCCCATTGAGAAACGCCGTTTTGACATCCATCTGATAGACCGTGATATTCATATGAGCTGCGAACGCGAGAAATATCCGAACAGCCTCAAGACGAGCAACCGGAGCAAAAGATTCTTCAAAGTCTATTCCTTCTTCCTGACGATAACCCTTAGCAACGAGTCGTGACTTGTTTCGGATGACGTTCCCTTCAGCATCCAATTTGTTTTTCCAAATCCATTTTAGACCAATGATGTAGACCCCTGTTGGTCTTTCAACCAGTTCCCATACTTCAAGACGTTTGAATTGGTTGAGTTCTTCCTGCATGGATTCAATCCAGTTGTCTTTTGTCATTGCGTCTTTAATGTTTTTAGGCTCAGATTGGCAGACAGTGAGAGCATAAATGCAATGTTCACCATCTGTGTGAAGACGTTGTCTCGTAACGACTGGTTGATTCGGGTTGCCAATAATGTTAGCCAGAGGATGGTCTTTTGTCCATCTATGTGTAGAGGGTTGATGTTGGTATACATTGTGCAGATTCTGAGGATTCAAATGGTTTGTTGAAGATTCCGCGACATCTGGTGAGCAGTCTCATTAGCAAACGGGTTGAAGAACGCATTTGGATCAAAATCTGCAGGTGGGGGTACTTCATTCAGAATATCATCAGCTGGTTCATCATTGGTGGAAGCGGTGTGTTCAACTGTTGTGTTTGAGTCAACTGGTGTGTAGGTGCATCTTCAACAGTAGTTGTTGTAGCAGGTGTATCAGGTATAGGAATATTATCAGGTTGTGCAGCGGAAACAGCGGATACACCTGGAGCACGTTCATCAATATCGTCACTGAACAGAGGAGCAAATAACCTTTCCATTTGTTGACGAGTTAGCTGAGGGCTTTCTTCAGCTGATGATGGGGGTTGAGGGAAGTTTAAACGGTTGTGACCGGGTTCTAAGCTGTTATGCTCAGAAGCCATTTTCGTGAGTTCATCAAAATGAGCATGAATCGTTTCCATTACCTCCTTAGTTCGACGATTCCAGATTCTGAAACCTTTAAAATTGTCACAGTATCCAATAAAGACTCCAATATCAGCTTTGGCTTTGAGCTTTCCAAAATCATCACGATCATTATTCGGATAGCAAAGGGATCCAAATACATGAAAGTGTTTGAGGTTCGGTTTATAGTTGTGGACATGCTCGAAAGGTGTTTTGTTGTGGCGTTTTGTGATCATAGAACGGTTTTGAGTATAGCATGCAGTAGATATAGCTTCTGCCCATAAGTAATCTGGAAGTTTAGCATTGATTAACATTGTTCTTGCAGCTTCCACTAACGTTCGGTTTCGTCTTTCAACAACTCCGTTTTGTTCAGGTGTACGTGCAATAGATGTTTGATGCTGAATTCCCACTTTCTCATAGAATTCTCGAAGGGTTTTGTTAACAAATTCAGTTCCTTTGTCTGTTCTGATTATTCTGACGGTGTGGCGGAGCTGAACCTGTATTTTTGTGAGAAAGGTGATGATCATTTGTGGAGCTTGGTCTTTGCTTCGAAGAAAGTAGACCCAAGTCCATCGTGAGTAGTCATCAACAATTACTAAGATGTAGCGTTTGCCATTGATCGTTTGCACGCGCATTGGGCCACACAAATCCATGTGAAGAAGATGAAGCACATGCTGAGAGCTGTGTTCCACCTTTGAAGGAAAATGAGCACGAGTGCTTTTCCCTTGTTCACAGGCTGAGCAAAGGTGATCTTTCGAATACCGGAATCGTGGGAGTCCTTCAACTAGTTTGTGTCTAGCAAGGTTGGTGATGGTTTGAAAGTTTAGATGTGAGAGACGACGGTGCCATAGCCATGATTTTGTAGATGTTGCCTTTGAAAGTAAGCAAATGGGAGAGGAAGCAACCATGTCTTGCATAGAGATAGTGTAGAGACTAGAATTACGCGAGCCAGACATAAGGTCATTTCCTTGTAGATCACGAATGAAACAAGTTTTCTCCCTGAAAGCAACCTCCAAATCTCCATCACAAAATTGACCTACTGAAAACAGATTGTGACCGAGGCCTTCCACATAGTAAACTGATGAGTGTCTAAATACTCATCATTTTTGTACAATATAAACTGCAAAATCATCTGAAAACACTCAGAAACACATCAAAATGATCAAAATATCACAAATCAGTGTTTTATGTGTTTTAAATGCAAAAATATCAAGATCAGATGAAAAACGTATCAAATTTGCAAAAATTGCAGTTTTAGTCCCCCAAGTTTCAAAAATTGTCAAAAACAGTCCCTGAGCACATAATTTCAAAAGTAAAATCACCAAAGGTCCTTTTTAAAATCATAACTTGTCAAATTTAGTCCTTTGGTGAAAAATGTCAAAAGTTTGAGAAAATTACAAGAATGGTCCTTCAAGTTTCAAAATTGGCAGAATTAGTCCCTGGAAAATTGGAAATTGTCAAGTTTGGTCCCTGTACTTTTGAAACTTGTCACTTGTGATCCCTTGGAATATCTTTGCATGATTGACAGGATTGACCCTTGATCTTTCAGATTTTACAAAAGAAGTCCTTGTACTTATGAGCCTTTACAAACCATTTTGGACCCTTTCATAAGCTTTGACCCCCTGTCACAATACCTTTTGAACCCCCCCTATTATTAACACTGCCCTGGTCAAACCCAAATGGTCAAACAGACCCCAATGGCGCCAAAACTCTCTTCCTCCCCACTTGAGCCCTGCAACTCCTGCAACACACAACCCCTTCCCATCCCTTATCTCCTTCCATGTCCCCCCCTCCTCCATCACAATCCAAAGTGCATTTATTACTCTCCCTCATCACACTCAACCCTCACCTGCTTAAAACCTCATTTCCCGCCAAAACACATGGAGGGCCAAGATTACTCAAAATGATCCAAAGGTCCTAAATAAAGGTGGGATTTGCTCAGACTGGAGAGAGAAACAATTTGGGATATATAAGGAGCAGAAAGAAGCTATGGATAGTAGTAGTTAGATTTATAAAAATTCTTCTTATGTCGTTTTTTTAATCCATGTCTTAGTTTAATTACAATGTTGTAATTTCAGTTCATTTGTATTTCCTTTAAGTTAAAATACCATTGTAAGCCACTTTTGAGCATCAATTCTAGTCTTCATATAATTTCCAAGTTTATGAGTTACTGTTGAAAATCTTAATCTCAAACTGTCATTTGCAAACTTTTAACAGTTCTATTTCCATCTTATATAAGCATATTTAAGCTTATGTTAGCTTTGTATCAGCTTGCAATCAAGTTTTTAGCAGTTTTATCCCATGGTCAATGAAAGTCAATCTTGGACTCTATGTGAAATGGAAGCTGATATGGGATGTGCAGTGGTGCAAATGGGTTGGATTAGGCTTAATTAGGATAGGATTGGTCTGGTTTTGAGCCTGCATAAGCTGGAACTTCTGTGAGTAAAGTTTCTCAGTTTCAAATTCTCAAGTCCATTTTGCATTTTAGTTTGTTATTGATTCTATGGTTACCTGTTGATTAGAGCATCTCATTTAGGATTATTTTGGTCATATAGGTTTAGATTAAGTGTTAGTTTAGTTTGATTATGTAGATTTGCTGTTTATATTTACATATCAGTTGTGTTAGGGGTGTTTGGAATTAATGCTTTACCTGTCTTCAAGTCTTTTTCAGTGTTTAACTTTTGTTAGTTCATGTTTATTAAACTTATTTGAGCACATTTGAGTCAATATCTTGTGTCTGCTAACACCTAAAGTAAAAATCATCTATCCAATGTCCTAATCTGTTCACTGTTGAAGAATTTGCAACTTAAAATCTTATTTTGTGTTTGAATCACATAGATATACATTGCAGTAGTCTCATTTCATGTATTCATATCATTTCCAGTCCACAAATCATGATCAAAGTTCCAATTAGTCAAACTTTTAGTTTTGTATAAAAGTCAAAAATTCCAAAAGCTAAGTTTTTGGCCATCTAGAGTGATTTTTATTGAACTCATTTCTGAGTCATTACCTATAAAACTTGTGGTTTTAGTAAGTATTATTGGTCTATTTCCTTATGTCTAATTTAGTGGATTTTTGCAATTTTTTCTAAAAGCTTAAAATAGCTTCTCAAATTGGTGCCAATTCCCCTGTGCAGGGCATCAAGCCTGCACAGGGATTCTGCAGGTATTGCAGAGCTTGCAGTTGGCTCACCAGAGCTCCTCTAGGTCTAGTTTCTGTTCTATTGGTTCTCAACCAGGTCTAGTTTAGGTTCCATTTGTTAGTTTGTAGTTTCAGCTTATTGGTTGGCTTATTTTTAAGCTCAATGTAGACCCCCCCCCCCTTTTACTGATTTTAGTCAAAAACTCAAAACATCAAATCTTTGTAATTGGGAATTCAGAGGTTATAGCTAGTTGTTACTTGTTGCTTTTGAGTTCCTTTAGCATATCCAAGCTTCTGTTTCAGTGTGGTGGTCATTAGGTAGCTTTTAGCTTATCCAAGTGCTTATTTATAAGCACTTGGCTCATCAGTTTCAATATCTTCCACATAGCACCTTGTTTTTCCAATTTTCCTAGCTTCCTTATATCATTTTAGAGTTTCCCTGAAATTTTCAGATTTTTCCTAGCTTATTTGCTATTTTTCCTAATTTAAAGTAGTTTTTAAGCATTTTTAAATAGCTTTTAATACAAAAAATTAAGAAAAGGTTCAAAAAAATAATTTTTCAATTTTCTTAAGTTAATATAAATATAAAAAGAGAAAAAAATATTTTTCTAGATTTTTCTTAGTTAAATTTGTATTTTTAAATATTTTAATTAGTTTTAAATAGTTTTTAATTCCTAGAAAATTCAAAAATAATCAGAAAAATACAAAAATAGTTTTGAAAATTCTAGTTTGATATTTTAGACTTTTCTAATTCATAATTTTATTTTTCAAGCTTTATTTCCTATTTTCTTTCATTTTAGGTTATTATTAATTAGTTAAAAATAGTTTTTAATTAACAATAATTAATTAATTAGTTATAAAAATAATTTTCCTTTTCTATAAAGTTTCTTATATCATTAGGTTTGTAAAAATGTATTTTTCATATTTTTAGGATTTATATTGTATAAGTTTCACTTTTTATTTTGTGCGTTTACGTAATTTTTATTTAAACGTAAGTTTTAAGTTTTAAGTTTTAAAACGTTCATCACTTTAAATATAGTGATAGCGTTTATTTAATAGATTTTATCTTTTTAATTTCCTTTAATTTGCATTTAAGCCGTTTTAATTTGTTGGCTTTTCTGTAGTTATAATTAATTCACAATCTCTTTTTCCGTTCAAATCTCCCGATCACTATACGTTTGATAATCCATTGCATAGCTCGTTGGGACATAACGACCCGGGGAGACTCTATACTCCTCAGATCTTCATTGAGTTCGTGCTTAAGCAGTTTTAAGCTGGTTACGGTCCGCCATTCACAAGTGGCGGGCTTGTGTGATTTAGCTTGACTGTTTGGCACGCATCATAAACCCTACTGATTTCGATGTTCCCATTGACATAATCTCCGTAGCCCATGATAGCTGCGAAGTGATCGTTCCCGAATCTGACAGTGCCAATGTACTTTGCAATAAAGTTTGATAACAGTTTAAGGTTGCCTGTCATGTGTCGGGAACATCCGCTATCAACAATCCAGAGAATGATCTGTATCACCTGCATTACACACAGACGACACAGATGGAATAGAAGTAGATGTGGAACCCGAAATGTTAGAGGGTTCCGAAGCAGGTATGTTAGACATACACACATTGATAATTTTAGGCATCCATTTAAATCCTAGTGTGTTGTATATCCATTTCTGCCATCTATAACTACTCTTTGCTTTAGTCTTAGTGAAAGCACTAGGTGGTACTACATTCTTAGGAGGTGAAGCGGGAGCTACTGTGATAGCAATGGTTGCCATAGAATCTAAAGAAGGCGGTCTACCAAGCACAGACTTAGAATGATTAGTGGGCCTAGAGGTATTCCGATTCTTAGGATTTCGTAATCGAGAGATTATAGCTTTTAGCAACACATTTGTCATGACAATCAGAATTCATACTCTTCCGACAAATAACACAAGGTGCATCAGACTGAATATCAAAAGTACTTAACGGTTTAGCATTCGTTACATCCTCATTTCAATTACATTTGCCAGACGCAACATCTATAGTAGAGGCAACATTAGTATAACAACCCGTAAATTTTCGGATTATTATAATAATATTTATCACGTCAGAAAATTTTAAATCAATTATTTTCTGACAAAATGCCAATATCTAAAATTTAAAACGAGAGGTCATTTCGTTCCTTTAGAAATAAGACACCGCACATACAATACTTGCCCACAAAGTATATGTGAAATTTATTATTTTCCAAGTTAAAATGAAAGCATACATAAGCTTAATCCATTAGTTATTCCGCATACTGCAGGGCAGTAGCATACAAAACTAAAAATAAATACTAAGATAAGAGAAAAATACACCTTTTACCATTCACTGATAATTTACGAAAGAAAACGAGAAGTTATCTCGTAAATTTAGGAAGTCACGGCACTGCACGCATACCGACACCAATTAAATAACGGCAAACAGTTATAATCCAATGACAACAAAATAAAAATGTCATATTATTACGTTTATGAAATCGTTCCCAAAAATATAATTTCTGTATTTCTCGGGTACCGGGAAGGTACGTTTGTTTGAGAATTCGACAAAACACGGGGTACAAACTAAACAGTATTTACAAATAAAACAAAATAATACTTACCCTCCTACCCTAAGCGCCACTCTACTTCTTCATTTTCTTTTTCTGTTTCCTCGTCTCCCCCACAACAGCACACTTAAACATGAAAATTGGAAATCCTTTGTCTATATTGTCACATGAGTTCCATGTTTCCTTTCCATGATTCTGTGACTAGCGTAGTAGCGTAGCATCAAAACAAAGCCAAGGGCCTTTTACTTTTGTGAACCAACGCAAGAACAAAAGCAAAGCATAAAATATCAATTCTTGATCAAATATAAAACGTGTGTATGCTCAAAGGAGGCAAGCCTAGCTCTAGCTATCCTAAACACTAAACTTAACTTGCCTTTTGACCTAAAACCTAGTAATCCTAGTTGAGCCCAAGCATGCTCTTGATATATCTCTTTTACTCGACAATGACAACACAAAAACGTGCCCTTCTTTTTCTGAGAAACCTTGCACGCTCAAAACACAAATATATTCCATCTCCTCATTTCTTGGAACCATGAAAAACTCAAATAAAATATATGCAAGATCATGCCTAGCTTCTACTATATAAGCACACTCCTAAAGCACCTAGTTGAACACTCATCACTTGCCAAGTTCACTCAAAACTCACTATCCTAAACATAAAAACGCCTACTGTGGAGAATCAGGGTCAAAGGGAAGAACCAAACGCGAAGGGTTTTTGATCGTTTGCTTGGGTATAGGAACGAGGGGTAATATTGGAGGTCTTGGTCACCTTCATAAGTCGTCTTGATCACGTTCACACATCTTCGAACCTCATCACCACCTCTTGGTGTTGTAAGTTCCTTTCAAACCATCTTCTTATCATTTCTCTCGTTATTATTTGATATCGCACGTTATCATGTTATATGCACCTATAGGATCGACCTTATGAATGTTTCATAAATTAAAACACGACTCTAAAACATAAAGGATCAATCATATACGTTTTTTTTTTATATAGCAACCAAACCATAAAACGTAACTCACAAACTCCCGTTACCTTTTCCCTTAAAATATATGTCGCGCACACGTATTCACAAGTCACTTTATCCTTGTTTTGATAAATGAAGTTTTAAATACATATTATACTAAGATGTGACTAAATAAACGACCCAAAGAAACCTCAAACCCCCACCCCCTTCTGTCGCGTATTTCTTCAAAACCAAACGAACCTTAACTGGGACTTAGGGCCCAGTTACGCAAAACTGTAGCCCAATGGTGTTTTACCCGGCCCAATGTAAACGAAATATGCTCATAAGCTAAGAATAAGCTAGTGATAAGCTTTTGTAAAAGTAAAATAAGCTAAATGCGTTTTTGGGACTAAGTTCGCAAATATCTTAGTTTTCGGGTTAAATATGTAAACTTTGGAAAGATAAAGGGGGTGCATGAACGAGTATACGTGTGCATGGAAAAGTCTTAGGGTATGTTTTGTAAATAAGGGAAACTTGTTTTGGAAGGTAAATATAAGTTTTGTGTCAAAAATATGTCAAATTCGAAACATTGAGGACTAAAAAGGTAAATATGAATTTTTGGAATAAATTGTAAAAACAGTTTTAATGAAGGATTAAAACTGTCAATTCTGGAAATTTTGAGTACGAAATACTTTTGGGTACAAAGTGTCATTTTCTAAAAGTTTAGGGGTTAAACTTGTACTTTTCGTAACCCGAGGGTAAAAAGTGTAAATTTGAGAAAATGTTTAGGAACTTATAAACTCATAACGACTTTATAAAAACGAGTATTTTGACGACCTATTATTCATAATGAGAATTATCACATCGATCTCTAATTAAACTTGTATATATTATAAGAAAATAAATATATGAAAATGCTATAAAATATCAACATGTCTTAAAGTAAACAAACTAAACTTTGGGCAACATCGTCATACTTACAAATCAACACTAATATCGCTCTATTGAATTTTATATTCAATACTCTATCCTTTCGGTCGTAAACCAAACGTATATCATTATTCTGAGACATGCCATATTATATCTAGGTTTCGTGTTGAAGCCGTCGTCATATCGTACTTGCTATTGTTGTGCATTGCCTACCGTATCACTAAGGTGAGTTCATAGCCCCACTTTTACTCTTTTAACTGTTTTATAAACTCCTTGGGGGAGAATACATGCTACTACTGCTTTTATGATCACAATTGCTTGAAAAACTGTTTGTTGTACTCTTGATATTATGACTCTGCCTAAGTTGTTTGCCAAAAGTCCCCTACATCATGAACCATTAATCACTTGCGAGTGAACGCAAATATCATGGATAGTACTATGGGAACTGACGACCCCGACTCGGTTATCGGAAATAACCGGGGCGCACTATATTTGGTATCTCTATGTAATTGGCTATTACATCTCAGAGGGGCAATTTTATTTACTTACACCAGTAATTTAGGTGTATGCAGTTAGTTTGATGTCATGAGCTTAGTGCAATAATATCAACTATCTTTCCTGGGCATATAACAACGTAGCCCATGGCTTCTTTTAAACTTGGAAATCTTGTGATCAACTGCTTATTTACTAAACCTATGAATTCACTCAACCATTGTGTTGACTTTTTAGCATGTATTTTCAGGATGATAAGGCGATAGCTAACTCTGGAGGCGCTTGGGCATTGGCATGGCATGGTCAAAGATGACTCTGATTTATGAATGGGGACCACAGTTTATTAATGGGCCATTTTCCGCAACAAATCAACCTTTGTAAACTTTGTTTTACTACAATAAATGAAATATTTTACGAAAAAGCTATTATTTTTCACTTGTGTTATGATCCAACTGAGTAGCATCCCAAAAACTTTTTCTTCCGCTGCAAACCATTTTTGGGGGTGTTACAGATTGGCATCAGAGCCTTGGTTATAGAGAACTAGGAAATTTTCAAAACCTAGACTATAACCACTTTTACAAAACTTAATCCTATGACCGCCACATGCCTGCCTGCCAAGCTGATTGCCTCACTTATGACTCGTTGAAGTCATCTTTGATAAGATATGTGTTTTATTACTGACGACTTAGTCTCACTATTAGCTATGATTGCCTTACTTATATGTATGATTATATAACACTGCGCTACGCCTTCTCCCCCACATAAATGAAATATTTGTTCAATCTTTCATACTAAACTTTAAAAGCATTAGGACATGTTACTAGTATAACTAAGCTAAGCATTGCAAGATTCATTGAACCTCGGGTGAATATAGCCTGATCACCTATATTCAGCCAGGGACAGTGAGACATAGCCTGATCACCTATGTCTGACTCAGAGGTGAATGTTGCAATAGTGAAAGTAGTTATAATAGTGGTATGTCTAGTTGACCTCGATTGACTTTTGTAAAGGGTAAAATTTTCATGTGTGTTCATCATAAGAGTTATAAAGGTTTACACCTACACATCACACACTGACGTCACAACATTTCTTCACTACGATACTTTTTCTCCAAAGTGGAACGCCTTTCTCATTACTACACTCTCTAAACTGACCATTTTACACCACTACCTTACGCCTCCGCGTCTATATCTTACTAGCAACGTGCATGGAGATTTGCATGGCAGATGATGCACACTACCACTTAGCGCAAGGACATCACAGTGATCCATGTTGAAATGGACCACTTTACGCCACCACTTCGCGCCCGCCGTGCCTACGTTATGTATGAGATTTGCTGAGCAAATAATACATAACCAGCAAAAACATTGCATGATGCGAGTTAATAATTATAAGTACCATTTATACTTGCTTAGCACATTACGCGCGACTAACTAAATTTTATTTACCGCACGACATTACTATAGGTCTAGGTTATATCTTCTTGGGTTGCTACAATACCATGTCTTCTGTCTTCCCGTCCCATCGACTTATCGTCTTCATTACGGAATCATTAAACCTCTATTACTAGAACATTGCAATCCACATCCTATCATTATTCTCTCATACGTTGAGATCGAAGTTGTCTCGTCATCCAATATTGTAACAGTGTCACCTCCACCTCAAAACTCGTACCTAATCGATGAACCGGATTACATCTCTAGCCATTCTAGGAACAACACACCTCGACATCTACAAAGTGAACTCCTCGCTAAACATAAAATAATAAACGAACGACTAAAACAATCTAAAAACATACCAAGAATTAGCTTGCAACTCAAGCCACTTTTCTAAGAACAAATCCCTATTTTTTCACTCCTCCCTTTTGAAACACCAACCATCTGTCCTACTACCCTCTTATGAAATAGTAAACTCTGTCGTTACCTGACGCAAATTACTTTCAACTAAATTACCGACCATTTCATGGTCATTTTACAAAAAGTCTTACTACTGTGCCATTAAACCAAAAATTTACGAATACATAAACAATGACCTTACTAATATTTTGAAAACTATTTTCTTATAATGTGATAAACCGATTCATTACCTTACTATTGTTTTATAAAACAACAAACAATTTCATTAGCAATATGTAAACTATGTTACAAATTTTCTACAAGTTTTATTACAACCTTACGAACTGTTTTACCCCTTTTTGGTGAGCTGCTTTAGCTACTGTCTGATTTGAAACAATAAAACTTGGTACTTTTACCTCACAAACTATTTCTCCTTACTTTACTGACTATTTTATTACCACCTTATAAACCATCTTGATATTAATTGAACTACGAAATCTTCTATTATTTGACAAACAATAAAGTACTTTCTTATAAGCTATTTTACAAATTATTTCACGAGTTATTTTATAAACTGAATTATGTCTTACCAAAATATTTCACTACCATTAATAAACCGTTTCCTATTATTTTATGAGCGGTTTTAAAAATCACCTTACCAAATTGTTGCCTCAATACCAAACACAAACTACGATTGATCATAATAAAAGTATTTTCTTCTTACTCAATAAAGTAGTTATACAAACCTTTTCATAAACTTTACTGCAATCCCCTTATAAACTATTTACTCTCTTGAAAAACTTTAAAGGATAACCGATATTTTCTTTTGAAAATAAACCAAATTTTCGGAGTAAAGATAAACGCTTTGTTTTGAAAACAATAATGAGAAATGCTAAGAAGCAAAACTAATTCATCATCTACAAAACCTAAGGTATTTGAAATTATTTTGAGAAATAACTTTTGAATTTAAATAAAAACCTCCAACTTGAAACCGATTCAATGTTGTCGCCAAAAACCTTATTTAACAAGTTTTCATCACAAAAGCTGAAATTTAGCAACTTTATTTACATACATCAAGTTCTCCCTTAAAATTTTAAAGACTTTGTATTCTTCAAATTCGAGAAGCATAACCAACAACTGAATCCTGCCCAAAAACGTTTAAAACTTATTGAAACGTACGTACCCGACCACATCTTCCGCTATGACATTTTCACCTTCGAGGATATTTTTTTCCCCTCTAGATTGCATTTTTATCAACGATAAAACTTGTGGTAGCATTTTTCTGAAAACATTTATATTTACGAATTAGAATTTTTTGGTCAAACTTTATCGAACTTTCCTACGCTGAGAAATATCAAAACGTCAACTTTTACAAAAATTGTCATACTTATATCAAGTTTAAACGTCTATCCCACTAAAATTATAATCCTTTTCGAGGTCACAAAACTTTTACCTAACTACCTAACACAAACAAAGAGATTGAATTTCTTGAAATGTTGACATAGCTTTTAAATAAACACGTATTCGAACAAATTTACCCACGCCACGTTTTCAAACAAGTTTAGTAAGTTTTAAATCCTAACTTAATCACATAAGCGACTAGCACAAACTTAACCTCGAGGACGAGGTTCTCATAAGGTGTAGGTACTATAACAACCCGTAAATTTTCGGATTATTATAATAATATTTATCACGTCAGAAAATTTTAAATCAATTATTTTCTGACAAAATGCCAATATCTAAAATTTAAAACGAGAGGTCATTTCGTTCCTTTAGAAATAAGACACCGCACATACAATACTTGCCCACAAAGTATATGTGAAATTTATTATTGTGACAACTCGCAATTTCAGGTCATTTCTCAAGTTTCACAATTTCAACATTTATAGTAAACTTGGTTTACTTGTTTCAAATTCGCGTAACCTTGAAGGTTTAGCGGCGAATTCATGATCATGACATCACGAACATTTCATATGGACTATGATTAGTCTGCATTTCATTGACATCATGTGCATCTTATTAGTTCATTCACGACATTTCATTTCACCTTCAACGCGTAATTTTTATTCAATAATCTTTATCGCGTGAGTTTTATTTTTAATATTTACTCCGTTATTTTCAAAAATGATCCCGATGTATTTTTAAACTTACATTTAGTTCATAAAAACTATATTTTAGTTTTCCTAGTGTTTCAAATTTATTTCGTATACAGATCGTTAAAGTTAAATTATTACGTCGTCTTTCTTAAAAATTATACGATAATTAATTTATCACTCAAAATTCACAAGGAATGTATTTTTACAATTTTTATTATATCATTACATTCTATTTTGACCTATCAAAAACTTACTTGTACTAAAAATATACCATTTACCTTATTACTTACATTTTTTCCTACATTTCCAATAATTACACAATTTCACAATACATACAAGTAAAATGAAAAAAAATATATATATATATAATTGGTGAAACACCCTCCCCTAAAAACCGGCCAAGGGGAGGGGTGGACATTTAATGGTTTGGCAAATTTTTCAAATGTTAGATATATACACAATCTCATTCACTTCAATTATTTTCTACACATTCAACTCATCCAAGTGTTAGCAAAATAGTTTTCTTTCTCCCTTTGTTCCTCCATAACCGGCCACTCATCAAGAGATCAAGGGGATCAAAAGTTTTTCAAGTACAAGTGTTATAACAATCTAGTTATCACTCTTTATATGGTTTTGAAATAAAAACCAAGAGTGTTTAGGATTTACCTTGTTACTTTCACCTCATCATTTTCACTAGTAAGCATATTTCTTTCATTTTCATGTTTCCTTTTCATTTTCATATGTTTCTTGTCATTTTTGGAGATAGTATGCATGATATGTGATTTATACCATTTTTTCATGATTTATTGAGTTATATATATATATATTGGTCATCCTATAAATATTCCCATGGTATTCTTTGGTCTTGATGGTGATTAGGAACCCATGACACCCTAAGAAGGTGTATGGTAGGATTAGATTAGCTTTGGAGTTGATTTGAAGGGATTAGAATAGGTTTTGTCCGAGAAAAACTATTTTCAATACGTATTAAAAAGGTTCTGTCCTTGTTTCGAATTTCTGGAAAAACCTACTGTTGGTACGAAACTTTGGCCTTGATATTTAGAAAATATACTTTAAAACGAATCCGTGGCCTTTTGAACGGATAAAAACGGACTTATAACGAAGAAGTTATGGATTTTTAAAGTTTGACGACGAAAGTGGAGATCCCACCAAGTTTAAAGGGACGGAAGGAGCCACTGCCATGGTGCGATGGTTCGAGAAATTGGAGTCTGTGTTTTTGCTGTGTAACTGCCCGGATGATAGTAAGGTCAAATATGCTACAAGTACATTACTCGATGGAGCATTGTCGTGGTGGAATTCATATGCTCAACCGATTGGAATGGAGAATGCTTTCAAGCTTACTTGGGAGCAATTCAAGAGTTTGGTGACTAAGAAGTTTTGTCCTCGTACGGAAGTGAAGAAGTTGGAGACAGAATTCTATGAACTAAGGACTATTGGGTACGATATTGACACTTACATTCGAAGATTTCAAGAATTGGCCGTGTTATGCCCATCTATGGTTTCGGATAATGAGAAGCTACTGGAGGCTTTCATTGAAGGACTCCCCGAAATTATTCAAGGCGATGTGACTTCTTCTGACCCGCAAACGATTGAGGAAGCTATTCGATTGACTCAAAAGCTCATGGCCCAGGTAGTGAAGAGAGGCAAGTACCCCAACACCAACCAAAACAACAACAACAACGACGATAACCAAATCAACCACAACAAAAGAAAATGGGAAGACGACCAAGGAGGTTATAACAACAACAACCAAAACCGCAACACTAACCATCAACAACAACAGAAAAGAGGGCAAGAAACTGCAATGGTATATGTTGCTGCACCAATAGAAGGCAGAGGTTATGCTGGAACCTACCCACTATGTAATCGATGTAAGTATCATCACACGGGACTTTGTCCTGTTAAGTGCTACAAGTGTCAAAAACTAGGACACCATGCCAGGAATTGTAGAGGCAAGACCATAGTTACGTGCTTCGGATGTGGGGAGCAAGGACACTATCGAAGTCAATGTCCTCAAAACCAAGGTCAACAAGTCGAAGGTGCTCATGGGAATGTATATATGTTAGAAGGAGGAGGAGGAGCTCGTCAAGGTATCAACGACGCGGAAGACTGAAGAAGTTCGGAAACTAACAGTCATATTTCTCCTTATGTACTATGTCGTACCAAGTTTATGTCTAATCATCGTATCCGAAACTTTATAACTTAAAGATGTACTACTTTTGCTAAACCACTCGTTGTAAAATATTCTCATCAATCGTACTTTATTTTCTTTCCGATTTGTTATCATTTACGAGGATTTTAATTCTTTTTACTTTATCGATCATTTTAATGACACTTCTCCATGTCTTCTCTCCTCGATGTTCATCACAATTTTAACATCAGTTGACTCAACACCAAACAACATATGAGTCGATTAGTCCAAGCATTGCATAGTTACTCCTAAATTATACATAGCCTGATCACCTATGTCTAATTCAGGAAGAATCATGCAATGAAGGGAGTAGTAGTCTCATATGAGTAAGCAATTCCGTAATCGAGCCAAATTTTCAAAAGATTTTCTTCAAACCACTTGTTTCCAGTTTGATCCGCGTGACAGTTCTTGTTTGATGAGTTGCAAAGATCGAGCTAGAAACAAGTCGTTACCTAAACCGATTTAGCCTAATCTCATGACAGTTCTTGTTTGATGAGTTGTGAGATTAAGTAAAAATCGGTTACCAAAAAGTCTTTTGAGGGTTTTGCTCGGGAATGGGAAAGTTTGCCACATCAAACCCTAAACCCGATAGACTAACACGAACTGAATTCAGGGACTGAATTCCTTTTTTGGATGGGCGAATGTGACAACTCGCAATTTCAGGTCATTTCTCAAGTTTCACAATTTCAACATTTATAGTAAACTTGGTTTACTTGTTTCAAATTCGCGTAACCTTGAAGGTTTAGCGGCGAATTCATGATCATGACATCACGAACATTTCATATGGACTATGATTAGTCTGCATTTCATTGACATCATGTGCATCTTATTAGTTCATTCACGAAATTTCATTTCACCTTCAACGCGTAATTTTTATTCAATAATCTTTATCGCGTGAGTTTTATTTTTAATATTTACTCCGTTATTTTCAAAAATGATCCCGATGTATTTTTAAACTTACATTTAGTTCATAAAAACTATATTTTAGTTTTCCTAGTGTTTCAAATTTATTTCGTATACAGATCGTTAAAGTTAAATTATTACGTCTGTAAGATATAACTTTTCACATACACATCAAACCATAACACAAGGTGGAGTATAAGATGGAATTCTAGAGAGAGAAAGTTAGAGGTTTAGGGAACTTAGTGAGAGAAAGTGAAAGATATTATTATGAGCTCCAACTCTCTACCTTGGGAGGTAGAGAGTATTTATAGTCTTACACAAATCGCCACACTTTGGGCTGTGGATCGGGCATACAGTGGGTAAAGACCCGTCCGTCCTCCACGGTGTTACTTAACTAAATACTACTTAACTTAAAATAACTACGACTACGAGCTTTCTAACGATTACATATACTTGAGGTGACCGACTCTTTAATACTGGGAATTTCTAATTCCTAACAATCTCCCCCTAAGGGAGGTCACCTCAATCATGTACCAAAATTACATTGAATACAAATAGATAATACATTAAACATAGTTCTTGCATTCTTGATGTAGTCCTTTGTACTTGAGCTCGTAGTCATTGATTCTTCACAATGCATGTTTGGTTATTCCAAGTGGAGGTCTTTTACTGATCCACGTGATGATAATTTTGAGCCATCATTTGAGATCATCAGCAATCAACAATCTCTGAGACTTCCATTGTGGTGTTGTGACTTTGGGACCGACATGCTCACATTCTGGATCATGATATCTTCTCATCAGAGTAGCGGAAGCATTTGTTGAATCATGATATTGGCAGCAGCGTAGCAGAAGCATGGAGTGAAAATATCAGAGTCATTGATGCACTAATCATGATTTCTTTTGAGATGAATGTGTTAAGTGAGCATGCGGCTATGGATTGACCGCTTCATTCTGATCAGCTGCAAACATCGGGCGTACCTGCATACAACAGTTAGCAACAAATCGCACGAAAGTGTCTTTGATCACTTTCGATGAATTGACGTACACGGCCCACGGTTCCCCGTTGATCAGTATAAGTACTGCCTGTGATCAGGTAGGATTCATAAGAATCTCCTTGACAGGGTTTCGCAGCTGTTCTAGCTGTTCTCAAACCGGAACATCTCAAAGAAGACAACACGGAGTGAGTGAACCAGCGAATTATAAGTCCACTGATTGATGAAGAGAGATTTGAAAAACAATCGTGTATTTCTCAATATAAATTGTTTTTGCAATACAACGAAGGTTTTATTGAAAATCAATTATCAATCATAAAAATACCTTTTGGTTTGAAAAATGAGTACACAGTCGATGTGCTAAAGAAAAGAGTTTTTAAGCACAAAGACCGGTTTTTCAAAGGTATCCGTCAATCCCTAACCTGAACCAGGATTGATTCAAGAGATTGAATCGCCCCATTGTTTCTGTTCAGTTGTCACATGGTTGATCTATATAATAGATCTCACATGCCACCTACCAGGAGCTTGTTTGATGTTGGCTCCAGAAGGCTTTCCATCTTCATTGTGAATATGTAAACACATCACTCAGATGTTCTGGCAATACCACAAGGATAATGCGTAGGACTCAAGATATAATTTCTCTTTCCACATTGTGTGAAACAGAGAGTCTTCATTGAAAGTGTCCTAATGAGATTTATTGATGATCTCGTGGCTCTAGACTCAATTTGTGCATATTTGGATCCTGTACCGGAGACTAGGGAGAGGGTCTCCTTCTTCAATATCAACCATCTCTAAGAGAAAGTCGATAGATAATGTCGGTTCCCCGTGAGAATGAAACAAGCCCTTTTAAGAGGAACTTGAGTGGTTTGGAAAGTTGAAGTGCAGTGCGTCACTGGGTCCATGACGTCTTGTCTTCAATACCGATGTTACCATCAGTAGTATATGAATTGAACCCGGTTTCTGCCCTAAGGTTGAATAAATGGAGGGCTATTTATTTTCACCCTTTCCTCATTCAATTCTTTTTAATTCTTCAACCCCTTCAGTGCTTACCAAGACTTCATAGCTAATACCTTGTTGGGTTTATTCCAGTACTAGCTCAGTCTTAGTCGGCACTCTTCCCATATCTCATTTTTTCTCCTTTTATCATCATACCTAAGGACTTCTACACTAACTAGTGGATTGTCCCTGGGTAGATCCCTCCGGTTCAGGCGGATCATGGGAACCAATACCTAACCTTATCATCCTTATATCACCGTACATAAAGTAAAGTTGGTCGGTCAATTTGGTATCGTTCGTCTGCCATTGGATCCAATTGAAAACCATTTAAAAAAAATCAATTCAGATACTTGTGATATATTATCAAAGCATTTTGTACCTGAATTGTTTTTGATATTTTTAGAACGAGAACTCCCCCTCAACATGTGCATCAAGTATTTGAAAATGTTTTGCACACGGAGGCAAGAGAAAGAATTAACTTCTTTGATTACCATTTTCTAAAAGATATCAACATCACTTCCCTCAACAAATCAAGTAGATATAGCATTTCCGGGAAGGATGAGGTTTCCATAAATTTGCTCCCCCTCAATATGTGCCTCGAGGTTTGAAAAGAGTTTTGCACATACTAGAGGGAACCTGCACATTGGGATAAATGATCACGTTTTAAATCAAAGGTTTTAAGATAGATGCTCCCCCTCAACATGTGCATTGAAAAATTGAAATCGTTTGTCACATGTGGGCGGGATAGCATGTACATCCTTTTATAACCATTTACCTAATTATCAGTTTAAATCCAATTTAAATCACACATTCTCCCCCGATCACAATTATCAAATCATTTGAAATTTGTGATCTCGTATGGATTTAAATTGATTTGAAAGCTTTTAAGGAGAATTGTGACTTGATTGTGAAAGCGTTTGAACTGATAAGGATCGGATTTTAAGACTTTAAACTCCATTTATAAAACATGCATGTATATCTTTTGAAAACAATTTTAATGCCAAATAACTTTTTAATTTAATTGAAATCATTCTCCCCCTCAATCAATGACGTAGGTTGTTGATTGAGAGATAGAGATTTTGACAAATGAGTCCTGATGATTATCAAAAATAGAGATTGAGTTAATTTTTAAAGCATTTAGTTTTCAGCAGATAGGAGTTTATAGAATCAGAGCATGGAATTTTGAAAACATGATAAAACATGGCTCTGTTCTTTCTTTAAAAACCGGGTTATTGCCTGAAGATGACAATAAACCATTTTTTTCTCTTTCTCCCAAAAATATTTTTGATTTTATTTTTGATTTTTTGATTTTTTTTTTTTTTTTTTTTTTTTTTTTTTTTTTTTTTTTAAATTCGAACAATATCTAAAGACCCGTGTCATTCTTTGAATGACAGCACAAAGACCGTAGATATTATCGAATCGAGAGAAAAATGACAAAAAGACAATATTTTTTGAAGATTTTTCGAATTTTTCAAATTTTTTTATGGATTTTGAAGGTTTTATATTTTTCTATTTGATTTTTGAAGATTTTATAATTTTGTATTTTGATTTTCGAATAGATATATACAAGAGATAGATGAAGATAGACCTTTACTCCTCGTCTTCCTTCTGAAGACGTTTGAGAGTTTCTGGTTGAAGGCTTTTCAAACCAAGACGTGGAAGAATAAACTCAAAACGTTCTCTTGGAAGAGCTTTGGTGAAGATGTCAGCTAATTGATATTCAGACCTCACAAAATATAGTTCCACCACACCTTTTTCAACTTGTTCCCTGATGAAATGATGTCGAATGTCGATATGCTTTGCTCTTGAGTGTTGAACGTTGTTGCATGAGAGAGGAATAGCACTTTTATTATCACAGTACAGAGGGATTTTGTTGAATTCAAAGCCATAGTCAGATAATTGAGATCTCATCCATAAGATTTGAGCACAACAAGATGACATGGCTATGTATTCAGCCTCTGTAGAGGAAATAGAAGTACTCATTTGCTTCTTTGAAGACCAGCTCACAAGCTTATCACCCAAAAACTGAGCACCTCCTGACGTACTTCGACGTGTATCTTGACAACCTGCATGATCAGCATCTGCATAGGCCGTTAGTGACATACCGGTGTCCTTCGGGTACCATAGTCCCATATTGATGGTTCCTTGGAGATACCGAAAGACCCGTTTAACTGCTTCAAGGTGCTTTTTAGTAGGCTTAGCCTGGTATCTAGCACACATGCACACAGAGAACAAAATGTCTGGTCTACTAGCAGTGAGATACATCAGGGATCCAATCATACTCCGATATTTTGTTTGGTCAATCATGATCCCTGAGAGGTCCTCATCTAGTTTGGTTCGGTCAATCATGGGGGTGTCAACAGGGTCACATGAATCAAATCCAAATTTCTTTAAAATCTCTGTTGCATATTTAGATTGATTTATGAAGATGCCTCCGGGACTTTGTGAAATTTGTAATCCCAAGAAAAATGACATTTGTCCCATCATTGACATTTGAAACTTTGAACTCATTTCATTTGAAAAACGATCACATTCCATTGGGTCAGTCGAGGCGAAAATAATATCATCAACATAAATTTGAACATGAGTTAAATGTTTGCCTGACTTCCTGGTGAACAATGTAGGATCAACTGCTCCTTTGCTGAATCCGGTTGATAAAAGAAACTTTGACAGTGTATCATACCATGCCCTTGGAGCTTGCTTTAACCCGTAAAGAGCCTTCTTCAAACGATAAACGTGAGTAGGATGCTCTTGATTCACAAATCCTTCAGGTTGGCTGACGTAGACGACTTCTTTAAGATCTCCGTTCAGAAATGCCGTCTTTACATCCATCTGATATACCACCATGTTCTTACTTGCAGCATTAGCCAAAAAGATTCTGATTGCCTCGATTCGAGCAACTGGAGCAAATGATTCTTCAAAGTCTATACCCTCCTCTTGACGATATCCTTTAGCAACCAATCGAGCCTTGTTTTTCAACACATCACCATGCTCGTCAAGTTTTACTTTGAAGATCCATTTGAGAGCTATAATCATAGCACAGTCTGGAGCAGGTACTAACTCCCATACATCAAGACGATCAAACTCATGAATTTCATCTTGCATAGCATTGAACCAGCTATCTTCATTCATGGCAGTTTTAACGTCTTTTGGTTCGATCTTAGATAGTACGGAGTTGAAGAAGCACCATAAGGCATCGGTTGCAAGTTGCTTCCGGGTTGATACAGGACGAGAGGGATTACCAATGATGTTGTCTAATGGATGATCGTGAGTCCATTTTCTGAGGTGTTCATGTGGCATTTGTTGAGGAACTGAGGTAGCTGAGTCGATGTCTCCTGAAGAAGATGGTTCTGCTGATGATTCAGGAGTAGCAAATATGTTTTCAAATGGAGCATCTTCAGGAGTCGCAAAGGGATTAACTTCATCATTGATGCCAGAAACATTTCCATGATGTACATTTGAAGAATGATGATTTGTTGATGAGACTGAAGGATCAGCAGTAGGTGCTTCTTGACTTACAGATATTGAAACTGATGGATTGACTTCATTCACTGGAATCTGAGCATCCTCTGTTGTAGGGATCAGCACTTCATTAGTAGTGGACTCATACAGTTCATCAAACATTGGATCAAACAACTTCTTTACATCATCTTCGGATGGAGGTACATATGGTGTTTCTTGAGAGGAGTTTGGAACAAGGGATGAGCCAATAGGACTGTTATGAAGTGCGGGTCCTGAGCTGGAGTGTCCAGGAGCCATTTGACCGGTCAGCTCATCAAACGTAACGTGAATTGTTTCCATGATATTTCGGGATCTTTTGTTGTAGATTCGGTATCCCTTTTTGTTTGGTGCATATCCTACAAATACTCCAATGTCAGCTTTAGCTCTAAGTTTGCCCAAGTCTTGACCCTCATTAGTTGGATAGCACAAGGCACCAAACACACGAAGGAAAGATAGATTGGGTTTCCTGTTGTGGACAAGTTCATATGGAGTTTTTCCATGAATGGTGTGAATCAGGGAACGATTTTGTGTGTAACATGCAGTGGCAATTGCTTCAGCCCAGAGAAACATTGGAACCTTTGAGTAAATCAGCATTGTTCTAGCAGCTTCAACAAGAGTACGATTTCGTCTTTCAACTACACCGTTCTGTTGAGGGGTTCGTGGAACACTTCTTTGATGGCTGATTCCAACGCTTTCATAGAATTCACTAAGTTGTTTGTTGACAAACTCAGTTCCATTGTCTGTTCTGATAATTCTGACAGTTTTGTTTAGTCTAACCTGCAGCTGTTTGATGAGTTTGATGATGATATCAGGAGTTTCATCCTTTGTCCTTAAGAACTTGACCCAGGTGAATCTAGAATAATCATCAACCACAACTAACACATATTTCTTCCCAAAGATATTCTGCACCCTCATTGGTCCACATAAATCCATATGAATCATATGAAGAACTTCTGTGACAGAGTTAGAAGGTTTGGGTTTATGGGCATACTTCTTGCTTTTTCCCAATTGGCAAGCTGAACAAAGATGATCCTTTTCATACTTTAGTCTAGGTAAACCTACAACTAAGTCCTTTCTGGAAAGATCGTTGATGGTGCCGAAGTTCAAGTGATTGAGACGACGATGCCATAACCATGACTTTGTTTTTGAAGCCTTTGATAACAAGCAGATTGGTGATGCTCTCATCATGTCATCGATAGAGATAGTGTAAAGGTTTGAGCCACGAGTTCCTTTCAACAGTTCCTTTCCATTAAGATCTCTAACAAAGCAGGTATGTTTTCTGAAGGCTACTTCTAGATCCGAATCACAGAATTGACCAACAGAGAACAGATTATGACCTAAACCTTCCACATAATACACTCTAGAGATGACACTATCACCAACAACATAATCTCCATAACCCATAATAGCACCGAAATGATCATTACCAAATCTAACAGTCCCGATGAATTTGCTCACGAAGTTCATGAGCCGTGACCGGTCTCCAGTCATATGCTTGGAACAGCCTGAGTCCAGGTACCACAGAACGATTTGAACGATCTGCAGTTGAACACAGACAAGAATGGATAACTGGATAATTGGGATCCCCATGCAAGAATGGGTTCCATTTGGTTAGTAGCAACAGTTGGACCACCCACATCAGAAATAGAAGCATTCATATCAGAAAGTGAGGTAATAGAATCATTGTGAATAGATGCAATACTAGTGTCTGAATTAACCCTATTTACAGTGTGACCACTTCTTAGGGGAATAGTTCTACCAGTAGGCATCCATTTTCTAGTGGGCATTATCTGATTAGTCTTATGACCAACAGGTATCCAATAAAAACCTATTCTGCTGAATGTTCTTCCTGTGGGTTTCCATTGTTTTCTAACTTTCTTTCGCTTTTGCCTTTTAGCCTTTTTAGCATGAATTTTAGCATTAGCAATATTAACTGGACAATTAACATCATTAGGCAGAACAGTAACACCACATTCATGATTAGAAACAGAATTCAAGCAAACATCAGTACAAGTTTTGCAAATAGTATCAGAATTCGAATTAATTACAGTACGCTTATAGCTAATACTAGAATCAACACGATTCGTTTTATTTGATTCAAACTTAAGGTTCCTAGATTGTTCTTCTACTTTCTTCCAGTGCACATTCTTAGCTTGAGAGGTCCTATCATTCCTTGTATTGTCTTGAGACTTTGACCTGCTCCGCTTAATGTCACTGATTACTCCTGTAGAGGGAATGGGAACATTAGTTGGCTTAGCTACTCTTTGCATCACCTGTTTAGATGTACTGGGATCTGAACTACATGCAGGTGCACTAAGGTTCATTTTCTTAAAACTAGAGGTACTGTGATTTGTGCTCCTAGAAGGCACACTTGAGTTCTCTTTCTTAGCATTGACAGATCTGGAATCTGAGCTGTTTACAGGCACACAACTGTTCACTTTCAAAACATTTGGAATCGAATGCGTATCATACTTAGCTTTAGGCATTGAGCATGAAATCAAAGGATTAACTCTCTCACCTAATGACTTAGGGCATATTGTGATCAAGCATTCTAAGATTTCTTGACATCGTTTGGCATATACGCACGCATGTCCAATTGCATTATCATGAGGTTTCTCTAGCTTATCCTCTTCAACAATCTCACGCAGACATTCTAGGCAATCCTTAAGGGATGAGAAGTATGTTTGAATGGCAAGTTTGTTGTTTCTTAGATGAGGGGGGACATATGTCACAGATAAAGCATGTTTATTACTAGAGCGAACCTTAGATACAACATTCTCCTCATTGATCATTGGCATTTTCCCTTTTACCTGACTCTTCAGATTCTCAATTTCCTTTTGCAATGAAGTTATTTGTTCGTTGTTTTTGTTACGAGTGACTTTAATTGATTCAAACAACTCATTGAAATGACGTTTAACCTTTTCATTTTCTTCAAGAAAACTTTCGTTTTCCTTTTGTAAAGCATTTACTAGGTTTTGAAGATGAAACGTTTGAGAATTCTGAGAATCTAAAGGAGGAGGCATTTGGGAGCCTGTCATATTGTTCGTTTGGCCCTTTAACTGAGAGATTTGGGCTTTCAACTTTCTGATCGTGTTGGACTGAGCTTGAATCTGTTCATCACGTTTGTTAATTTGAAAAACTGCATCAAACTCTACAGCATCTGAAGATGTCTTGATATTTGAAGTTTTGACATTTTCTTTGAGATGTTGATATTTTAGTTGTAAATTAAAATACTCAACTTCTAGTTTAGAAAAGTGTTTAACCAACGTGTCGTGATCATCCAGTTCAATTTTCTCGTTTAGTTTAGAATTAGTTTTTTCAAGCTCAATGACACGATCATGGGAGACTTTCAGGGCCACAGATAATTCATGAAATTTTGAAGCATTAATAGAGCAATTTGAAGCGGTGAAAAACACATCTTGAGCAACACATTCAGTAATAAGATTCTCATTTAATGTATGCAAGTTCTTTCTCTCAATCTCATTATATTTTAGTGCACGCTCATAATCACTAACTTCAGCAACCATTGCATCAAATTCCTTTTCCATACCCTTAATATCAGCTTCTACCCCCTTTTTAAGACTCTCAAAGTGATCTTTTAGAAGTTTAAAGAAAGGCATGACCTCAGTTAAATAACATTCTTTCATTTGTTCAAAACCTCTTTCACCTTCAGTTATACCAGTGGGAGTGATCCTTTTCTTGCAAGTTTTTTCAAAATCAACAAATAGTTGGTATATAACGTATTGGCTAATTAATGTCTTGCTTTTAGTGGCAATTGTTCTAGGTACAAGATGCATAGGTGTATTAGGAGGATACACAGTTGCTCTAGGCATTTTCCGAAGGGGAGGGTTTGTTTCTACAATATTTTCGGCTTTATGCTTATCTAAATCCATTTTCCAGAAGACTTGTTCGGGAGTCAACAAAGTCTGAGGCTTAAACTTGTTTAATGCAATCCAGTTTTCCTTTTTGTAATCGTGAGGAGAGATAATTATTTTTTTCTCTTTGCATTTAGGGTCATCTAGTTTTTTGTTCATCCTTTCCCTAGTGACTTCATCTGATTTCTTATCTTCCTCAGTGCACTCAACGCAACTAGGTTTCTGCCTAGGCTTAAGAATTTCATCACCATCATAAATCACCTTATGAGCATTTCTAGCCTTTTTGATTACCTCTGGATTTGGTTCCTCAACAAGGGGAATGCTATGCTTATCGCTTAAGACTCGATGTTTGGTGACCATGTGAGCAGTTTGAATGGTGTTTCCTTGTATGTACAACTTGTTTTCAAGTTTGTTTTTCAAAGTTTTTAGATTAGAAAAATCTCTCAAGAGTTTTGATTCCTTTGCATTGAATTCTTGCTTAAGCATTTTCACATTTTCTTGAAGTTCTTGTTTTTGTTTAGCTGTTTTAGAAAGTTTTTCTTGCAAGGAATTTAATTCTTGTTTCAATACTTCTTCTCTAAACTTACTTTTTCTAATTACTGTACTCACTTGGACATCCATTTCCTGCTCACGAGTGGTCAACTCAAATTTTGCACGTTGTTCATAAATAGCAACACGTTCCTTATAGGCATTTAGTTCAGAAATTATGGAATCATCAGGAACACATGCAGTGTATTCATCAAAGACATAGTCATTGTTGACTGCAGAAGATGCATCACTTGGTACAACTTCACTTTCACTTTGTTTCACGTATTGATCGTATGGGACAATATTGATATTACCCATATTTTCAATATTTGATTCAATAGTTTCAGTTGGTTGTACTTTGTCATGCATCTGTTGCACATCAGCATCATCGTATAGCTTTAATACCTCTGAGATGAGTTTGTCCTTGGATAGGCCAGCTTGTGGTGAAGAAGAGATCTTGGGAGAAACCATTGGAGAGATGCTAGCCATAAAGATTGTGTGTGCAGTAGGTCCATCATCTACATCAGAGTCGTAAGCATCACAGTCAGCGACTTGAAAGGCGTTCTGATGATTGTGACCTATCTCCTGAATAGGCTGCTCATTCACATCTGCATCATAAGTCTTGGCGTTACCCTCAGCAAGAAACAGTAATTCCTCTTCATCCAACGCAACACCATTATCCTGAGCTTGTGCCAGCAGCATCTTATCTCTGAAGTAATCAGCATTCTGTGGACGCTTTGGAGATGTGCAGTTCCTTGCAATGTGTCCCTCACCACCACAGTTGTAGCATTTGATCTGCTTAGCTTGACCTTGGTTACCATTCCTTCCTCGATTCTGATTGCCCACATAGCCTCTACCAGCACCACCCCTTCCCTGATCATACTGTCTTTCCTGAACTGGTTGCACCACGATCCTTCCATCTTTAACAGTAGCTTGATTGTGTGGGTTAGATGCTGTTCTCAGATTGTTGTTGGTTTGTGGAAGAGAATTCATGTTTTGGCTAATCATAAGAGCTAGTTGATTAATGAAGCTTCCTACGTGTGCATCAGCATCAGCTTGTTTGTACATAGGATCAGGAATGAGTTTGTGATTACCATTACCCAAGGGTATGACTTGTGAAGCTTTGGTTTTGATTCCGATGTTTGAATAGAAGGCAGTTGAATCATTAGACGAGCTTGTCTCTCCTGGGTTAGTTTTGAACTGATTGAGAATCAATTTTTCAAACATGGCATGTCTCTCATTCTGAAGGAGGAAGGCATAGAGTTGCTCATAGTTTGTGTTCTTCAATCCTTTAGTAAGCTTCACAGCGGTAACAAACTTGTGCCATTCAGGATTCATATTGTTTACAAATTTTGAATTCAACTGAATGTTAGGCATAGTCATTCTGATGTTCCTCATGTCATTAACTAACTTATGAAATCTCACATAGTACTCATAGACATTCTCATCTGGTTTCATCTTGAAGTGCTCAAATTCGTCATAGAGTTGTGATTCTCTGTCTTCCATGGTTAATTCTGAACCTGAGAGAAGCATCTTTACATTATCCCATACTGCTTTTGCATCAGTGTTATGATTGATCAGCTTGTAGATGTCTTTAGGAAGACCTTGAAGAACAATGTTTGAAGCCCTGATATCTGCATCGAATCTCTTTTTCTCCTTATCATCAAGCTCATCATACATCTTAGGTCTGTCCATTCCGTAAACAGGAGTACCATCTTCATTAGTATCAAGTATGTCTCTAGTCGTCTCAACACGATATGGTCCTTCATCAATGGATTTGAGAATGTTGACACCATTTTCCTTTCCAAGGCAATACAATCTGATTCGTTGAGCCCAAGAATCGTAGTCAGTTCTGTCAAGCATTGGTGGACGAGTATCTGAGCCAGCTGCTTGAACATCCTCGGCAACAGTGGAGATGACAGTGGGAACAGTGGGAATGTTGGTAGACATGTTAACAGATTATACGGGATTTTATAACTCTATGATTAAACCGGGAAATAGATTCTTTCACGGGATTTTACTAAATCAAGAGAAAACCGTAAACAATCACTCAAGTTGCTAGATGATAAAGTGCTAACTCGCTACCAACTAATGCACTAAGTCGCTAGAAATTAGTGCAATAAGTCGCTAACCCTTAACTCGCTACACGTCTAATTCGCTAGAGTCCCAAGTCGCCAACAGAAAAGCAAGTCGCTAAGTAGTAACTCGCTACAGACTAAGTCGCTAGCCAAATTTGTGCAGTAATTCGCTACACAAGTCGCTAGATATGCAAGTCGCTAAAGAGCAACTCGCTACAGACTAAGTCGCTACCACAAGTCGCTAACCGTAGTGGAGATTCCACTACTTGTACTATAACTCGCTAGCTCTAACTCGCTAGCTTTTATAACTGTAAGTCGCTACAAAACTATGAAGTAAGTCGCTACCAAGAAAACAAGTCCGAGAGCTAAGTCGCTAGCTTGAAAAACAAAATAACCTTCACTTTTCAATCCAAAAACAACCCAACCAAGATGATTCAAGCTTACCAAATGAAAACCTAAACACTTTTGATGATTCTAAACATAAAAGTACCAACAAAATTCAAACTTTAACACAAGAAATCAACCAAATGATGCAAAAACCACTAAACTTTTTCAAACTCAAAAACCACCTAAAAACCACTATAAATCCAAAGATGTGCAAGATATGATCTAACCATGGCTCTCTGATACCAATTGTAAGATATAACTTTTCACATACACATCAAACCATAACACAAGGTGGAGTATAAGATGGAATTCTAGAGAGAGAAAGTTAGAGGTTTAGGGAACTTAGTGAGAGAAAGTGAAAGATATTATTATGAGCTCCAACTCTCTACCTTGGGAGGTAGAGAGTATTTATAGTCTTACACAAATCGCCACACTTTGGGTTGTGGATCGGGCATACAGTGGGTAAAGACCCGTCCGTCCTCCACGGTGTTACTTAACTAAATACTACTTAACTTAAAATAACTACGACTACGAGCTTTCTAACGATTACATATACTTGAGGTGACCGACTCTTTAATACTGGGAATTTCTAATTCCTAACAACGTCGTCTTTCTTAAAAATTATACGATAATTAATTTATCACTCAAAATTCACAAGGAATGTATTTTTACAATTTTTATTATATCATTACATTCTATTTTGACCTATCAAAAACTTACTTGTACTAAAAATATACCATTTACCTTATTACTTACATTTTTTCCTACATTTCCAATAATTACACAATTTCACAATACATACAAGTAAAATGAAAAAAAAAAATATATATATAATTGGTGAAACACCCTCCCCTAAAAACCGGCCAAGGGGAGGGGTGGACATTTAATGGTTTGGCAAATTTTTCAAATGTTAGATATATACACAATCTCATTCACTTCAATTATTTTCTACACATTCAACTCATCCAAGTGTTAGCAAAATAGTTTTCTTTCTCCCTTTGTTCCTCCATAACCGGCCACTCATCAAGAGATCAAGGGGATCAAAAGTTTTTCAAGTACAAGTGTTATAACAATCTAGTTATCACTCTTTATATGGTTTTGAAATAAAAACCAAGAGTGTTTAGGATTTACCTTGTTACTTTCACCTCATCATTTTCACTAGTAAGCATATTTCTTTCATTTTCATGTTTCCTTTTCATTTTCATATGTTTCTTGTCATTTTTGGAGATAGTATGCATGATATGTGATTTATACCATTTTTTCATGATTTATTGAGTTATATATATATATTGGTCATCCTATAAATATTCCCATGGTATTCTTTGGTCTTGATGGTGATTAGGAACCCATGACACCCTAAGAAGGTGTATGGTAGGATTAGATTAGCTTTGGAGTTGATTTGAAGGGATTAGAATAGGTTTTGTCCGAGAAAAACTATTTTCAATACGTATTAAAAAGGTTCTGTCCTTGTTTCGAATTTCTGGAAAAACCTACTGTTGGTACGAAACTTTGGCCTTGATATTTAGAAAATATACTTTAAAACGAATCCGTGGCCTTTTGAACGGATAAAAACGGACTTATAACGAAGAAGTTATGGATTTTTAAAGTTTGACGACGAAACGTATAGTTTTCTGAAATTTCAGCTTTGCTGTTTTTACATTGTTCGGGTCAAAAACGAGCCTTAAGCTTCACAAATTATTTCGACTAGTCAAAAATATATTAGTTTACTTCGATACGAAGCTAAGGACATATTTTACGTAGAAAACGGATTTAAAACGACAAAGATATGCACGTTTTTATAAAGTTGCCGTAACTATTATTTTCTGAAAATCTATATTATTTTTACGATACAAGTATTTTAGTAGCTGTAACGACCATGTTTGCGGCAGTTTTTAACAAGGTTGTGAAACTTTTTGGAACGAATTGTCTTCTAGTAAAATCAAGTTCATCGGCCATATTTTTCAAAACGACAAACTGTTTGTAAAGCGGATTTATAGTGAATTAATTACGGATGTTCAAACTTGGCCGAAACTCATTTTCTGCACACAATTAGCAAAATCCACCATCTTTAGCCCTTGATATCTTTATGATCGAGACCTTTTGAACGAAAACTCCTGAACTGAAACTTCTAGATATCGATACAAACTTTCCAAAACCGTTGAGTTCGTTCTCTAACGATCGACGTACACCGTTTTACGACTAGTTTTCCAAAGCCATTTTTGTTAATTTCATGATTTTTCCGACGACATTGTTTTGCGACGAAAAGTGAAAATTTCACCAAAAATCATTATAAAACCATTGTAGGATGACATTTTGACGTAAAAACATGTAAAGTCATTTTTGAAGGGTCAAGACGTCAAAAGAGTATTTTTCGACGACGAGTAATATTTTCAAAACCCGTAAATGGTATAAATAACATACGAAGTGCATGCATAACATTACATTGCAACTCATTACGTATCATATCCTTCACAATAGGTCAAGATTAACGAATCACATTACATCTCGGTGTACTCACTTTTGTCTTCGCATCATTCCACCAAGTGAGTTTTCATAGCCCCTGCTTTTGCTTGTTTTCATAAATGTTTTGGGGGAGATACATGCTCAATTATTTTCATAACTATCATGATTATTTGAAACTACATGTTGAACTGAACTGAATGCTTAGTCATGCGTAGTAACAGTTTTGCCACACTTAGAACTTCCATATCATATTCATTGAGCTAATGGTCTTGGTATATTCATTGATATTCATTGAGCTAACGGACTTGGTATAATATTGATCTAACGGACTTGGATAATGTTGAGCTAACGGTCTTGGTATAACATTGGGCTAACGGACTTGGTATATTCATGTACTTGGTACAATCATGGACTAACGGTCTTGGAACGATTTGATCAACACTCATATTTGTTATATCAAGTAACTATTGATACATTAAGTTAGGCACTATTTTGTGAATTCATTTGACGATGTGGGCTTGAACACAAACTACACATATCTTGGCAATGGGTTGTGAACACACAGGTTGCAAGTTTTGTATGGGCGGAACTTGGAACTGAGTGGATTTACGATGCCTTTGCTGCATAAACGATTTTGAAAGGCTTTACATTTCTTCATAAACTCTATGAACTCACTCAACCTTTGTGTTGACACTTTTAGCATGTTTTTATCTCAGGTATCTAAGGCATTCACTTCATGGCATGCATTTGGACACATCATGGAGTCGCGATGACGACGCGTCTCACTTGGGTTTTATGTACTTTAAAACATCGTTTGAATTTGTAACAAACTTATTTCCGCACAAGTTGATTTTCATTTGGGACCTACTTTGTAAACTCTGATTGTTTTCATTAAATCAAACGATGTATTTTTCAAACGACACTTTAGGTCGTTCAATATAACTGTGATTGTGATGCTATGACATTCAATCCCCAGGAATTCCATTCCGCTGCAAAACAGGTAATTTGGGGGTGTGACAATTATTGTCCAAGTTAAAATGAAAGCATACATAAGCTTAATCCATTAGTTATTCCGCATACTGCAGGGCAGTAGCATACAAAACTAAAAATAAATACTAAGATAAGAGAAAAATACACCTTTTACCATTCACTGATAATTTACGAAAGAAAACGAGAAGTTATCTCGTAAATTTAGGAAGTCACGGCACTGCACGCATACCGACACCAATTAAATAACGGCAAACAGTTACAATCCAATGACAACAAAATAAAAATGTCATATTATTACGTTTATGAAATCGTTCCCAAAAATATAATTTATGTATTTCTCGGGTACCGGGAAGGTACGTTTGTTTGAGAATTCGACAAAACACGGGGTACAAACTAAACAGTATTTACAAATAAAACAAAATAATACTTACCCTCCTACCCTAAGCGCCACTCTACTTCTTCATTTTCTTTTTTTGTTTCCTCGTCTCCCCCACAGCAGCACACTTAAACATGAAAATTGGAAATCCTTTGTCTATATTGTCACATGAGTTCCATGTTTCCTTTCCATGCTTCTGTGACTAGCGTAGTAGCGTAGCATCAAAACAAAGCCAAGGGCCTTTTACTTTTGTGAACCAACGCAAGGACAAAAGCAAAGCATAAAATATCAATTCTTGATCAAATATAAAACGTTTGTATGCTCAAAGGAGGCAAGCCTAGCTCTAGCTAACCTAAACACTAAACTTAACTTGCCTTTTGACCTAAAACCTAGTAATCCTAGTTGAGCCCAAGCATGCTCTTGATAGATCTCTTTTACTCGACAATGACAACACAAAAACGTGCCCTTCTTTTTCTGAGAAACCTTGCACGCTCAAAACACAAATATATTCCATCTCCTCATTTCTTGGAACCATGAAAAACTCAAATAAAATATATGCAAGATCATGCCTAGCTTCTACTATATAAGCACACTCCTAAAGCACCTAGTTGAACACTCATCACTTGCCAAGTTCACTCAAAACTCACTATCCTAAACATAAAAACGCCTACTGTGGAGAATCGGGGTCAAAGGGAAGAACCAAACGCGAAGGGTTTTTGATCGTTTGCTTGGGTATAGGAACGAGGGGTAATATTGGAGGTCTTGGTCACCTTCATAAGTCGTCTTGATCACGTTCACACATCTTCGAACCTCATCACCACCTCTTGGTGTTGTAAGTTCCTTTCAAACCATCTTCTTATCATTTCTCTCGTTATTATTTGATATCGCACGTTATCATGTTATATGCACCTATAGGATCGACCTTATGAATGTTTCATAAATTAACACACGACTCTAAAACATAAAGGATCAATCATATACGTTTTTTTTTTATATAGCAACCAAACCATAAAACGTAACTCACAAACTCCCGTTACCTTTTCCCTTAAAATATATGTCGCGCACACGTATTCACAAGTCACTTTATCCTTGTTTTGATAAATGAAGTTTTAAATACATATTATACTAAGATGTGACTAAATAAACGACCCAAAGAAACCTCAAACCCCCACCCCCTTCTGTCGCGTATTTCTTCAAAACCAAACGAACCTTAACTGGGACTTAGGGCCCAGTTACGCAAAACCGTAGCCCAATGGTGTTTTACCCGGCCCAATGTAAACGAAATATGCTCATAAGCTAAGAATAAGCTAGTGATAAGCTTTTGTAAAAGTAAAATAAGCTAAATGCGTTTTTGGGACTAAGTTCGCAAATATCTTAGTTTTCAGGTTAAATATGTAAACTTTGGAAAGATAAAGGGGGTGCATGAACGAGTATACGTGTGCATGGAAAAGTCTTAGGGTATGTTTTGTAAATAAGGGAAACTTGTTTTGGAAGGTAAATATAAGTTTTGTGTCAAAAATATGTCAAATTCGAAACATTGAGGACTAAAAAGGTAAATATGACTTTTTGGAATAAATTGTAAAAACAGTTTTAATGAAGGATTAAAACTGTCAATTCTGGAAATTTTGAGTACGAAATACTTTTGGGTACAAAGTGTCATTTTCTAAAAGTTTAGGGGTTAAACTTGTACTTTTCGTAACCCGAGGGTAAAAAGTGTAAATTTGAGAAAATGTTTAGGAACTTATAAACTCATAACGACTTTATAAAAACGAGTATTTTGACGACCTATTATTCATAATGAGAATTATCACATCGATCTCTAATTAAACTTGTATATATTATAAGAAAATAAATATATGAAAATGCTATAAAATATCAACATGTCTTAAAGTAAACAAACTAAACTTTGGGCAACATCGTCATACTTACAAATCAACACTAATATCGCTCTATTGAATTTTATATTCAATACTCTATCCTTTCGGTCGTAAACCAAACGTATATCATTATTCTGAGACATGCCATATTATATCTAGGTTTTGTGTTGAAGTCGTCGTCATATCGTACTTGCTATTGTTGTGCATTGCCTACCGTATCACTAAGGTGAGTTCATAGCCCCACTTTTACTCTTTTAACTGTTTTATAAACTCCTTGGGGGAGAATACATGCTACTACTGCTTTTATGATCACAATTGCTTGAAAAACTGTTTGTTGTACTCTTGATATTATGACTCTGCCTAAGTTGTTTGCCAAAAGTCCCCTACATCATGAACCATTAATCACTTGCGAGTGAACGCAAATATCATGGATAGTACTATGGGAACTGACGACCCCGACTCGGTTATCGGAAATAACCGGGGCGCACTATATTTGGTATCTCTATGTAATTGGCTATTACATCTCAGAGGGGCAATTTTATTTACTTACACCAGTAATTTAGGTGTATGCAGTTAGTTTGGTGTCATGAGCTTAGTGCAATAATATCAACTATCTTTCCTGGGCATATAACAACGTAGCCCATGGCTTCTTTTAAACTTGGAAATCTTGTGATCAACTGCTTATTTACTAAACCTATGAATTCACTCAACCATTGTGTTGACTTTTTAGCATGTATTTTCAGGATGATAAGGCGATAGCTAACTTTGGAGGCGCTTGGGCATTGGCATGGCATGGTCAAAGATGACTCTGATTTACGAATGGGGACCACAGTTTATTAATGGGCCATTTTCCGCAACAAATCAACCTTTGTAAACTTTGTTTTACTACAATAAATGAAATATTTTACGAAAAAGCTATTATTTTTCACTTGTGTTATGATCCAACTGAGTAGCATCCCAAAAACTTTTTCTTCCGCTGCAAACCATTTTTGGGGGTGTTACAATTAGTCTTATTCAGGGTCCTAGGGTGTTCTTCTACTTTAGCATTCCTTATTGATTTTTTCTTAGGTCGCAACTTCCTATTCGTCGATTGAGTGCTCCTAGGCTGTGAAGTGCGGACGTTTGGAAAAGATGCAACTATTCCTGTTTCAGTAGAGGGAAACACATTAGCAACTTGTGATTTGGCAGTGGGAATTCTAGGTGCACGATTACTTTGTGTGACTGGTGCTAATCTCTTAATCACAGTAGGCGAAAGTTGTTCATACTTTCCTAACATTTCCCGTAACTTGGAGATAGTGTGAATCAAATCTTGATTTTCAGAACGAATATTACCAGCAAAATTCATGACTTCTCTAGTGTGAGCAAGATAGTGATCAAGTTCGTTAGATGTTTCATGACGAGTCTTATTGAGCAAATCAAATATGACACCATATTCCTGTTTAACTTTTGAAAGTTCTTGTTCATATTTTGAGATTTGACTTTTCAAAGACACGTTTTGATCATCCAGTTGCTCAATTTTAGGATCAGAATATTTTGCACTCAACTGAGCGATTTTCTTTTGAAAACTAAGTTGATGATTGTGAATATCTTTTTCACACCAATGAAGACGACGTTTTGCAGTGTAAATTTCATTGAGTAATCGTTTATTTTCAGCTTTTAAAGACTCGATCTGAAGCACATTATCGGTGTTCTCAACAGTTACAACATTTTCAACAGTATCAGCAGAGATATAATCAGATGCATATGGCAAAGAATAGAATAACACAACATTATGGATATCAGCACAGATAACATCTTCCAAGAGTCGATCAACATCTTTTCTCAAGAGTTTCTTTTTACGTTTAGTATTAGAAATAGATGTTTCTGTTTTCTCGAAAACGTTTTTCATTACCCCAAGTTCCTTATGAAAATCCTTTTCCCAGGCAATTGCACAACTTTTCAAGTTTTTAACATTAGGTAAAAGATTTTTCTGAAAAATGTCTCTTTGTTCTCGCGCCAGAGGCGATTGAAAATGTTCAACTTTGATTTCAGAGCGATATTCTATCTCATGTTGTAAAATTTTGAGGTCAGCCATGAAAATGTCAAAATATCGAAGAATTTTTCGATTTTCAGGTTTTGAGTTTACTTCACTAATGGAAGGTAAAGGACCATAAGTTTGTGCAAAATCTGTTTTGGGATTAACATTAGAAGACTCAGGTGTTTTGATGATAACCCTTGGTGTGTTAGAAGAATCCGTTGGTGTGACGAAAGTGACCGCATTTTTATAATTAAAAGGTTTGTTGTAAACAACGTTTTTTAATTTTGATCGACTCTCGTCTTCTGCATCTAATTCCTCTTGACGATGATATTCAACAACACTCATGACAGTATTATCAATTTTGTATTCTGCACTGGAAACTTCAGGAGTTGGTTTGAATGTTTTTAGTGAAAGCTTTGGTTTGTAATCAGCTAGATTTTTTCCATATCCTTTTGGATTGGGTTTTAAGGTAAACTTTTCAATAGCTGTTACTGATTCACCATGTTTGTAAACAACAGTTTTAAACTCTTTAAGTTTGTTTTGCAAGCCGATACTTTCTTCAAGAAGGTCATCTACCCGATTCGTTGAATGCTTTTTGTATGCGGAGAACTGTTTTTGACAATTTAACAACTCAGCCTTAGCTTTTTGATTTTCCAAGGTGAGAGCGTTAAGTTGCTTTTTATGTTCGTGTTTCAGTTGTTCTAATTCAGACGACAAAGCATTCTTCGAGGCAGCTAGATCACGCATCTGTCTCTCTAAATATTTTTCGTTTTGATGAGATTTTGCAAAAGCGGCTTCAAAACCTTTTTCACGGTTTTCTTGAGTTTTGAAAAAGTTGAGTTGCATTTGTAAGCATTCAAAATCCTTGGTTAACAGTGCATTTTTACTTTTTAAGGACTGATTTAATGCAACACATTCAGCAATTTGGGATTGTTGGTCTTTAAGTAACAAAACAAGATCTGGATGAGGCAAAGGTTCATCGTGTTCATCGTGAGTCACAACATGATCATTATTTAGATCCTCAAGTATAACCACGGAGTCGATTTGATTATCAAGGGAAACCATAAGGTCATCTGGATCGTCAAATGTAACTACGGGGTTTATTTGAAAATCGTCAGAATGAGATGTAGATGACTCATTTTGAACATTCTGAGCCGTGCCAGATTCAGATATTGATGGAGATATTAGTTCAGATATGATGATGGTTTGTTCGGGTACCTGAGACAAGCCATCAGTGTCATACACTGGGCCTGTTTCACTCATGTGTAACTCTTGCATATTAGCCATCAACATAACAGCTGCATTGGCCTGCAAGTCCTCCATATCATCATCCGAGTCTGCATCTGCCATAAAGCTCTGTTCTTTGTCTGTGAGAGATCCACCAGCTTCATCCTTAAGAGCCAAAAGTAAAGCCTCTTTGAAATAAGCACTGCCCCTAGTCCTTGGCTTTGGGCATGCATTAGCCAGGTGTCCCTTCTCATTGCAGTTGTAGCATCTAAGACCATTTAACCGATTCTGAGCATTTCCCTGTTCCACCACTTGAGCTCTGTTGTTATTCATACCCACAGCATTGAACCCTTGACCACCGCCCATCTGACGACCATAATCACGATTCTGAACTTCAACACGTCCATTGTTCACAATAGCTTGATTCCGTGTGTTAGAGGAGGAACGAATACGATTGTTGGATTTGTTGGTGTAACGGCCAAAAGCATTTGCAATCATCACAAATCCTTGTTGCAATGCTTCGAATGGATCGATTTCCTCAGTCGCTTCATTGACATATGCTTGTGCATTGTTGCTGTATGGAACCAATTGATTTTGTTGAGGTTGTTGCTGTGAAGGTGTGTTTGAAGCAGTTGGTTGAGAGGGATAATTCTGTTGAGCATACAAGGCAAGTTGTTGATTATCCGGATGTGACTGTTTAGCAATTTGAGCACGGAGAATCATTTCCCGATCAACTTCCTTTCCATGAGGCTTCAAGTAATCGTACAACAATCCATAAGTAGAATGATGCATATTCTTCGCTTGACGGAGAAAGATGACATACTTCTCCCATTCAGGACCAAGACTACTCAGGAACTTAGTATTCACTGCAATTCTTGGCATGATGATGTTGTGTTTATCCAAATCATTGATGATGTCTGAAAATAGATGATGATAAGACTCTAGTGTCTCTCCAGGTTCAATCATGAAGTGTTCATAAGCCAAGTAAATTTTGGATTCCAAATCCTCCTGATTGAGTACAGATCCTTCCATAAGAAGACGAATATGATCCCACATTTTTTGTGCAGTCTTTTGAGCATCAACACTACGAAGAATTGGGTTTGGTAATCCTAAGAGGATGTATTCCATTGCAAGTTCATCAGCTTCATGGTGTAGAAGTTCTGTAGCATTTAGATCTGCAACAGTAGCAATGTTGGTTTGTTCATCTCTTGGTGGAACAGCAGTTGGATCTCCGGGTATAATGACAGTAGGCATCTTAAATGGACCTTCCAAGATAACCTTCTTTAAGAACTTTCCATGTGGCTTCTTCAGATCACAAAATCTAAAGAACCTTATCACCCATTGATCGTAGTTTCCTGGACTGAGCATTGGAGGTCTATCAAGTGATCCAGCTTCATGAATTGATTGTTGGCTGCTTAAAGCTTCACACATCTTTGCAAACCAAGTGGGTTCCTTCATAGTGTTCCTTGATGGATGTTGATTGAAATCGTTTGTGTAGGGTTGAACTTGAAGACTTGGCGGTGTTTGAACCATTTGTGGTGGTGGAATTGCACCAATTTGTGGAGTATGCTGCTGATTAAATTGTTGTTGATAAATTGCTTGTTGTTGATTCCATTGTTGATGTTGTGGAGTTAATTGTTGTTGTTGTTGATGATTATAAGTGTGAGGGAAATAGTTAGAGTATGGTGGTTGAGACATGTTGATGAACTTGTGTAGTAAAAATGGATCTTTGTAGTCGAATGAACCTTTGTTGATGAAGTGTCCTTAGGCGTAGAAAAGACAAGAAACCAAGTAGCACTTATGCGTAAAAACACCAAAAGTTACGCGTAACAATACGGAGTTACGCGTAGGTTTTAGCTTACGCGTAAGTAGGATAAAAGCACTAAAGTTATGCGTAGACAAAAGTTAGGCGTAGAAAGTTAGGCGTAGGATTACCTTATGCGTAGACCTAAGTTTACGCGTAAAGTGAATCTTATGCGTAGAATTTCTACGCATAAGCTTATGCTTATGCGTAATTTTAGGGTTTTTGCCCAAATGATCTTTTACACTATCATAGTGCAAAAGATATCCAAAGTCGACGTATTTTCAGACTTATCCAAGTAAGAAAACACAGAATAAACCAGGAAAATGAAGATCAAACCAAGGAAAATCTTACGCGTAATTTTAGGGTTTTGATACGCGTAGGATTGCTCGTAAATTTGATTTTGCCCAAAGATGTTTCTAAACCAGTTTTTGTGTGATGAAATAGCTTCAATAACACCAAAAGACACAAAAGTGTGAAACTTGATGATCCAAAGCTCTTAAAACAGTTACGCGTAGGATGAAACCCTCGTACAAAAACAAGCTTAAAAACGTAGATCCACGCGTAAAGTTTGAAACTTTTTGCCAAAAACAAGTATTTTAACACCTCAAAACATTGAAAGTACAAGAATCTTGGATTAAAAAGTGTAAAAAACAAGTTTTTAAGCGAACCAAAGTATCAAGTGCGTTTTAGGCGTAGGATACCAAAGTATCAACTAGTAGGCGATTGATACCACTGTTAGGTCACTAGTTTTACAAACACAAGTTATAGAGAAAGAGATAAAGGCGGATGAACAAGTAAACCACACACACACACGTTAGGATAATACCGGTTATGCGTAAGAGAGTGAATGAAAGGAAAACTTGAACAACCAACCCTCAAGTGAGGGTTATTACATTGTTTATATAGGCAAGGAGCTAGGGCAACACTCCCTCTCCTTCCCTATTCCTTATTGGGCTTGGGCCTAAGCTTATGGGCCTTCTACATAAGCTTGACCTTAAACAAACATAAAGGCCATAATAAAGCTACCTATTACATATGAAATATAAATACTTGAAATACTATTTAGGAGTGATTCCAACACTATCTTTGGTGAGCTAATTACCAATTATGGTTTTCCAACTGCCTTTACCACAAGCCATAAACTTGCGGGCTAGCCAACTCTTCACTAATTAAAGATATGGTGAGCTGAACACCATACAATTTTGGGCAAATTGCAAGCCGTCAACGGATTTGAGATATCTTTACCAAGAGCCGTTTGCTCCTGGATTAGCCAATCCTTTTGTTTGTTAGACATGGCGGGCTGATAACCATAAGTTGAGTAAGTGCAAAACACTTACTCCAAAAAAAATTTTGGCCAAAAATGGAGGAATTAGGCGGTATAATTACATGATAAAATTCGTGAGAATTCCCCCCCACACTAGAAATGAATATTGCCCTCAATATTCAAAGTACCGGCGGTTATGCCAAAACATAGAACGTAAAAGGGAAATACTACGGCCATTATTTTGAAAGATTTTTTTTTTTTTTTTTTTTTTGAAACTTTATATACAACAGCGGGGGCAACTCCCCCACACTAGGGTGGTAGAAAATAGAAAGAAGTCAGAAATACGGGTGAAAACCCATATAGTGTGCTACTGTTTTTGATTCCCGAGTCGCTAGCTTGACTCGATCCCCGCATTCATTGGTTCTTGGGGAAAGTTTGTAGATCCGGGACAACCACAGGAGGAATGTCCTCTCCAAAATAGTGCTTCAACCGATGACCATTCACTTTAAAATTTGGACCATCGGGTTGAGATAACTCAATGGTTCCATAAGGAAATACTTTTGTGATGGTGAATGGTCCAGACCTGCGGGATTTTAGTTTTCCCGAGAAAATCTTCAATCTTGAATTGAAAAGAAGGACTCGATCACCGACGTTGAAAACGCGGTTTTTGATTTTGGAGTCATGAATCTTCTTTGTCTTTTCTTTGTAGATCAAAGAGTTCTCGTATGCTTGATCACGGAGTTCATTTAATTCATTCATTTGAACTTTCCGGTGATCACCAGCTGTCTGAATATCGAAGTTGGCATGTTTCAAGGCCCAGTATGCCTTGTGCTCAAGCTCAATCGGCAGATGACACGCCTTTCCGTACACTAGCTTGTAGGGCGTACACCCAATGGGTGTTTTATACGCTGTACGGAAGGCCCAGAGTGCGTCATCTAGCTTATCCGACCAAGAGGCACGGTTTTCGCCTACTGTCCTTTCCAGAATTCTTTTAATCCCTCGGTTGGAAACTTCCACTTGCCCACTTGTTTGGGGGTGGTACGCAGTAGAGAGACGGTGAGTTACACCATATTTTTGCATGACTCTATCAAACTGGTCATTGCAGAAATGCGTACCACGATCACTGATTATAGCTCGTGGAGTTCCAAACCTAGCAAAAAGATATTTTAAGAATTTCACAACAACTCGGGCATCGTTGGTAGGCAAAGCTTTCGCTTCAACCCATTTTGACAAATAGTCAACGGCCACGAGTATGTATTTATTACCGCGAGACGAAGGAAATGGCCCCATAAAGTCAATGCCCCAGATGTCAAAAATCTCACACACTTGAATGGCGTTTTACGACATTTCATTTCTTTGTGAGATATTCCCGTGACGTTGACAAGCGTCACAGGTTTTGACAAATTCATGGGCATCCTTGTAAATCGTGGGCCAATAAAATCCGGAATCAAACACCTTCTTGGCAGTGTAGTTGGGACTATGATGTCCCCCAGTAGGTCCAGAATGGCAAGCCTTAAGAATGTCATTGGCTTCCTGACCATACACACATCGCCTGATGACTTGATCCGCACAAATTTTGAATAAGTAGGGGTCGTCCCAGAAATAATGTTTTACATCTTTAAAGAATTTGTTTTTCTGTTGGGACGACATCCCTTTCACCACAAAGTTACCCGCATGGTAATTTGCAAAGTCAGCAAACCATGGGGTGGAAGAGTCTCCACGAAAAGAAACCACATTGAGTGTTTCGAGAGGAAATGTTTCGTTTATTTCCTTTTTCTCGAACACATCCTGGTGAGGGTTTTCTAGACGGGACAGATGATCAGCAGCCAGGTTCTCAGCTCCTTTTTTATCACGTATAATAATATCAAATTCTTGTAGGAGGAGAACCCAACGGAGCAATCTCGGCTTTGCATCTTGTTTTGCAAAGAGATATTTGAGAGCCGAGTGATCCGTATACACCACGCATTTGGTTAAGATAAGGTATGGCCGAAATTTCTCAAACACATACACCACAGCTAATAATTCTTTTTCTGTAGTGGTGTAATGGGTTTGAGCTTCAGTCATAGTCTTACTCGCGTAGTGGATAGGCTGAAAATGCTTGGTTTTACGTTGCCCCAAGACTGCACCGATAGCAAAATCACTTGTATCGCACATGAGTTCAAAGGGTAAATCCCAGTCGGGGGCAACTAGAATGGGTGCTTCCGTGAGCTTTTTCTTTAATGTTTCAAAAGCTTCGATGCACTCATGTGAGAAGATAAAAGGAGCATCCTTCTCAAGAAGATGGGTCATAGGCCGAGCGATTTTAGAAAAATCTTGTATGAATCTACGATAAAACCCGGCATGACCTAGAAAACTCCTAATACCTTTGACGGTAGTAGGATGAGGCAATTTGGCAATAACATCGACTTTTGCTCTATCGACCTCAATCCCATTTTTGGAAATCTTATGGCCAAGGACTATGCCTTCTTTGACCATAAAGTGGCTCTTCTCCCAATTTAGACAAAGATTGGTGTCTTCACACCGTTTTAGCATTTTATCTAAATGGGAGAGACATGTTTGAAATGAGTCCCCAATGACCGAGAAGTCATCCATAAACACCTCCATTGTTTCCCCGATCATGTCGTGGAAAATTGCCATCATACATCGTTGGAACATGCCAGGAGCGTTACATAGGCCAAAAGGCATACGTCTGTAGGCAAAAGTTCCGTATGGGCAGGTGAATGTGGTCTTTTCTTGATCCTGCTGATCAATGGGGATCTGAAAATATCCCGAGAAACCATCTAGGAAACAATAGTATTCGTTCCCTGCTAATCTCTCAAGCATTTGGTCCATGAAGGGTAGAGGAAAATGGTCTTTACGGGTGGCTTTGTTTAACTTGCAATAGTCAATACACACACGCCATCCCGTAACCAATCGAGTTGGAATTAACTCGTTTTCTTCATTTGTGACAACAGTTATGCCACCCTTTTTTGGAATACAGTGGATGTGACTGACCCAAGGACTATCAGAGATCGGGTAAATTAAACCGGCATCAAGAAGTTTGAGAACCTCTTGTTTGATAACCTCGTGAATCTTAGGATTCACCCTTCTCTGATGTTGGACTGCTGGTTTGAAGTCATCCTCCATCAAGATTTTGTGAGTACAAAACTCAGGGTTGATACCCTTAATGTCGGAGAGTTTCCAAGCAATTGCTTGCTTGTGTGACTTCAAGACCTTTATGAGAGCAGTCTTCTCCTCCTCAGTTAAGTCTTTAGCAATTATGACGGGTAATTTATCATCACCCTCCAAGAATGCATACTCGAGATGAGGAGGTAGGTCCTTAAGTTCAACCTCGGGAAATTCTTCAGTAGATGTTTGTACTGATTTGATTTCCTCAATCGTGATCTCTTTCGGAGGGAGTGAAGGTAATGGATCTTCATTTAACAATTGTTCAAGATAAAGGATATCTCCCTCCGAATCATAAACACCATCAATTCCCGGCGAAATCGATTCATCATTAGCAAGAAACTCATCGATCTCTTCTAGAAAGAAGTCACCTCCCTCAAACGGAGTGAGAGAGGGGGAAGAGTCGGCAATGATTGGTTGTGAAGATGTGGTGGAATCCCCACTCACAGAATTATGAAAATAACCAAGAAACTCTTGAGAGTACTCTTCTGAAGCAATATCAATTAAATCGATTCGATTAACCGATTCAGCATCATAGTTTGAGGAGTACCTCGAAGTTTGATCAAGGTTAAAGGTGACAGCTTCATTACCCACACGTAACGTGATTTCTTGCTTAAATACGTCAATGAGAGTACGGCCCGTTCTTAGGAATACTCGTCTAACAATGAGGGGAACCCGATGATCGGCATCGAAATCAACAACCACAAAGTCAGCTGGAAAATGGAACTTTCCTACTTTCACGAATACATCCTCGGCGATGCCAAGAGGACGCGATATAGAACGATCTGCAAGCTCAAGAGTCATGCAGGTAGGAATAAGTTCTGGAAGAGAAAGTTTCTTCCATACTGAATAAGGCATCAGATTGATGCTTGCACCAAGATCGGCAAGGGCAAAGCATTCAATCATCCCTGGAAAAACACAAGGAAGAAGAAATTTTCCAGGATCTCCAAGCTTCTCGGGAAGCTTCTTTAACAGAACTGCTGAGCAGTTCTTGTTCAAAGGAGTTTTAGCCATTTCAAACAGTTTTTCCTTGTTGCTTAACATGTGTTTGAGAGTTGATGCAAACTTGGGCATCCGCATGATAGCATCCGTAAAGCTTATGTCAAAATGAAGTTCTTGGAAATTTTGAAAAAATTTTTCCATTTGATGACTGGCTTTTTCGCAGAGTTTTTGCTCATTTAAACGTGAGGGGTAAGGAATAGAAGTTTTGGATTTGGGGTTTTCAACTGGAGGTTCAAAAACAACTCCAGGTTTGGTTTTGGGTTTCGGGACAACTTGAGGATGGACATTGCTGGTACCTCCGTTATTAGTAGGAAGTTCCTTGTCCTTTGTCGCCTCAGGTTCACTTTCCACTACCTTCGGGAGAGAAGAAGAAGAGGTAGTAGGAATAGCGGGTCCATCATACGAAGCACCGCTTCTGGTTGTGATCGCCTTTGCATCGCCCCTCGGATTAGCGATCGTGTTGCTAGGTAAAGTACCTGAGCCCGAGGGTCGATCATTTAAAGACTTCTTAATGTCAGAAATCTGGCTAACCAACAACCTGTTCATTTCCTCTTGGGATTTCATGAATTGCTTCAACAACTCATCAGATGATGGTCCAGTTGGAACAATGGCTTGATTTTGTGTAGGAAAATTCTGGCCTCTATTGTTTGGATTAGGGCCTTGATTTTGGAAATTTCCTTGATTATTGCTATGAAAATACCCTGGGTTGAAATTTCCCTGACCTTGGTTTCTATTAAAATTTCCTTGGTTTTGGAAGTTTTGACTTTGATTTTGAAAACCGTTATTTTGACTAAAATTACCTTGGTTTTGAAAACCTTGGTTCGTTCTATTCTGATTTTGATTACGGTTTTGGTTTTGGTTGAAACCGGGAGGTCCAGGGTAGTGGTTAGGACGGTGGTTCAGGTTCATAGGAGCACGGTATTTGTTGCCTCCTGAATTAGAAATCCCGCCCACAGCGTTTGCTTCAAAAGGGTTACCATCGGTGGCCATACAGTTGTAGTAGGCATGGGGGCCACCGCAAGTAACACAGACTTCCACTTTCTTAACTTCAGCAGGAGGTGAAGTTTGTGGAAAAGAAACTTTCTTTTGGTTGGAGAGAACCAAAGCTTGAATTGCTTCCGTGAGTTTGTCAATCTTAGCATCGGTGCTAGATTGACTCACGGGCGATGAAGTAGAAGGACCAACACTGACTTGGGAAACAACCAGTTTGCTTCGTGCAGTGCGGACTTTAGACTTGTTTTCAATTATCGTTAAAGCTTCTTTTACAGTTTTGCTCAAGAAATTTCCTCCAGCGGAGGAATTGAGAGAATCTTGATCAGATTGACTCACTCCATTATAGAAAGTATCGAGTTGCATTAACTCGGAGAAACCGTGGTGAGGACATTTGTGGAGCAACTCCTTAAAACGATCCCACGATTCACTGAAGTATTCATCAAACTTTTGTGTGAATTTGATGATTTCGTTTTTAAGACTTGTGGTTTTAGAAGGTGGATAAAACTCGTTAACAAATTTCTTCACCAGGTCTTCCCATGTTTCGATTGATTGAGGGGGTTGTTTTTCAAGCCAAATCCGGGCTTGCCCCTCAAGGGAAAATGGGAACAGAAGAAGCTTGACAGCATCTGTAGGGACATTCTTGTATTTGATGGTAGATGCAATCTTGTTAAACCATCGAATATGAGCATGAGGATCATCCCGCTCAAAACCATAGAATTGACTTGAGGTTACAAGATTCAGTAACCAGGTTTTGAGTTCAAAATTTTCAGCCACAATGGCTGGGATAACAATAGGATCTCCATACCCGTCGATGGGTACCTGGAGAGGCTCACACATAGGACGTTCTTCCGCCATGATAACGGAAGTAGTGTGAGCAGTCCGGATCTCAGATCCGACTGATGGGGCAGAACGTCTACGGACACGCCTTCTTGGAATCCTGACAAGCTCACGAAATGGGCTTACAGACCTAGAAGAGCGAGTGCGCATGCACTAGAGTTAACTCTAAGAGATCTTAGAGTTAAGGAAGGGAATTATGAAAGGAATTATGAAAATGGGGTAAGAAGAATCTTTTTGGGTTTTATGGGTTTTGAAAAGTAGATTTAACAACAAATCCAATTAAAACAATATCGAGGCAAAACGACAGTGAACATAAACCAATAATCACAAGATGAATGGCTTCTTTGAAAAAGGTACACCACTCACAAGGACACAAAGGCAAGTTTTAATCTTTGGTTCGGGAACTTATTATGGTCGTACCCCTAGTTAGGTAGTACACTGCCTTGGTTTGCGGTGGTAATTTTTTATGTTGTTATTATTAAACAAAGAAAACGACAAATCTTTTTGTATTTTTATCTTTTATATATATATAGAAACAAAAGAAAAATATTTTTGTGTTTTATACGTTTTAATATGTTTTTGGGTTTTTGGATTTTTTATAAGAAAATATAAATATATATATAGATGGTATGAACAAGGAGTGAATATTCAAATCACTAATCAGCTAAACGTAAGATAATTAGCACAGCTCCCCGGCAGCGGCGCCAAAATTTGATCGGTGCTGAACCGTCAAGTTTTATCACACAAGCTGACCACTTGTGAATGGTCAACCGTAATAAACTTCAAACAGCTCAGACACCAATGCAATGAAGATCTAGAGGAGTATAGTGTTTCCCCAGGTCGTTAAGTCCCAACGAGTTGTGCACTGAATCACCAAACGTATAGTGATCGGGAGAATTTGAACGGGAAAAGGGTTATGATTGATACTGGATGACAGAGGAAAAATGAAAGAAAATTAAAAAAAACTAAATTATATTAAATAAACGCTATCACTATTTTTAAAATGATGTTTTTGATTTTTCTTTTATAAACTTAAATTAAAAACTACGTAACGTACAAAAGAAAATGTGAAACTGAAACAATATTAATCCTAAAAATATAAAAATGAAATTTTTACAAACCTAATGATAAGAGAAAATTTTGAGAAAAAGAAAATTATTTTTATGACTATTTGTTTAATTATTATTAATTAAAAACTATTTTTACCTATTTAATAATACCCTAAAATATAAGAAAATATGAAATAAAGCTAGAAAAATGAATCTATGACTTAGAAAAATCTAAAATAACTAAAGAGAATTTTCAAAACTAGTTTTGTATTTTTCTGATTATTTTCTATTTTCTATGATTTAAAAACTATTTAAAACTAATTAAATGGCTAAAAATTACAAATTTAACTAAGAAAAATCTGGAAAAATTATTTTTTTGCTTTTTATATTTATCTTAACCTATGAAAATTGAAAACTTATTTTTTTGAAGCTTTTCTGATTTAATTGTATTAAAAGCTAATTAAGAAGTACTAAAAACTTATTTAAATGAGGAAAAATATCAAACAGTGCTGGAAAAATATGAAAAATTCAGGAAAAGTCTAAATTAATATTCTGATTCTAAGAAAAATATAAAAACAAGGGCTTATGTGAAGGATTCAGGTTCTGTAGTGAAAAGTGCTTATAAATAAGCACTCAAAATAAGCTAAAGGCCACAAATGAGCACCAGATCATCACAGAAGCTAGAATATGCTATAACTACTTAATACTAACCTATTCCAAATAATCTAAACCTCTAAAGTGCCAATTACACTGATTTGACTAGATTAAAAAAATTAAGATAAACACAGCCTACCCTACCTACTTTAAGCTAGTGCAACAGCTTATCTAAGGAGCTAGTCTGAAAACCAAGAGTGTAGACCTCAAGACCACCAGCCAGAGGGCTAAAATACCAAGTTTCAGCTTGAATCAAGCTTTTATGAGCTATTTGTGGCAGTTACAAGTACCCTGCACACACTCAGTTAATCTGAATGTGTGCACAGGGGATTTAGTAGCTGAATCAAGGGCTTATTCAAGGACTGAGATCATTTCTAAAAAATCCACAAAATTCACTTTACTAAACTAGACCAGTTGAAGTTATAAATCCCAAAGTTTTAATAAATTTGACCCAACACTGAACACATGAAACTTATGCAAAGTTTTGCCAAAACTGTCTTTTGTGGTTTTTGACTTTTTAGGCAGAATTGAGAAGGTTGACTTTGATGAGATTTGGATCAAATTTGTGAACTGATAATGTTATCTAATGATGTAATGGAACCTAATTAAGCTATATTGACCTAATCTAAGCCTAAATGCAGCTTCTATCTAGTTCTAACCTAACTGAGATTCATGTAAATTCTGCACAAATGCAATTTTGACTTTAACTGCTCTAATGTGCAAATAGATGAACCTAAAGACTCTAACAGACCTACTAGGAACTACTGCAATGCAACTTGACCACTTCACTAACCTCTGGCTCAGGTTACTCACTGCATCCAAACACCCCTTAATGATAGTAGTTTGAAGCTAGACCCACCAAATCAACTATCTGTTTCTTAATACTGTTATATCAATCTCTATTATGCATTTTTATCCCCAAATGAACCAACCTTTAAACTATATCTGATCTATTAATGCAAGAAAATCCTTAGTGCAAATTATACACTGTATAGAGAAACAAAACTTACAAGTATTTCCAGCTTGTTTGAAGCTTAACCCAGAACCAAACTGACCTATTTTAAACCAATACCAATCCAAATCAGCTCTGCATCCCCCAATATCATGACCAAATCTAAATGAAGCTTGTCAGTTGACTTTCGTTGACTGTATTTGTTTTGGTCTAAACAAATTTGGAAAACAAATATAAGCTCACTAAAAGCTATATTAAGCTTAAATAAGCTAATATCCAAGAGTAGCTAGGCCTGTTGAAACTTATAAAGAGCTTGAGAGTTTTTTTTTTTATATTTTGGTTATTTTTTTTCTCGAATATTTTTTTTTTTTTGTGTTTTTGAGTAATTGAGAAATAAGCTAAAGAGTTTTAAGAGTAAGCTAACATGCACTCCATCTAGTTAAGCTGAATTCAGAAACATTAAAACAATGCTCAATGATTTACCAATGAAACTGAAATTTAATAAAATTTGAAACCTGAGTACAAATACGAATTACAAATACTAAATATTAATTAGAACATGAAGACTGTTTTTAAAGCTACAATAGCTACTGAAAAATGGAAAAAGCTTAATATCTAAAAAAACTAACTACTTCTTCTCTGCCTTCTCTTCTTCTTTTTATACACAAAAATTGCTCCCACTTGTATTCTGAGCAAATCCCACCTTCTTTCAGAACCATTGGATCACTTGAGTGGATTATAGCCGTTGATGGCATTTTTGGCGGGAAAATGAGATTTGTCAGTTGGTACTGATAACTTGTGACAGGGGAGGAGCATTTAATGTATTTGGCATGGGGTGTTTGGAGGGTAGGAATAAGGTGATGATGATGGAGGAGGGGGGTGTTGCAGGCATAGGTAGGTGATGATGAGGGGGGAGGGAAACCCGTGAGTGGTTTTTTTATTTTAAACGTGGGTGGGTTGGGTTTAATACTTGATCGGGTTAAAAGGGTGGGTAACGGGTTGGATATAAAGGGGTGTTGGGTGGATTGGGCTTGGGAAATGGATTGTTATTTATTTGGGATCCGGTTTGGATTTAGGATTAGTAACACAAGGACTATATTTGCAAATCGACCAAGCTAGAGGGACTGAAACTGCACTTCTCCAACAATTATTATAAGGACCATAAATGAAAAACTTTATTAACCAAGGGCCACAAATAATATTTTCCATTTTTGAAAATCCCGGGGACTTGTTTTGCCATTTTTGAAAGTGCAAGGACCAAACTTGTAAATTATTGAAACTTTTCACCAAAGGATTAAATATGACAACATATGATTTCAAAAGGACCTTTGGTGACTTTTCTTTTAAAATAAGTGCTCAGGGACTATTTCTGACAACTTTTGAAACTTGGGGGACTGAAACTGCCAATTATGCAAACTTAGCTCATTTTCATCTGATTTTAAACATTTTGCATCTGAAACATATAAAATGCAATTTTTGAGATATTTTCAGTATTTTTATGCATTTCTGAGCGTTTTTAAATGTTTTGCAGTTCAGATTTGACCAAAAATGATGAGTATTTACACACTCATCAGCGTCAGGCTTTGAAGAGTAAGGGCGTCACGAAGACTTTTCTTCTCAGGCGGCCTTGATCCAGATTCAGACGACGTCACTACTGAAGACTGACGGCGTCACAACCACAATGTGACGCCGTCCGAATGATGACTTGGCCAAGACAAAACCCTAATGACGGCGATCTGACGGCGTCCCAACTATAAGGTGACGCCGCCGCAATTGTAAAATTATATATAGAAATCGAATTTTCAGACTTTTGAGAAGTATACTTGTGGAGTAAAAAACCTAAAACGATTTTGGTCCGGTGTGGACAGTATCTTAGGGTTCTCATACCCTATTTTACATCAAGATAAGTTATTTATTTCATTGATTTCATTATGTCTTCGATTGTATGTGTGTATGCTTGCATGTTTAACATGTCCGGCTAAATTTCTTGTGTGTTTACTTAGATCTATGAAACCTAGTTATTAATTATTGATTGGTTTTCTCTTATCTTAATTGTAATTGGCTTAGGATTGCACTAGGCCATCGTTGTGTTTTTAATGCTTGAGTAATCTTTATGAACCTTAGTTTATAACCACCTAGCGTAATTGTAGGCTAAATATCCAAAGATAACCTTAGTGTTAGTTTATGAATCCTAGAGATCTCGTAGGCAATAACCTTAAAGTATTCTCAAAGAGTTAGGGATAAAAGCATACCCTACAACTTTAGAAAACACAACGCGTTAAGAATAAGGACGTGACAATTCAACCACCAATAAAAGATAACTAGGGAGTAATAGTATCTAGGTACATACATTTTTAATCATCATACGAGCACACATCAATAGACATAGACTACCCCTTAGTTTAGATAATTAGATAAGTAGAGTAATCGGTAGAACTACCAAAACCCTCAAATCCAAACCCCGAGATTTTACCCTTAGGTTTATAAAGATATAAAAAGATAAAAAAATAATCTTCCTCAACCTCAAACCTTAGCGTAGTACATCTCTCACTAGCATTCCTATTCCCCTAGAGAACGATATTAATACCCGAGGCTTACCCAATACTACACTACAACGATTAGGTTCACTGCCTAGGGTGTTGAAAAACTTGCTCGACGAAAAGGAAGTTCCTTTGACCTCGAACGCGTTATACACGCATCAAATTTTTGGCGTTGCTGCCGGAGAATAGAATAGCTAGTTTGATTTCCATCTCGTTAGGTTTCCTTTCTTGATTCCTATCAAGTAAGATTTTTTCTCATTTTTAGCTTCCTCATAGTCTATCCTCCTTCTTCGTGATTTTTTTAGTAATCCCATCACTTTTCATCATGGAAGGTGATAACCCGCCACCACTCATCGATCCACCAATCAATGACCCGCCAAGAGGCCGTACTCTTGGTGAATACTCTAGACCAAGCCACCTAGGCTATAGGAACACTATTGAGCTCCCCGATCAAGCTCAAACTACGACCCTGCACTCCGACACCATCCGGTTGGTGCAAAACGGATGTGCATTCCATGGACTTCATTCCGAAAATCCTAACCAGCATCTCAAGGGTTTCCTTAAAATCGTCAATTCCATCGACCTTGATGCTACCACACGGGAGACCACGCGCTTGTGTCTCTTCCAATTCTGTCTACGGGACCAAGCTAGTAATTGGCTCGAGCGACTTCCCGCCGGATCCATCTCAAGTTGGGATGATCTCACCACTCGTTTCCTTGCCCAATTTTTCCCACCGGGGAGAACTACTAAACTTAGGAATGAAATTTTGATGTTCCAACAATGTCAAGGTGAATTTCTCTACGAGGCATGGACTCGATTCAAGGACTTGCTCCATAAAGTCCCTCATCACGGCATCGATCTTTGGCTCCAAGTCCAAATCTTTTATGATTCTCAACTAAGCAATCCATCGACCAAGCGGCTGGTGGAAAACTTAGTTATATCACCGTGGAAGAATCGTGGGGTACAATAGAGGACCTTGCCCTCTATGAAAACGAAAGTTGGAATGACCCCCGTGAGTTGCCCAAAACCGTCAAGGCAATCTCCTTTCCTCCCATTGACTCATAAACTTCCGATCATAGGATGCTCGAGCTTGAAGATCAAGTCAAATTCCTAATGAGCTCTTACAAAAATCCTAAATCTTCACATCAAGTGAACAAAATCACTCTACCTTGTGAATTATGTAGTTATCCCCACAACACTCGTGATTGCACAAGACGCCCCGAACAAGCTTTTACGGACTACGCCTCCATGCGTACCGACGGAGCGTGAGAGAAGTGGTACACTTTCAAGCCCGAACAAAACAACTTAGGAAACTCCTACAACCCTTCATGGAGGAATCACCCTAACCTTAGGTGGAGCCAAAACTCAAACCCACCCCAAATCTCATCTAGTCCACCCAATAGGTTCAACCCTCCAAATACCGGGAATTCCACTAGTCTTGAGGCAATTGTGTCTAGATTCATGTCATCTCAAGAAACTCGATTGACTAAGCTTGAAGCCGATTTCAAGCAACGACAGGGCGAGATGACAAACAAGCTCGACGCCCTCTTAAAATCCTTCAATGACCGGGAAATTGGAGCACTACCAAGTGACACTATAAAGAACCCAAAAGTGAATTCGATTTCATCGACTTCATGTTCTTGCTCACCTTGGGAGAGTGCATATCCATGCCCTTCACACCCGAAAGTTGTTCCTAGGTGCTTACGCCAAAGCGGTGGAGGTTTGATCTAGTCTCAAGCCTATGGTAATCTATGTACTATGACCGGTTAATGAGTGTTTATTTTCCATTTCCATTTGCTATATTTCATATACACCCGAGAGATGAGAGAATCCAAACACCACTTGTGAGGTTCTAGTATATAATTTCCGTGCTTGTTATTACTATTGCGGTGCTTTTAGTTGTTATGAATTATGTTAAACTAATGCTTTATGCCCCCAACTTTAAAATTGATTGGCCAAAAGCACATTTGCTTGAGGACAAGCAAATACCAAGTGTAGGGATATTTGATAAGGATTTAAAACGAACACTTTTAAGGGGTCATTTAAGCCCTTAATCGCCCATTTTTATATCCGTTACTGCTAATTTCGTTTCTTTTCACTTTTTAGGTCTTTTGGAAGCAAAATGATGGAATGATGCATTTTTGGACGAAAAGGAACGAATATATGAAGAAAATGCTGTTAATACAAATAAGCCATAAAAACGTTTATTTATGTTTTACGATCTTCTAATGTTTTGTCGATAACAAATGTAAAATCATTTTAACAAAACAAATAAAATACGAAAATAGTTTGAGCCAATAGTTTACTAACACACTTACGTTTTCACATAAAACACTAAACAAATAAAAGTGGTTTTATGATTTAGTAATACGTATGTACAACAACTAGTGTTTACATATTGGGTAAATATATACATAACTAATATGTATTATAATGGGTAATATAAATGGGTAGAAACTTAAGTATTTGACCCATTGACCAAATACATTGAATGTAGTTAGGTAAAACCCAAAGTCCATGAACCATACCCATGGAGCATAACCCATAACCCATTGCATGACATCATGCATAAGTCATATATGGATATTATCCATGACCCATGGTTTTAACCCATGGACTATATGCATTGCATCTTGTGGGTACATTGTATCTACTTAGATACCCATGGTCCAATGTCTAGGAGCAATGACCCATAACCCATGACCCATGACCTAAAACCCATGGGCAAATGGGAACGTCCCATGGATCCCCAGTAATACACTGGACGGATCCCTCAAGTGAGGGATACGTGGGATCCGTGGAACAGTAGCTATTTTTCTTCTATAAATAGTGAGCCATTTCTTCATTGTAACCTATCCTTTTCACATATATTTTCTCTTTGAGTTATAAACTCTCTAACCTTAGATCCAAGTGATCTATGTATGTAGTTTTGTTTTTGTGTGATTCTCTAGGTTCCTCTTGAAGGCGAGATCACCACCTTTTGAAGTCAAGCAAGCTCAAGTCCATGAGTTGCCATGCTTCGTCATCATCAAGAATACTGAGGTTGTTTTGTTGATAGTTTTCTTCTTTCTCATTAGAAGTGTAGTGTCGAAGACATAAGTGAAAGATGTCTAAAGGGTCAAGACGAAGACATTATTGGAAGGTGTCGAACGTCCGTATTGAAAGCACTTGTGAAGGGTGCTTAGAAGTCAAGGCTAAAGGCATTAGTGAAGGGTGTCTAGAAGTCGAGTCACAAGGCATTAGTGAAGGGTGCCTAGAAGTCGTGTCAAAGGAATTAGTCAAAGGTGCCTAAGGTGTACATTCGATATGGTGTGTTCGATGCACAAGATAGATTTGTATTGGGTCAAAGGATATTGATATCCTTGTTGATGTTGTCATAAGGAGTGAATCTCCTTAGGGTTAGAAGTTGTGTAGTGTTAGGTAGTAGTTCCTACATTGTAATGGAACTCGGTATCTAGCCTAGTACGGGATAAAGGGTAGGCGACGTTGTGATAGGTTTGGTTCTACCTCGTGGAAGAACCCGATATCTAGACTTGTACCGGATAAAGAGTAGGCAACGTTGTGAAGGCTTCTCCGCCACAAGGAGTTGGTGTTGTGTAGTGATTACAAACTCTCGAGTAGGTGACTCGGGAAGTGTAGTAGGGCAAGGAAGGTGTCCTTGTAGCTGAACCACTATAAATACTCGCGTGGTGGTTTTGTGCTTCTTACTCTTTATATTTTCTTTACATAGTTATATGCTTATCTATCAACATCCAACACTCATGTTTAAATAGATTGACATAAGTCGATATAAATAGTTTAAAACCAAGTTTTAATCGGTAAAACTATTCAACCCCTTCTAGTTTTCCACAATTAGCATCAGAGCTTCGTTACCAAGTTTCTTAGAGTATGTTGTACTTTAAAAACTTGATATGATCCACGTTTAATTGAAAACTACAAAGAAGGTCTTTTACAAAAACAAACACCATGTTTGTAAAACACTTTTGTAGGATGTTGATTAGATGACAACATTTTTTTTCCTTTTTACTAAATTGCACTAACCTTCCTTGTCATGTTGCTTAGTTAAAAATCATACCTATCAAGCCATAGGAATTGCTTGGTAACAAGAATATCTTCCCTAAGAAGGTATCTTAAACAAGAAGGAACCGGAGTTGTCTACTGACATTTGTTGTGTCATTGTAAAGACATTCCTAAGTGCATTAGAGGTATGATTTCCCACTTATCTCTAAATAACATTAGCTTAAATAATAAGTATGCTCACGTAGGAATTTATATGATAATATTTTCACATACTCATACATTACACGTAGCTTCGTTAGGAAACTTTTCGTGCATACGTGTTACTCCTTTGTCTAAAGTCTAGGTTTATGAATTTGTGTATTATTTTTCATTATCCAAAAATCAAATCTCTCTAATAATAAAACAAAAAAAAATCTCAAAAATTCCTCCTTCCCCATAAATATTCCTTCCGAACGTCTTCACTCTACCAAACCCTCACTTTTCAAATCTTCCACTTTCAAAAATTACCTCTCATTCAAAACTTCATCTTCCTTCTCATCTCATATCATCTCAAACCGAAACCAAGAAAGATCCTCATCATCATGGTTTACATCGCCTTCGTACTCATCGTCTTGACACTCATCGCTCTCGTCTTCCCTATGATTAAGTTTTCTTATGGAGACATTTACTTTGTGTTGATAATCTACATTGGTGTTATATACCCAATCCTTTTTATCGTTCTTAGCATTGAAATAAAATATTACTAATGTTCTAGTTTATCTAGTTTACTTTTCATAATGTGTTTGTCGTTTCTTTTATTTTATATCCTTCGTATTCTTTGTCTTGAGATACGTTAGAAACCGATAATGCAAATGTTGGCTAATATACATATCTTGGTATAAAACTATAAAATGCAAAAACCTATGCTTTTATCAAAACTCTTTTTCTGTTACTATAGATCTACGGATCCCTGTAGTTCTACTAGCCGGATCCCTCATGGAAGGGAACCGTGAGAGCCATCATTCTGGAAGACAGTCTCTCATGCAATATAAAAATTGCTTTCATCCTAAAAAGAAATACTCCACTAGATCATTAAAATACTAAGTGAGTTGATTGTCATTGTTAATAAATATCTAGTAAAAACGTTAGGTGATCATCCTTTGTGCTTTAACGAGTCTCATCATTTTCTTTTCACTTCCATAGGTCTCGCCATGTCTCATGAGTATGAGTTCAATTTTTCACTCACTTGCGTCTACACCCCTAACATCTCTCTTGAGCCCAACACACCTAGCAATCATGTCCGTGGGTTCAATAATCTCGAAACCCGTCACTTCCATGAAGGACGTATTGTCGACACTCCTCTACAATACGAAGAAGGTATCAATACCTCCTTCCGAACCATAGGACTAGAATTCTTCCGTCAAGTTGAACTCGTTCGTAACGAGGATCGCTCTATATCTCTTTGGTTTTGGATCAAATGCCAAAAGTTTGTTCTAACCCTTGGGCAATTTGCTCACATTCTCTGAATTCCAAATCATGGACAATGTGCCTTCACTGAAGATTGGTCTCTTGATTCTCTCTTCAACCATCGTGAAGAAAATAGTCCATATTGTTCACACATACCTTCCCCTCAAGACTTGAGTCGCATGTTATACAAACCTCGACCCTATTACTCTGATCCAAACATTATCTATACACGGGATATCCGAGAAGAGTACAAGCCTCTCGCACTCATCCTACATGAAAATGTTTGGAGTCTTAGGGAAATCGAGAAATCCTTCCCGCTTGTTGTGCTCACATAATGTATTGTTTGCTAACACAACAACCATACAATCTCGCCTATTTCTTCGCAAGGCGAATTGTAAATCTTCAAGGCTCCAAGAACAAACTAATCCCTTATGGAATGTTCTTGACACGCCTTTATCATCACATGTACTTCCACCCTCAATTTCAAAGTTCGTTGTACGAACTTGTAAACCGGATGATGGAACCTCTAAATACATCTCTCAGGAAGACTTTCTTCATCCCTGAATCAGCAAATACTCATCAACCATTTGATGATCCATCTAGCGAAAACGCTCAAGAAACTTAGTTTCTTTTCAAAATAGGGTCAATCCTTAGTACTCATGCTCTATCAATGTAATGCAATTTCTTTCATGAAATAAAACATTTAACATTTGATATCTCTACTATACTAGTGCTTAAACTTCTTAGAAAACACTAGCTTTGAAATATGATGCTTTGTGCAACTGATAACATCAAATAGTCCTGCTTTTCTAAGCGTTAATTTCCCCCTTTATCATCACATTTGAGTAAAATGCTAGTGAAAACATCCTTATTCCTTATTATTTCATTTCAGGACCTATTCTATGTAAGGAAGCTGTAATTGGACGTTTTCAATCCCTATGAATGAGTTGTCGCTTAACCCTGGCGTAACCAAGTGATGAAGTTACGACGTAACTAAAGATTATGAAGGCTACAGCGTAACCCTCAGCTTAGGTTACGCCGTAACAACAGTTAAACACCTAATTGACAAAGACTACGGCGTAACCCTCAGCTCAGGTTACGCCGTAATGAAGGAATGCACATGATTTATGAAAGCTACGGCGTAACCCCAGCTAAGGTTAAGCCGTAACCATGGATAAGCACTAAATATTGAAGAGTTACGACGTAACTACCTAATAAGGTTACGCCGTAACTAATATCAGAGCCTATAAATAGTCGAAGGTTCCACCAGTTTTAATCATCTCTCCTTTCCCAAACCTTCTAGGGTTTGGGGAGATCAAAACACAGAAGAAGAAGAAGCATAGCTTAGGAGCACTGAATAACGAATTCCTCATCTACGATTTCCATTGTATTCGATTTTGAATACCTTCTATATTTTTCTAGGACTTATACTATGAATTCATGTCATTAATTGAAGTTTGCATTTATGTTATTGCTATTCTCTTTAATTCTTTATAGATATTTTCTAGTCTTTTTATAGATTGCTAGTCTTGGTAGTATTATAAGCTTGGTAGTATCTAAAAGGCTGGGAGATATGACCAACTGACCCCAGTCTGATAGATTGCAAAGTATGGGAGGAATTGGCCATAGTACAACCACTCTTCGTGTGCGAACTGACCAAATGATCACCTATCAAGTGGAGGTATTTAAGAGATTAGGGGGAATCTAAGTTCCTAATGGCCGGGTTCCCACCGTCTAGATCTAGCAGATTTGGTGCTTAATGACTTCTATTAGGTTGCCGAATGATCCCAGGTGACCTGTTCATCTTGGTGAGGAATCTAAGAACCATAGGCCATGACGAATTGACCAAAGGAGTCTGGTGATAATTAACCACTATATTGAACCTTCGTATCGAGAATCAATTCATATTTGTATTCTTCGTTAAGCTTCGTTTATCTATTTCTTTTCCCTAAATTTCTGGTGTCTGTGTGAGTGGAGTAATAGCATTTCGATGAATTATAAAAACCTTGTCATACCCCTATATTATCAATATTATTTCTAATCATCTTAGTTCTTTCAAGGTCACATCTCTCTTGGGACGATACTCGGATTTACCTAAGGCTTTACTACATCTGATCGGGTTCTCTGCCCGTTAGTATGTGTCTATCCTAAGTTATCTAAGTTTTATAAATATTAAAAGCAGGATGAAATAGCACATCAGCTTTTTGGCGCCGCTGACGGGGAGCAGTTAATGGAAGATCTAAGGTATATCATATTTACCTCATTAATAGATTTGAGCACTTCCATAAGGTACGTTTCTCAATCTCTCGTATTGCAATTTTACACATTTTTCGAAGCTATTAGTTACGGCGTAACTACTGTAAAGAGTTACGACGTAACCACTAGAATAATCTTAATTCTAAAAATTAAATCTTTAATTAAAAATTAAAAATAATATTATTAATTATTTAGTTACGGCGTAATCTATATTAGGACTACGACGTAACCCTTTTACAACAATTATTAATCTGAAAATATTAGTTACGGCGTAACTATTAAATCAATTACGCTGTAATCTCCTGGCTATTTAAAACCTTCTACGGATGAAAAACTAGGTTTTACACAAACTCTTTTCACCGCCTACCAAAACAGTAATTTTTCTCTAAAAATTATTTCCATCAAGATTTCTTCATCTCATCATTCACCATGGCTGGTAAGATGTATTACTACTCTTTTTGATTCGTTTCTTTCGATTATTCAATTCGGGTTTATATTTTAACATTTTGGGGATCTTGCTTATTTGATTATATTATTGCTATTGGTTTGATTGATTGATAATTTTGATGAATTCCACATGTTATTTTAATCCGTGTCCTATCACTATGGGTCGTTTAGGATGTTTTGACTTAATTTAAAATGGTTTTGGGTCACACACAAACCTAGTGGGTTAGGCGCGATCCCTCAGCACTAATAGGTTAAAAAATTATTTATACTTTTTACCACTTGAAAAAATTGATGGTTCCGACGTAATCTATTGCTTATTTTGTCCATCTGTGGTACTGAGTTTCTGGGGAAAGTTACAGCGTAACCTGGGGATAAGTTACGCCGTAACTGCTGAAGTTTGTAATTACGGCGTAACCATTGTGTTAAGTTGCGCCGTAACTACTGGAATAATTAAATTACGGCGTAACCTGTAATGGTTGTTACGCCGTAACCTTACATCAGTAAGGTCTGCACTAACTGTTATCTATTTTATTTGCAGGCGCAAACAACCCCGCTCAATGGTTTAGGTTTATGGCATACGAAGATGCAGGAATTAGGCAATTGTGCCTTAATGAGTTCGAGAAATTGAGGAGGAAAGACATTAGTCAACCGGAAGCCCTTGATTTCGAGGCATTTGATAGTTTGGCCAATGGGAAAGCTGGAAGGAAGTTGAGAAAATTATGCAAGATTAAGTTCACATGTGCAGTAGGGGAATTCACATGCAATGCGTGGATAAGGCTTTTTAGGATCACGGAACTGGTCATTCCGGAATATGTCCGGGAGTTCCTTGCTAGTGTTGAGTTTTGAAATAAGATTGAGGATGATGATGTGGAGTCGTTGTTTTTCCAACTTGGAGGTGTGAGAAGGAGATTGACTCTAAGGCAATTTACTGTGAGAATGGGCTTGTATACTCAAGAAGAAATGGAGTCGGAAGCTTTTCGAAGGTTTTACAACACTTGTTGGAGGCATAGGGATGAAACTCAAGACACTGCAGCCTATTTCAACCGGATTGCTATTATGGAGGGTTATGATTCTAAGCAGCCACCATCCTACAAAATGGTTAGGAACCCCATTCTTCGTTTGGTACACCGACTCCTTGCTTGCTCTATTAGGGCAAGGCACTCTGCCAAGGAGAAAATGACTATAGATGATTTATACCTCATGGAAGGGATGGAAGAGGGGAATAACATCGATGTCCCCCACTATTTGGCGAGGTTTATGGGCGGTGATGCTAAGGGGTTTACAGCTAGGAGCCCAATTCAGGGGGCTCATTTCATTGGGAGGTTGGCTATGAGCTATGATTTGATGACCGATTCAGCTTTGGCTCGGGAGTCCCGTGGTAGGGAGACTAGCTTGATTGGGTTGAGTAAGCTAGTTGAGTTCGGGATTTGCACCCAAGACGTGTATGGAGTGATTGAGCTAGCTGGAACAACCTTTAGGAGAGAAGTCGGGGAAGGTAGTGGTGAAGCTAAAGAGGATGTCGAGGAGCGTGTGCCTAGGGGTCGAAGAAGTGCACACGTTAATGTAGGGGAAAGGTTACATATCATCGACGAGAGGATCGAGGGAATGGCTACCCACTTCAGCGAGGAAATTGATAGCCTCGGAGTGGGATTATATGGTCTAAGTAACCAATTTGAGGGTTTTGCAGGTACCATGGATCAAGTGCAGCAGCTCCAGCAGGACTTCTTTAACTGGAGTGCAGATCGGAAAAGTCAAATGCTCCAGAGCATGCACTTGAGCCACCCTAGATGGAAGGTGATGGATCTGGACACACACCTTGTGTCAATGATATTTTGTATGATATTATTAAGCGCGGAATTTACTTAGTAATACTTAAAAGATGGATTGTATGATGTATTATATGTAAACACAGATTAAACACAAAACTTAAGCTCCAATATTATTAATGAATAATACGAGTGATTTTAATTATCACTAGGGTTACACCTTGAAGCCTTTGTGAGTAATACGTAGGTAATTAGACAAGTACCTAAGACAATGACCTAGGACCTCCTTTTATACAACAAGGAGTCCTTTACAAGATAAGTATAAAGCTAACATTATAGAATATACATGAAATCTATTCTATACTTATCTAGACGCGTTTTCCTATAGCAGTGGTAATACGTTTCCACTGCTAGTGTTAATCCGAGCAGTGTAAACCACAACTATCCGTGGTAACGGATTATTCCCAACAATCCTCCTCTAAACTTATGATTTCTCTGCAAATCAATAAGTTTCTTCAATATGCATTATCTTCAAGGATTTGGGGAATTCAAACAAACACTACACTTCTTCCTTAACTTCTGTATAGCTCTGGAACATTGATCTTGAAGCCTGAGTAACAATGCTCTGACCTTCTCATTGTCTTCATGAACTCTTATAGTAGTACATAACATCACTGTGAGAGTTCCAGCTCTGAGTGGATATTCTTTCTCAGCAAGCATAAATGCATCTTCTCCATTTGCTGTAGAGACATGATGAACTTTACATGAGTCATAATAAAACCATTTAGTACTAGGACATGTGCATGAGAATTTCCAGAAATCATCATCAACATTTGGTTCATAGAGCCTTCTAAGATTAACCCATAACTGCATCTCCTTCATGTCTTTGAGATCTTGAGCTTAAACCTTTATTGAACTAACCTCCATAGTGTATCAAGGTCATCTCTGTCAAAAGCTTTTATAAGATCTTCAAATTGAATGAATGATGAAGTTTCACCACCAAGCCTTGTGATCTTCCATGTTGGAGCAAAATTGCTAGCAGTGTAAACTTCCCAATCAATGATAGGATGTCTTACTTGCAGTGGTTCTGGATAAAAATCTTCTTCTACAACCACAATCATTCCAGTCAGTTGTTCTTCAGTGAATTTCTCAGTAGGAATTTCTTGTTCTTCAGCAACCTTAGTCTTCTTAACAGTTTGAGAATCACTTTCTTTGGCCTTTCTCTTCAATCCAGGAAATCTTCTTGCTTCTTCTTCAGAGCCCATTGCAATAAAATCTTGATCATGTTTTTGAACTCTGTAGTAAGCTCTTTCAACTTGATCATTAGACATTCCTTTGAATTGATGCTTCTTCCAACCACCAACATGACAACAATAAGTCTTCATATATGAAAGAATTTGTGCCTTGGTTGGTTGTCTTGGTTTCTTTTGACCCTTTTTGACTGAATTGATCACATCTTCAAGTGCTTGATTGTTCTTCATTTGAATGAAATCCTTCAACTGAGCAGTTCTTTGTTCTTCAGTTAAGGATGCATCAGCTACAAGGTCAATTGCCTTTTTCTTGATTATTTGATTATTAGCAATCAAGAACTCAATATCTTCTTCAGTAGGAACATAACTAAACTCTGGAGTTTTCTCTCTAAGAATTGTAGGTTGAATATTGAGAAGTGGATCTTCTTCCATTCTATCCAATCTTTTAGCTTCCATAAAGCTTGCAACTTCCAATTCTTCAAGCTTTTTCTTTTCAGCCATTTGTTCTTCAGAGATCTTTTCAGCAACTTCTTTATCATGAGCAATCTTAACTTGTTCTTTCTTAGAAATCTTTCTTCCAGGTTGCTCTTGACTTTCCATAACAGCTTTACCTTTGTCTTTCTTTAGTTTATCAAATTCTTCACTTGCAGTGGCAATATTTGGCTCTGCAGTGGAAATTAAATCAGTGGTAAAATCAGTTGTAGTACAGAAAATATCTTAATCATCAAGCTGCTCTCCTTGAGTATTAGCTTCCTTTGCTCCTTTACTTGAATCTCCTTCATCTTCAAAATCAATTTTCCTCCCCTTAGTGTCAGTACCTGTTTTCCTCCCCTGTTTGGGAGAATTTCCCAAATCATGATCAAAACCAGCTGAATCACCATCAGTAGGTGAGGATGAAGATGAAATCACCAACTTTGCAGTTTTCTTGTGCTTTTTCAACCCCTACAACTCTTTCTTCAAGGTCTGAATCTCTTCTTGTAAGTATTTAACATCCATGGCATGCTGCTTCTTGACATGAGCCAAGTCCTTCTGTAGAGATTCAACCTGCTTGGCTAACTTTGTACACACAACCATCAATTCCAATTGTTGCCCACCGCCCTCATCACTTCCAACTGTGTTACCTGTTGGGAGAGGTGAATCATGGGGCATAGGCTCAGATTCCTCCCTAGTTGGACTAGGTTGAAGTCTAGAACTACTACTGCTTGTTCCTAGACCAAAAGGTTCAGAAACTTGCTGTGTTGTCATGAAAGAAGGTGGCTGTTTGCTCCTACTCTCATAGGTTTGAGAAACTGGTGGAGTATAATCAATGTTTGGAACAGAGATTATGGGTGTGTTTTGTTCAGTTGTAATCTTAGCAAGCATTTGAGGAAGGAGAGGTGTAAAAATCATATTGCCATCTTTGTTCAAATTTTGAAAAACTTTAGGCTTTAGGCAACTGATTTTATAAAAAATAGTATGGGGTTGCAGTTGAAACTCATTTAGCACTGCTTGCACAAACCTTGGATACATTAAAAATTTTGTTTTACTCTGTACATTGCCTTTCATACTTGTAAAAATATAATTTGACTAGTTAAAAATCTTATCAGTGACTAGACAAACCAAAGGATAAGCCATGGTTGAACTAAATTGCTCATAAGATGTTTTCTTTGGACTAAGACAATGTAACAGTGTATGAATCAAAAATCTCCATTGGGGACAAAAACCACTCTTTTTGAAAGTAGCCTTTTTGTCAGTGGTATCATACCCCATGGATGATAAAGTATCATGAATTTCGGACATAGGTAATGTGATGAAACCATTGAGATCACCCAATTGGAGTACTCTCCTCAAGGATGCCTCAGTAACATCAATAGTTACCCCATCCACAGTGGCTCTTAGAGCATCCACTGTTTCATGTGTATCTCCAATCTTAATTGTTATGGACTCAGCAAAATTCCAAAACTGTTTGATTTGAGAGATATAGATTGTGGGATTTAAAAGCAAAGCATACCTTATATGTGTGGTATAGAGAAAGTCCACAATATGATGAAAAACAGGGCCACTATTCTCGTTAGACTTTTGTAGGTAGGCCACTAGGTTGTGCTCATCTGCAAATTGTAAAGGTGCCATAGAAAATTTTGATGAAAAACGATATTATGTCAGTAAGAATTGAAAGAATAACTAGCTAATTGAGAAAGAAAGATATATAGGGTTAGGGTTTAGAATTGTTGCGCAAGTAAAATTATTTTTAGAAAGTATTTATCACAATATGGAAAGAAGATAATTTCCTTAAAATTTTAACCCTATATATATGGAAATCAGTGGTTACTTTCAACGGCTAGTAAAAAATAAGTTACTGACACAATCAGTTGTAACGGCTAGAACAACAATGGTAAAATAACACTGTCAGTGGAAACTGTGAACTAGCAGTGGTAATTTTTCACAAAAATTTCAAAGAGCAGTGGTAAATTAAAATCATTTGAAAACTAGACTGCTCTTATCATAGTTTTTAGCAAACTACCAGCTATCAACAGATTTGATATGTCTTTACCATGAGCCGTTTGCTATGGACTAGCCAACTCTTAATCATAAAGAATATGGTGAGTTGATAACCATATAGTTTTTGGTAAACTATCAACCATAAACAGATTTGTCAAGTCTTTACTAGTAGCCGTTTGCTCTGGACTAGTTGATTCTTATGTAGATTAGACATGGTGAATCAATAACCATTTGTTGTGTATCTCAGATATACACCTTATAAGATCAACTCCCATCAAAGCTCGGTTATGTATCTGTATGAGATAGGAATAACCAACTTGTTATTAACCAAAATTACTTTTAACCAACCCATTACCCAAGAAAAATATCTTCCAAAGTCAACCCGAGAATATCTATATTTACTCCTTAACCTACCAAAATAGGGAAAAGTAAATATACTCATTAATTAACCCTTTCAACCGACTTTGTCTATATAAGGAGGCTTGGTTGATTGTAATCTTCATCAAAGCACATTCAAACACACAATATCCCTTAAAATAATCATGAGTAATCCTTCCAACACCATTGACATCTCCTCTGATTCAGAAGAAGAATATGTGAACGAGTCAGAGACTTCCTCAGAGGCATCAGGATGGGCTGGATACTTCCCAGCATGGGCTGGAAGCACATCATCCAAGAAGTATACAAAGGAGACTGCCAAGCGTGTACCTACTTCAAAACCTGCACCATCTCTTGAGTTTTACACCACTTCATCAGATGATGATGAGAATTATGATGAGACCTATTCTTTGGCCAAAGATTTGCCAAAGGCTCTCACAACAGCATTGAAGACAGCTATCACAAACATGAAGCAGATAGTTATACCAGAGAAGCCTGCAAGACTCCCAAGGCCTCCTCCACAAGTGCTTGGACTTCCTTGTCCAAGGATGCAGTCAACCTTTGAGAACAAAAGGAAGCGAGCCCAGAAGAACATGCATGACTATGTGGGCAAGGGCAAGAAGCCAATGGAGTAACTGAAGTTAGGATGTGCTAGGTTGCAGTCTTTTGTGTTTTGATGATTAGAAGTACTTTCTCTTTGGTTGTAATGAATCATCATGATGACATGAATAAAATTCCTTTGTTTTACTGATTTCTTTGTATGTTGCCACTGATCTCATTGTAGTTACCACTGTTAAGCATAATTTCATCATTAGATGCAGTGGACAACAAAAGATACTAGCACACAACAGCATTAATCTTCAATGTAAACAAAGAATCCTTCAAATCTGCTTGTCACAAACATAAATCATACACTGAAAGAGTTTGTGAGGTATCAGTGGTTAGAGAATAGCAAGGAGTGATTCCATAAGCTTAGCAGTGGTAAAACTCTAAGTTAATCAAGTCAACTCCTAGTCACTGATTCGTTTACCAAGGTCAAGAGACTTCATTTACTTCTCAACCACTTACACCTTCCCCTCATTAACTTACTGAATCCAATTTAACATATATTAAACAAACCTTTTAACACACAGACCACCCAAATAACATACTCCAAAAATTTCACTCTCAAAGATTAACATTTCTCCAACAACACCATGAGTCATTCTAGTCCAATCAATCTTTCTTCTAGCAGTTCATCTGATAGTTCTTGGGATGAATTTGTTTTGAAGAACCCGGGGAGAGTTGAGAAAGAAGAGTATGAGAAGGTTGTTTCCAGGAAGAGAAAGCATTCAAGTGTTCTCTCAAATCCTTTTCTTGCTGGTCCTTCATCACTACAGCCAGTGCCTCAGGATGCATTTATCAAGGAAGATAGCTCAGAGATCAGCTCCTATGTATCGCCATATGAAGATATAGATGATGAGACCTCTGGAAGAGTCCTGAGTGTCCCCCCTCTTGCAGCAATAGCTCTTCCTGAAGAGCTCCAACCATCACCTTCTCTACCATTGCTACCAGCACCACCATCAGCAGGTCCTTCATCATCCTCACCACCTACTGGAATAATGGTGATGGTATTAGCAAGCCCAGAGGTGTATTCATGGATTGATATGCGAGGGGCTCCTAAAGTGATGCCAACTTGGGCCTTACCAAAGAAGCCATAGATGGCGAATGGTTGTCAGATGTAGTAAGGTTGTGGTAGGTTGTTGTTAGTTGTTTTTAGTTGTATGTGATGATGCTTGTAGTCTGTATTCCATGGATGTATCTACTGCACTTAGTGTGCAGTTTTGTGAAATAATAATAATGATCCATGTTTTTCTTTGACTTTCTTGCATCATTTGTGTTGTTATCATTTTGCATTACAATTAACTCCACCTCCAAAACTGACATACTGTCCATCATAATGTTCAAAATCTAAAAGATAGGACTTGTTGCCAGTCATGTGCCTTGAACACCCACTATCTGTATATCCTTGATCTGATCTTTTTGTCCTTGGATGTTCCTGCACATAAGAGTAAAGAATTAGTTTCTTTTGGGGACCCAAGCCATGATTGACTTGGATCTGCCTCGTGTATCAATATAGTTAAATCTATCAAAGGTCATTGATACACCATTGGGATTGGTTGTAGAGGTATTTCCTTTAGGTTTCCATTCCCAACGTGCTGAGGCCTTCACAGCATTGCCTATGTCCCCCCTTTTCTTGTTTACAACCCTTGTAGTGGTAACTTTTGAATGAGCAGTGGAAACTGCTGGTTTCTTTTTAGGCACCCACTGTTGGTTATAATGAACTTTATTATTCTGAAAAGTTCCTTTTCTTGTTTGTGCAGATTTTGCAAAAGTTGTTTTGGACTTTGCACTTTTAACAGGTGACTTAGGGTGAGCAGTGTTAATAGTTTTTGCAGTGGCAAAAGTTTTGAGGCCACTTCTTAGTTGAACTGCTCTTGGGACCATTTTGCAATGTGAATTAAGGTGTATATTATATTGAAACATGTTAGAATTCACCCTTTTATTCCCATGGACTTCCCTTCTCCCATTATGATAGTCACAATAAGCATGTAAATGATCAAAACTACCACAAATATAGCATGCCTTATTGTACATCACAAAATCACTACCTAGTTGTCGAGATTTAACATGATTCCAACTCCTCTGGTTACCCCTAGGAGCTGTAGGCTTGTTCCAATACATCTCAGCATACCTTACAGTTGATCTAGGTTTATTAACTGGTTTCCTAGGTTCCTCTGTAACAGTATTAACAACTTTTGGGATAGAAGCCTCTACATTCTTTTTAACATTCTCATCAACAGCAGATGAGTCACTAGCACTCTCAAAAACATCATTATCCTGCTTAATCTCTTCCTCACTTTTCACCATTGTGTCCTTTAAAGGACCATATTCACGTTCAAGGTCCTGAAACTCTTCTAAGCCTGTATGAGCTAAATCTATACTTGGAGGTGAATGAACACCCCTTAGAGGAGGAGGCACAGTATTATAACCCATACCAGACTTAACTTTACTATGTACTTGAGCATTCCAAATTTTATCAATTGACTTAGACTGATGATAGCATGTGTCTAATGTTAAATTGACATTTTCATTTTTCTTTTGAAATTTTTCCAACTCCTTTTGGTATGCTTCATTCACAGCTGTTGTATGTTCTACCTCTCTTCTAAGAAGAATCATATCATCATTATATTTTGTCTCATTTTCTCTATAGTGATCTATTTGATTCTCTAATACTGCTATAGCTCTCCTAAGGTTAGACACAGTATAATTAGCAGTATATAACTCTTTTCTTTCATTAGAATATAAATCATTAAGCCTTTCAAATTCTTTAGCATCCCTACATGTTTTAGAACAACTTTCAAAGTTTTGTACCTCAGAGTCAGAGAAAGCCATGAGAGCAAATTCAGTAGCAACAAGAGCAGCATCTGAATGTTCTTCTTCTTGTTCATCAGCCATGAAACTCCAATTATAGCTCACACCATCAATAGCCAACATTGCTTTTGGTTCTTCCACAGTTGGTTCCTTCTTTTGCTTGTACCAAGTTGACCTGTTGTCCTTGGTCTTTGGTCTTCTACATTCTCTAGCAAAATGTCCAAACTTGTGGCAGTTAAAGCACTCCACTTTCTTCTTATCAAAGCCTGCAGTTTCACTACCATTGATGTGAATAGGCTTGCCAGTCTTCTTGTAGAATTTCTTAGCCCTCATGCTAAGAAGAGCTATCTGCCGTTTTATGTCCATCTCCTCCAAGTCATCTTCATCAATTTGCTCTATGTCTTCATGAGTTAAGACAGAGCCATCTACTTGAGTAGAGATGAAAGCATAAAAGGTAGGATCTCCAATACTAGCAACCTTCTTCTTTGAACCTGCAGTGGTAACATTAACAGTACCAGTGGAAACTTTAGAACCAGCAATGGCAACATCATCATCACTGTCATCATCAGAATCATCACTGTCAACAGAATTTGACAATAATGCCAAGCTACTAGAGTTTGTAGCAAGTTTCCCTGCCTTCTTCAACCTTTGCTCAATAAGTTTGAAGTTGTTGTAAAGGTCATTGAGCTTCATTGTTTCTATGTCTGATTTGTTTTCCCAGACAGTAACATTAGTTTGAAACTCTGAAGGCAAACTTCTTAGAAACTTCAAATTGAGGTCTTCCTTTTCTACCTCAATGGCAAACACAGTCAGTTGTGTAACAATCTTCTGGAGTTTGGTGAAGATGCTATCAAGTGAGTCATTGCTTGAAGCAGAGAAGTTTTCATAACTTTGCTTCAACAATGTCTTTTGTGTCTTCATTGTAGCATCATTACCACCAAACACTGAGCAAATCTCTTCAAACAGTTCTTTAGCAGTCATGTACTTGCTGAATGCAATGATCTGATCTCTAGGAAGAGTCATCAGCAACAAACTTCTAGCCTTAAGATCATTCTTCCTGCAAGCTTTTTCAATACTAGATTTAGGCACAGAAACTTTCACGACATCTGTGTCACCAACCTTCACAGTACTAGTCACAGTCTTGAAAGAATCACCAGTTTGAATGATCTCCCAAAGAGCATAGTCCTGAATGAGAAAGTATTGCTCAATCAGTATCCTCCACATCTCAAACTCATTAAGTTTGAGCTTAGGTAGCCTTGGTTTAGAAGAGTTGGACTGGTTGTTTTCCATCTCCATTGAATTGAGTGAGTAGGTTAAGCTTATTCCTTGGATCTTCTAAAACAAAATATCAAAACCTTCGCTCTGATACCACTTGATGGATCTGGACACACACTTGTGTCAATGATATTTTGTATGATATTATTAAGGACGCGGAATTTACTTAGTAATACTTAGAAGATGGATTGTATGATGTATTGTATGTAAACACAGATTAAACACAAAACTTAAGCTCCAATATTATTAATGAATAATACGAGTGATCTTAATTATCACTAGGGTTACACCTTGAAGCCTTTGTGAGTAATACGTAGGTAATTAGACAAGTACCTAAGACAATGACCTAGGACCTCCTTTTATACAACAAAGAGTCCTTTACAAGATAAGTATAAAGCTAACATTATAGAATATACATGAAATCTATTCTATACATATCTAGACGCGTTTTCTTATAGCAGCGGTAATAATGTACCAGCAGTGGTAATACGTTTCCACTGCTAGTGTTAATCCGAGCAGTGTAAACCACAACTATCCGTGGTAACGGATTATTCCCAACAGAAGGGACCGGGGTATGTGTACCAGCCCGACATCCCCGACATTGGCGTCCAAGGAGGAGTGGCATTCATGCAGGCCGAGCCCACTCCTGGTAGCACCACAAGCACCCCGTTCGATCCCACCCAGTTTCACTTCATGGATCACGATCTTAACAGGGATGATTGATTCCCCTGTTTGTTGGAAAATTTTGAAACAATTTGAAACATATGTCTGTAATAACTGAATTATTAGGATATTTGTATGCTTAATTATCGATTGTACCCATGGGGTACAAAAGTTTCCATGTATTTTGTACAGGTTCTGATTCTGTGATGGAATTACGGCGTAACCTTTGGGTCAGTTACGCCGTAACCTTTGCTGCAGTAGGAAATATTTTTTTTGGCGATATAATAGTTAAGACGTAGTCTTCGAAAATGATACGCATTAGCCACCCCATGACCCACCTTCAACCTTTAGTGACACATCTTGGGCAAGCATTTGAGAGGGGAGTTTATTTCTTTCTTGATTATTTTTCATTTCTATTTTATTTTTCCTTTTTCTTTGTACAAATGGGACTTTGTACACTTCAAGTGGAGGGATAGGAATAGAAATGAAGTGTATGATTACTTAGCTTACTTGCCCTAATTTTCTAGTTGGTTTTCAAAAATTTAAGCTCATTTGAAAATTTTTGTCATATTTTAACCAATCTAGAATTACATAAAGCCGAGCACACTATAACCCTTATTGCCATTGGTGAGATTTAGCCTTTCCGTTTTTCCCCATTTTACCCAAATCTACCAAATATTGAGTGTGCCGATAGTATTGTAAACTTTAGAACTTGGCTTTTACATCACTTCGAGACCATAGACGAGTAGTGTATCAAGTTAGCTTGGTGCATTTGGAAAAGGCGATTTGAAAAAAGTAAATGTTTTAGGATTAAACCCAAATAGCTCATATGTGTTCACTTGTGTGCGTTTATCGATTAGTCACATTGGCTTTTCGACCTCCGTGTTAACCCGTTTTGTTGCACTCACCTTTAGTGCAAGATACCCCTAGTTACACCCCTTTTGAGCCTATCCTTTCATTTTCTAACCCTTATTTTCGTTACACCCTTACACCTTAGCATACCGTGTAGTCTTACCTTTTTATCATGAAGTCATTGTTCGCCCTAGTTCAAGGTTCAAAATAAAGTTTCAAGAGGCGTACCTAATCATCTACATCTTACTGAAGATCGTTAAAGACCCCCAAGTTATCTCCTTATGCTCAGTTCAAGTGGGGGGATGTATATTGATAAAAAAAAATTATTATCTGTGTTACAGTGGGGAAAATTATAAGCACTATACGAATTAAAGAAATTGGCATTGAGAATAATCTTCTCGATCACATTCAAAGGTTGGGAGAATAGTTCAAGAAAGAATAATGGTGGATTCCAAGTGACATATATTGATCATATGAAGATGAACCTTGAATTAACGATGGGGCGATGGCAACTCGGTTTTAAGCTAAGACTATTTGTTTTCTTTTTCTTTTACACCCATTAAAATATCCCATGCCTTACCTTACCCTTTTTTGTCGTGAAGCGTATCTAGGTGATGCAGCGAGCAATCCTTGATGTCTTGGCCATGGATTTGGTCAAGTATCACTGATTTTGTCCACTTCGCCGTGACACGTTAGTAATGACACCACCCCAAAGCCTTTGAATCACTATAACCCAACTTTACTTTCAAAAATCTGTCTTAACCTTAGCTCTAGTGGTGGAGTTGTGTGTAATTGCTAAGCTTATGATAGAATACTTGCTATGTCCGTGCAATTGAGTGATCACCCCGAAATTAACACTTAGATTAGAATGAGAGTGAGAGTGTTTTCATTCCCATTTCGTGAGGTGTTCGGCTCTTAGTTATATTCTAGCATGGAAATATTAAGTGCGCATTCATTGAGGATGTATCTTTAGCAGTCTAAATTGGTCTACTTGAGGGCAAGTAGAGTTTAAGTGGGGGGATATTTGATAACATCAAATAGTCCTGATTTTCTAAGCATTACTTTCCCCCTTTATCGTCACATTTTGAGTAAAATGCTAGTGAAAACATCCTTATTCCTTATTATTTCATTTCAGGACCTATTCTATGTAAGGAAGCTGTAATTGGACGTTTTCAAGCCCTATGAATGAGTTGTCGCTTAACTCCGGCGTAACCAAGTGATGAAGTTACGACGTAACTAAAGATTATGAAGGCTACGGCGTAACCCTCAGCTCAGGTTACGCCGTAACAACGGTTAAACACCTAATTGACAAAGACTACGGCGTAACCCTCAGCTCAGGTCACGCCGTAATGAAGGAATGCACATGATTTATGAAAGCTACGGCATAGCCCCAGCTAAGGTTACGCCGTAACCATGGATAAGCACTAAAGATTGAAGAGTTACGACGTAACTACCTAATAAGCTTACGCCATAACTAGTATCGGAGCCTATAAATAGTCGAAGGTTCCACCAGTTTTAATTATCTCTCCTTTACCAAACCTTCTAGGGTTTGGGGAGATCAAATCACAGAAGAAGAAGCATGGCTTAGGAGCACTGAATAACGAAGTCCTCGTCTACGATTTCCATTGTATTCGAGTTTGAATTCCTTCTATATTTTTCTAGGACTTATACTATGAATTCATGTCATTAATTGAAGTTTGCATTTATGTTATTGCTATTCTCTTTAATTATTTATAGACATTTGCTAGTATTTTCATAGATCACTAGTCTTGGTAGTATTATAAGCTTGGTAGTATCTAAAAGGCTGGGAGATATGACCAACCGACCCCAGTCTGATAGATTGCGAAGTATGGGAGGAATTGGCCATAGTATAACCACTCTCCATGTGCGAACTGACCAAATGATCACCTATCAAGTGGAGGTATTTAAGAGGTTAGGGGGAATCTAAGTTCCTAATGGTCGGGTTCCCACCGTCTAGATCTAGCAGATTTGGTGCTTAATGACTGCTATTAGGTTGCCGAATGATCCCGGGTGACCTGTTCATCTTGGTGAGGAATCTAAGAACCATAGGCCATGACGAATTGACCAAAGGAGTCTGGTGATAATTAACCACTATATTGAACCTTCGTATCGAGAATCAATTCATATTTGTATTCTTCGTTAAGCTTCGTTTATCTATATTTTTTCCCTAAATTTCTGGTGTCTGTGTGAGTGGAATAATAGCATTTTGATGAATTATAACAACCTTGTCATACCCATATATTATCAATATCATTTCTAATCATCTTAGTTCTTTCAAGGTCACAGCTCTCTTGGGACGATACTCGGATTTACCTAAGGCTATACTACATCTGATCGAGTTCTCTGCCCGTTAGTATGTGTCTATCCTAAGTTATCTAAGTTTTATAAATATTAAAACAGGATGAAATAGCACATCAGCAACCCTTGCATACCTTTTGTAAAGGTACTGTTTAGCAGGAGACGGATCCCTCAGTTTGTGCTAGACGGATCCCTCCTCTTAGGGAACCGTGGGATCCGGGCAAATAGAAATGCAATTGCAATCTTTATACTTCAAACCATGTCTTTAGATCACTTCACACTAGCTAAACATAGTGCCTTGGGACAAATTAAGTCCTTCTCAAGCTGAGTAAAGTTCCATACTCACTAATAACTCACTTAGATCACACTCAAGGCGCTTTTCGATCTATCGTTTCACCAAAACTCATTACTCTTCCGCTCTTATACTCACACATCATCCCTCACAATGTTAATACATCTAGCTTTAGAAATATTTTAATTTTAGCAAATTGATTTTAGTCATCCTTGCCTCAAAATGGGTTAAAATCTAGTTTTTCCATTTTCTATAAATCTTTAAGATATCTTCCAAAATATTATCTTAAGCTACTATCTGATCTCTAGGATCATTTAGCTCCATTTGACACTTTCAAAATTTTAGTGTCATCTTTGATCATTCATTGGTACTCATAAAAGTTCCATTTTCTTCCATAAAAGGCTATTATTAGCTACATCACTCATTGCCCTTGAACATTTAAGTACCCTTTCATTTAAGATACTTAGGAGGACTGAAACACTCAAAAAGGTATAGGCATTAGACCTTACAAACATCATTTTTACCCTTTCCTAGCTGCTGAGAGTCTGATCCCTAGGATTAGCCGAGACGGATCCCTAATTGGAGGGAACCGTGGGATCCGTGTGACAGATTCATGTCAACTCTAGCTAAAACAATCATTTTAAGCTCATATTTCTAACTTAAACACTCCATCTTATCTTAATTAATATCCTAGATCAGTACAACTCTGAAGTTGACTCTTGTGCATGCTAATCATCACATTCCAAAGGATCTTAGTGGCTTAAGTCTTGAATGCACTTGCCAAATCTCCTTCTTTATAAACCACATTGTTAAGACTCCTAAAGTCATCATCTTCATCCTCATTCTCAGCACTTAGAAATCTTTGCAAACCTCTTTTCAATCATCTCATCATGAGGAAAGCTCCTAGTGGTAATTCATCCACCAAAGGACCACCCAAGAAAATTGCTCGTGTTGTACACGAAATTTACTCAACCGAATCATCTCCCGTTAAATCCACAAATGGTAGGATCTACCCTCCACCTATCAAACCAATCCCCAAAAAGATTGTTCCCACAAAACTACCAATGCCAAACACCACCATACCTCCTGAACTAAACAACCCCATTTCTACTAAACCGTCACCCTTGCTGCCTAGAGCCCTATCATTCACCACCCCACTCTTATCACCACACATTTACAATCTAGAGGATTTGCCTCCTAGGTCATCTCATCCTCCACCACCGACAACATTCTCCTCTTTAGGAGGAATAATGGAACAAAATCAAGGTGTTGAGTCAACACTAGCTCCGGCTTCTTTTTCTCCGTTACCATCAAATAATCCCTTTTGGATTATGAGAAATCATCAAAGTCAACCACCCGACCACATGGAAGTTGACACCTCTCTACCACCACCATCATTCTTAGTTGAGCCATCCTCGAATGCGCCTCCGCCAATCCCTCCCTCTTTTGAGGCTCCTCAACCCACTTCACTTGATCCTTCACATCAAGCAATTTCCTTTCTTCCATCACCACTACCGAGCCATGACAAAGATTGTTATCATTGTCAACATGTTGAAAGTTTAATACATGAAGTACGTGAAGATCAACGTTTCATGTTTTATCACCTCCTCGAAAGTTTCGACGAGATTAAACCTAAACAAACTTGGGCTAGAGGATTATAGTGGTGTCCTAGTATCAAGCGCGACTTAGATAGTCTAGTAATTCGATGTCATGTATTGTTCATTTTCTTAGTTTTTAGAGTCATGTACATCATATCTCTAGTTTTATTAAACGGAATTACATGATATTTGCCATATTATTCTGAGTATATGCTTGGTGTTCCAATACATATCTCACTTTGATGTTAACATCATTTGTTACATCATCTTTGCTATATTTTGTTAACAGACAGACGGATCCCTACGTTTTGCCTAGACGGATCCCTCCAAGGAGGGAACCGTGGGATCCGTACAACAGAAGACTAGTTTTCTACTAACTTGAGTCTTATTTGCAGGAAATTATGCATTATATATTTGTTTTCTAACCTTTGTTTGGTAGATTTTCAACTTACACATGAATACTTTGGCACCCTAAGCTAAGGGAGCTTTTGTGTCAAAGCAACACATTGCAAAATAATTTGCAATATAATTCTCATTAGGATCACATTTCATGACGTCCCGTTGCAAAGTTGCAATCATCAAGGGGGAGCATATTCGCCACATTGACGAAATCTTTTGCAAACATAGGTGCAAATGAACTAGTTTAGTATTTATTTTTTTCTTACTTGACGCCCTTACAAAGGGATGGACTCGTCAAGGGGGAGTTAAGACGAGAAATATTCCCATCACTTGCTCTCTACTTTTTAATATTATCTTTTTTCTTTCACATATTTTTCTTAAAACAATGTGTTAGTTTTTTTTCGAAGCTCTTTTTGTTTCGACAAAAAGGGGGAGAAAAAAGTAAAAACTACAATTCAAACTTTTAAGAATTTTATTTTTTATTTAAAATAATTTTATGTTTTGTCATCAACTAAAAGGGGGAGATTGTTAATACAAATAAGCCGTAAAAACATTTATTTATATTTTACGATCTTCTAATATTTTGTCGATAACAAACGTAAAATCATTTTAACGAAACAAATAAAATACGAAAATAGTTTGAGCCATAGTTTACTAACACACTTACGTTTTCACATAAAATACTAAACAAATAAAAGTGGTTTTATGATTTAGTAATACGTATGTACAACAACTAGTGTTTACATATTGGGTAAATATACACATAACTAATATGTATTATAATGTGTAATATAAATGGGTAGAAACTTAAGTATTTGACCCATTGACTAAATACATTTAATGTAGTTGGGTAAAACCCAAAGTCCATGAACCATACCCATGGAGCATAACCCATAACCCATTGCATGACATCATGCATAAGTCATATATGGATATTATCCATGACCCATGGACTAGATGCATTGCATCTTGTGGGTACATTGTATCTACTTGGATACCCATGGTCCAATGTCTAGGACCCATGACCCATAACCCATGACCCATGACCCAAAACCCATGGGCAAAGGGGAGCGTCCCACGGATCCCCAGTAATACACTGGACGGATCCCTCAAGTGAGGGATCCGTGGGATCCATGGAACAGTAGCTGTTTTTCTTCTATAAATAGTGAGCCATTTCTTCATTGTAACCTATCCCTTTCACATATATTTTTTCTTTGATTTATAAACTCTCTAACCTCAGATCCAAGTGATCTATGTATGTAGTTTTGTTTTTGTGTGATTCTCTAGGTTCCTCTTGAAGGCGAGATCACCACCTTTTGAAGTCAAGCAAGCTCAAGTCCATGAGTTGCCATGCTTCGTCATCATCAAGAATACTGAGGTTCTCTTGTTGATAGTTCTCTTCTTTCTCATTAGAAGTGTAGTGTCGAAGACATAAGTGAAAGATGTCTAAAGGGTCAAGACGAAGACATTAGTGGAAGGTGTCGAACGTCCGTATTGAAAGCACTTGTGAAGGGTGCTTAGAAGTCAAGGCTAAAGGCATTAGTGAAGGGTGTCTAGATGTCGAGTCACAAGGCATTTGTGAAGGGTGCCTAGAAGTCGTGTCAAAGGAATTAGTCAAAGGTACCTAAGGTGTACATTCGATATGGTGTGTTCGATGTACAAGTTAGATTTGTATTGGGTCAAATGATATTGATATCCTTATTGATGTTGTCATAAGGAGTGGATCTCCTTAGGGTTAGAAGTTGTGTAGTGTTGGGTAGTAGTTCCTCTATTGTAATGGAACTCGGTATCTAGCCTAGTACCGAATAAAGGGTAGGCGACGTTGTGATAGGTTTGGTTCTACCTCGTGGAAGAACCTGGTATCTAGCCTTGTACTGGATAAAGAGTAGGCAATGTTGTGAAGGCTTCTCCGCCACAAGGAGTTCGTATTGTGTAGTGATTACAAACTCTCGAGTAGGTGACTCGGGGAGTGGAGTAGGGCAAGGAAGGTGTCCTTGTAGCCGAACCACTATAAATACTCGCGTTGTGGTTTTGTGCTTCTTACTCTTTATCTTTTCTTTACATAGTTATATGCTTATCTATCAACATCCAACACTCATGTTTAAATAGATTGACATAAGTCGATCTAAATAGTTTAAAACCAAGTTTTAATCGGTAAAACTATTCAACCCCCCCTTCTAGTTTTCCACAAATGGCTAAGTCAAGATCAAGACACTTAAGCTGCTAGAATTACACCTGACGGCGTCCCAAAAAGAGGGCGACGCCGTCCCTCTTTGTGTAATTGAATTTGTGACGACTCAGTAGCGAATTTGTTATTTTACACCTGACGGCTTCAGGCTTTGAAGTGTAAGGGCGTCACGAAGACATTTCTTCTCAGACGGCCTAGATCCAGATTCAGACGACGTCAATACTGAAGACTGATGGCGTCACAACCACAACGTGACGCCGTCCCAGTGATGACTTGGCCAAGACGAAACCCTAATGACGGCGATCTGGCGGCGTCCCAACTATAAGGTGACGCCGTCGCAGTTATAAAATTATATATAGAAATCAAATTTTCATACTTTTGAGAAGTAGACTTGTGGAGTAAAAAACCTAAAACGATTTTGGTCCAGTTTGGACAGTATCTTAGGGTTCTCATACCCTATGTTACATTAAGATAAGTTATTTACTTCATTGATTTCATTATGTCATCGATTGTATGTGTGTATGCTTGCATGTTTAACATGTCCAGCTAAAATTCTTGTGTGTTTGCTTAGATCTATGAAACCTAGTTATTAATTATTGATTGGTTGTCTCTTATCTTAATTGTAATTGGCTTAGGATTGCACTAGGCCATCATTGTGTTTTTAATGCTTGAGTAATCTTTGTGAACCTTAGTTTATAACCACCTAGCGTAATTGTAGGATAAATATCCAAAGATAACATTAGTGTTAGTTTATGAATCCTAGAGATCTCGTAGGCAATAACCTTAAAGTATTCTCAAAGATTTAGGGATAAAAGCATACCCTACGACCTTAGAAAATACAACGCATTAAGAATAAGGACGTGACAATTCAACCACCAATAAAAGATAACTAGGGAGTAATAGTATCTAGGTACACACATTTTTAATCATCATATGAGCACACATCAATAGACATAGACTACCCCTTAGTTTGGATAATTAGATAAGTAGAGTAATCGGTAGAAGTACCAAAACCCTCAAATCCAAACCCCGAGATTTTACCCTTAGCTTTATAAAAAATATAAAAAGATAAAAAAAATAATCTTCCTCAACCTCAAACCTTAGCGTAGTACATCTCATACTAGCATTCCTATTCCCCTAGAGAACGATATCAATACCCGAGGCTTACCCAATACTACACTACAACGATTAGGTTCACTGCCTAGGGTGTTGAAAAACTTGCTTAACGAAAAGGAAGTTCCTTTGACCCCGAACGCGTTATACGCACATCAAGCGTATAACAGATTAAGCCTAAATGTTGAGGGAAGATTATTTTTGGTCTTTTTTAGTTTCATATAAGAGCAAGTAAAATCTCGGGTATTGAAGGTGGTTTATTTTTAAACTACTAATTAAACTATAACGCAACAAAATAAAATACAAGAAAAGTAAAGTAGTGAACTACTTATAAGAGGAAAAATGTGTTTACTTATAATTACACTACTCCCTAGTTATCTCTTACTAAGTTGTTCAATTTTCACATCCTTGCTAATGAAATGTGAAGTATTCCAAATTTCCTATTGTGGGTTGGTCAGTCCACACGTCTATAGACTCTTCTAAGTGAGCGAAGCCTATATGAGTGTCAAACTCACCGTCCGACTAACCTACGTAATAAATACCTTTCGCAAATTAAAGGCCTAACCGCCTAAGACATAAGCATTAATACGACACGTTTTATTGGACGTTCAAGCTAGTATAGTTTTTCCTAGCCAGTTTTCCAACTCATAACGTGCACATCATTAAACAAGAGAGGACAAACGAAGTAACTAATAACTAGGTTTCGTACAATCCTAATCAAACACTAGTCGATTTAGCCTAACATAGTAATGAAAAGAGAAGTAATTAAAGAATTCAAACAATAACACTTAGACATGATTGAATGGTTAAATAAATACTTATCATAACAATACATAGGTTCTTCAATGTCCCAAAAAGCCTAAAAAGACTGATAAAAATGATCTAAATTTGGTTGTGAAAGTTCCTTCAAAGTTTCACACACAATAATGAAAACATTGTGCTAATATTTATAGTTTTCTAGTTGTGACGGCGTCACGTTGAGGTTGTGACGCCATCAGCTCGCCGCCCATTAGGGTTTTGTTTTTGAACCGAAATTGTTGTGACGGCATCACGTTGAAGTTGTGACGCCGTCAACCTTGATTATTTTGGTCTTGACACCATCAGTGTATACTGTCTCCAGCCATTATATGGTCAGCACCCCCGAAGTGATGTCGTCACGTTGTGGCTGTGACGCTGTCACGAGGCCTTCTCATGACGTCTTTAACGTTTTTTTCGTTTTTCCATCCAATCGAGCTCAAAACGCGTCCATTTCCAGCAAATGCATCCCTAGTACCTAAAACTCAAATAGAAATGATTTAGGGCAATAAATAATCAAATATATACAAATTTAGAAGCTAAATGACCCCTTAAAATGTATAAAATTACACCTCATCAAATTCCAGTCGAGCTATTACTCTTATGTCTACTTGATTTGTCTACAATTATAATGAACTACTAATACATTACTTGGTGATTGTAACGCAAACTAGGCTAGATGGCCACGGTTACCTAATTCTATGAATATCATCTCGTTAATTCGATGGTCACGCTGCTAACTAATATCAGTCATGCATTAAGTGCTTCAATATCATATGCAATTTATCTTTGCAAACCTAATGGTCATTGTCTTTACATAATCTCACGCGAATGGTCATCTATATGAGATTAAATGCTAACTTACTTGTTTTAGTTGTGTTTTTCTAAACCTAGGGTTTGGTCCACCTCTAGTCCTAATGGAAATGCAAGTGAAGGTCATCGTTATCACTAACCCTACCATTAAGATATGGATCATAAACAAAAGAATAACCATCAATTTATTTATAATCTATCAATAGACTACACATAATAAACAAGTAACTAAACATATCTTACGATAAAAGCATAAAATTACCAACTAAATTTCATTATTTCAACGTAAACAAAATCATAGTAATCATACTAACACGAAAGGGTGTTAGCCCATAATCTCAGCCAATACAAACGAGAGTTGTTTAAATGATAAACAAACAAAAATCATAAAGAAATCAATGTGTAAACCGAATTAACAACGATGTTTATGATGATTGAAGATCTTCCCCTTGGTGTTTGTAGCCTTCGGGATGGTGGATTTTGAGCCTTGGGACGTCCAAAGTTGACTGGAGGTGAAAGGGAATCCTTAAAACTCGTTTTTAGGGTTTGTATTTATAGGCAATGTTGAACTGACACAATACGGTGTATACTCTTTCTTGCTATACGTCGTATAGGGGCATACGACATATGCAGATTGACCCTATATGTAGTATGCTTCCTCTGTTGTATATATCTCTTTTTTCTCTTTTTGTAGTCTTTTAAATCACCTAAAACGGAGTTCGTATGAAGAAGTTATGGCCAAAACACTTCAGCACCTTTTAGAGACCTTGATTTCAGCTTACGACTATAATTCTCCATGCATACGACGTATACAATGGGTTGGAATACGCCATATACTCTTTAATACTTCGAATATTCTAGAATCAATTCATGTGGCATATCAGTGGATAGTGGATACGACGTATGGTCTTCAAAACTTACAAAATAAATTCATGACGAGAGCTCACATGTCGTATGACTTAGGATGACATACAACGTATCAATCTTCACTTGGACAATATTATTTTGATGATAAGGCAAATGCCTACGGCTTAGGATGTCATACGCCATATGCATCTAGCTGAAAAGTGCTCTCCATCATGTCTTGGCACAAATAATTACTAAAACACAAATTTAGAGTAATTAAGTATGATATTCAATAAAAACAAGGAAAAAATGAGAAATTATCGTGGGAATTTGATAGCTAAAACACGTATAGATTAGGAGCTATCAATATGGTAGGCTAGTCTTGGAAGAGAAGATAAGGGCAGGTCACAAAGAGCGGTCCTTGAAGCAAAAATCAAGGGGTTAGAGAAGGATAAGGCTGGTTTACAGGAGGTTGAGATCAAGCTTCTTAAAGAGCTTGATGGCTTTATCAACTGTCCCATTACCTTCCATACTTGTCAAAAATGAATTATCGTTCCACTGCAGAGAAAGACTATAATGATGCTGCCAATAATTTTTCCATTGCAACTTATCCGTTCCTCATCGAATCAATTGATGATCCTTCCGCTCCAGTCGAAGCTCTTCTTTCCAAGAATCCCGAATCTTTTCGTCCACTATCTTTGACTAAGAAGCCAGCCTCCGTCAAACCAGCCTCTCTGCCCACGCCAGAGTCTTCCAAGGTATCATCTCGGAGGCAGTGAAGGTTTCCATGTTGGCATTAATTCAGCCCCCAGGGGTGGTATGTACCCCTTAAGACAATTTAAGTTTATTTTTTGTGGGCTATAGCCCATCTTTAAACAATTTGATTCTTTGTCTTTTGGGCTTCAGCCATGTTATCACCTTTGAATAAATATCCTTTACTAGGATTTAATGAATGTGAATAGGTGGGGGTAATGACCCGCACCTTTATTTTGATGAAACCTTTCTTCGTAGATCGTAGCTCAGATCTTTATATGTTTTACAGCATAAGGCCCAAGTGTGGCCTTATTGTGTGTAGTTTATGCATCAAGAATGTACAGGGAGTCATTCGCCTGCTAACAGAGGGTTGCAAGTTGCGACCCACACCGTTTTAGCCCACAAGGTTTCGAGCGAATACCTTTAGGAAGTTAGCGTGAATTGTAACGGATGCATATGTTATTATAAGACTCAAGTGTTCCTTATTTCATCCTTTCAACGTTGAAAATTTTAAACGAATTGATTGAATAAATCATTGTTGTAAAAAACAAAATAAGAGATTTGAGGGAAATGTATTACTTTATTCATATGGTAGAAAGATTTACATCATTAGAATGACAACTTGTTTTGCCACACTTAGTAATTTTCCCTTTTAATGAAATGTAGTCTAAACAATGACTTTAAAAGATAAAGTAAGTTTCATATGTAGAACTTACGAAGGTTCGAACCATTTCCGGTTTGATCAACGTGGTATCCTGAAAGCGTTCCCAATTTATAAGCTCATTTTCCATAGGCTTCTCTTACTACGTAGGGTCCTTCCCATGTTGGTCCTATTTTTCCTTGGAACTCTGCATTGCTAGCACAGTTGAGCCAAAGTACATACTCATCGGGCTTGAAAGTAGAAGTCCCGACCTTTTCGTTGTAATAGCCTTCGATCGAGCTTTTGTTTGTAATGAGCTTCTCGTATCGAAGCTATCTCCCTTCTTTCCTCAAGAAGTTCCAAGTTCTCCTTTAGTCTTTCATCATTCAGCCCTGCTTCAAACCCTTGAATTCATTCAGTGCCAACACTTATTTTCGTTAGGACTACTAAGATGTTTCGTGTGCCCAGAGTACTTGTGGTAGTTCATCTACCCAACCCTGGTTACTTTAACCCAGTCTTCTTTCCATTCCTTTGACGATGTCCTTATTTGTAACCACTACATGTCCATTTGCTTGAGGTGGTAGACTGAGGTGAAGGACTGATAGATACCTAAGCCTTTGCAGAAGACGGGGAAGACACCTTCAACGAACTACTTTCCATTGTCGGAGACTATGGTTTGAGGTACTCTAAATCTTCATATAATATGCTCTCATACGAAATTTTCCATACGTCTTCAATTCATTAATGTCAAAGGCTTCCCTTCGACCCACTTAGTGAAGTAGTCAGTCCCAACTACCAAGAACTTTACTCCTCCCGGAGCTTGTGGTAAGGGTCCTATAATGTCAATGCTCCATTGACAAAATGGTCATGCTAAAGTGACAGAGTTTATGTCTTGCTTGGGAATCTTCAAAATAGGAGAATTTATCTTACAGGCTTCGCATTGTTGTATTTTCTGCAATTGCATCTCTATGCATCAAAACTTAGTAATATCCAAGTTTAGTTATATTGGCAATGACTGATCGAGGGCCAGTGTGAAGCCACAAGATCCTTGGTGGATTGGATGATGCTCGTAGCTTGTTTAGGGCCTGCGCATCGAAACCAAGGTGATAAAAATGAGCCTTTACTCGTATTTTATGAGCCTTCTGTGGGTCTTCGGGCAACAACCCACTTATAAAGTATACACTAATAGGTTTCGTCCAATTTTCACTATCTTTGTGACTCAATGGATATAAATCTTAGTGATCAGAGTAAACGTTAGTATTATTCTTTTGTCTTTATAGTTGTTGAGCATAAGACTGGATTGTCTTTCTTAAGCTAGTTTAGGTCTTAAGCACTGTAGGTGTGTTTGGTTTGCCCTTTTGGGTTGAGGTGTGGGATTCACCCACACCCGTTGTTCTATAATTGTTTTTGGGAGTAATAATAATTTACCGGGGGTAACCCTTTTACCCAAAAAAATTTTTCACTATCTCCGACCACTATATCCGCTACCTCTTTTCTTATGATCGATCTTTCGGCTGAGACTTCTACCAAGACTTCTATTGTTAAGTGGGCGAAGGTCATTGAGGCCAGTTTGCTTAGTGCATTGGTCTTCTTGTTTTGGTTCCTCAGTACATACTCTATAGTGTACGTTTCAAAGCCCTCTAAAACCTCCTTCATTTTGTCTAAGTACTCCTTGATTACAGCTTGTCTTGCTTCAAATGATCACTTAACTTGATTTGCTACAAGTTGGGAGTCTACAAATATAGCCACGTTCCGAATTCCCATTTCCATAGCTATTCGAAGACCAGCTAGCAGGGCTTCGTACTCTGCCTCGTTGTTGGTGGTTTCAAATTCAAAACGAAGAGCATATGTATACTCTGGCAGGCCTCTGCATTGAAACCAGAAATCATGGGAGTGTCTCATGTGTTTAGGTGATTGTTGGGAAAGTGTACCACGATTCCTATCTTGACGAGAAACCCTTTAGATGGGGGAGGCCTTCGAGCTGTTCAGAGGATACGTCATCAGGTTACATGCAGCGCAGGTGACGAAGAGGAAGGCGACACCATAACGAAAAGTGATACTAACGGATCAAACAACATATTTTTAGATCCAAGATAATTTATGAACTTCAGAGAGAAATAACATTTGTAAGATTAAAATAAAAAATAATAATTAAAAAAAAAAAAAAAAAAAAGTATTAGTTTTGTAAATTTATGGTTTTGTAAAGTATCATTTAGATAGAGATGATAATGACTTTGAGTTATGACTCAATTATAGAAAATGAGATAATTTTATATATACTTAATTTGAACACTAAAATGTCATACTCAACAAAATACACATTTTGTCCGAAACCAAAAATATGTTTTTTTTTTTTTTTTTTTTTAATTTCTCTGTTAACGTTTAGTATTAATAAATGATTATTACTTTATTACTTTAATCGTAACAAAACCATGGACCAAGAAAATGTATTTTATGACAATAAAGTCCATCCATCAATGTTCCTAGTTTACTGTGTTTGTTCTCTTGTATAATAGTCTAATTTTGACTGCGCTAAGATTTATTTGGTTTCATCTCAAAGTCTCAAACAACGTGAAAATGCATGAAAGCATATTCTATATTGGCATGCCGGGCTCTTAACTAATATAATGAAAGATGTCAACGCTACAAGAAAACAGTGAATAGCGACCTGCTTTAGATACAAGCAGTGTCACTAAATGTGACGCATTTGTGAGACGCCGGTGTCGCTAAAACTAGTGACTTTTAACGCCACAATATTCTGCGGCTCATTTATATCGACAATTCGACATCCCTTTTGAATGTCATTAAAATGTCGCTAGGTAAAAGTGAGGCGTCTCTAAAACTGACTCTAAACATGTCACTATAATGCCCTTTTCTCTTGTAGCGCAAAAAATAAGATTGTTTCCGCTTATGAACATTTATTCTTCTTTTCTGTTGAAAACGGTGATTTTTCAGTTAACCATTTTATTACTATTTTTTTGTTTTTGTAATGTAGGGATAAATGTTTTCAAATCATCTTAGAAACAGAAGAGCGTGTCTTTGTATCATGTCTGATAGCTGTAGATACTTGGAAGCAAGTTCTAAAGTGGTGGAGAGTAAATAATGTGTCGATTCAAAATCTTCTTGATCGAAGCCATCAATCTAGCTGATCGTGCTCCCTTCGAGGGAAAGCATTTACACTTCTTTGATTTGGTGGTTTAAACAATAATTAGGTCTATTTGGAGATATAAAAACCATGGTCGTCTCATGAATCTTTGTAATTTTGGAGGATACTTGATGAAATTATATAATGAGACTTTTCGAGAAGGAATGTTATGTATAAAGTGGCACCATTTATAAGATATAATGCAATTAGTTATCTAAATGTTCTAACATATTACTCATTAAAAAAAATTCATCTAAATACTTTTTTCTTCGTGAAAAATATATGTACATATGCATATGATTTTTAATGGGACAAAGTTTGGGGCCTCTAAAAATTTTGGGGCCCTGAGCGATCACTCATCTTGCACACCCTCAAAGACGGCCCTGATAAAAACAACGTTTTCTCACAAAAAATGCCTAGTTAAGATCTTCTCCTCAACGAGATTAAACTTTCTTCATCTAATTGGATATTTAGTAGATGTAGACAATCTTCTTTTAATTAGATAGAGTGGTTTAATTACCTTTGTAACGCTCCGTAACTCTAACTAGCTCCTCGCAGTTGTTAAATACAAGCCTAATTTCATGTCTAACCAATTCATCAATTGACACATCATCACATGCATATTTTCTCTGTTAATTTCCACTATTGATTTTGACACATGTTTTCATCTCATTGTTAAACATATTATTAGGCATAAAGTTTAAACATGAATATCATTTTCCTTAATAGTAAACATGCATAGTCATAAAAAAAAATGGTGAAAGCTAAAGGTACGCAACGTACTTTTTCAAAAATACACATCTACGCAATATACTTTGTTAAGGGTCAAAGCTAGCTAATATACTTTCAAATTTTTTTCGATCTAGCTAATATGACCTGTTGGTAGTAGGTTACCAGGTCACCTTTGCTAAACGTTTGCGCAATTAGTCCTCTAGGACTAACGATCGTTAGCTAGATGATAACGACCGTTAAAAAAAAAAAAAAAAAAAAAAAAAAAAAAAAAAAAAAAAAAATTTAAATTTTTTTTCTTAAAATCTACTTAAAATATTTTTTTTAATTCATAGTTTTTATAAAAAAAAAAATCGGAAATTTTTTATAAAAAAAAACGTAATTTTAAAAAATAAAACGTTTTTTTTTTTTAAAAAACGTAATTTTTTAAGTTTTTTTTAAAGTTCAAAAAAAAACGTAGTTTTAAAAAAAAAATTAAAAAATTACGTTTTTTTTTATAAAATTACGTTTTTTTTTTAAAAAAAATTTCCGATTTTTTTTTAAACGATTTTTTTTTTTATAAAAATTATGAATTAAAAAAATATTTTAAGAAGATTTAAAAAAAAAATTTTAAGTTTTTTTTTTTTTTAACGGTCGTTATCATCTAGCTAACGGTCGTTAGTCCTAGAGGACTAACTGCGCAAATTTTTAGTAAAGGTGACCTGGTAACCTACTACCAACAGGTCATATTAGCTGGATCGAAAAAAATTTAAAAGTATGTTAGTTAGCTTTGACCCTTAACAAAGTGTATTGCGTAGATGTGTATTTTTAAAAAAGTACGTTGCGTACATTTAGCTTTCACCCTAAAAAAATGCTAAATTCACTCATTTTTCACACAAAAAATTCACACGTATAAAGAGTGTAAAGAAGAAAATTGAAATTTAATACAATTCTATTGTTACAAATCATTTGTCACATGTATATATAAATTTTATTGTGTAAAAATTGTGGGAGGCTAGTATTTCTAATAAATATGATCGGTCTCTTGTCACTTGTTTACTATCCCTTATTTAATCATCATTGTTTCACTTAGATTGTAATACAATAAGATTATTAAGAATATCATTTCGGAAATTTGATTACCTTTGTCTCTTGCTAGAAGTTTCTACAACGAAATTAGCGTTTGAAAGACTTTCATTTTTGTCATCTGGTCATCTTTTCACTATCTTTTACCTATTACTATCATAAAATTCACTCCATTGAAAAAACGTTTTTATAAAGCTTTTGTTTGTATTTTTGTGATTAAAATATCTAAATGGTTTGTTTGAGAGGACATTTGGTCAAGTTATTCACCAACTACTCCATGAAGCTCATGTTATTGCTCAAAAACACTTTTACTCAAATGGTAAAAAGCTTTGCAACGACTAATTTATTTATTTATTTATTTTTTAAATCATTGTTTTATCTTTTGGTTTGTTATAAATTTAAAAAAAAATTAAAAAAATAAATAAATAAACATTATATATTATTGTTTTATCTTTTGGTTTGTTGGCTATGTTTGGCAACACGTAGCAGTAGGCAGTAGCAGTAATCAGCAATCAGTAGTTGTTTGTTTAAAAAACGTGTTTGGTAACATAGTTGTAGCAGTAATTATAAAGTGTAAAATTACGAAAAATGTCATATACACATTAAAATAAAATAAATGATTAAACAAATGAGGGTATATATGTAATTTCAGAAACTAAATGCTTGGAGCAATTCTGGAATGCTTATTCAAGAAGCATTTAGATTAGAGCGGTAACACAATATTCAAACGCTTGTTGAGGTATTGGCAAATAAGCTTTTAATCTAAAATACTTATCACTTGTCACTCTTAACACTACAAGAAAAAAGTCTTTTATTGACACACAAAAAGTGTCAGTAAATACCAAAAAAAGTGTCACTAAATAATTTTTTGTTTCACCTTCACTTATAAAAAGTGTCATTAAAAGTCCATGCGGTAAAAGTAAATAGTGACACAGTTTTCTGACACTTAATAGTGTCAGGATAGGTTGGGTCTATTTTTGACACATACTTGTGTCACTATAGGCTACTAGTAAAGCAACTGGTATGTACTATTTAGTATTTATGCATACATCTTAGGCTGCTACATTCATTCCAAATTAACTAGTAAAGACAAAAAATTGAGAGTAATACCAATTTATTAATTCAACCATATAGCAATACAGACCAAGTATTTGCCTAACCGCAAACAAGAAACAAACATCTTTCTCAAGTATTAAATGTAAGTACAATAATTATCTTAATTCAACTAAATATAACTCAACTGAAAACAAAAAAGATGATAGCATGCTTGGACTTCGCAATCCTCATGTCGCTTAATTCCTCATGTTGCTTAACTGTATCCTGTAAATATTGCACGTGGGTAAGATTTTCATCGTCATGGGTTAAAAACAATAAATGGGTCAAAAACATACAATAACATGTCATTTGGGTCAAAAACAATAACACATCAGTGGGTCAAAATATTTAACATTCAAACCGACCCAACCCGCCACTGGTAGTTTAAGGCTTATTAAAGCAGATATAAACTGTTAAACTTAAGAACTACCTGATATATGAAGACGACTTGCATCTGATTTGTTGACAGTATTGGTTTAAGAGCTTCCAAGCATTTTAGGATAACTGATTTTTTGACCCGTCGCCACCTGATTTTTAGGATAACTGGCCTGGTGGGGAAGGCTTGGAACCTAGTTCATCACGGATAAGGTCCGAATGATATGGATATTATCAGCTCAGGGTCACAGGACTAACTGAAAGGTGGCCAAAATCATGGAAAGCTAAAACCACGAAAGAGGTTTGTTGCTTTTACCTGCCAAAACGTGAAGGGGATGTATGAGTAGCAGATATCGGAATAGCATAAATCTTTTCAGTTTCACTGTGCAGTACCATCTACAAGCTTCCATCACTCCCAATCCCTTAAGACTCGTCTGCAGGATTCACTTCTAAATCCATTTCCAAGCCTATAAAACCAAACCTTGAGTTATAACCACCATAAACCAACTTCAAACTAGTAAAATTATATATGCACCAACTTCATCTATATAACATAAGTGAAGTTACTCCCAGTTTAGGTTTACAGAAAGCATGCTTACCATCCTTGCGACCAAATGTGTTCTTACAGCCTTCGCATCTGCAGTTGATGGAGCATCCAACGCCACCTTGTAAGAAGAAACCATAAAACCAAAATTAGACAATTTCACAACCCATTAATGTATGAATAAGATCGATTCAGGTTATCACATCTTTAATAAGTCAATGGGGATCAAAGATTTTATTCAGCTAACATAATTCATGTACTAATATTTGACTCGTACCCCACCCATTTTGCTAGGTCTGCACAACACTAACACCAGACAGTACAACAAGAGTTAAGAACCTGATAGCATTCACAGTATTTCACCCCAAAACAACCAGATAACCATAACCATGTAAACAAGAGGTGTTTGTTTATGCTTAATTTTGGTCTTATGCATTTCGGATTATGGGGGTGTTTGTTTAAGCTTATATTGCGGGCTTATGGCTTATTTGGTTTTCACCTTATGTTTCATAAGCTCATTTTTCCCAGCTTGTTTTAAAACTTATGGACTATATAAGCTTATTATGATATAACAAACTTATATAAGTTGATAAATTTCAAAATAAGCCGTAAAAATTAGGCGTATAAAACATAAGCCGGAACGAGATATGCCTTACAATAGTTATCCCACCATTTAAATTATCTCACAATGTCCCTGCCAAACTACATGTTACAAAATTTGTAGACGTGTTGCAAACTACAGCATGTCCCAATCTCGCAAACTAAAATAATACAAAATTTGCAGTAGTCCGTCAACATTCATTCAGAAAAAAACATAAACCACTCCTACTTGCTTTCCAGACACCGAGTCACAACAACTATTACATACCAACCCAATACTTCACTAAAAACAGCTTCGCCAACGGCAACTACAAATGTCACAAATCTAACATTCGAATTAAACTCAAGCAATACAAGTACCTAGTACCTACTTGAGGCATAAGTTACAATTAACCGATAACTTGTTGTACACATTCAACACACTCACAGTACCGACGATTCAATAACCTAACACATCTATCATAACCTTGCGCATATTCACATCAATCGGTACACATTAAACAAAATTAAAACATAAATTTACAATTAAAATCAAATCCACGAGTTAAACATATTGACGAGTGCCAGCTTAACATATATCATAATATTGCAAAATAAACAAAAATATCTATTCAAATATATAACGAACAAAAATATATAAATAACTAATTAAATAAACCTATAATCAGATATAATCAACGAAGATAGATGAGAATAAACTAATTAAATTCAGATCTGATAAGATGAGAAAAAAGCTCACCGGACCGTCACCGATGCGACGATACGATTAGATCTAGCGGCGGCGATAGATCGGCTCGTCTTAACATGATGATGACGGACCGTCACCGATGCGGCGATATGATTTAAGGCAGTTTGATTTGACCGGAATAAAAGAAAAAGGTATCGCACACAGTGAAGGTGTTTTGGTGATTAGGAGTTTTGTGATGGTGATTGTCTCTGTGCGGGTGTAGGGAGATTGGGTGGGGTGTAGTTGGACTTTGTGTAGATTCACTTCTACATATTTTGTTAAACAGAAGTAGTAAAGTTTTATAAAATATTTTGTTTAAAAGTTTGAAGAGTAAAAGCCAATTTTTTAGAAATCGGTTTTTTAATTGATTTAATCGAGTCATCGGGTCACGGTTCAACCAGGTTATTCGTTTAAAATCGCCTTTTGATCGCTCAATCAGTTTACAGTTCAATCGGCTGGGTCAACTCGGGATTTGAAACACTGGTAAAAGCAAACTTCACTTTAATACATTTAAAATTTAACGATCCCATAAACAAAAACGAGCTTTGTATTTATATTTTTCAGCAAGTACATATACAAGTTAGACTTTTCATAAGTATTTTTTGTTTCTTATTATTATTATTATTATTTATAAAAACTACACTTTTGCTCACACTTTTTAAAAAGTGTGGGTAAAAGTAAGACTATTACTTACACTTTTTAAAAAATGTAGGTAAAATTAAAACTATTACTTACACTTTTTAAAAAGTGTGAGTAAAACTATATTTTTTCACACACTTTACGTAAAGTGTGTGTATAAATTAGACTTTTGCTCACACTTTTCTAAAAGTGTAGACATAACTAGACTTTTGGTTACATTTTATGTAAAGTGTAGATAAAAGTTAAACTTTTTCTTACACTTTTTGAAAAGAGTAGGCAAAACTAAACTTTTGCTTACACATTTCTTTTAAGTGTAAGTAAACATGTACTTTCACTTACAATTTTTTTGTGTGTCATTAAAAATGGTGTCACTGAAAGCCCTTTTTTTTTGTAGTGTAAACATTTTGAAATGCTTGTTGCCAAATAGTTTAATATCATATCATATGTGTTATAAAAACTTAATTATATTTCAAAAAAGAAAAACGAGTTTGTAAAAATTCAAAATTTAAGTTCTTTTTTTTTACCTGATTCTTGTTTGTTCTAACAGCTTGATTAAGGATGCATTGCATTAAAATACATTAAGAAGGTGCTAGAGGAAGATTACACAGTTAACCCTTATCAAAAGATTGAGTTGCTCTTCCTTTTGCATGAAGTAAAACATATATTTATATTGAAAGTCAAGTCAATATTTACTTTTTTATTTCAAAAGAGTTGTACACTAACTTTGCTCGTACTACCACCCAGAAGGAAAAAAATATTAATATATTCAAGTATGGATAGCTTTAGTCGACCATATATAAGAACCTTTACTAAACCAAAATAAAACGTACTACGAAATTACCTGAAACCTCATCCTTTGTAGAACAAACATGGAAACATTTTTCAGCAAGCAAACCACACCCACTAACCCTCAATGGTATTCTGTAAAAACAGGAATATATAGTAGCAAGCACTCACCAAGATCCCTCCCTTCCGATCGATATCTTAACGTTGTATCTCACATATTTTCCCAAAAACACAATGGGAAAAAATCGTTTATTGATTCCGCAACAGGATATTCCATGTCTTACTCCGAACTACAACCATTGGTGAAATCCGTAGCCTATGGACTTCATCACCAATTTGGTATTTCCAAAGGTGATGTCGTGTTAATGCTTTTACCAAATTCGATACACTTTCATATCATTTTCTTAGGTGTTGTGTATCTTGGTGCAATAGTGACCACAATGAATCCTTTAAGTAGTGCCTCCGAAATTAAAAAACAAATCTCTGATTGTAATGTGAAACTAGCGTTCACATTGTCTAGCAGAGTTGAAGAATTGAGTGCATTAGGGATTGTTTCCATTAGGGTACCAGAAAATGCAAACTTTGATCCAAACCATGTTGATTTTTCATGTTTTCAAAAATTAACTTCTTGTAATCACAATTCATTACCACTTCAAACGATTAGCCAAGACGATACTGCTGCGATTCTGTATTCTTCTGGCACTACTGGTGCTAGTAAAGGTGTAGTCTTGACCCACAGAAATTTGATTGCTGGAGTTGAGCTATTTGTTCAATTTGAAGCATCGCAATACGGGAACCATCACGAAGGAAACATTTATTTGGCTGTCATTCCCATGTTTCATATATATGGTCTCACACTTTTCACTTTGGGGGTCTTGTCATTAGGTTCATCCATTGTTGTGATGAACAAATTTGACCATAATGAGATGGTACGAGCTATCGATAAATATGGTGTCACTCATTTCCCAGCAGTACCTCCATTGCTTAATGCATTGACCAGGATTGGTAAGAGTGTTTATAGTGGTAAGTTGAAGAGCTTAAAACAGGTATCATGTGGAGCTGCTCCTTTGAGCATCAAAAGCATTGAAGAGTTTGTACAAACATTTCCTCGTGTCGATTTCATTCAGGTAAGAAATTAGCTAATGTAGAATGTTTGTTCATTTAGGTTCAAATCTATCAATGCATGCATTCTATGTTACTATGGCTTTAATAAAGTTCATTTGTATTTAGGGTTATGGCATGAGTGAATCAACTGCTGTGGGAACACGAGGATTCAACACACGTCACAAGAAGAATTACTCGTCAGTAGGGCTTTTGGCTCCTAACATGCAAGCCAAAGTGGTAGATTGTGTTACTGGTTCAGCTTCGCCTCCTGGGATAATCGGAGAGCTTTGGTTACGAGGACCTGCCATTATGAAAGGTACATTACAAATCACCCAGCAAGAAAACTTTCTTCTAGTCATATCACAAATAGATAGTACACGTATCACTAAAAGGTACATCCGTCGTTATAGAATAATCATTTTGTTTTGCCTCTTTTGCCAGAATATCTAAACAACAAGGCTGCAACTCGTTTAACAATTGATAAGAATGGGTGGCTACATACAGGAGATATCGTCTATTTTGACCATGAAGGGTTCCTATATGTTGTTGATCGACTAAAAGATATCATAAAGTACAATGGTTTTCAGGTAATGAAACAAATCATGACCTTTATTCCGTTATCTTGTCAGTAAAGATATAAAAAGTGGTGAAAGCATATTTTATTTTCATGTAATTAACAACGAGAAGTGATTGGCATGCCTGGTAATGAGAACAAAAACACATGTCACAACCAAACGGTGAGCTTTGTTTTTGTTCTTAATAATATCTCAGCTTTTCAAAAAAAATAATAATAATAACATATTTTTAAAAGTTTAGTCATACCAATAAGTTCTCTCTATCATTTCCAAAAAATATAATAGACTCACCAATAAGTTTCAAAATTTTTTGTGCAGATTGCTCCAGCTGATTTGGAGAATGTATTGGTTTCTCATCCAGATATAGATGATGTTGCAGTAATAGGGTAAGTAAGCCCAATTTAATACGTGTGTAGCATCGGAGAAAAGGAGCTAGATGTAATTAATGTTATGACTCGTTGGTTAATGAAAATATAAGTCACTAATAATTTTCGGGTTCCAAATATTGATCAGGGCCATGGATGAAGAAGCCGGAGAGGTCCCAATGGCATTTATTGTGAAAAAACCTGAAGCCGAAATTTCACAATCTGAAATCATTGATTTTGTTGCAAGACAAGTCGCACCTCACAAAAAAGTTCGAAAAGTGAAATTTGTCAACGCAATACCTAAATCTGCAGCTGGAAAGATCTTGCGACGAGAACTGACAAAGTACATAATCTCTTCCAGGCTTTAGTTTCTAGCCAATTCTGCTCCTTGACTCGAAGCTAGACCTTGAACAAAACCATCAATATATCGTGGCATTATGTTAAGCATGCCTTTATTAATTTCTTTCTTTAGCTAAGCACTTAATAAGATTGTAATACTTGAGAAAACATCAAAGTTCATGAGACCCATGCGACCAGTCACTTAATTTAAATTTGAGATGCTTAAATCTATTTTTCTTATACAGTAGACGTTTAAGTCTCTTTTCTCTTGTTACGGTATGATTACATGAAATTCAAGATATAAATGTATAATTGATTGATTAAGTACTCCTTTGCAATACATTTTTCTTGCTTTTTTCTAAGTTTATTAATCTTCAAGTGTATAAATATATCAAGAATATAATGTATCATTGATTGATTATGAATTAGTATTGTACAAGTGATACCTACTAATTAAAGATAGAGATGATCACTTAACATCCTTTTTTTCTAGCTATTTAATAACAAACATGTTAATTTTCATTATTTTTGTATCTATTGAAGCATTTTTGAGAATCGAATGAAGCATTTTTGGAAAATCGATACATAAAATATTTAAAATTTAAAAACTTCATTATTAAATAGCAAAAAATAAATATTAATGCTACATAAAATTTGAAAAATTTACAAGTTAAATATATTTATATTTGAGTAAATTGCAAAAATCGTCCCTGTGGTTTGCCCAAATTGCAAAAATCGTCCCTAGGGTTCGTTAATTGCAGGCGGCCTCCCTGTGGGGAAACTTTTTCATCATTTTGGTCCCTGGCTTTAACCGGCGTTAACTAGATTCCGTTAAGTGTTACACTTTAGCCCCTTTTGGCTAACGATCGTTGCAACGTTAATCCTTTAAACCACAGGGACGATTTTTGCAATTACACCGTTAGTCCTCAATACAAAAACAATTGCACCGTTAGTCCTTAATACATAATTTCAGTTAAAAAAAGTCAAAAAAAAATTGTAAAAAAAATCTTCAAATTTTTTTTTTCCAAAATCTTTAATATTTTCGAAATAATTTTTTTTCAAAAGAAAAAAATCGAAATATTTTTATTCCAAATTTTTTATTTTCGAAATTATTTTTCCAAATTTCTAAAAAATTATTTTTGGAAAAAGAATTTTGAAAAAAAAATTCCGGAAAAAATATCGAACAGAAAAAATGCGACATATTGCAATTTTTGAAAAAAAAATCATTTTTTTTGAATTTTTTTAGGCTGCATTATTGCTAGCATGCGAGAGGGGTGTTTACAATTCGGGTAATATCCACAAGAACCGTAAACTGAAATCGAACCGAACAAAAAAAATCCAACCGAATTTTTTAGAACCAAACCGACCATTAAACATTTTCATACGAGAAATTAAAACACTTTTTAAGTGTGAAATATATGCGGTCAAGCAACACATTATTAGTGTTGATCAAGTCATTTTTGTTAGATTTACCTATCTTCATTCAATCATTCGTATGACGCGCGCGATAATTTTATGAAAAAATAACGGTTTTAACTTTTAACTACAAAATTAGCAAAACAAATTCAAGTTACAAAAATCAAGATATGTTATGTGTATTTAAAATTACTCACATAATACGTAAATATGAAATTTGCTTCTAATATTATACTTCGCCGAGTCTCTTTTAGCGTTAACTCCCTATGTCTTAAAACGATGATTTCAACCCGCGCGTTGCGACGGAATGTTTGTAATATTCTTTTTTCTAAATTAGCAGAGTTTAGTATTTTGGATATTACCCAAATTGAAAAAATAATTTCTAAGAAAAAAATTCAAAAAAATGATTTTTTTTTCAAAAATTGCAATATGTCGCATTTTTTTTTTTGTCCGATACTTTTTCCATAATTTTTTTTTTCTAAATTCTTTTTCCAAAAATAATTTTTTAGAATTTTGGAAAAATAATTTCGAAAATAAAAAATTTGGAATAAAAATATTTCGATTTTTTTCTTTTGAAAAAAAATTATTTCGAAAATATTAAAGATTTTGGAAAAAAATATCAAAAAAAAAATTTTTTTGAAGATTTTTTTTACAAATTTTTTTTGACTTTTTTTAACTGAAATTATGTATTAAGGACTAACGGTGCAATTGTTTTTGTATTGAGGACTAACGGTGTAATTGCAAAAATCGTCCCTGTGGTTTAAAGGATTAACGTTGCAACGGTCGTTAGCCAAAAGGGGCTAAAGTGTAACACTTAACGGAATCTATTTAACGCCGGTTAAAGCCAGGGACCAAAATGATGAAAAAGTTTCCCCACAGGGAGGCCGCCTGCAATTAGCGAACCCTATCAACGATTTTTGCAATCTGGGCAAACCACATAGACGATTTTTGCAATTTACTCTTTATATTTTGTTATCCCTTAAGAGATACGTCAACAATAGGCATCAACATTGATATGAAAAAAAAAAAAAAAAAAAAAAAAAAAAGTTCTTATTTGTCCGGTTGTTTTACACGTAAGAGAAAACCTTAAACTGAAAAAGTGTTCTTCGAAGAAAACCAAATAAAACAAATACAAGAGCAATTAAAGTCAAAATTAACCTTCACTTAGGTCAAAAATGATCAAATTTGTCTAGGAAAATCATACGTAGAAGAAAAAAAACGCAATATTCAAATAAAGTACATATTTTAAAATAATTTTAATGAAAAATGGTCTAAAAAAATATTTAACTTTGCCTTTTTTTTTTTTTTTTTTTGGTAAGCATCAAATTCTTTTTTCTTTTTCTTTAAAGTAGTCAAATATTATCTTAATCTTCTTACAATTAGGGGTGAGCAAAACCGATCGAACCCCGAATCCCGTCCAGATCCCGAGTCCCAAATCATGTTAGTCGGGTTTGTCGGGGTCGGGAGTCGGTTTTTGTTTTCCGGTTAGTCGGGTTTCGGGCTTGTCGGGATCGGGTCGGGACGGGCCGAAAACCAAAAAACAACAAACAAAACCGATCAAATCCTGAATCGCGTCCCGAATCATGTTAGTCGGGCTTGTCGGGGTCGGGAGTCGGTTTGTGTTTGCCCGCTTTTCGGGATTCGGGCTTGTCGGAATTTGGGTCGGGCCTGGTCGGGATCGGCCCGATGCTCAGCCCTACTTACAATAAACATAAATCATGTTTTTTATGACGTGGCACCTGTTAATTACACTTAATCGTTTTTTCTCTACTTTCGTCACTTCTGGGTCTGTTTTGATAAAGGTGAAAGCTAAAGATACGCAACATAGTTTTCAAAACAGACGATGTACGCAACGAACTTTGAAAATTACCATTGTACGCAAAATACTTTCAAATTTTGAACAATATACGTAATATGACCAGTAACTAGTAGGTTACCAGATCACAAACTTTGAAAAATGACATAAATGGTCCATGTGGCTTGCGTTGACTTTCACAGGTCATCCCTTGACTTTATTTTCGTTTAAAAAAGTTTCAGTAATGGTCCTTATGGTCATTGAATTTCATATTTAGTCCGTTTTTTCCGCTTTCATCCGTTTTTCTTACGTTTTGTCCGTTTTTCTTACATTTTTCTTAGATTTTTGTCCGTTTTTATCCGTTTTTCTTAAGTTTTGTCTATGTTCTTTCGTTTTTACCCGTTTTCATCCGTTTTTGTCCGTGGTTCTTACGTTTTGTCCGTTTTTATCAGTTTTCATCCGTTTTTCGAACATTTTGTCCGTTTTTCATACGTTTTTGTACTATTTCAACATATTAAAAAAAATTCCCAAAAAAAAAAAAAAAAAATCGCAAATTTTAAAAAAAAAAATCAAAAAATTTTTGAAAAAAAAAAATATGAAAAAAAAAATTGAAAAAAAAATTACAAATTTCAAAAAAAAAATTGAATAAAAAATTTCAAAAAGAAATTTGAATAAAAAAAATATTTTTCAAATATTTTTTTTTTAAATCTTAAAAAAAAAATTGAATTTTTTCTTTCAAAATTTTCAATATGTCGAAATATTTTTTTTGTTTCAAAACTTTTTTTTTTCAATATTTTTCGAAATTTGGACATATTGAAAAAAAATTGAAAACAAAAAAAATATTCAGACATATTGAAAAATTTGGAAATTTTCTTTTAAGATCTTTTTTTTTTTTTAATTTGAAAAAATATTTTTTTATGAAATTTTTTTGATTTAAAAAAATATATATATATTCAAAGAATTTCGAAAAAAACAATTTGTAAAAAAATTTCCAATTTCTTTTTTTTTTAAAGTATTTGCGATTTTTCTTTTGGAATTTTTTTTTGAAATTTTTATTCCAATTATTTTTTCGGAAAATTTTTTTTCCAAATTTTTTTTCAATATGTCCAAATTTCGAAAAATATTGAAAAAATAAGTTTTGAAACAAAAAAAATATTTCGACATACTGAAAATTTTGAAAATAAATTTTTTTTAAAAAAAATATTTGAAAAATATATATATTCTTTTTAAATATTTAAAAAAAAATATTCAATTTTTTTTTTTGGAAATTTTTTATTCAAATTTTATTTTTTGAATTTTTTTAAAAAACGGATGAAAACGGGCAAAAACGAAAGAAAATAGACAAAACGTAAGAAAAACGAATCTAAGAAAAACGGATAAAAACGTAAGAAAAACGGACAAAAACGGAAAAAACGCACTAAATTTGAAAGTCAATGACCATAAGGACCATTACTGAAACATTTTTTAACCGAAAATAAAGTTAAGGGATGACCTGTGAAAGTCAACGCAAGCCACATGGACCATTTGTGTCATTTTTCAAACTTTGTGATCTGGTAACCTACTAGTTACCGGTCATATTACGTACATTGTTCCAAATTTGAAAGTATTTTGCGTACAATGGTAATTTTCAAAGTTCATTGCGTACATCGTCTGTTTTGAAAAACTATGTTGCGTATCTTTAGCTTTCACCCTTTTGATAATTGTTAATAATTGGAAGTACGAGTTATACTTTTTTTCACATACTAAGGTTTTCCTCAATTCTTATCACCACATACCTGTAAATTGATTATCTCAAACCCTAATTTCACACGGTAGCCACATTTGATGTTTCTCAATAGCCACATTTGATGCGTTTTTTGATATTCCATATATATATTTATTGATTTCTTTGATTATGCTCTGTTTTGATCAAAGTAATTACCACTTTATAAACCTTAATTTGTTATTTTTGTCAATTTTGTAATAGAATGATACCAGGTACCAATTTGCACCAATTTGATGTACACAATGACGGTTATTTTGCCCATTTACCTTTAAGGTATACTGATGGGGTGATTCTTAATATGGCTACTCCAAGGATGCCCTATAAACCATTTGCTGAATTCTTGGAAAAAAAGTTGGTAACTAATTTCAAGGTTTCTATTGCAAAGTTCCAAATCTTGAATTAGACAAAGGTTTAGTTAGAGTAAGTAATGATAAGGAAATAGCATACATGTTTGATGTTGTTGAGTTGTTTGGTAGGCTTGATCTTTATCTTGATCACTTAGATATGGACCTGTCAGAGTATTTAGGTCAAGCAAATACCACTTTTATGGATGCCTCTGTTTCTAAAGAAAAAGTCCCTCCCCAAAAGAGGTATTGCAATGATTTTTCAGTAGATGAGTTGGTTAATTGGGCTGAGATGGAGGTTGAGTATGTAAATGTTGAAAGGGCAAAGGGAAGGTTAACGAAACAGAGGGTGATGATACTAGGACTAGTGTAGAGGGTGATGATACTAGGTCTAGTGTAGAGGGTGATGATACTAGGAATGTAAGTGTTGATAAGGGCAAAGGGAAGGTTAGTGCAGTTCAAAACATGCAGGCAGAAGAACCAACTATTGCACATGAACTGCAGTTGCAAGATCCAGTAGTACAGGTAAGATTGAGGAGGCCTAGTGCAGAGGGTGAGGATACTAGGACTAGTGTAGAGGGTGATGATACTAGGAATGTAAGTGTTGATAAGGGTAAAGGAAAGGTTAGAGAGGATGAAACAGATGTTGATTATGATACTGAGTTTGATAGTGACTTGAATAGTGACAATGATAGTGGCTATGCTTCAGATAAATCAGTTGACTATCTCAGTCCTGGTAAAGAGGAGTTTATTGAACTTAGAAAAAGAATCAAAGCTAATAGAGGGAAGAAAGCTGAGTTTATGCCAGAAATGAGTGAACCAACTGCTGAAAACACTGTACCTGCTAATAATCATAGAAGTGAGACTATGATTGAACATGATTTGTTCATGAATAATTTGATGAGAATGCTACAGTCATCTGAAAACATTGTACCTCAAGATCCTTTTACTTGTGTGGAAAAAGCTGTTGACAGGTATCCAGTCTATGATGAAAAAAGTCACTAGAGACTAGGGCATCCAAAGGTATGATTCTACTTTTTGAACTCGTGATATTATTTAAAATTTTTTGTTATAAACATTTGTTTTGTTTGTAATGCAGGTTGGTAAAAAGTATGCAACTATTGTTAAGTTTAAAGAGGGTCTAACCTACTATGCATTGGCTAATGGCTTTTCTTTGTGGTTTCAGAGGAGGTAAGACAAACAAAGCAGAATGGGAATATCTCTGGGTCAAAAAAGAAGACGTGTGGGTCAAAGAGGAAAACTAAAGGGTCAAGTGGAATTGGTGGGTCAAAGAAGAAGACTTGTGGGACAGGTGCAGTTGGTGGATCAAGTGAAGTTGGTGGATCAAGTGAAACTAGTGGGTCAAGTGGAATTGGTGGGTCAAAGAAGAAGACTTGTGCCTCAAGTGGGTCAAATAGGAAGAGCTTGAAAAGAGGTTGCACATCAGCTTATGTAAGATGGTTTAGTGACCAAGGTGAAACTAAGCAACCTCAAGAGCAGCCAAAAGAAGTTCAAACAGAGATTGACTTGACAACTACTCAAGTTGAAAACATGCAGGCAGAAGAAGATCAAACTCAAGAACAACCTCAAGATCAGCAGCAACAAGTTGCACATGAAGTGTAGTTGCAAAAGAAGTTGGCTAAACTCAAAGGTGAGGAGGCCTAGTGAAAGGATCATCAAAATGAAGTTGATTAAACAGTTAGATGACCAGGGCAGCACTACAGAGTCTGCACTGGTACTAGATGATGCTTGAACAACCCTAATTTTATGTGCCCATTTTGTACATCCTGTGAGGGAAACTAATGTAAACTTTGATACCTAATATTGGGTTTGTAATATGACTAGAGCAACTACTCTTTAGCAGCAACTAATGTTATTAGTTTATGTAATTACCATCAAACAATAGCCCATTTTGTACATCTGTGAGGGCACTAATTGATGGTCATTGTTAAACTACTTTGATGAATGAAATATGCATTATGTAGTTTCTAAGATATTTATGTTATTGTTTTGCAATTTTATTCAGCTTTGCAGTCAATGCATTTGTCATTCTTTACAGATTTGCAGTCAATGCAAAAAATTCACTGATATACATCTAACTAGTTGAGAATCTTTACAGATTTGCAGTCAATGCAAACAATTCACACATCTAAAAGTCAATTCACAAATCTAACTAGTTGAGAATCTTTACAGATTTTCAATCAATGTAAACAATTCACACATCTAAAAGTCTTTGCAGTCACTGATATACAGATGTGCAATAAGCTATACAATAGGTGAGAATCTTTACCAAATGAAATGACTACACTCTAAAAGGCAATACACTGTATTTGTAACTGGTTAACAACCAATCAACACTTCACAATCCACACCATTATATAAAGCCATATGAACCATGCAAACAATTCACACATCTGCTGATCTAAACCTTCTTTTGTAAACATGAGTTCAAGCAAGAAACCAAACATGGGTTCCAGCAAGAAACCAGGTATCCAACAAAATTTATAAGCCATACTTTTTTATCTCATTTTCTCATATCTGGTACAATTGAGGTGGCAATTTTTTTCTGTTTTTTTTCAGAAATAATTTCCATTTCCATCAATGAAACAGTTGACACCACAAGTTCAGAAGCATCATATCCACCACCATGGTCTGAGTATTTTCCACCAACTAGAGATTCAAGCTCTGACTCAGGCTATGATGAGCTTGAGTTTTATCAACCAAAAGTGGGTTCAAGCTCAAAGCATGTTGAAGCTGAGGATGATGAGGAGCCACTAACCTCCAAAATTGCCAAGCTTGCTTTTGATGCTAGGGTTTAAGTTCTAGGATTGCCAAATAAGGTAACTTGTGATGAACTTGGTATCAAACCATTTGCTGTTAAAAATATCAAAGCTGCAGTTGACACTCCAAAAGGAAGGGAAAGAAAAGAATTGTTTAGAACCACTTGAAGTTACTAATGGTTGTGGTTGCAGTTTAAATATGTATGGCTTTAGTGCCCTAAAATAATCCTATTGTAACCCCTATTATGAATGTTATGTTACCTGCTATGGTACCCCTATTATGGACCATGTATGGTGATGGTCTGCAAATCACAATCTCGCATACAAACTTATACCAAACTTATACCAAACTTAACAAAGTTACCATGATCAAACTTAACAATCTGCCAATCATGATCTGCAAATAACAATCAGCAAATCATGGTCTCATATTCATGGTCTGATATCCATGGGATGCAAATCATGGTCTGCAAATAACAATCACCAACCTAAGCCATTATCAAGAATTTGACCAAATGCAATCTCATCTTCAAAATAAGACCATTATTTTAGAAGACTTAAAGGAGTGTTTGGGATTGCTTATTTATAGCAAGTACCAAAAAGACACCTATCATCCAAAAATTAAGAAATTGTTAACATGCTTTAAAGTTTATATGCAATATCTGTGGAGATGTGCAGACTAATGGTTGCCAAAATGATGTGCAGACTAATGGTTGCCATCCAAACATTAACAAACTATTTACACAAACTTAACAATTAACATTTGAAAACATTACATTAAACATTACCTTCATATCATCTACAAACTTCATCTAATCATTACATCACTTGGATAGTGTCATACCAAACCAAACACAGATGAAACACAAAAATCCTAACATGATCATAAACAACCTATCATACAATTCCAACTTAGACTTTCTAGCCTTCAACTCATCTTACAATCTTGACTTTGTAGCCTTCAACTCATCTTCCAACCTTTACTTTTCCAAAGCAAGAGCCTAAATCATTAGTGTAGTATCCATTACTCTCTGCTTTTGAAAGAACCCATATACCAAGTCTTTGTAGTATTGACTAGGAAGGTCATCATCGAGAAACTCATACACTCAAAAATCGGCACATTTTACGAATCGCTTTCCTGGATTCGTCCTTGTGGTTGAAGTTTGCACTCTCAATTGACAATTACACTTACAAAAGTGTTCAATCTTACCTCGAACTAAACAGGATTGAGCTGAAGACGAACTATTCATGATTTAGGGTTCTTGATTTTTTTTTAACTGTTTGGGGATGATAACGGGACGGGGATGAGGGGTTTGTGGGGATATTATGTGAAAAAAAAAAAAGTATAACTCATACCTCCAATTATTAACAATTTTCAAAACAGACCCAAAAGTGACGAAAGTAGAGAAAAAAACGGTTAAGTGTGATTAACAGGTGCCACGTCATAAAAAACATGATTTATGGTTACGATAGGAAGATTAAAGAAGTATTTGACTACTTTAGGAAGAAAAAAAATTTTGATGCCTACAAAAAAAAAAGTGAGAAGTTGGATGACTTTTAATCTTTATACCAAACTCCCTGCCACCCTATGATTTTTACATGTTATTAATAAGAACACCTTTTATCATCACTATATTTAAGTAATACCAAATATGACGCGTATGCATGCATGGGTTTATAATGTAACGAATCATGGTAAGTATACATTATATATCATCCTCTTCAAAGTTAATATATGAATTTACAACCCACGTATAAAAATATTATATACGCATAAATTATAAATATCAAAATAAAAGTACGTGTTTTACAACAAAACTAATATTAATACTAAAACCTCGTGTATGTTGCACTGGCACACAATTATCTTATTGATTCACTTTATTTATCTAATTACAGTGCAATTCTAAAATGGATATTTCAAACATTTATATATCACGGTTATGGATATTAAACATCTATCATTGGTATTTTGAGTCATGTTTTTTTTTTTTCAAAATTGAATTATATTGATAATAACAAGAAATCTCATTACTATTGTCTGAGATAGTTCCTCGGTGTTATCAGAGATAGTATTGTTCCTCGGTGTTATCAGAGATAGTATTATGTGTTTGTTAATCTTGTTTTTAATTTGGAAGTATAATAAGAGAATAGGCATGTCTATTTCTCTTGGATCATTGATGTAAATTATAGTGACAATACACCGAGGAATACATCAATAATTTTGAGTCATGTTATTGTAGTGACAATTATACAAATGTACAAATTTAGACTTTACAAATTGAACGACCATGTTGTTTCTTGTTAGTTCCATTCTAATATTCAATTCAATCAAAAGTTACCAAACTTTATTTATAATGTATATATTATTGGATTAACCAATGAGTTTAAGAAAAACAAACACTAATAAAAAGTGTGTAGTAAAACCTAAAATGATTACAATTACTATTAATTGGCAACTCAAATTGGTGTCATAAATTGATCCCAGCTAACTTGGAAGATGTATTAATTTCTTATCCAAAATTTATGAAAATTTTGCGCCGGGCATGAATTGAACGTGTATTGGAAGGCTTAGAAGACTTTTGTCCTATATCCATCAGACAATGAGCGCCTTCTCATTAAGACATTTTGATATTTTATTTTACTTATGATCTTTTATTTATGAAAAGGGTTATGGTACAGAAAAGTTACTAAAGTTTACCAAAAATTTGTCCTAAGGTAATATAGTTTCATTTTTTTCAGTTAGGTTACTAAACTTTCGGTAAGCATACACTTCAAAAATTCAGTGTTAGTCCGAGTAACTTGGATGTATATTTTTTGATAAGTTCAGTAACCTGAGTGAACAAAATTCAAAGTTCAATAACCTGAACATTCACTTTTATAAGTTCAGTTACCTGAGTGAACACAGTTTTAAAGTTCAGTAACTTGGATGAACAAAATGAAACTATATTACCTTAGGACAAATTTTTTGTAAACTTTAGTAATTTTTGTGTACCATAACCCTTATGAAAATTATAAATGCAATTCCAAAATATGTTAGTTGCTGGGAAGATTTTGCCACGAGAGCTGAAGTACGTACAACCTTTCTTCTATATTTTAGGTTAGTTACATGTAAAGTTCTCGAGTAGAAAGCATTAGTTTCTATGGTTCCACTAAATTGTGTAGCTGGGCCTTGAACCAACATTCGGTTTTCCTAGTGCCGTATAAATAATTTGGTTGTGTGTAACATTATTAGGCATGTTTTGATGTCTAATTCAAAGTTCTTAACTTAATATGCATGATTGATGATATACCATTTTGGATAAATCATGCTCAACGTTAACACATTTCTCGCAAATTAGAGAGATCAAAGTGATTGTTAAACCGGTTTTAAATTAAAGAGAGTGAAATACATTTTCTTTCACATACTTTTTACTAAAAACTCCATCATTTCGTAGTTAGATTTCAAGAACAAATGAAAACTATAGAGTAAAAGTGGTATATCAATGACTATGCTACTTTTTTAAAGCATCTGTATCATTGAAGATGCAGCTAGGTGATTAAACCTATAACCAGTCTAAATTTCTTGTTGCTTTTAATTCCTATAAAACTTTGCCTTAGGTCCTTCAAAGTGTCAATGAATGATAATCATGTGCGCATATAGATGTAGAAAAGTGGGTATAGTATCAGCTGGTATACTATCAGTGTCGCTATTAATGTTATTGTTATTATTTCAAACAAGTATTGATTATAAGGCCCTTAAGTCCTTAACTACTACTGAAAATTAAACACAAGTTAGCATTGTTGCAATTGTCACAATAGATTAATAGCATAGACGGACCTTCATTAAGGCTAGGTAGGGTGCGCCCCCTCAAAATTTTGGCCAATTAATGTGCTATGTTTGATATTCTTGGCGATAATCTTTGATTTAATAGTATGGCCCTCCTAAAAATTTAACAACCATAGCTCCATATTCTTTGCACGCAACAAAATCCTATGAATACTCCAACAAATATGTAACACACTTGCATAATCTAAATATTTTAACATTTACACATTGTCTAATCTAAATATTGGTTATTTAGAGGTGCATCTTTCTTGTAATATGCCTTCTATAATTTTTGTTCCCAAGTGTGCTATAATTGTTCTTAGTATATCATTATTTCATGTTTAATTTTATGATATTATCTCAGATTATTAGTTCCCTTTAGTTTATTTTTTAAGGTTTTAGTTCGACTTTCAGTCTTTTCGCAATTTTAGTTGGTACTGTTGATGTGCAATTTTACTTATGACTGGGTCTTAATCGATTTTTCTACAAAAATAAAGAACTACAGTAGTTTGTAAACTTCGGTTTCGGCCCCCAAACAAAAATGTTGAAGTTTCATCTTTGATTAATAGTGTTATTTTGACAAACAGTCCCAAACTAGCCCGAAGCTAGAATACCACGTATTAATGGTAGAATAATATACCGGCCCTAAACTTGTTACAAATATTTAAAAATCCATAGAAAGAAATGATTTAACCTCTTCAAAAAAAGCTAGGATACAAATACCAATTAGCTAGCAAAAAGTCCTGATACTGAACATCTAAAACATATAGTAACTCACGAATTGCTTATTTTCCAAATCTTTCATTCTTGATAATAATACATTTAACCAATAAAGCTTTATAATTAATGAATTGTAGCAATATTTGTTTTGGATATGAATCAAAGTTATGTGGTTGAATTTTTATGTAATTTTAGTCTTTTGTCGTGTCATATTGTTGTTATATAGTTTTTGTTGTATTTTAGTGTAAAAGCTATAAAATAGTAACGTATTTTCAAGTTTTGGTTGACTTGAAACACTTATTTTTTTATTATCTTACTACACTAATGAACTTTCAAAATTTGTTCCGACTTCACTAATATGACCGGTTTATATTAAACTAATAACTGAAATGACTATATTACCCTTGTCTTCTTTAAGATAATCATACCCGCATCTCTCACACTCCTCTGTAAATAAACACTTTTTTCCTTCTCTATCAAGTGGGTGAGATCAAGGCTTTCAAGATCGAGATCCCACCTAAGATCGTTTTTATCTTTGCAAGATCGAGATCATAAAATTTTACCAATTTGTCATGTTTTGTAAACAAAGGATAAAGGAGTCGAACTGTTTTACATTTCTACTCAACATCAAAGATAAATTCACATAATATCTTCTTGAAAATATTAAAGTTCAAATTTCAAACACCAAAATGATAGTAAAAGAAAAAAAAATCAAGTTTCATATTAACGATTTAGCAAAATAAGATTACATAACATGAGTCATAAACGTCTCAAAACATACGACCATAATACCAAAAGATTCAAACATAACGTTATCATGTATACAAGTATGCTATAATTTACAAGTTAATAACTATAATTGTTTAATTAGTAATCACGAAAATTAACAACTATAAATTATAGTCTAAAGTTCCATGAAAGTAACAACTTAGTTAATAACAATAACCAAGAAATAAGAAACAAGTTCATGAAGGTAAGTCTATCAAGAAAAAAAATTAATTAAGTGGCAAGTCTAAACTCTAACAAATAAAAAATATGTACATTAAAATTATCAAGAACAAAAATCAATTACCTGCTCAAAGATGTTCGATTCGAGTGATAGAGAAAACATCAATATTTTATTTCTTAGAATTCTGATTTAGGGCAAAAGTGTATAATTTTATATAATTAAATAAGAAAACCAATCTTCACAGCGCGTTGTGGGTTATCAACCTACCCTTAGTACCGAAACGGGTTCTTTAGTTACTTGTCACTTTTAATTTTGGGCTTAAACACAAATGGGAGGGCTAAAAGATAGGGAAAAAAATAAAATAGATATGGGCTTAGGTAAACTCGGATCGACTAGCGATCTTACGAGTTTACGTTCGATCCCACGATCTTACTCATGATCCTACCCACATACGATCCTACACGATTTAGCTAGTGAGCACGTAAGATCGTACGATCTTACAACTTTACTCGTGATCTTGACAGCCTTGGGAGAGATGTTTACCCACATCACCACTAATACTTCCCCCCCCCCCCCCCCCCCCCTTTCCTTTCTGTTTTGCTGTGAATTGTTTACCCACATCACCAGTAATACTTCACCACTTTTCTGTTATCAAAATCCTCACCACCAGGGTGAGTGTCACCATCTGTCGAATACATAACACAAAAAAAAAACGATTTCCACTTTATACATTTAACTAAGGGTTTTGACAGTTAAATAGCTACGTATTTTTTTAAATGTATCATTTTGATACGTGTACTACTTTCCGTTCCATTTAATGTTGCGTACTTTCATGTTTTGTTCCATTTTGCACGCATGTTTACAGAAAACCGGTTGGGAATGTATAAAACCGGCAAAAATACCTATGTGGCATATTTTTTGAGTAAATTACATAGATCGTCTTGTTTGTCCCAAATTCTATCTACTGTCCCTAGTCGTTTTCGTCCGTTTTTTTAAGTTTTCGTCCGTTTTTTTACGTTTTCGTCCGTTTTTTATGTTTTCGTCCGTTTCGTTACGTTTTCATCCGTTTCATTACGTTTTTGTCCGTTTTTTACGTTTTCGTCTACCTTTTCTTTAACTTTTTTGTCCTTTTTTACGTTTTCGTCTGTTTCTTTATGTTTTCGACCATTTTTTTCGTTTTCATCTGTTTTTTTTACGTTTTCGTCTGTTCCTTTACGTTTTCATCCTTTTTATGTTTTCGTTTGTTTTTCTTAAGTTTTCATCCGTTTCTTTATGTTTTCGTCTGTTTTTTTAAGTTTTCATCCATTTCTTTACATTTTCGTCTATTTTTACGTTTTTGAACATTTTTTTTACGTTTTCATCCGTTTCATTACGCTTTCGTCCGTTTTTTACATTTTCGTCTGTTTTTTTAGGTTTTCATTTAACTTTTTTTCATTTTTGACCATTTTTTTTACGTTTTTGTCTGTTTTTTTTTCATTTTTGTCTTTTTTTTACGTAAAGAAACAGATGAAAACATATAAAAACTGACGAAAATGAATAAATAGACGAAAACGTAAAAAACGGACAAAAACGTAAAAAAAAAATGAATGAAAACGTAAAAAAAATTGATGAAAACGTAAAAAAACATACGAAAACGTAAAGAAACGGATGAAAACTAAAAAACAGACGAAAACGTAAAAAACAGACGAAAACGAAAAAAGCAGAAGAAAACGTAAAGAAACGGACGAAAGCGTAAAAAAATAGACGAAAACGTAAAAATTTGGACGAAAACGTATAAAAACGGGTAAAAACGTAAGAAAACGTATAAAATGGGGTAAAGACATATGAAAACGTATAAAAACGGACAAAACCGTATAAAATCGAAAGAAAACGTATAAAAACGGATGAAAACATATAAAAACGGACAAAAACTTATAAAAACGGATAAAAACGTAAGAAAACATATAAAAACGGATAAAAACGTATAAAGACGAACGAAAACGGATAAAAATGTAAGAAAACGTATTAAAATGGACGAAAACAAATGAAAACGGATTAAACGTAAGAAAACGTATAAAAACGAAAGAAAACTTATAAAAATGGACGAAAACATATAAAACCGGATAAAAACGTTAGAAAACATATGAAAACAAACGAAAACGTATAAAAACGGACGAAAACGTATCAGGGATGAAAGTTGCGACTTTTGACAAACCACAGGGACCATCGCTGTAATTTACTCTATTATTTAACTTTTTTTTGTTAGTGGAAATCTGACGTGGCGTGCACATGTGGTAATAGTGATTATGGTTTCGGTAAAACAAGTTTAGCCATGCAAAATAGAACAAAACATGAAAGTACGCAACATCAAGTGGAACGGAAAATAGTACACGTACGAAAATGGTACATTTGAAAAAGTACGTAGCTATTTAACGGCCAAAACCCTTTAACTAAAACTTACTAATTTATGGTTTAACTAACCCGACGACTTTCTGAAAACCAAAATTAAGAACCCACACAGATCTTGGATCGGGTTATACTTTCTGAGTCGTACAGAACATACAGGTCGGCAGTAGCCAAATTAAATTCATAACACATCTCCTGTGTATCACAAGAAACGATTTCCCCTTTCAAATAAAATTAAAAAAAAAATCCAAAAATTGAAACACCCAAATTAATTTCATAACACATATTCATTCTCATAATTCAGGTTGACCGGTCACTATGACGGCATATGGTGTGGCTGGCGGTGATTGTTAGTAGCGAGGATGGTGTTGGTAATGGTGGTGGGATGGTACTTGCCGGTGGAAGCTAGTCATAGTGAGGATGGGTGGGTGGTGACAAATGATATATGCAAAGATGGTGGATAGTGGCAATGTTGAGGTGTTGGATAGTTTGTAGGTGGTCAATGGCGTCACCCACCATAAAGCACACCAACGTGGCCCACCTTTAAACAAGCCACCCACCTTTAAACCCACAACCCACCATCGTTTTATTGATTAAAAAGAGTTGGTTTATTTGTTGATCTTAATACTGTCTTCTCGAGTATCAATTAAGGAAGAAAAGGAAAGAAAATGAAAAAAAAACAGAAAAAGTTGTGCTATTGAGTAGCAGTTAAGCAGGAAAAGAAAAATGGAAATGAGTGATAAAATGTGTGATTTGGTTGATTTTTAAAGTAAAGTGCTTCCTCCTAAAAGTGGGCTGAAAATGTTTACTTCATATTACTTTTTTTTTTACTAAAAAAGATTCTAGAACATAGTGTAAATAGGGTTATTGTGCTAATGATGTTGTGTATAATAGATTAGTGTTATGAAATAACGATAATCGACAAGGAGTATAAACTAGAAGAATTGAGAGATTATAGAATGCATTTTCATTGATATCACAAACTACAAAACTAGCCTCAATTTATAGGGCTCCCTCTTCATCAAGTATTTAGTACAAACAATAAATGAGGGAATACAAAAGATGAGAGGTTATGTAAGTTAAGGTATATGGATAGACACACACATATATTCATAATACTCCCTCTTGGCTATCCATCATTAGTTGTCATACGATTAGATCTGCTGCCTCGTTAAAAACCTTGCTAGGAAAAACCCGATGGGAAAAAAACCATAGCTAAGGGAAAAAGAATGTAGTCCGTATGTTCTCCCTCTGATGATTAGATCACTGAAGTTCATTGAGTCTTCGCATTCCAATGCCGTGAACCAACTTCTTAAATGTTGCAGTGGGAAGTGCCTTGGTAAACAAGTCTGCTAAGTTCTCGCTTGAACGGACCTTTTGAACAATAATATCGCCGCTCTTCTGTAATTCATGAGTGAAAAAGAACTTCGGTAGAATATGCTTGGTTCTGTCACCTTTGATGTATCCGTCCTTAAGTTGAGCAATGCATGCTGCATTATCTTCATACACGATTGTTGGAGCTCCCTGGCCTGAAGAGATACCACATGATTCACGAATATGTTGTACAACATTTCTTAACCATACGCATTCCCGACTTGCTTCATGGATAGCCAAGATCTCTGCATGATTCGACGAAGTGGCGCTCATTGTTTGTTTCACGGAACGCCATGAAATGGCAGTACCGGAACTTGTGAAAACGTATCCAGTTTGGGACCGACCGGTATGGGGATCAGAAAAATATCCTGCATCTGCAAAACCAACTAGATTTCGTTTGGATGAGTTAGCATAATATAAGCCCATATCTTTTGTACCTTGAAGGTATCGAAATATTTGTTTCACCCCATTCCAATGTCTCCTTGTTGGACACGAGCTATACCTTGCCAATAAGTTTAGTGAAAATGATAAATCAGGTCGTGTATGACTCGCAAGAAATAACAATGCCCCAATGGCACTTAAATAAGGTACTTCAGGACCAAAAATTTCCTCGTCGTCATTTGGAGGTCGAAAAGGGTCCTTTTCAACATCTAAGGTCCTTACAACCATTGGGGTGCTTAATGGATGGGATTTTTCCATATAAAATCTTTTTAGAAACTTCTCTGTGTATGCATTTTGGTGGACAAGGATTCCATTCTTTAGATGTTCAATTTGTAATCCAAGACAAAACTTTGTTTTTCCTAGATCTTTCATCTCAAATTCTTTCTTGAGGTATTCAACTGCCTTTGGTAGCTCCCTTGGAGTTCCAATGATATTCAAATCATCAACATACACAGCGATTATGACATATTCAGATCCAACCCTTTTTTATAAAAATGCATGGGCAAATAAAATCATTTCTATATCCTTCCTTTAATAAATATTTGATGAGTGTGTAAATACTCATCATTTTTAGTCAAATCTGAACTGCAAAACGTTTAAAAATGCTCAGAAATGCATCAAAATACTGAAGATATCTCAAAATTGCATTTTATATGTTTCAGATGCAAAATGTTTAAAAATCAGATGAAAAATGAGCAAAGTGTGCATAATTGGCAGTTTCAGTCCCCCAAGTTTCTAAAATTGTCAAAAATAGTCCCTGAGCCCTAATTTCAAAAGAAAAATCACCAAAGGTCCTTTTAAAATCATAACTTGTCAAAATTAGTCCTTTGGTGAAAAATATAAAAAGTTTGAGAAAATTACAATTTTAGTCCTTCAAGTTTGAAATTTGGCAAAAATGGCCCCTGGAAATAGGAAAATGGCAAATTTGGTCCTTGTACTTTTTGAGATTTTCATTTTCAGCCCTTGGAAACAACTTTACAGGTTTGGCAGTTCTGGTCCTCCCAATTTCAGAAATTACACATATGGTCCCTATAATTAATAAACTCTTAATATCCATTTTGGACCCTTCACAAACCATATGACCCCCTGCCACTTAAACAATTTTGGACCCTTCCAAAAAGTTCATTAACACTTTTCCTGAAGTGTTATCAACACCAAAAATATTTTCATTCTTTGTTTTTATCATCATGTTTTTCAAAAATACCAAAAATATTCCTCTTTACCCTCTTACCTTTTTGATTCTTCATTTCTTACTCTCTGTTAACCTTTGATTCTTTCTATGTCTTATCCTCACCCTCTTGGTTGTCAATGGTGTGGTGGTCCTTATAATGGTGGCAATTGCCCCAGTTGTAGCATGGTGGAATCAGGAAACGGGTCTGTCTATAACCAGGATCCCTATTCCTACCATAACACGACTGATTTATTCCATCAGCTGCCACACTGTGAGACTCAGCAGTTTTACTGTTGTGAGTACTGTGGTGGTTCACATTCCAGTTCTGATTGTCAATCAGGAAACACGCTTGTCTATGAGCAGGTTCCTGATAACAATTATGACTACAACACATACCACTCACAGCCACATCAGTTTTACTGTTGTGAGTATTGTGGAGGTCCTCACTCTAGCTCGGATTGTCAAACAAGGAATCCATTTCCTTGTAACAATTACGACTCTTCATATCATGACCAACCTCTGCAGTACCAGCCTGACCCACTTCCTCAAAATCTTCTCCTTGATCTTTTGGATTTAGTGAAAGATTTGAAGGAATCTAAACATCCCCAAGATAATCCAAATGAAAAATCCATGGAAGTTTTGTTAGCCGAAGAGCGGGCTGCTAAATTAGATTCCCAGATTGCCTTTGAACAATCTATTAGGGAATCAATTGCAAAAGAAAAAGCGGCCAAATCTAGCTCTCGATTCCGTTTCATTCCTGATGACGATGATGATGAAGATATCCTTGATATCCTACAATTTTATAACGGTTCATCAAGTTCATCAGTTGAAACTCCTTCCATGAACAATCAAGGAGAAAAGACTATGATGGAATTACTAGCAGAAGAACAAATGGAAAGTATAAAACATATGTATGCTAGTCCTTCTAAACTACCTCAGTCTGTTGTTATCACACCCGATATTCCCACTCACTCTCTCACCATGGGGGATAAGCATCTCAGCACTATTCCGGAAACGGAATCGTCTAATGTTGAGAACTTTATCCCGATCCCAAGTGAGTCTGAGGGAATTCTTGACCATGAGTGTGATGTGTCTTCTCCTCTTACAAATGATCTTGTTGAGACTTTCTCAGATTTTGACAGTGATTATAGTGATGCCGATTCTTTATATTCTAAAGACATAGAATTTATTGATGCATTACTTCCACATTCCGAGATCGTCAACTTAGAAGAGGATGTTGACCATGTTGTTTCCACAACAGTTAATACGACTATCACTAATCCCTTATTCGAATTCGATTCTGAATTTACTCTAAATTCAGTTAATCCAATCTTTGATAGTGATGAGTCTGACACGGAGACTATAATGGACGAGGTGCATATTTATAGCCCACAAAGTACCGCACATGTCCCACCTCCGTATACTCTTCACGAGGAGTTCTCCAGTGAACTCACTCATATCATATCTCCGCTGGAGTATGACTACTTGGATGGCAAAAATCATGATCGGGGGGAGAGAATCTCAATTTGCATAGTTATGACAAATCTTCCCACCCTCCCAACCGAGATGCCTTCCAACCCAAAGAGCTCAACCAATAAAATCCAAATAAGTGCAACTGCACTTAATCCCGAGGAAGAAGATCTAGTCATGATTGTTATCATGATTTTCCTTCTTTTCTTCACCTACTCGGTGACTTCCTCTCTTCTTCACTCCTTCGGGAATGAGGACACTATTTTTGATCCCGGCATTTTCATTTATCATTTTTAAGCCGGTTCTATCTATATCTCATCGGTGTGGAACTTTCAACACATTCAATGTTTATACAAATATCTTGAATGAAAGTCCGATGGAGATTGTTTCTTCCACTTTACTTCCCCATGAACCAATGAATTCGGGGTCGAGTCAAGCTAGCGACTCGGTAATCAAAAACAGTAGCTAAACATGGGTTTTCACCCATGTGTACCACCCTAGTGTGGGGGAGTTACCCCACATATTATATATATATAAGTTTTCATCAAAAAAAAAAAAAAAAAAAAAAAAAAAAAAAAAAAAAATCCTTTCAAATAATGGCCGTAGTATTTCCCTTTTACGTTCTTTGTTTCGGCATAACCGCCGGTACTTTGAATATTGAGGGCAATATTCATTTCTAAGTGTGGGGGGGAATTCTCACGAATTTTATCATATAATTATACCAATTCCCCCGTTTTTGGCCAAAATTTTTTTTGGAGTAAGTGTTTTTCACTTACTCATTTGGTTATCAGTCCGCCATGTCTAATAAACTAAAGGATTGGCTAATCCAGGAGCAAACGGCTCTTGGTAAAGATTTCTCAAATCCGTTTATATGGCTTGCAATTTGCCCAAAATTGTATGGTTCTCAACTCACCATATCCTAAAAAGTGAAGAGTTGGCTAGCCCGCAAGTTTATGGCTTGTGGTAAAGGCAGTGGAAAATCCATAATTGGTAATCAGCTCACCAAAGATAATATTGATAATTTATCTAAGAGTTGGCTAGTCCAGAGCAAACGGCTTCTGGTAAAGACAAAATCAAATCCGTTGAAAGCTGGTGGTTTGCTCAAAATCACATGGTTATCGGTGTACCATGGTTCTTACTTGAACTGAAACATTTGGCTACTCCAGGAGTAATGGCTTTTGGTAAAGAGATTCAAATCCATTAAGTTTTTCTCAAAAGATTGCTAGGGACTAGCAATAGTTTAGTGTGGGGGATTGATGAGTGTGTAAATACTCATCATTTTTAGTCAAATCTGAACTGCAAAACGTTTAAAAATGCTCAGAAATGCATCAAAATACTGAAAATATCTCAAAATTGCATTTTATATGTTTCAGATGCAAAATGTTTAAAAATCAGATGAAAAATGAGCAAAGTGTGCATAATTGGCAGTTTCAGTCCCCCAAGTTTCTAAAATTGTCAAAAATAGTCCCTGAGCCCTAATTTCAAAAGAAAAATCACCAAAGGTCCTTTTAAAATCATAACTTGACAAAATTAGTCCTTTGGTGAAAAATATAAAAAGTTTGAGAAAATTACAAGTTTAGTCCTTCAAGTTTGAAATTTGGCAAAAATGGCCCCTGGAAATTGGAAAATGGAAAATTTGGTCCTTGTACTTTTTGAGATTGTCATTTTCAGCCCTTGGAAACAACTTTACAGGTTTGGCAGTTCTGGTCCTCCCAATTTCAGAAATTACACATATGGTCCCTATAATTAATAAACTCTTAATATCCATTTTGGACCCTTCACAAACCATATGACCCCCTGCCACTTAAACAATTTTGGACCCCCTTGATTATTAATATCTGGTCAATCCCATGGTCAAACAGAACACCCCCTTGGCGCCAAAAAGTCCTCCTCTCCACTTGTTTTCTGCAACTCACACAACATCCCATTCCCCCAGCTCATGCCTCATCTCACCTTGTCCCCTCATCCTCCACACAACTCCAAACTTCATTTAATGCATCCTCTACCCAAGCACTCAACCCCAACAACTGTCAAAAGTCCTTTCCCGCCAAAAAAGTGATCCTATGGCCAATATCTTTTCTAGCTAACCAATGGTCTTGATTTCAAGTGGGATTCAATCAGGGAGGTGAGAGAAAGCTTATGGTGTATAAAAGGAAGGAGGAGAAGCTATGAAAAGAGAGTAGTTAGTTTTAAGCATTTTTCTTTATGTCGTTTTTTTAGCAGATATTGTAGTTTAAATTAAAATGGTGTAATTTCAGCTTTTATGTATAACAATTAAGTTAAAACATCTTTGTATTGTGTCTTTTGATTATCAATTCAAGTTTTCATATGAGTTCCTAGTTCCATGTTTACTGCTCTATAACTCAGTTTCAAATTCTCAATTGCAAATTTTAAAAAAGGTCAATTTCCATCTCAGATAAGCTTATTCAAGCTTATCACAGCTGTGGTTAAGCTCAAAATTCAGTTTCAAACAATTTGGTCATTGGTCAACAATAGTCAACTGTAAGTTCATTTGGTCTTGAAAATGGAAAAGGGTGATGCAGAGCTTGGATTTGGATTGATATTGGGTAGTTTTATGGTTTAGAATAGATAAATGGTACTTGTGTTCCTTGGCAATCCACTGTGGATAGGACCTTTTGTAAGTGCATTTTCATAGTTAATGCATAATCTGCATTTGTGTTTAATTATAGTTTTTACTTGCTTATTTAGTGTTAAGTAAGGTATTTAGACTTAGTGTAATCAAGAAATCAAGCAACTCAGTGTTTAATTCAGTTTCCAATTGCTTATAAGTGGTTATTAAGGGTGTTTGGATTTGGTAGAAAAAATGTGTTAGAGGGGTAAGCTGTAGTTCAGATCAGTAGGGTTACATCCCTTTAGTCATTTAAGATCCATTCCAGTCATAAACTTGTGTCTGTTAAGGCACAAAGTCAAAATCCATCTCAATTGTCTTTAGTCCTTTAACTGTTGTGATTTTGGTAATTCAAAAGCTAGTTTTGTGTTTAGAAATTGTAAACATTGATTGCATTGTATTTATTTCATCATATTACATCTTATTCAGTTGAGAAATCAGTGGCAAAGTTCCATTTAGTCAACTTTTCAGTTTCTTCAAAAGTCAAATTGTGCAAAAGTCAGTTTTGGGCTCAAATAGGGTGAATTTTCTTGGATTCATTTCTGGACCAATTTCAATGAAAATTGTAGGTTTAAAAAATTCATCTGGTCTTGTTTCTTATTATCATTTTTTTGGAATTTTGCCAATTTTTTAGAAGTCTCAAACAAGCTTGTGAATGAAGGCTTATGTGCCCTGTGCAGGGCACTGAGACTGCACAGGGCTTGAGCAGTTCTTGCAGCCCTTGCCATAAGGTCAATTGAGCTTGTCCAGGTCTAGTATTTGGTCTATAGGTTCTTGGCCAGGTCTTCTCCAAGTCCCAAGTACTGGTTTTCCATTTCAGCTTATCTAGCAGCTTGTGCATAAGCTCAAAGTAGCTACCCTAGAATCTGTTTTTAGCTTATATCTCATTTCATCAAATCTGTTGTAATTGCAAATCAATGGTTTAGGCTTGTTGATTCTTGTTGCATTTTGGTTATTTTAGCTTATTCATGCTTCTGTTTCAGTTTGGTGGTCTTTGATACTTCTTAGCTTATTCAAGTGCTTATTTCAATAAGCACTTGGTCATCAGTTTCATTTTCCTCCACTCAAGCCCTTGTTTTTCTATTTTTCCTAGCTTCCTAATATAATTTTAGAGTTTTCCTGAAATTTTCAGATTTTTCCAAGTTGGTTTGCTATTTTTCTTGATTTAAATTAGTTTTTAAGCATTTTTAAATAGCATTTAATACTAAAAATTAAGAAAAAGTTCCAAAAAATAATTTTTCAATTTTCCCAGTTTAAGAAAAATATAAAAAGCTTAAAAAAGATTTTTCCTTATTTTTCCCCTTTTATTTGGTATTTTTCACAATTTAAATTAGTTTTAAATAGTTTTAAATTAATAATAAATACATAAAAACTCTAAAAAATATATTTTCAGTTTTAAAATAAGTTTTATCATATTTTAGATTTTTCCAAGTCATAATTTCATTTTTCTATCTTTATTTCATATTTTCTTGTATTTTAGTCTATTATTAAATAAGTAAAAATAGTTTTTATTTAATAATAATTAGATAAATAGTTTTAAAAATAATTTTATTTTTCCAATAATTTTCTAGTATCATTAGGATTGTAAAAATGTATTTTTCATATCCGTATGTATTTTCCTTCTTTATTTTCACGTTTTATTTTGTACGTTACGTAGTTTTTTTATTTAAACGTATGTTTTAGTTTTTAAACGTTCATCACTTTAAATATAGTGATAGCGTTTATTTAATATATCTTATCTTTTTAATCTTCTTAATTTGTATTTAAGTCGCTTTAATTTATAAACTTTTTCAGTAGTGTAATATTCGATCCAAAACCTTTTCTGATCACTATCATTAGTGATCATTCTATCGTCTGATCAAGTGTTTGCACACCATTGAGTCTCCGTGGGACTTAACGACCCGGGAATTCATTGTATTCTCTGATCTTCATTGCATTTGGTTCCAAGCTGTTTTAAGTCTGTTACGGTTGGCCATTCACAAGTGGCTAGCTTGCGTGATTAGACTTGACGGTTCGGACCAGATCAATATTCACTAAGGCGATTGTACCACATTCGCCCAGACTGCTTCAACCCATACAAAGATTTATTCAGTTTGATTGCATATTGTTCTCAGGAAATTGCTTTACATGATTCAGGCAGCTTAAACCCATCTGGAAGCTTCATGAAGATTTCTGTATCAAGTGAGCCGTATAAATAGGCTGTCACAACATCCATTAGACGCAGGTCGAGACCTTCTTGTATTACCAGACTAATTAGATACCAAAATGTAGTTGCATCCACCACTGGAGAATATGTCTCCTCATAATCTATACCTGGTCTTTGTGAAAATCCTTGTGCCACCAATCGTGCTTTGTACGAGTAATTTCATTTTTTTCATTTCGATTTCGCACAAAGACCCATTTATACACAACAGGTTTTATAGCTCCAGGTGTATGGACTATCGATCCGAAAACTTCTCGTTTTTCAAGAGATTTTAATTCTGCCTCAATTGCGTCTTTCCATTTTGGCCAATCATTTCTATTTTTGCATTCCGGAACTGACTTTGGTTCTTGATCCTCATCATTTTCCATAACTTCTAGCGCTACATTATATGCAAAATCATCATCGACGTCGATTTCATTTCGGTTCCAAACCTTTCTAAACATGATATAATTTATTGAGATCTCTTCATTTTTGGGTACCCGAGGTTCATCTTGAACCGTCATGTCTAATGTCCTTATAGAGGACCCTTATGGTGTTTCTTTAACCTCGAATTGACCATCTTGATTGTAGGCTCCCTTTTTCTTTCGAGGATTTTTATCTTTGGAACCGACCGGTCTACCACGCTTTAGGCGTGCCTTAGACTCATTAGCAATTTCTGAATGTTCTTTAGGAACATCAATTTTGACAGGAGCATTAACAGCTGGTATATGTGACTTGGTTACTCTTTTAAGGTCAGTAAACGCGTCTGGTAATTGATTTGCTAACCCTTGTAAATGAATTATCTTTTGAACTTCTTGTTCACATTCTTTTGTTCGAGGATCAAGATGAGATAATGATAATTCTTTCCAACTTATATCACTTCCCAGCTGTTTTTTTTCTCCCCCTAATGTTGGGAATACTGACTCATCAAAGTGACAATCAGCAAATCGAGCCGTAAACAAATCCCCCGTTGATGGCTCTAAATATCTAATTATAGATGGTGAATCATACCCAACATATATTCCCATTCTCCTTTGAGGTCCCATTTTTGTGCGTTGTGGTGGAGCAATTGGGACAGATACTACACAACCGAAAATTCTTAGATGGGAAATATTTGGTTCCTGACCAAAAACCAACTGTAATGGGGAGTAAGTATGGTGACTCGTTGGCCTGATACGAATTAGTGTTGATGCATGTAAACAGTGTGGGCCCAAGCAGAAACTGGTAGTTTCGATTTCATAATCATGGGCCTTGCAATCATCTGAATCCGCTTAATAAAAGACTCAGCAAGCCCATTTTGTGTATGAACGTGAGCTACTGAATGTTCTACAATTATCCCAATAGACATACAATATTCATTAAATGTTTGGGATGTAAACTCACCAGCATTGTCCAAACGTATTGTCTTTATAGGATAATCTGAAAAATGTGCTCTCAGTCTTATTAATTGAGTAAGTAATCTCGCAAATGCCATATTGCGACTTGACAATAAGCACACATGTGACCATCGATTCGATGCATCTATTAAAACCATAAAGTATCTAAACGGTCCACAAGGTAGATGTATGGGCCCACATATATCCCCTTGGATTCTTTCCAAAAAAATTAAGGGATTCATTCCCTATCTTAGCTGGTGATGGCCGTGTGATCAATTTACCTTGTGAGCAAGCAACACATGTAATATCTTTCGTTTCTAGAACCTTATGGTCCTTTAATGGATGTTCTTTTGAATTTTCTATTATTTTTCGCATCATTAATGATCCGGGATGGCATAGCCGGTCATGCCAAACGATAAATTTCTCTCGGTCAATCAGTTTTTTATTTATGACCACATTTGTTTCAACAATATTAATCTTAGTGTAATACAACCCGGATGAAAATGCGGGTAATTTTTCCAACACTTTCTTTTTACCCAAAATCACATTTGTAATATGAAGGTACTCATCATGTCCTTCATTTGTAGTCTCAATATGATATCCATTTTGACGACTATCTTTAAAACTTAATAAATTCCTTTGAGACATGGGGAAAAATAGTGCATTGTCAATTTTAAACATTGTTCTTTTGGGTAATAATATATGTGCTTTTCCATAACCTTTTATTAGTTTTGTGTTAGGTCACCGTAAGTTAACACAAGGATCAATATGTAAGAAATAGGAAAGAAAGTGATCGGTTGAACACAAAACACACACACGTATGAATATAGAAAGGATAGGCGTAGGAATGTATTAAGGTGAACAATCAACCTTTAAGTAAAGGTTTACAACATTATTTATAGGAGAAGGGAGCTAGGGCAACACATCTAGTCCCTTCCTTCCTTATTGAGCTTTGGCATAGGCTCATGGTCCTTCTACATGAGCCTAACCTTAAATACTAACTTAAAAGCCTAGTTTAAGCAACCTATTACATAATATATACTAACACTTGAAATACAAGTTAGGAGTGATTCCAACAATCTCCCCCTAAGCGTTAATCATTTAGTGATGACTCCAGCAATCTTGGATAAGTTTTTGGTGTTGATGTAATAGCAGTTGCTTTGACGTCTTCTGACATTCCTCTTTCTTGTGAGAAGAAGTGCCTTGATTCCAAAAATCTCCCCAGTGTTAGGATCTTGCTTCTTTTGAAGTTTTCAGCTTTGACGTCTTTGTTATCTTTGTTCTTTGTTCTTTGTTCTTTGTTCTGGTGTGGATATGGTGATGTTATGTTGTTCTTGTCTGCATCAGGTCCGCTTCGTTGCTCAGGTGTCTCCACGTCTTTCTCCAACATGCTCACACGCTCATTGACGTTGGATTTCAGATTTGATGTAGTTCTCTAGTCTTTAAACTTTGCAGATTCTTTAACTTTAATGAAGAATCATTCTGACTTTTGTGTTGCCTTGTGAGAGAACTTCATTTGTGTTGTTTGTTGGTATGAGCATGTGGAGAATCAGCACGATCATTCCTCCCAGGAGCATCCATAAGAAGAAAACATAAGAATTGGTTAGTGAAAAACACCAATCGATCATTGTGATCGTTTCTTAGAGAATTGACCACTACGATTGTTCTTCTGATGAATGTCTTGATTCCATTCACCTTGGTCGGGCGAATCAGCCGTCCAAATCCCATAAGGGACAGTTGGCATTACATTGAACAAGTTCAAGTAATGACCCACATCTTCAGGACTCGATTCTCAAAAGGAATCTCCTTAGCGAGATTTCCAGCACTTACAAGTTCGAACTTCGAGGATGTTAATAGCATAGTGTGAAAACACATCTCTAATTCTAGCAAAGGCTGATCCTGAACTGGAGTCCCTCAAGTAGGATAACACGATGTACCGAAGTACATCTATAGTTCAGGTGAGTCGCTGAGGTACACCAAAGCATCACCTCACGACTGTAGACCGTTTGAGACAACACTAAGCGTAACCCACAAGGAGTTACCGAAGAGACATGATGTCAGGGCTATTTGATGTTGACCCTGGCAGGAGTTTTCATTCAATCACTGAGGATCACAAGTGTGACTCCCCTCATAAATGTTCTCGACAGATTGCTAAGATCTATGAAGGACTCTAAAACTGTATCACTTGCGTCCTTAATGTTGAACGAAAAGTGATGAAATGTCGAGTGTTCCTATGAGATCTTTTGATGAATCTCGTGGCTCTAGACTCAATTAGTGCGCTTTGGTTTTCCTGAGCGAAGACTAGGGAGAGGGTCTCCTTCTTCAATACCAACAATCTCTAAGAGAAAGTCGATAGTTTACGTAGGGTTCCCTGTAAGAATGAAACAAGCTTCTGTTGAGAGAAACTTGAGTGGCTAAGAAGGTTGAGTGCAGTGCGTCACTGGGTCCATGACGACTTTATTCTTCAATACCGGTGTCATCTAGTGACAACCAGTAGCATATGTATTGAACCCGGTGTCTGCCCTAAGTTGAATAATTTGGAGGGCTATTTCATTTCACCCTTTTCATTACTTTTCTTTTTAATTCTTCAACTCCTTCTTTCTCCGATCCTCATTTTCTCCTTTTTATAATCATTCCTAAGGACTTCTAAGTACTAACTATTGGTGGTGTCCTTGGGTAGATCCTTCTGGCTCTGGCGGATCATAGGACGGTTATTCCTAACCTTAGTTACCTTATAACTCCATGACTTTCCTACGTTGCCATAAAACCATTTTCACGAAAATCTCTCAAAGTGTTTATGAATGAAAACATGTTTGTAACACTTCAAGAGTTTTGTATTTTCAAAAATACTCCCCCTCCACACGTTCTTAAGTGTTTTGACAGAAATCTGCACGGTGAGGGTAGAGCTCGCACTTTTGAATTGATCGACTCAAGATAGATAATTCCCTGCTAGACACGGTTACGTTGCATAGTTAAAGAGATGCATTGTCAGCTTTTAGATGACAACTAGCTCTAATAACTACCTTGAAGGTGTGGACAAACCTTAAAAAGGTTGTCAAACCCGTCAAAGTTCATGTCTATCAAGAGTTTCTCGAATAGGTATGATCTACTCGGATAAGTCTTGGAAGACAAATCTTTTCGATGTATGACATTTCAGATCTCGTCAATTCATAGGTTAAGTCTTAGCACACGATGATTCATTCACATTTACAACATATTTGTATCACACAATTTTTCTCCCCCTCAAAAATGGCATATAAATGTTATTTTTGATGAAATTTTTTATATCGAATATGACCATTTCGAGTTTTGTGGGAAGATTTCCACGAAAAACAATTTGTGAACAAAGATTTTTCGCAAATACTCCCCCTCAACAAGTAATATTAACTTTTGAGGTTTTGAAAACATAAGGGGAAGTACTTGTTCTTTTGAGCAAAACTTTGAAAATGATTAAAGTTTTGATAAGTTTTACTCAAAAGTAAGAAGCTTTCGCTCCTTTTATAAGGATTGTGACACTGATGCGTACCACAGGGTCCTTTCAGGACAAGTACAGGTTGTACACTGTTATGTGTACACAAGCCGTAATGAATATACAAATCATACAATACAAATGTCAATCAAAATAATATTGAGGAGTACCAGACAATCATTCAAGTAGACCAGGAGTTCTCTCTTGACGTTGATATCCCGTAATCGATAAACTCTGTCTTTCACCCACAAAGCTCTCCAACCTCCGCATCTGATCTCGATAAAACAACCTTTCATCCAGCCTTTTGATTATCTTTTTAGCGTCCCTCTTTTCCTCAGAATTCCACCTCTTCTTTGACCCAATACCTTGCTTAATGTCCTTTAACCGATATGCTAACCCATCACAAACCAACTTCAACGTGTGATCGCATAACTTATGAACCTCGTTGTACGCCATGAAGTAGTTGTGGTGAAGTTCACTGTTGTAAACAACTCCAAACTTTGGTTTCTTCAAAATGGTGTACTGAGATAGTTGGTTTATGTCAGGAAAGTGTAGCAACGGTTTTGTAAGATTGACTTGTTTCTGATAAGATTCGACAGCAAGTTGAAGATCTTCAACACGTTCCTGGATCACTCTGCTTCGAATGAATATCAACAAGGATGTGATGTACCGGAGCTGAATGTTGGTGGAGAATTGTCTCATTCGACCTTGTACCTTAGCAAGATACATGTCTTCGATGTCGTTGAGCGACAATCTTGGAAAATCAGCTTCAGTTAAATCATATTCTTGTTCATCTTGGCGTTTGACTTTGATCTCCTTCAAAAATGAGTAATCCCATTTTGTAGCCAAAGTGACATTCATGATAGCAACGATCCTTTTATCACTAAACACCTCCTTGTTCGACTTTAGAACCTGGAAGCTTCTGTAATACAGACTTCTGCTTGGAGGCCAATGGTGAATGCTATACTTGGCATCAATATCATAATCCACCACTTTGTCAACGAACATTCTGGTGGCTTCTTCTTCGATGGCAACGTTGGTGGAGAAGACTACTGTTGGGATATTGAAGGTAAGTGATGTAGCGTATTTCTTGTTGATGACGCTACCGTGCTGAAGAAACTCTAGGTCATTGTTGAAGAAGTATTGGTAAGGAATATTTGGTTGCTCTGGTCGGCCAATGGTTGGTAGTGGTTTGGTCCAGTCAGTGTAATATGGAGTGTTATCCTTTCTTGTGAAGTAGATGTTTGATTCGGGGTTGAGCCAATCAATGTTGTTAGACATGGTTCGAGCGATGTTGTCGAGATGGTATACGACTTCAATAGCACTGCCAAAAATGTCTTTTAGCAATTGGAATGCATCGTTCTTGATCCGGCGTAACTCCCTTTTTGTCATCTTCTTGACCTTAAACTTGTCCTGGATAATATTTACCTGCTCCATAGTGCGACCATCTATCGGTTCTTGGCCTTCCGGTAATCGAGGTGTGGCATCAACTAATTTGCTAAACCAATCATATTCAGCAGTATCATCTTCATCCAACCATGAGACGACTGAGCTTGATCTCTTCTTCTTAGGCTTGGAGGATGATGCTGGTTGTTGCTTAGTTAATAGTGGGGATGATGGATGTTGCTGGGGCTCGGGATTTTCTTCGTCATCACCACCGATGTATAGAAAATGATCATCGGTTTTCTGCAATGGTGGTGGTGACTTAGAATCCCGAGGTTTATCAGATGTAGGATTTGCTGAGATGCTCCAGTAATGGTGGTGGTCTTTGGTGGTGATGGTGGCATAGATGATGAAGATTCGCCTATTTTCTTCTGACGTTTAGCCTTTGGATCCTTATCCTTGTCATCATCATCATCTTTGTATCGCTTCTCAATACCAGCAGCTTCCTTGCATGTAGTCTTCAGTTGATGAGCCAGAAGTAGCTCAAGAAACTTCAATTCATCCGAAGTGAGTGTTGAAGATCGAGCATTCATTTGAACTATTAGCTGTGACAGAAGATCAGTTTTGGTTACATTAGGAGGCGGGACTGGTCGAGTCTGCATAGTCACCGGGGTAGTGAGGATTGTCTGTCTGATCAGTGTTCTCAAAGTAGGATAGAATTGTTTTGGAGAACATGTCTTTGGTTATTCCCGGGACATACTAGAGAAGGAACTGATGAGTGTATTCCTTAATCTTCTCTTCCATTTCTCCTTGAATATCTCTGTTCAGAAATAGCTTGATCTGATCCCTCTCCTCAATGAACGTGGTCATATCTTTGCTAAGCAAATTGACCCTGTCAGCCAGCAAGTTCAACTTTCTGTCAACCATACTGCATTTCCTTGCTTGTTTAACGGCTTTTAGGATCTTGGTTTTAGCCCCGAGATACCCATGTATCAGTAGGTTTCTTGAACGACTTGGATGATGATCTGGTGGTTGTATCTTTTGATGGTGGTGGAGATGAGTGAGATGATGACTCAGTTGTGGAGGGGTCATTGGGTGGCTCTGAAGATTGTTCAGGATTGTCTTGGATGTAACTGTTAGCTTCAATTCGAATCCTTTCTTCTTCTTCCTTCTTAGCAAGGGCTTCTTCCTCAGCCTTTTCCTTTGCCGCTTTCTCCACATCTTCATCAGTAATCTTCTCCGTCTTTTATTGTTCGTCTTCCTCAAAGTCGAACTTAACCTCATGATCTTGCTGCTGCTGCTCTGTAGATTCCTTTGTGGTGGCACCAGTTCCCTTATCGGGTTGATTAACCGCATCAAGAACTGGTGTGATAAGAGCTCCACCACTGGAACCTCCAGGGCCTCTCAACTGTTGTTCTGCAAATTCGTTGGCAACATGCTGCAATCTTAGTTGTTTCAGGGTTTTCTGATAAGCTCTCTCTTTATCCTTTGGATCATAATCTTCATCTAAACTTTTTTCCTTTGCTTCAGTCACTAGTTCCTTTCCTTTGTCTGATTGGGGACTTGGTGCTTTGTCATCCGACATTGGTGAGGATGTATTTTTTGATGTTTCTGAGTAGTAAACCACCTCATTAGACTCAGTTGCAGAGTCGTCGTCCTTTGGAATAGGTTCCGGTTTGACATTAGGAAGAGCGATCTGTGCTGGGACTCTTTTCTTGAAGCTTGGATGCCTCTTCGAATACTTGTGAGCGCTCCTAGTGCTTCCAGTACTACCAGTGCTGCCTGACCTTCTAGTCTTTTTGGAAGGCACAACAGAAGTCTTCTCATCCATAAACCCGACTTTGCCTACTCTCACCGCTTCTTGGTAACGAAGATACGAGGGAAGACTCTTGAGTGTGTCAGTGAGAAGGCAGTCAAGTAACTCTGCACCTTGCTTGTGTGTTGATGAGTCCTTAAATCTGACAACGTTCAATGTTGGCTCATATAACACTTAGTGATGCTTGGGGTCATTAATTCTCATGCTAATGTCCTGATTTTGCCCGAGAATGTTCTGAATCAACAACTTTGTGTATCTGATGAAGGGAACCTTTGACACAGGCTTCTTGAGATGCTGCATCATATCTTCCCATATCAGGCTTGCATAGTCAATGTGTTGCTTGTTGACCATTCCCTAGAAGGTTTGTAGGTGCATGAGTTTAGGATGCTCATGACCGCTGTCTCTTCCAAATACAGACTTAGCGATCATGATGTACAATGTTCTCCAAGGTTGAGGGATGTTCTTCAGATCGACAGTGGAGTGTTTGGTGATGATTCCAGCAACTTCATCATAGCCAATGTCGACCATGAATTGCAATATGGCCTCTTCATTTGGAGTTGCCACATAATCAGCAGGCTGTATGGCTGGCAAAAGAAGAATAGTACAAAGATCCGCTACTGTGACAGTGACTTCCTTGTTGTTGAGAGTCACTTTGACAGCATCTTGACCATCAATCTTTTCCATCGTGTACAAGAATTGATGGATATAGATTTCTGGTACTGTTGCTGAGTTGGTTAGCATGAGACTGTAAGGATGAACTTTGAGAATATCCACAGCAACTCTGCATGATGATTCTGAGCAGGTGAAGTTTTCAAAATTGACTCTGAGGTTGTTTTTTCCAATCGTTTTGCGGTAATCAGTTGGGAAGATATCTTCCATTGTGAGTTCATTTGGTGCGTTGATATTTTCCATGACGACGTCCATTTCGTGATCTGAAAGGTATTGAGACAAAAGAACCAACATATCGAAAGACATTATGTTAGTCTAAGATTGATTTTATTGTCCAATTATTAATTGAAGTTGTTATGTTTATGAATGTTACGAGTCCAGTCACTTTTAGTCCAATAGACCAAATTTGACGTGATAAGTTACGTGAGATTGTTAATTTTGAATTTTAATGTCCAAATTTCACTTAACCACACAACATTTTAACTTTTTGTAGCTTATTAGTGACATTTTGGTTTTGTGACATTATGAGAAACTTATTACAAGTTTAGTACGCGTAACATATCAAAATATAGTTACAAGTAGGCTTAGACGTAAGCTAGTGTGCTTATGCGTAAACATGAGGACCTTAAGCGTAGATGTAAGCTTAAGCGTAGGAGTAACCCTTAGGCGTAAGAATGCCTTACGTGTAGGAGTATACTCTTAGCTTATGAGCTTACGCGTAGGCTTAGGAAAAGGACATACGCGTAAGGTTTACTCGTAAGAGTAGCCCTTAGGCGTAGAAATCCAAGTTTACGCATATCCTTCGTAGGATACGCGTAGTCCCATTGTATTCCCTTATGCGTAAGTGTTGCGCGTAACATTGCTCTTATGCGTAACCTCTACGCATAAGGTGTTCCTTAAGTTAAAGCCAAGACACCTTGATTCTGAATCTTTTACGCGTAGAAGCCTGTAATAATTTAAACATAACAAACATATTAACACGTATTCCAACCACTTTCAATATCACAAGGCATATCATATTCTAACCAGTTACGCGTAACACAGCTTAGGCGTAAGTTTAATCTTAAACCCTAAACCCTATTCTTACGAGTAAGGGATTCAACCATGGAAAAATCATCCAAACTATTTCTGCACTATCTTAGAAGCTAAAGAAACAAATTCTAATCAATTTTAACATCAATCATTCACAAAATCAAAAGTTCCTAATTATACGCACTTATAAACCCTAAAAGCTTAATTTTCCAATTTTGTTGTTACTGGGTGTGATTCTTGAATGAATATGATCAATTAAACATGTCTAGAACCTATTTTATGCATCTAAACAAGCCAAAACACCCAAATGAAGAAACGCCTAATTATGAACATGAACCCTAATAATTGAAAATGATTAAAACATGTTTCTGGGCATGTTTCATTGATTGAAATAGGTTTAGTATTGATATTAGAACATTTAAACACTACCCAGTTTATCACAAACACAAATTTGCAAACCCATGATTATATGCATACGCGTAAACCACAAAATCACCCATTTTGAAAAATCTAACCATTGGATTCGTGTAAGATTAATTACCAATGTTTGTAATCACTATTAGAAACGTTTCCCACTTACAGTTTTCAAATTTGAAGCACGGATTTGAATCTTGATTCTTAGGCGTCGATTAGGTTAGGTTGAAAATTTAATGAGAGTAATAAATGTTTGAAATAGTTAGGTCGAGTGTTTTATTTAAAATAAGTTTTCAATTTTGACAAGTTTGGCCCCTCCACCACAACAATTTTCAACCAAGACCCATAACTTCCACTTTGGTTAAGCAAAACATAATTTTCGGAAAGAAACTTGACGATACTCCCCCTCGACTTTTTAAATGATAAAATTTTAAAATATTTGAGTTCAAGGAGAGTATTTAACAAGAAACGTATCCACCATTTCCAAAGATACAACATTTTTAGGTAACATGCAAGTACAAGGTTTTATGAGACTGAAAAATATTTACATTCTCCCCCTCAACACTTGTTCGGGAAAAATTGTGAAAGGTTTGAAGGAACAGAGTGTTGACGGAAGATTTGTACTTGCAATGTTTGAAAGAAATTTAGATAGAAGAATATTTTTGAATTTTATCAGATTTTATATTTTTCTATTTTGTTTTTGAAAATTTATTTACAAAAGAGGTTTTGGTGTGTGACATTTTTCAAGAATGTTTTAAAAGTTCATCCAGTTCTTCTGGAGTCAAACACCTCGTTCCAATCCGGTGAATCAAATCATTAAACCTTGTTGGGGCTAAGGCTTTAGTGAGAAGATCCGCCAGTTGGTGTTCAGTACCAACAAAGTATAATTCAACGGTACCCTTTTCCACATGCTCCTTTAAGAAATGATATCGAAGATCGATGTGCTTGGACTTCGAGTGTTGAACAGTGTTGCACGAGATCGCAATAGAACTTCGATTGTCACAGTACACCGGGATTCTGTCAAATACGTAACTATAGTCCTTGAGTTGTGTTCTCATCCAAATGACTTGAGCATAACACGTAGACATGGCTACATATTCTGCTTCAGTTGATGACAGCGATGTACAGTCTTGTTTCTTCGATTGCCATGACACCAATTTATCACCAAGGAATTGTAAACCTCCTGAAGTACTTTTCTGTGAATCTAAACATCCTGCATGATCAGCGTCTGAAAAAGCTATTAGTTCAAAACCAGAATCCTTCGAATACCAGATCCCCAAATTAATGGTTCCCTTTACGTATCAGAGGATTCTTTTAGCCTCAGTGAGGTGTTTCTCAGTTGGTCTTGACTGATAACGGGAGCAAAGATATACAGAAAATACAATGTCAGGTCTACTGGCTGTTAGATACATGAGAGACCCAATAATACTTCGGTATTTGGTAGGGTTAACCAATTTCCCATGTAAATCAGCGTCTAGTTTGTTGGTATGAGCCATTGGTGTTGCATAGGTGTCACAACTTTGCATTCCATGTTTGTTTAAAATTTCAAGACCATATTTGGACTGACTCAGGAAAATACTACAGGGTGATTGATGAACTTGTAGTCCTAATAAGAACGTAAGTTCACCCATCATGGACATTTCAAAATGTGTTTTCATTAGTTTTGAAAAAGCGTTTGAGTACTTTTTATGGGTTGAACCAAAAATGATGTCATCCACATAAATTTGAACAATTAAAATGTGTGCCCCGTGATATTGAATAAATAGTGTTGGGTCGACCGATCCTTTGATAAAGTTATTAGCAATGAGAAAGGAGGACAACTTATCATACCATGCCCAAGGGGCTTGTTTGAGACCGTAGAGAGCCTTTTTCAGTTTATAGACGTGATTAGGGAACTCTGGATCAACGAATCCTTCTGGCTGACTAACATATATTGTTTCCTTCAGTTGACCATTCAGAAAAGCAGTTTTGACATCCATCTGATAGACAGTGATGTTCATATGAGTCGCGAATGCCAAAAAAATTCGTACAACCTTAAGTCTAGCTACCGGAGCAAATGATTCTTCAAAGTCGATACCCTCTTCCTGTCTATAACCCTTAGCCACCAGACGTGACTTGTTTCGGATAACCGTACCTTCAGCATCTAACTTATTTTTCCAAATCCATTTGAGACCAATGACGTAGACCCCTGTTGGTCTTTGAACCAATTCCCATACTTCTAAACGTTTAAACTGGTTCAGTTCTTCTTACATGGATTCGATCCAGTTGTCGTAAGTCATTGCATCTTTAATGTTTTTGGGTTCAGATTGACACAATGTTGATTCGGGTTACGACTAGTTGATTCGGGTTTCCAATGATGTTAACAAGAGGATGGTCTTTAGTCCAACGATGTGTGGAGGGTTGATGTTGATATACATTATGCAGATTAGGTGGATTCAGATGGCTGGTAGAAGATTCCGCAACATCTGAAGATGCAGTTTCTGTAGCGAAAGGGTTGAAGAATGCATTTCCATCAAAATCCGCGGGTGCAGGTACATCACGATTCAGAAGATCATCAGCTGGATCAGCGTCATTAGAAGCGGTTTGTTCGGCTGTTGTTGTAGAATTAATTGGAGGTGCTTCAGCAACAGTTGTTGTTGTTTCAGGTGTATTAGGGATTGGAATATTATCAGGTTGAGCAGCGGAAACATTTGATACATCTGGAGCACGTTGATCAATATCATCACTAAAAAGAGGAGCAAATAACGTTTCCATTTGACGACGAGTTATGTCCGGGTTCCAAGTTGTTTTGCTCAGAAGCCATCTCAGTAAGCTCATCAAAATTAGCATGAATTGTTTTCATAATCTCCCTTGTACGACGATTCCAGATCCGGTATCCTTTTGAGTTTTCACAATATCCGACGAAGACTCCAATGTCAGCTTTGGCCTTGAGCTTTCCAAAGTCATCACGATCATTATTTGGATAACAGAGAGCACCAAATACATGAAAGTGTTTGAGATTCGGTTTACGGTTATGGATAAGCTCATAAGGTGTTTTGTTGTGTCGTTTGGTTATCATAGAACGGTTTTGAGTGTAGCATGCAATTGACACGGCTTCAGCCCATAAATAATCTGGAAGCTTTGCATTTATCAACATCGTTCTTGCAGCTTCCACTAACGTACGGTTTCATCTTTCGAAAACTCCATTTTGTTCTGGTGTTTGTGCAATTGATGTTTGATGCTCAATTCCCACTTTCTCATAGTATTCTCGAAGTGTTTGATTCACAAATTCAGTTCCTTTGTCTGTTCAGATTTGCCTGACTGTGTTCCGGAGCTGAACTTGAATTTTCATGAGAAAGGGGATGATCATTTGTGGAGCTTGATCTTTACTTCGAAGAAAATAAACCCAAGTCCATCTTGAGTAGTCATCAAAATTTACTAGGATGTAGCGTTTGCCATTAATCGTCTGCACACACATCGGTCTACACAAATCCATGTGAAGAAGATGAAGCACGTGCTGAGAGCTGTGTTCCACCTTTGAAGGAAAGTGAGCACGAGTGCTTTTCCCTTGTTCACAAGCTGAGCATATATGATCTTTAGAATACCGAAACCTTGGGAGACCTTCAACTAGTTTGTATCGTGCAAGATTGGTTATGGTTTGAAATTTCAAGTGTGAAAGTCGTCGGTGCCATAGCCTAGATTTTGTAGATGTTGCCTTAGAAAGTAGACAAATGGGAGATGAAGCAATCATGTCTTGCATTGAGATTGTGTAAAGGCTTGATGTGTGGTTTCCAAACATAAGATTGTTTCCTTGTAGATCACGAATGAAACAAGTTTTCTCCCTAAAAGCAACTTCCAAATCACCATCACAAATTGACCGACTGAAAAGAGATTGTGACCGAGACCTTCCACATAATAAACACTGCTAATTTTGATGTTCCCATTGATGTAATCTCCGTAGCCCATGATAGCTGCGAAGTGATCATTCCCGAACCTGACAGTGCCGATGAACTTTGAGACAAAGTTTGATAACAGTTTGAGATTGATGTCATGTGCCGGGAACATCCGCTATCAACAATCCAGAGGATGATCTGTATCACCTGCATTATACACAGACGAAACAGGTGGAATAAAAGTAGAGGTGGAACCCGAAGAGTTAGAGGGTTCCGTTACAGTTACAGTTGAAACACACATGTTAATGATTTTAGGAATCCATTTAAATCCGGGTGTATTTTGTAACCATCTCTGCCAAGTCCAACTAGTTCGTGCTTTCGTCTTAGTGAATGCACTAGGTGATATTTTCTTCCTAGGAGGTGAAGTGGGTTCTATGGGTACATCAATGATCGTAGCAGAAACACTAGAGGGCGGTTTACCTAACATAGACTTAGAAGCATTAGTGGGCCTAGGGGTAATCCGTTTTCTATTATTCCACATATGAGATAAGATATATTTAGCAACACATTTATCATGACAACCAGAAAACATGCTTTTATGACAACCAACACAAGATGCTTTAAACAAAACATTCAAAGTACTGAAAGATTCAGCATTCGTTACATCACTTTTTCTATTACATTTGTCTAACGCAATGTCTAAAGTGGGTGCAACATGAGTTTTATTCAAAGTCCTAAGGTGTTCTTCTACTTCAGAGGCCTTTACTGATTTTTTCTTATGTTGCGACTTCCTATTCTTCTTTTGACTCTTTCTAATCTGTGAAGTGCTAACGTTAGGAAAAGAGGCAACTACTCTTGTATCAGTGGAAGGAAGCACATTAGTATCGTGTGGTTTGTCATTAGGTGTTCTAGTGTCAATTTTAAGCATTCCAGGTGCAAGGACATTTGTGTTACTAGTCTTATCTTGCTTAAGTTTCACCAACTCCGCTTTCAAGTCAATGATAGTGTGTAACAAATCTTGATTTTCAGAGCGTGTGTTTCCATTTTTACGTAAAACTTCTTTGATATAGGCAAGATGATCATCAGCATCTTTTGACGCTTTAGCACGAGTCTTTTTGAGTAAATCAAATATGACACCACATTCAGTTTTGACGTTGGAAATTTCTTGTTCATATTTTGAGATTTGACATTTTAAAGACACGTTTTCATCATCCAGTTGTTCAAGTTTTGGATCAAAATATTTTGCACGCAACTGGTTGATTTTGTTTTGCAAAGCAAGTTCTCGATTTTGACAATCTTTTTGACACCATTAAAGACGACGTTTTGCATTCGAAAGTTCATTTAACAAACACACATTTTCAATTTTCAAAGACTCGATTTGAGGCACATTATCGATATTCTCAACATTATCAACAGAGTCAACAGCAATATAATCAAATGCTTATGCAACAGTATGTAGCAACACAATATTTATGGTATCAGCACAGATAACATCTTCCAAGAGTCGATCAACATGACTTCGCAAAATTTTCTTTTTTTGTTTAGTATTTGAAATCAATGTTTCAGTTTTCTCGAAAACTGTTTTCATAAGTCCAATCTCCTTCTGAAGATCCCGTTCCCAATATATTGCACAAAATTTTAAATTTCGGACATGTGGTAAAAGCCATTTCTGAAAAATATCTCTTTGATTTCGCGCATGTGGCGATTGAAAATGTTCAACTTTTATTTCAGAATTAACTTCTATTTCATGTTCTAAAAGTTTTATGTCAGACATGAATGTATCAAAATATTTAAGAATTTGACATCTTTCGGCTAATGGTTTTATTTCACTGAAGGAAGGTAAAGGACCCTTAATATGTGCAACATTGTGTAGGGGACTAGAAGAGGACTCAGGAATTGGTGTGATAACCCAAGGTGTGTTAGCATTATCCTATTGTTTAACAAAAGGAACGACTGTTGAGTAATCATATGGTTTGTTATATAAAACATTTTCCATTTTTAATCGACTCTCAGCGTCAGCATCTGTTTCCTCATCACGATTATATTCAACAACACTCATAATTGAGTCATCAATTCTATGTTCTGCACTGTAAACTTGAGGATTTGGTTTGAATGCTCTATGTGAAAAACTTGGTTTGTAATCAGCAAGAATTGGTCCATATCCATCTGGATTTGGCTTAAAAGAAAACTTTTGAATTGTTGTGATTGACTCACCATGTTTATAAAAAACATTTTGAAACTCTTTGATTTTGTTTTGTAAATCAACAATTTCATCAAGATACTGATCAATTTGTCTCCTCGAATGCTTTTTGTACTCATAAAACTGTCTTTGACAAGTTAACAACTCAGACTTGGCTTTTTGATTTTCCGAAGTGAGAGCGTTAAGTTGTTGTTTATAATCAAATTTTTGTTGTTCTATTTGAGAAAGCAACGCATTCTTGGATTCAACGAGATCACGTATCTGTTTTTCCAAAGATTTTTTATTTTGGTATGATTTTGCAAAAGCGACTTCAAAACTGTGTTCACGTTTCTCTTTTGTTTCAAAAATGTTGAGTTGAAACTTATAGCATTCATTATCCTTAGTCAACAATGTAATTTTATCTTGAAGTTTCTTATTAATCTCATTGCATTTTTTCAGTTTAGAAAGGGTGGTCTGACATAAGGTCATGAGTTCCGAATCTGGATTAGACAAAGGTTCATTTTGTTCAACTTGAGTTTCAACATAATCATTATTTAGATCCTTAAATATGACCACGGTGTCAACTTGATTATCAATATTAACCATTAGGTCATCTTGATCATCAAATGTAACTATGTGATCCATTTGATTATCGTCGTAATGAGATGTAGAGGGCTCATGTTGAACACTCTGTGCCTCGTCGGATGCAGATGCAGACGGAGATATCAGATCATGTATAAGTATATTTGGATCCGGTACCTGAGACAAGCCATCAGTGTCATACACTGGGCCTGTGTCACTCATGTGGAGCTCTTGAATGTTTGCCATTAACATCACAGCTGCATTAGCCTGCAAGTCCTCCATGTCATCATCAGAATCTGCATTAGCCATGAAGCTCTGTTCCTTGTTGGTAAGTGTTCCACCAGCTTCATCCTTGAGAGCCAAGAGTAAAGCCTCCTTGTGATAAGCGCTACCTCTTGTTCTCGGCTTTGGGCATGCATTAGCCAGATGACCCTTCTCATTGCAGTTGTAGCATCGAAGACCATTAACCCCAGTCTGAGCATTTCCCTGATCAACCATTTGAACCCGTTGTTGTGGAGCACTCATGTTATTCCTTCCATTAACATTAAACCCTTGACCACTACCCATCTGACGACCATTTCCACGTTTCTGAACCTCAACTCTTCCATTGTTAACAACAGCTTGATTTCTTGTGTTTGATGAGGTACGAATGAGATTGTTGGATTTGTTAGCAAATCTACCGAAAGCTCTAGCAATCATGACAAATCCTTGATTCAATGCATCGAAGGCTTCTGCATCCTCATTTGATTCACTGTAGAGTGCTTGATCATTGTTGTTGTTGTAAGGAACCAATTGAGTTTCTTGTGATTGTTGCTGTGATAGATCATATGGTGTAATATGAGCAGTTGGTTGTGGAGGATTTGTGAAGACAGTTGGCAAGTTCAGAAATTGAGGATAACATGCTTGAGTGTACAAAGCAAGAGTTTGATTATCCGGGAGTGATGGAGAAGCAGGGACTCCACGGATGATTATATCTTTGTCTACTTCCTTTTGATGGTGCTTCAAATAGTCATACAACAATCCGTAAGTAGCTTGATGAAGATTCTTCGCTTGACGGATGAATGTGACATACTTCTCCCAATCAGGACCAAAACAGCTCAGGAACTTTATGTTGATTGCAATCCTTGGCATAATGATATTATGTTTGTCCAAGTCATTGATGATGTCTGAGAACCGATGATAGTATGACTCTAATGACTCCCTAGGTTTAATCATGAAGTTTTCATATGCTAAGTAGATTTTGGATTCCATGTCTTCTTGATTAAGTTCAGTGCCTTCCATTAGAAGATGAATGTGCTCTCACATTGCTTTAGCAGTCTTCTAAGCATCAACACTACGAAGTATCGGATTGGGTAGACCCAAAAGGATATATTGTATTGCAAGTTCATCAGCTTCTAAGTGAAGAAGTTGTTCAGTAGTGAGTTGATTTATGCTTACAACATTGGTAACATCATCTCTTGGTGGAGTAGCATTCGGATCTCCGGGTATAGTGATAGTAGGCATCTGAAAAGGACCTTCAAGTATGACCTTCTTCAAAAACTTACCATGTGGTTTCTTGAGATCACAAAACCTAAAAAAACCTTATCACCCATTGATCGTAGTTTCCGGGAGTGATAGTAGGCTCTGATACCATTGTTAATTAAGTCACCATAAGTTAACACAAGGATCAATATGTAAGAAATAGGAAAGAAAGTGATCGGTTGAACACAAAACACACACACGTATGAATATAGAAAGGATAGGCGTAGGAATGTATTAAGGTGAACAACCAACCTTCAAGTGAATGTTTACAACATTATTTATAGGGGAAGGGAGCTAGGGCAACACATCTAGTCCATTTCTTCCTTATTGGGCTTTGGCATAGGCTCATGGGCTTTCTACATAAGCCTAGCCTTAAATACTAACTTAAAATCCTAGTTTAAGCAACCTATTACATAATAAATACTAACACTTGAAATACAAGTTAGGAGTGATTCCAACATTTTGCACTACCCGAGATAGTATTAACATTTGATTCTTGTAGGTTCAAGTGTGAGAAATATTTCTCCGTTTTGAGTATCGTTTGTGTGGTTGCACTATCCACTAGACATATGTCTTCATCATCAATAATAAGTTGTGCCACACAATCCATATTCTTCAAAATAAAACACATATCATAAGTAAAATGTTTAACGGAATATGTAAAAGGAAATAACATGTTTTATTAAGCCAAGTGAGTAGTTATCGATAAACTACATCTCATGAGACAACATAGGAACATGTTGTATTCCCAGATTGAAAACCATGATAATTACATCGACCAAAACCACGCCCTTGGCCGCGGCTACGACCACGGCCACGTCCTCGTCCACTGTCAGATCCACGACCGCGACCTCTATATACCATATTGGCTCATGTTGGTCCAAATAATTGAGTAAATCTTGATATATTAAAGAACAAATTCATTAATAATGAATAACAATAGTTACAAGATTTCTCAGTACCAACTAGACTACATGATAACATTCTCAACTTTTTACGGGGATAATCTCGTTATATTATCCCCATTGAATGACAAATAAACTCTCATTGATCCAAGCTATGCTTGTGTTTCAATGAGAGGACGATCCTATCAACTAATACTATGTATTGTGTTTGTTTAGGAATGCATACCTATCTATTACAATTACAGACATATATATATGAACAAAAGATACAAAGACTTGTGGTGGTAGGTGACATGTGGTCCCTCATGTGGTCCATCCTTATCTTCTACTTTTAGAAAAGCACCAACCACTCTTTTGAATGAGTCATAACAATGTTCTCATTTCTTTGGTAAAGTCTTGTACTTGTTTGACTTCTTCTCTTGGAAGTTCCCACCCATATTTTTCATGTCTGTATGTAGAGATAGCGTCTTCAGGATCACTGAGACATTTGTCAAAATCTCAGTGTCACTGGTGTTGTTTGTAGCTCATATATTTTACTCACTGACACCGTATCAGTAAGTAAAGAGCACTGAACAACACTCACTGATTTCTTTTATCAGTGAGTCACTCACTATTTATTTAGTGAGTTAGGCTATTTTATTTTCAAATCTTGTTCAGGGTGATTGGGTCAATTTATTGGACCCAACAGTCTCCCCTTATTTGAATATACAAATAGCCTAAGGTGATTGGTAAAAGGTATAAGACTGAGGGTTCAGTCTGAAGGTTCAGGTTGTTCAGTGACTGGGGTTCAGTGACCAGGGGTTCCCTGACCAAGTTCAAGTCCTTGGGTTCATATATTTTGTGTGAATATACAAGTCTTGGTTCAATTCTGATACATCAGTGACCTTCTTCTTTTTCACACTATCAATATTTCCTGATAAACATTAACTTATAAAGCTAATTAGGGACCTGGTTCAATTTGATACATCAGTGTCCACACATTTATCATTTCACCCGACTTACACAGTATACAAATGAGAATTATATAACACATGTAAGCTATGCCTGAAAATACAACCCTCATTTTCAACACTCCCTGAACACAAGCTTAATAAGCTCAACTTCAACACACGTATTAACACTTCCTGATGTGAGAAGGCTATTAACATTCCCATCTTTCAGTGACACCAAGGTTTCAGGGACTTGACTTCAAGTATTCCAGCTGTGTGTACACACTGAGATCTTCAGGTTGTGTGTTGCTTGGTTGTGGTTATCAAGACTTCGGGTTCTCAAATTTTCAGTGACTCAGGTTTAGTCACCAAGAGCTCAGTGGCTCGGGTTTCAGGGACATGGGTGTTCAGTGAGACCATGGTTCAGGGTCTCGGGTTAGTACTCTTCAACGACTTCTCAGGGAGTTCACATTTAAGCTTCTTGTTCAGGCTAAGTCTGAATTCAAATACATACTCCCTGATGCATCTTCAACCCGATCAGACTTCGACACTTCCCTGATTATTTCAGGGACTTTTACCAGCTGGTTTCTTTCAGTGCCTCTGATCCATCTCATACCCTGAGTCCTCTGGTTTTGGTACTAGCAGTCTATGACTTGGTCAGTGACAAGGTTATACTTTTTCTTTGCATTCACTGATTGTTCTTATCAGCTAGAGCATCCCGAAAGACCCATTCTCATCCTTTCATGTGTTCAACCTAAACACCCATTTCACACAACTGCTTCATTTGGTGTGGCTGTTGTTTTTGTGATTGTGGAGTGGATAGGATTTGAGTGGTGGGTTCTAATTAAATGCTTCATCTCCCCCTCAAAAACTGCACAGTTAAAAGCAGTTTTTGAAGTTAAGCATTTGAATGACTTTAAGGTTTTGGCTATGTTTTGGGTCACAGATTATGTGGTGTTGTTGGTTAGGTTGTGGGTTTGGTATCAGGTTTTCGTTCACTGGTCAGGGAGTGAGGTTAGTTTAGCTTTTAGGTTCATATCAGGTAGTGCCTTATCAGGGACTCATGACTCAAAAAATGAGTATAACAATTTCTACCCATACTCCCTGATTTATACTTATCCATGTTCCTACACTCCCTGATGTTTCACACTTGAATCAGGCCATTGGCTTAGGCACAGTTTAAACCCGAAATACCTATCCGCCTTTGATTCAATCCTTTCTATCTTTAGCCTGGAAAACCACTTGAAACCCATATACCACCAGCTACTTTTGATCAGCCACCTCTGATTCTTGTAACCCCTTGGTTCACAATCATCAGCTATCTTGAATTCAACATACCCACATTCTGATGTTGCACATTGCCACTCCCTGATTATTGCAACGAAACCCATACTAACACCAAGATTAAGAACTTTGAGTGTTCAGGTTCAGTGTCTGGTTTTGGTTTCAGGGTCACAGGGGTTTAGAGCAGGGATTCTGAAATGGTCAGCTACCAGGTTCAAGTTCTGGTTTTCAGGTTCTTGGGTTTCAGGTTCAGTGTCATGGTTTCAGAGTCCTATTTGTTTTTCATAGTTTCTCAGGTGCAGAGTGACACAATTTTCAGGTACTCTTTCGGGTTCTCACTCGTTTTAAAAACAAGTACCTAGGTGTTTCATACCTCTATTCAGGTTTAACCTTCAACCTGACAGACCCAACTTCAGCTTTTACACTCACTGAGTCGCGCCAAGTACCCTGAAATACTTTATACACTGATCTTACCAACTCCACTGATACTTGTAGTATCTCAAACTTCACAACTTTAATCCCAAATCACAAGATCCAATTCGAACCTACAACCATTTTTCAGCCGTGACCCTTCAATCAACGAACAAAAATAAAAACCCCACGCCGCAAATTTGATTCACACTCATTTCCCATATCATCAACTGACCTATATTTCCTCAACCACACAACAAAATATTTACTCATATAACTCCATAGATCCACGAAAAACAACAAATTATTTACTTTTAAACCATATCACCATCACTTCCCTACTCCATTTGCAGTTGTGACAACATCACATCTGTGTTTTTCAGCTTTTTCTCACCGAGTCCTTGCCGAAATGAGTGGGGTTTGACAGTAATGACTTTGGATGTGGGTTTTCGTGTCTGAGTCTGGGTTTTGATTTTGAGTTCATGATTTTTGAAGTAGATCGAGAGTTTTATAGTGTCGGTTTTTTTTGTGTGGGTGTTGGAAAGGATAATTTTTTTTTGTGTGTGATGATTTTGATATAGATTTTTGACTGATTTTTTTTTTTTGTGTGGGTTTTTTTTTTTTTTTTTTTTTTTTTTTTGTGGATATGATAGATGATAAGATTTGTGTTTTTAAGGATAGGATTTTGGTATTAGGTGTTGAATGATATTCAATCAGTTTGTGTGGTGGAAGGAATTTGTCATTTCAGTGAAAATAAATGTGTCTCTCCTCCTCAAAAATTGCTTCAGCAGTACCAGTTTTTGAAGATCTCACATTTATTTTTTTGACAATAAAGGATGCTATCAGTAGCCATGAACGGATCTGGATCATAAGCATAATCCACCCGCTCTGATACCACTTGTTGGTCCAAATAATTTAGTAAATCTTGATACATTAAAGAACAAATTCATTAATAATGAATAACAATAGTTACAAGATTTCTCAATACCAACTAGACTACATGATAACATTCTCAACTTTTTACGGGGATAATCTCGGTATATTATCCCCATTGAATGACAAATAAACTCTCATTGATCCAAGCTATGCTTGTGTTTCAATGATAGGACGATCCTATCAACTAATACTATGTATTGTGTTTGTTTAGGAATGCATACCTATCTATTACAATTACAGACATATATATATGAACAAAAGATATAAAGACTTGTGGTGGCAGGTGACATGTGGTCCCTCATGTGGTCCATCCTTATCTTCTACTTTTAGAAAAGCACCAACCACTCTTTTGAATGAGTCATAACAATGTTCTCATTTCTTTGGTAAAGTCTTGTACTTGTTTGACTTCTTCTCTTGGAAGTTCCCACCCATATTTTTCAGTCTGTATGTAGAGATAGCGTCTTCAGGATCACTGAGACATTTGTCAAAATCTCAGTGTCACTGGTGTTGTTTGTAGCTCATATATTTTACTCACTGACACCGTATCAGTAAGTAAAGAGCACTGAACAACACTCACTGATTTCGTTTATCAGTGAGTCACTCACTATTTATTTAGTGAGTTAGGCTATTTTATTTTCAAATCTTGTTCAGGGTGATTGGGTCAATTTATTGGACCCAACAGCTTCCAAAAGTGGAGCGGATCCAGTTGGACGTGACTCATGGTTTTTCATCAATAATTCATTGTTTTGTTCCGCGACAAGTAAACACGAGATCAAATCACAATACTTTTTAAAGCCTCTTTCGCGGTACTGTTGTTGCAATAGTAAATTAGAGGCATGAAATGTAGAGAATGTTTTTTCAAGCATTTCTTCGTCAGTGATTTTTTCTCCACGTAAAGTTAATTGGGAGGTAATTTTAAACATAGCAGAATTATATTCACTCACTATTTTAAAATCCTGGAACCTTAAATGAACTCAGTCATAGCGGGCTCTCGGTAAAATCACAGTTTTTTAATGTTCATATCTGTCCTTCAAATGATTCCAAAGGACAAGTGGGTCCTTAACAGTAAGATATTCTCATTTTAAATTCTCGTGGAGGTGATGGCATAAGAATATTATTGCCTTAGCCTTTTGTTCAACAGTTGTTTCCTTTCCCGCTTTGATTGTATCACCAAGACCATTAGCCGCAAGGTGTATCTCGGCATCCAGAACCCAAGACAAATAGTTTTGTCAAGTTATGTCCAAAGCCAAAAAATCAAGTTTCGCAAGATTCGACATGACTAGCTATATTTTCAAATATATGAAAGTTAACATTTACTCAATTTGCAAATTGACACATTTACTAACATAATAAGAATAGAAAATGGTTGTAATAGTATTACTTGATACACACTAGAACAAACGAACAAAATATCACAGTAAAGCAAATAGTCACATAACATCATAAAAAAATCATTGTAGCGCAATACACATAACAAACAGTGAGTTTAGAATCAAGCTTATAACTTTGATACAATTACAGCATATAGCACAATACCCAGCATATAGCACAATACCCAGCATGATCAAGGATTAGATACAATAAAGTATATAGTATTTATTACGATAATGTTGTAACATCGCACAAAGCAACCAGTCACATACAGAAAGCGCATAGATTTTACATACATGTACTGATGTACACACAAAAATGGCACAACGGTAATATACAAATTTTTGCACAGATGCATAGTCATTTATTTATAGTACATGAGATAATTACTTGATTAGTAGATAGAAGATTAAACTGCAAACAACAATAAACTTATACAAAACGATAAGTGCATGTTACAACAATTTTTTTTAGAACATAATGCACTATAATATAGTATATTGTTAATAATAAATCCTAACATATACTACACAACCTATTCAGTTTGATCTTGATCTGGTCATGAACATAAACGCAAACAAAAAATATTTATCAACAATAATAATATACAACATTCACTCAGTACATAGAATCGCATAATCATAGTATTACTCTATCACAGCCCCATATGAAAGTAAAGGTACATATAAACAAATGATAGAAAAATGAAAATAATTAAGTTTCAAATCAACCAGTTAACATATTTTTATTTGGATTGCTTCTATTAGTTTGGTGATAAATTTCTTCAGTATAACTTGTACAAATTATTAACTGAAATGGGATCATCTCATGTTAATCATATTGAGTTTGTTGCACAGATACATCATAGTAAATTAACAGTGTATAAACAAAATAGTTAATAGAACAAAAACAAGTATGTGACACATCAAGACATACCGAACAAAATCAATGGTTACACTCGGAGACTATCGTGCTGATAACGTGTTATGAAATAACGATAATCAACAAGGAGTATAAACTAGAAGAATTGAGAGATTATAAAATGCATTTTCATTGATATCACCAACTAAAGATGAGAGGTTATATAAGTTGAGGTATATGGATAGACACACTCATAAATATTCATAATAATTAGTGTTTTTAGCTGATTTATTAAATTGGATAATGGGATGATGGTGACCGGTACTAGGGGTGTTATTCGGGTTGACCCGGCCGGGTTCGGGTCAACTCGGGTCGGGTCAACTCGGGTCAAGCTATAAAAAAACATACTCGAACCCGACCTTGTTTAAAACTCGGGTCAACTCGGGTCGGGTCAATTCGGGTTCGGGTCAACTCGGGTCGGGTCAATCGGGTCGGGTCAATTCGGGTTTGGGGTCAACCCGAGTATTTTACATTGTAAAAGTGTTGTTGAACCGGGTTAATCGGGTTCGGGTCGGGTTCGGGTCGGGTCAAGGCTAAAAAAATATACCCGAATCCGACCTTGTTTAGAACTCGGGTCAATTCGGGTTGACCCGATTGACCCGAATATATTTTTGGACCCGATTGACCCGACCCGAATTGCCTCGGGTCGGGTTCGGGTCGGGTCGGGTTCGGGTCGGGTCAGCCCGAATGACACCCCTAACCGGTACAATGCAAGAAAAGAATATTACAGAAATATTTTAAATTCGTGGGTAGGTTGTGATTTACTTATCTAGTTTTTAGTTGTTTAATGGAAGAAGTAAGTTAAACATTGTTGCAATTGGGGATTGAGATTATTGAAAAAACTATTGTATGAATTTATGAAAGGAGAAATTGGTTTTAATGAATAATTTGAGTGTTAGAAATGAGTGGGATTTATTTTAAAGAAGACAAAAGTAATATAGTCATTTTAATTATTAATTTAATATAAACCGGTTATATTGGTGAAGTCGGAATAAATTTTTGAAAGTTTGTTGGTGCAGTAAGGTAATAAAAAATGTTTCAATTCGGCCAAAACTTGAATGTATGTAGCTATTTTATTATTTCGCAGATTAGCTTATATAGGATGAAATAGAAAGGCTGAGATCAAATTTCTCTTATCATGCCTTCTCAGGGGGTACTTGGTTCGTATTAAGTAATGGAAAAGGAATAGTAATGAGAATACTAAGAAATATAATCACTATTATTATTATAATTGATGATGCTTGGTGGAAAGATTAAAGCAAAAACAGATGACCAAATTAAAGATACAAATTAAGGGATTGTATAGATGTGAGAAGTTATAATGTGGAAGAGTAGGAGAGAAAATTAAGAAATGTAGGGAAAAAATGAAAAAATTTAACCATTATAAAGTCATTACCTTCAAAATGATGAGGAATGGTAAATTGCTTAATAATAAGTAATGGTTCATTGCATAATAGCAAATAGGGGTGAAAACGAGCCGAGTCGAGCCCGAGTCTGCCAGAGCTCGAGCTCGGCTCGTTTATATATAAAAAGCTCGAGCTCGTTTCGAGCCTCACATTTTGAGCTCGAGCTGCTCGTGAAACTTTACACAAGCTCGAGCTCGGCTCGTTAACACAAGGCTCGAGCTCGTTAACACGGTTATACGTATAGAGAATATATATACGTATATATTTATAGGGCTCGTTTAGGCTCGCGAGCCTAAACGAGCTTTTTGTATAGAGCTCGGGCTCGAGCTCGATTATTAAATGAGCCCAAACTTAGGCTCGAGTTCGGGCTCGAGCTCATTTAGGCTCGGCTCGTTCGAGCTTTTTACCGATCCGATCCCGAGCTTTTCACAAACAGCTTAGCTCGTTTTCACCCCTAATAGCAAACCAACCATCATTAATCATTATCTTTGTTATTCTTTATTCTTTAATACCCCTAACCAATAACCCTTTAGTAAATTCACATATACCAACTAGCCGATCATTACCCATCTTATACTTGGTATCAAGTGTATGGTAGACAATACGACAAAATGGATATTAAGTTTGAAAAAAAAAATAAATGTTGATTTATTTGTATAATGAAACATTAGTAATTAAAGATCATTTTGTTATAATTATGAACCATGAAGGTAATTTGTCTTAGACTTAGAGGGGAAAAATATCAAGTTTGGGAATGAAAAGGATTATTAAGATGAAATGAAAAAATCTTGTTTGTTTATAATTATATAATGTAGAGGCATTTTATTTTGCTTACCAACAAATCAATACTTATCAAAGGACAAATCCTCACCATTCATCTAGTTTGATCTAATGGTGGGAATTAACCTAAGATTTAAAAGGTAAACCTAAGTCCATGTTTTTTTCTTGTCTTTTTGTCTTTCTTTTTTATTCAAATATTTTTTTTGTCTTTTATTTTCAAATTCACGTTTTTTTTTTTTTTTTAAATTCACGCATTTTTTTAAATTCACGCATTTTTTTTAAATTCGCGTTTTTTTCTTCGCCTTCATACGTTTTCGTCTGTTTTCATTCATTTTTGTCCGTTTTCATACGTTTTCTTTCATTTTCCTACGTTTTCATCCGTTTTTAGACGTGTTTTTACGCTTTCATACGTATTCGTCTGTTTTCTTATGTTTTCATTTGTTTACATTTAGATTAAACAACTTAAACAAGTTGATTTTGCTTTAAACACATAGTTATTTAGTGTACTTTTGTTTATTATTTAAGTTGTGATTGAATTTTTCTATTTAATGGATACATTGTGAGTATTTCAATATGTTTTACAACGAGATTTGAAAATATCTATGGTTGATCAGTGAAGAAGCTATGGTTAAACAAAGCACAACATCTTCATAAACAAACTGAAGAAGCTCAAACACATGTTACATCACAGGTGATATCACGTGTGGTATCACAGGTGATTTCACAAGTGATATCATCTGTGATATCACATATGATTCAACAAAATAGAAGAAGCTGACATATATGTGATGTCACCAGTGATATCAAATTCTCCTCCAAAATTTTGAACATCATGAGAATGAGATACACGAAAAATTAGCAATAAAAGTGTGGTAGTTAGTAGTTATTCAAAAAATCATAAGTGATATTCAGAAAATCATAAGCGATATTCAAAATATCACAAGCGATATTCAAAATATCACAAAATGATATTCTAAATATCACAGAATATCACTTGTGATAGTCCGAAACATATGAAAACGTAAGAAAACAGATGAAAACGTAAAAAACGGATGAATACATATGAAAACGGACGAAAACGTATGAAAGCGTAAAAACACGTCTGAAAATGAACGAAAACGAAAGAAACATGATGAAAACGGACGAAAACGTATGAAAACGAACGAAAATGGACGAAAACGTATGGATAATGAACGAAAACGTAAGAAAACAAACAAAAACGTATAAAAACAAACAAAAACGTATGAATACAAACAAAAACGTATGAAAACGGACGAAAACGTATAAAAACGGACGAAAATAGATGAAAACGTATGAAAATGTATGAAAACAGACGAAAACGTATGAAAGCGAAGAAAAAAGAAAAGCGAATTAAAAAAACGTTAAAAACGTGAAAAAAAAAAGACTTTAATAAATAAAACGTGAATTAGAAGAAAAAAAGACAAAAAAAGTGAAGAAAAATAAAAAGACAAAAAAAAGTGAAGGAAAAAAAAAAGACAAAAAGACAATAAAAAAACATGGACTTAGGTTTATCCATTAATTCTTAGGTTAATCCCCACCATTAGATCAAACTAGATTCATGGTGGGGATTTATCCCTTGACAAGCACCAAAATAAGAGTAATCAAAAGAAAATTCCTCATATAATGTAATGATTTATATTCGAAGGAATAACTCGTTACATCAAAAACTATTATTTTCATTCCTTAGTGGTTTTTTCCTTTTTTTTCCATTTCATCTTGTAATAGAATCAAAGTTATATAAAAGTCTATCATTAACTAATCACATTAAATAAACTTTCTATCATCAATGGGCATTTTAATCTTTTTTTTTAGGATTAATTTCATATATCACCCTAATTTGATAATTAATTTCATATATACCCAAAATGCAAGTATTGAATGCATAATGTACAATGTTTTTAATGCATGTTTGGGTATATATGAAATTTCCAATAAAAATTAGAGGAGATATGAAATTGGCCCTTTTTTTTTATCAATTTCATTCCGTCTTATCATATCAACCAAACATGAATTATTACATTACATCACTTATTTCATTAGTGTCATTTATTCCATTTATGGTGACTTGGAGTTTCAAATTTGCATATATGCCTCAATGGTGGCTTATTCAGCACAGAACATTCAGTTGGATAATTTTGGTGCAAGATTGATCAAAGGAAGACACTCGTGACTCGACTCTTATATTTTTTGGTTCAAGGAGCTTATGAGGTATGTATTGTAGTACTATATCCCTCTTTAGTCTTTACATTCATTATATGTATATCTTTTCATCATGAAACCTTCCATCTTCATGAACATTTTTCAGTAAGGAAACTTCCAATGATCGGAAAATTGTAATAGTGGAACTACTTCACAATTGCTTATACCTTTGTGTTTAGTTTTATGTTTTTAAAAAAGGAAAAGGAGAATGTTAATAATCAAAAGCTGGCAAGGAACTAATAGCGAATAGTACAAAACGAGAAGTCTTATAACATACAAGAACAAGCTAGCTATAAATTTGGATGGACCAACCTGCTTGTGATCTTTTAAATTTAACGTATAGTTAGAGCAACCGCAATGGCTCAAGCTATTCAAAGACTTTTTTAAACAAAAAAGCTATTACTCAAAACAAGCTACAATGCAAAAAAGTCTTTGAAAGACCTTTTGAGAACTTTGTATATAAAGAAATCAAATGGTGCGAGAGAGATTTGATCAAGTCATCTTCTCAAAGACTTGAGGATCCTCAAGTATTTGAGAAAAAAAGTCTATCACTCCAAATGAGGAAAAGCTTTTGAAAGACTTTTTTGGCAAAAAAAAGCTATCCCTCTACCTCCTATTGGAGATGCTCTAACATAAAAATGCATGCACGTTGGGAGCGGCAAATCCATGAAACATGATGGAATTAAGGTCGTGCAAGAGGTCTGATGGCCTAATAAGAAAAACCGATGCCATGTTTACATAGGCATGTGTCAAAAGTCTGTTATATCTTGTACATAAAAGACACACATATTGATATTAGAGCCACAACATTCATTCTAAGTATTAGATAATGCTTATTCTTCATTGTGGAGCTAATATACTATGTACTTTAAAGAAATTCTGCAAAAGTTGAAGAATATTAGTGAATTCTGTTACATATATAAACAATGTATTGATTTCTCAAGGTAAATATGGAATTTTTACACAGGGTATAAGAGCAGTTTTTCAGGAGGGAAATACGCAAATGACGTCTTTAGATATGGGGCTACTTTGCAAGCTAAGTTCCGATCGATATTCAGGGGTACTTGCATTATCTTCTTCAACTGCCAAAGGTATTTTTAATCCTTCAAAGCTGAATCTGTACTTAAATAGGAATTGATAAAATGTGATAGCAGTCCAAATTTAAGAACTTGGTACTAATTTTAATTAGTTAATGCTTCAAAAAATCTAATTAAATTATCTCACGTCAGTAGGTTATGTTTATGTAGGAGCACAAGCTAGAAAGTTTCTTCAGCTATGTAGATTTGATAAGAATTGTTCCGTGACATTTCAACAAAGGCGTTGTAATACTCACATCAATCAGAACTTCCATGAACCATTAACACATGAACACGGAATAAACAACAAGATGTTTAAGCTGAATGCAGCATCCTCCGACAATCTTCAGTCTAATGCAGCTTATGATTTGATTAAGTCCAAAAAGTCTATTATCAGTTTCTTGGATGTTCTGTACAGGTTTATAAGGCCATACGCAGCAGTTGGAATGGTTAGATCTATACGTTTTTCATGTAGTGTTCAGAAAAACTCAAAATGAAACAAATTATGCTGACCTGTCTCATCCCATTTAGTTTGGTAGGTTTTGAAAATAGTTTCAATCTCTTTTCTTACTGTTGAGAAACTTTTAGATGCCTCCCCACTGTTCTTCATGAAGATGTTGCAGGTAATATTAGATCGAACCTGCAACTACGAACTATTACAGTAATATCTTCGTTAATAAATATGTTCTTAGAATCTATATCAATTACAATTTTCAGGCTCTTGTTGGATGCATCTTCATGCAAATGTATGTCAGTGGTGTCAATCAGATATGTGATATAGAACTCGACAAGGTACCCTAAAGTAATTCATATATCAATTATTTTTTAGCGTAAATGAGACCTAGAAAGAAGCTATTTCCATCAATTTTGAAGCACATATAGAGGGACACCCCCTATGAATCCAAAAAACAAAAACAAAAAAAAAGTTTTTTAACCACTCAATTTACTACCCATGTTAAAAAGGGAGTGTGGATCTAAACCTTAGGAAGATGAGTCGGGATCATGTTACAACATGTCAATATGTAATGTACATGGATAGAAAATTAGAAATTGCAAAACTTTTTGTTTATGTTTATGTACATATATGTATGTCTTTATGTTACGAGTAATTTTTTAGGCATATATGTGCTGTTAAACTATAGATCGAATGGCGCATATTGATGACAATATAATCTTAAATCCAGGTTAACAAGCCATATCCCTTTGGCTGCTAGGGAACTATCTATGGAAACTGCTGTCATCATCTCTTCATTATCAGCTATCGTGGTATTTCAAATGATTATTGATTCGCCAAACATGAAGACATATAATTCTGAGTGTAGCTTTGATCGAACTTTTTTTGTATCCAGGGCTTATTGATTGCATGGATTGGATCTCCACCATTGTTTTTGAGTTTTAATTTGCTGGGTGGCTTTTGCTTGGGACTGTATATTCAGCCAATGTGATGAGGCTTTTTCTAACTTTATATATTCAATACTAATAATATATATACCATGCCCTTGAAGACATATTTGTATATTTGCTTACGATTTTCAGCTGCCCTTAATGGGATGGAAGAGGTATCCTCTGACAGCAGCTTTTTGCATTGTGCTAAATTGGGCACTAGTTGTGCCGATAGGATGTTACTTGCATATGAAGGCTAGTACCTCGTCTCTAGTTATGTCGATGATTATATCATCTTGTGGAAATAATAATTTAATTGCACTATGTTACCGCCTTCGTTTAGTCACAACTGGTGTCCACTTTTCGCATTTCATCACTAATTACTACTAGTGACGAGCTAGTGACTAAAAGGTGACTACCCAAATTAATTTGGCTTGTAGGGTATATTACCACTAATTCACTAAGGATGTGCAAATGCTTTGCCTACACATTGAAAAGAGTGGTTAAAGATTTATCTCAACAGAAGAAATTGAACGAATAAGTTAATACTAACTTTCTGTGACAACTTTTTTTTCATAGAAAGTGCAGTATAACCCAAAACTGAAACTTTTACTTTTAGGACTTGTGTATTGTTCTTTGTTACTTTGTTTATATCCAATATATTACAAAATTCTACAGAATTCCATCCATGGAGGTAGCATACTTTCGAGGCCAATATTATTTGCAGCAGGAATGATTGCCGCGTTTGCAACCTCAACAACATTTTTTAAGGTATAAATCATATAGCTAGCAAGGCTTTTAAATGAAGTTTTCTCAGACGTGTCTTGGTACTAACTGTGTCATTTCTATTCCGGTAGGATATCCCTGACATCAAGGGAGACAGGATGCATGGAATTAAGTCTCTTGCTTATCGACCGGGTGAAAGGGGGTTAGCTAATAATAGTTTGATGATATTACTAATTCATAATACAAAAAAGCAAGAAAAATGGTGATGGTATAACAAAAATGGCTCAAACCTGGATTCAGTTTTACTACATGAAGATTGACTGATTATGACTCAAAAATTTCAGATGTTCTGGACTTGCATTTGGATTATTGAATTCGCATTTGCTGCTGCTGCTTTCGTTGGAGCAACTTCATCCATTACTTGGAGCAAATACATTACGGTAATTAAGGAATCTAAAACATACTTGCAGAATTTTATACAATAGTCATGATTTTTCTACCTAGAAATCGAGTGTCGAACCCTGTGTGTGAAGTAATCAGTTTGATTACAACTTCACCCAGCGGTACCTTGGTGGTCCTCCAAGCTAATGGTTGTGAGTTCAAGTCTCGATGTAGACAATAGGTAGATTATTGTGCATCTTTGCCATAACACTGTATAAGGTTATAAACAATTTGCGATGATAATCCAAAGTAGCACTCAAGTTTCTAGGCATAAAAAGTGTAGAAAAACACAGACATCTTTGTGTTGTCTTTTCTATGTTTTGACTGTTAAGTTTTAGGAGCCCTAACAATTTGTTAGAAATCTACAGGAACTCACATTAACATACAGACACAGTACTGGTGGTACAAGCTAAAACACCCCAATTTAGGGAGACATTTGACATAAGGTGCTAATACACAAAAATGATAAGGCGCTGCGGCAGCATTTCTAAATTTCCAAATCGACCAGATCACAATTTGGCCCACGGTAAAATAAGACCATGACATAAAAGATCTCACATTGTCAATATTAAAAGTTAAAAACTATTAGTGCTCCACCACCACCATAGCTGCAGCCTTAACACCTTAGCTATTTGTTTTCAGGACACAAATTTAACCATATCTCTATCTGTGTAGATCATCAGTCATTTTGCGATGGCATTAGTACTTTGGAGACATGCCAGATCAGTAGATTTAAAGAATATGGATGCCGTTCAGTCAATGTATATGTTTCTTTGGCAGGTGAGTTTCCTAGCAACTGCACCATATCATGTATTAATATAGGTACCTTGTTCTAACTAAGATGAGTACGGCATCCTGCAATTTGCACTTGTTCTTTTGTTTATCCTCCCATATCTTAGATTTGAAATATCGTTTTGTGTACATTACAGCTATTCTTTGCCGAATTTGCGCTTATCCCGCTTGTACGCTGAACAGACATTCTTCCACAAAAGGAGGAATAATACATCAGCGCCCCTAAATGAAGTCGAGCTTCACGAGACATTTTAATAGTAATTTCGCTACTTCTAATTTATGTTCCAATAAATAATAATTCTCTGCATCCTACAATTTTGTACTTTCTATTACTGCTGGTCTTGATGGGTCCGTAATTGGTGATCTCGAAACACATGGGCTGGGTAAACATCAAAACTAAGCCCCAAATAGTTTATTGACTACATGGATTAAAATTCGTTTTAAGCAGATTTTTCAAACACTACGCTCATTTGGTGATCTGATAACTGCGACTTCAAGAGTTCAAGCAGAAGAAAACATTCAAACACTATGAATGTTTACATCTTTTAAGATGTACATCCAACATCCCTTTAGTAAGAGAAGCAGAGACAAGATTGGTGGTTTGGAATTTCAGAAATTTGTTGATAGAGCTAAAAACTAGTGAAAATGTTGAATAAAACGAAAGTAGAACCTTGAAAGTTAGCAGCAAAAGCATTAACCGAGATTCACGCACGAGACACTGCCTTCTAAGATGCAAGAACATTTTAGATTCTAAACAAAAGTAAAATCAAACACGTCTCCAAATGATAGGAAGGTCATAAATGGGATACTAAATAAATTCAATTCACTTTTAACTGATATGGAAACGGAGATACAACAACGAAACATGGTTACAATTCAAGAAATTGGCCTACTTTCAGCTGTTGGTAAGAGTAAACAAGGTAAACAAAAAGGGTACATTGCCTCATACTCATCACACACACTATTACACTAATAACATTATCATGCCTCTGCATGCAAAAGTAGTCAAAGATTCATGAATAAATCCTTGCAAATTTGGAGATTCGATCTGATCCAGCCATAAGTAAATCATATATAATGTGATGTTTAAACATATAGACATACCATAATCAAAAAGGTTCTAAAGATGCCTTGCTTGACACGTATCCTGCATAAAAATATATTATTTAAGTGGTAAATATATAATGATGATCCTTCTATAACACGATGAAACCTAGGGATATGGATCAAACCCGAAGATATTAAACAAATTTACCTACCCGGCAAGCAGTTTAAACACTTTGTGCTTTTGTGGATAAATCTTTAACTTTTGCATCAGCTTGGTCCTGAAATACATTTTCATCCAAGAGGTCAAAATTCCGGTCTATTTTTACATATACATGAGTCAAATGGAGTAAGTTAGAAGATATAAATGAAAGTTAAAGCCACATTGGAAGTTAAACCCACAATCTTTATTACAAATAATTAAATTTATATAATAAAATAATAGGGTAAGATCTAGCTTAGCCTAAACCACTTCTACTCCCCACCCCCAACAGTATTTGAATCATCTACGCACACAAAAGAAATAGATAGTGTTGAGAAAAACCGATCCAAACAAACACAATAACAGTATTAAAGTAAAAAATTAACGATAAAGAGATTATGTGGTTCCTACGAACAGGGTAATCGTGCTACGTTCACGGCCAAACTAGAGAGATTATATTATTATCGAATGAGGACGCGAGGTACAAGGTTTATATTTACATTGGAGCTATGTAGTTAATGACCAAAATTTCGGTGTTTCGGTCAAGGACCGAGATACGAAATTTTTGGTATTTCGGTGGGATTTCGGTGGTATTTCGGTAATTTTAATATTATGCAATATCTATATCTATATAATAATTAATACTTAGTACTTAATCAAAATACAAAATTCAAGCTTAAAAGTGTCAATATTTGATAGATTAATGTTAATACTTACCAAACGCGCCCCTATGTTTTGGATTTGACATTTTCGGTCCCTCCTGGGGTATAAAACCCCCACAACACACACATAAACACACTTTTACACACACATTTCTCTCTCTCATCTCTCTCTAAAATTCCACCGCCGTCTTCTCCGGCCAATATTCCGGCCACTCGTTACCGGAAAATTACACCACCTATACCAAATGATAGATCGTCGAAAGGAGATCATTTTGACATAGGGTACGCGTGGTGAAACCCACCGACGCGCCCTAGATCTACATTTTAAGTTTCAGACTTTTTGGGTTTTTTTAAGTTTGGGCCCAAAAAAAAAAGGACTGGTAAAACCACTAATCCCACCGAAATTTTAGGTCATTTTTCGGTCAATTTCGGCCATTTTTCGGTCAATTTCGCCGATTATTTCGGAAACGAAATTTGAAACGAAATTTTGAGCGAAATTTTATGGGACCTCCGATATCCGAAATACCATTGGTATACCAGTGGTATACCACCGAAATTGACTACACAGCATTGGAGTTGTATTTATAGAGGTAGCCTAACTGGTTCCCAAGACTACGATTCCAAGGCCTAAAATTCTATACGGACAAGCCCAATGATTCTAATTTTCGGGTTCCCAACCGACACTCTGCGTCCTCGGACTCCTGCCTTCGTGGTGGCAACAAGGTCATTCCGGGAACCATCAGTCTTCACTCTCCACAACTCAACAGATAGTATTTTAATGTGAAGATCTATCATTAGCTATCGGCCAATTGTCCATATAGTTGTTCCTATTTCTACTTAAGGTTCTTTTCTTCTCATGTAACGGGCTCGTTTAGTGACTTGTGAAAGCATCATGACAGGTCAACAAACAATAATGATTTCTAAATTATCTGAAATGTCAATCCAGAGGATAAAGCATTACTAGACATCTTAAAACTAATAGAATTATAAGGATCACCTCGTATTAACAAAGAATGATTTAAAACCAACATGTATATGCAAACATGTTTCATGATTTTCCTTTCTTAGTTTTATAAGTGTAGCACAACCATTGAGCTTCTATGAATTTAATGTATAAGTAGCATACAAACTCACTCATCACAAAGTATTTCATTCATAAATTGAAGTGGACAATAATTAACTTTCAAGTTACATAAAACTCTAACTTCAACACAAAGATATACATTATCTTTTAGTGCAGCTATAACATCAATCCCATTTGCTATATTACATAGTTGCCAACTTATGTTAAAATTTCCAAAATTTCCATACTCAAAATAAACACATTTTTTTTACCAAAGAGTCAAATAACTATGAAGGATAAAACCTTACCATTCCCTTCTTTTCGTAATAGTCATCCAAAGCCCATTGATACTTCGATTGATTCAACCCAAACCAGCGAGCCACATAATCATCCAAATTTGAATGTGCTGTTACACAAACATAAAACCAATCAAACCCTTATAAACAGCCACAATTCAATGCATAATCCTGCTTAAGCATCCAAAATCAAAAGAAAAATACAAGAAATAAAGTAATAAACCATTAATCAAACAGATCGCAATTTTAAATAATAAAAACAAATTACTAAAACAACAACAACAATAGACAATCCCGCCATAGGGATGTAGACAGTAATACCCCTACCCGAGGTATATCCAAGCCTCCTAGGGAGACTGCTTCTAGGAAAACCTCCCGTAAAGTTAAACAAAATTACTTTCCGCCAAAATTCCAAAAATAAGCACAAATTAATATAGGATGCAGACAGGGATACTACTTATCAACCAATATTCCGAAAATAAACACAATTCAATACATGATCCTAATTGAATACACAAAAATAACCACAAATCAAACAAACCCCAATTCAAATCTAACAAAACCAAATTCAACTCAAAATCCAAAAGGGTGTCCAAAAAAGATACCATTTTGAACTTTAGCAACAGCATCCCAAAAGAACCCAGCTTTAGACCCAAACCCTGAACCGGTTTTCTCATATTGAACCGGAGGAGGAAGAACCGGGGGCTTCTGAACCGGGTTCGATTCATTTTGTGGTTCAGGTGTGACAACAGGTGGAGGTGTAACAAAAACAGTGTAAGGACCAATTTTTCCGATCATAGGTGGTGGTGTGGCTGGTTCTTTATGGTTTTTAGCCATTTTTTTTTATAAAAAAGATTGAAAAAAGAAATGTGGGTTTTGTAAAAGATTTGATTTTGAGTAAAGGGTATTTGATGGTTTTGTTTTTTTTTAATGGGGATGAAGAGTGAATGTGAAGAGAGAATCTTGTTTTTGAAGTGTTTGGTTTTGCAGATAGTGAACACTTTGAGTGTGTGAGATTGATGAGATAGAGAATGAGAGATGTTTGGTTGGTGGGATGATTGATGAGAATGAGATCTTTGTCTTTTGGTTTTTTTTATTGTTTTGATTAGTTATGTTAGAGGACAATTATTCCTTAATTGTTTATTAATCATGGGAACGTAAATTTATGTTTTTGGTTTAAACAACTCGTTTCATTTGCAAAAAGTCGTTGCGGAAATAGTTTTTTTTTCTTTTTTTTTTTTTTTTTTTTTTTTTTTTAACTATCTCACGAAATACACATCATAGATTATCTTACATGTATTTTTTTGAAGAGCTTTTCACACAACAAATGATATCATTATGACACAAGCCCTTTTGATAATAGCTATTTTAAACACTAAAAATAGAACCCTTTGGTAATAGTTTGTTGGGTAAATTACACGGATCGTCCCTGAACTTCACCCCGTTCTCACAGTTGGTCCTCGTTTCATTTTAGTGACGTATGGAGTCCCCGAGGTTGCAAACGTGACCCGTTTGGTCCCTAGAGGCCCGTTTTGGCTAACAAGCGTTAACTTTCCTCGTTAGTTGAATAGTCAACTGGATATTTTCGTCTTTTCACTTTTTTGGCGCTTTTGGTCCCTGTGTATATAACGACTCTCACAACCCGATCATCCCACTTGTTAATGTACAACCCCGATCATCTTCCCACTTGTTACTGTACAAAGTGATCATTTTCACACACACAACCCTCGAACGATTACACAAACCGGCATACAAACCCTCGAACGATCTACTACCCTCATTCTTGCAATGGCAAATAAAGATTGGAGCAAAGTTACATTAACTGAAGACATGGCAGATTATCTTTATGAAAAGTATAAGAATAACTAGAAGGTAGGCGATGATGGGTCAGATGAAATGTTAGACGACTTATGGAATTATGCTATGTTAAAAGGTTAGCACATTGTTGCGTTGTTCTTGTTTAGAATTAAATTTTGCCTTAATGACTTGATTTGACTTTTTGTTGTTCATCTGCTCATATCTTATTTCACAGTAATCTCAAAATGGACCCAGTGACCTTTCTCCAACCTTTGAAGATGTGTTTGGTCAGAACAAAAAAACCATGGAAGGAAACCAAGCAGAGCAGAATAAAGGTAGACATTTTGGTTTTTTGTGAAATGGCAAACCTTGAACATGTGTTTAGACCCTTTTGATGTTTATTTGCCCTTTTGTTGTTGCCCTAATGAATGCATTTTAGGTTAGTTTATTATTCGCATTACTAAAACTGCAATTTGACTTTAGCAATTAAGGCCCTTTACCCAATTTGACTTTAGCAAGTTACACTGCATTACTCAAAATGAAATGGATTACTTATACACTAAGCTGCTAGATCTTGTTACAAGTCTGCATACACTTCATCAGTTGAGCTCTTGTCTTGTGTAGACCTTTAGGGGTGTTTGGATGTCTGCACAGTTTGATAGAAACAGAGTTAGCAGAGTGTTTGGACTTATGTATTACATCGTTACTCAAAATGCAATTTGACTTAAGCAAGTCAAACTGCAATGGGGCACACTATTGATGTTGATTTGGCCTTTTGTTTATTTTTGCATATTGATTTATGGGTTGTCTGTAAGTGTGTTATATATGTACATTTAACCTGTGTTAATCTATTAACTTGTAGATCAGTATCAGAAAAAGGTTTGTGAAAGCAGGATTCAAAACCTTGAAAAGAAGATAGAAATGCTTGAAAACAGGTAAGAACCCTTTGAGGATGTGTATTTTTACACAGAAAAAGAGGAAGATGTGATTAAAAAAATCTAGTTATGAAGTTGTTTCCAGTGAAAAAAGGATTGAAAACCTTGAAAAGAAGATACAATTTCTTGAAAAGAGGATACAAAACCTTGAGATGCAGAGCTCCATAAAGGCAAATGAGCCAGAGGTGATTCATATTGAAGGTGACGAAGATGTTTCCAGTGAAGAGTATGTTTCTGATGATGTAAAAGGTTTCAAGAGATCCAGAGCTCCCAAAAGTCAAGATGCTTCCACTTCAACTGCTCAAGCTGCTCCCAAGAGATCCATAGCTCCCAAAAGGCAACCTGCTTCCACTTCAACTGCTCAAGCTGCTCCTAAAAGATCTAGAGCTTATGTTAAGGAGGGAACCAAACCATCCAGAGCTCCTTCAACTTCAAAAAAATTTGGTCAAAGGAAAATAGCTCCTTCAACTACAGCTCCAAGGGGCTAGAGGAAAATAGCCATCACTAGAGTCATACTTGGTTTAAGAGCTCCTAATGCTCCAAAATTGGGATCTACAAGCATGAAGGGAAAGTCTAAGAAGCTTTGACTTATTTCTGTTTGTTGTATTTGGATGTTTATAAACTATTACTTTTGTTGTTACATGGGTACATTAACTAATATTTGGCAATGTTGCAAACTTTTGTTGTAAAACTTAACATCTTACGTCTGTTGTAAAACTTAATATTAAATATGCAGGATTGCAAACTTAACATCTTACGTTTGTTGCAAACTTTTGTTGTAAAACTTAATACTAAATATGCAGGATTGCTTCCTTTTTTTTTTTTTTTTTTTTTGTTAGCTTCTATTTTAGATCATTTGACTTATGTTTGTTGCAAATAGTAAGTATTATAACTCTAGTAATATTACAGTTTGTATTTTGAGTGTTGTTTGCAAGTTGACTTATAAAAGTCAATTCATGCCCTGAGCATTTTCAGTTTGTAGTTTTATGGGTTGTTTGGAAATGCAATTGCAGGCTGCATTTGCACACTCAAACAACTGTGTTGTTCAGTATAACACATTAAACTGCAAACTATAAATGCATTTGAAATTAGTTAGTTATCATAATTTTGTACTTTGGTATATTCTTTCATGATCATTTTTGTAGAAAATAAAATTAGTCAACACATAGAATAGAGCTTATTTTGATAAACTATAACAAAACGGTTACAAAAGACATTATCCCAAAAGATGAAGCAAGCACTGCCCAACCATGCTACATACCACAAAATAAAAAATACATAGAAACTTGAAATTAAACACAAACCACCCATTATTTGCCTTCTCAGCATCAACCATCATTTTGGAAAATCTACATAATCCATCTTCTCAGCATACACCCTTCTCCTCTTCAGTGGTCTTCCATTGCCTTTCACCTCTTCATCAGCTACAACTTCATCAACAACAACTTCAACAGTAACAAGTCCATCTTTTTTCTATTTTCATATTAATTGCACCATGAATTAGTTTCACCAGTATGTTGTCTAAGGTTTGATTAAACTATGCCCGTGCCTTTATTGGACACACCTTTTCCTGGATAATATTGTATTTCAGCATGTCAACATCTTTCCCTAATTTTACTTTAATGTCATTCACGAGAACATTGAACTTGTGTAGTTCAGAAATCCTGCTCAACCATAATGCATTGAACTTTTGTGGTTCATTGTTGCCCTCATCAGACTATTCAGGGATATGATCAATAACATCTTTTATAAAAGCTAGCATTTTTGACCATTTGATTCTTATTTTATCCATTTGGGTGTTGTGGATGTTAACAAAATTAGTTTTTCTTTCAGCCATTTGGGTGTTGTGGATACCAATTGTGGATGAAAATGGAAGGTGCTATGGGGATAAGACATACTCATGTGGCTAGTTATATACTTATATAGGTAAAAATGGAAGTTGTGAGTGTCATGGTGGTTTGGCGGGAAAAAATGCCAAAGGACTAATATGGAAGGTGAAGTTGGTGTACTTACGTTAATACAAATGTGATAGTTCAAGGACTAAACAAGTATTTTGTGCTATAGGATTATTTGGCGGGAAAAGGGAAAACCCGGCAAAAACTACCATATTTGAACCAGTTAAGTACTTTCTTAGTCCCTGATGTGGAAAGTTTTTTGCACTAGTCATCCCTGTCATAGTCCTTGATGTGGAAATACAGTTGCACAAGTCGTCCCTGTCCTAGTCCATTTAAGGATTAGGGTTTATAGCACTCACCAACACCAATCTAAAACACAATAGAAATTGGCAAAAAGGTTGTTGCTACCACCAAATAACACAAGAAAATGAATGCACCTCAAGTTTCATCACAAAACCAAAATGTTAAAAATTCAGCCGAAAATCGAGTTAGGATAATACCAGGTCCTGTGGGTATCATTCAAAGGGCGAAGCTACGTAAAATAGCGGATACTTGGAAAGGTGGAGAGGAGTCTATAATGTCGACACAGGAGTATATGAGGAAAGTTATTGAGGATGTTGGTGAGGATGCCGATTTTACTCGTGGGCCTTGGATTAGCGCAGTTAAGTTTTTGAATGCTAATAGGGGGTTTGTGAGTGGATGTTTTGGAGATATCAAAAACTTTATCAAGGACGGGAAAGTCGATCAAGTTGTTGCAATAATCAAGCCGTGTACTCCAAATGCCCTTGGAGATCTTATTGTAACTCTTAAAGATCTCTCAGGTGCAATATCTGGTACAATACATCATAAAGTTCTTACAGAGGAGGGTTACGCAAAGGATATGACTGTAGGAGTTGTTTTGATACTTCATAACATTTCAGTATTTTCTCCTAAACAATCACTCCATTATATAAACATTAAAATAAAAAAATTGTTAAGGTATTCCACAAGGATACAATTCCTGGAAATGGGAGTGGTGTAGGTGGTAGTGAAAATAATGAAACTGGTGGAAGAAGAAGAAATTGTTGAATTGGAGTTGCAGGTAGGTGGAAATATTATTGCTGAGGAACATCAGCTAAGATTAGATGGGGAAGCATTAAACCTTGCATTAGAAGAAGAAGCAAGAGAAGCAATGGCTAAACAAGAGTGGCTGGCCAAATTTAGGTAAGAACAAGAAGAGGATGAGGAGCATGAGAGACAGCTATGGGGCTTGTATGTGTAACATAACTAAAGTAGAGATAAATGATAATCCAAACACCACCTCTACACAGTCCTCACCTATGCACAATGTGCATAGTGTATGCAGAGCTACAAGTCCTTCCAAGATGAGAGTTCTACTCAATGATAGCTTAGCACAATGTAATAAGATGTAGTATTGCTTTGTATTAGTATCTAGTTAATGGAATGAAATCATTTGTCTATAACTATTAGGATGAATAAAATATTTAGTTAGTTTTGTATTTAGATTAATAAAATGATTAGTTAGTCATTTGTTTGACTAATGAAAGTCGAAACAATATTATTTTGGTTCTTGGTTAAATGATTAGTTAGTCATTTGTATTTGGATGAATAAAATGATTAGTTAGTCTTGAAACAACTAAGACAAAATGGACTCATTTTTTATTGTAGTCAAAGACTCATTCAATGTTACATATATAAGTTTGACTAATGAAACTCAAACTGGTTACCTACTATAAAACCAGCTACATCACCATTTAAACCCACAGTTGGGAAGAGTAAACACTCACACTGTAACTTAACCCGATTAAACCCTAAAGCTTTAATAAGCTAAAATCAAGACAATGAAGTCCCCTAAACGTACAGGTATTTATAGGGATATTTTTATTGATCCTTTGATAAATCTTTTGGTCCATTTAATTGTAATTTATCTTGTTTATCAGATTTAAGGTTGGGTTTTTGTTACCAGTTTTGGGGGTTTTGTTATGCTTGTTAGTATTTTCGTGTTACAAAGAGCATAGTATTATCCTTTTAAACTCAAAAATTTAGACTCGTGTGTTATTGTAGTTGCCCACTAGTATTCTTCTACATTGCAGCCTTGTAATGTGCCTAGAATGTAGTTTCATGCCTACCCTTGAACCCTAACAAAACCAAATATAATGTGCCTACTTATGCATGTAATGTACCTAGAATGTAGTTTGATGCCTACATTTGAACACTGATAGAACCAAATGTAATGTGCCTAGTTATGTTTTTTGTGTTTGATTATTTGTGATGCCTGTTTGGGATTACAGTGAGAGGACCAAATCAGCGAACACATTTGAACCTTGAAAAGCTTTTGTTTGTGCTTGGCCACAAAAGAGAGAACATTGCAGCCTTGTTTGCGCTTGGCCACCAAAGATAGAACCTTTTAGCCTTGTTTGTGCTTGGCCACCAAATAGAGTACCTTGCAGCCTTGTTTGTGTTTGGTCACCAAAGATAGTAACTTGCAGCCTTGTTTCGGATAACAATGAGAGGACCAAATAATAGAATATTGGATTCTTCTACATTGTAATCATTATTATATTGTATGAAATTATTCATTGTAATCAATCAATCATAATTACATTCCAACATGATATTGCAATTTTAGGTTCATCCGGCCATTGGTTATTCGCCGATGCTTCGAAGGGATCCCCGATCAATTTATTGCTTATTTTTGCATTTAATTAATCTTTTATTTTTATCCAATAAACCCTAGCATCCAAGACCCTAGCCGTCACAAGTCATAACACACAAATATTTTGTTGAGTTAGCCATCAATCAACTAATTTTCTCGCATCCACATAACTTTTTGTTTAAACATTGGAGATCATTGTCGTATTTGAAAATAGTTGATAAAAAATTGTCGCTCTTACCTCAAGGCAAAGTAAGCCATGACGTAAAAAAAATATAATGTCACAAAAAGGAGGAAGTTGTCAGCAGTATACAACTTTGTCGCCGATTACATCTCTACCTCCGTGCAAATAAACAAAAAAAAAGTGCAAAACTCAAAAGAAGACGAAAACCAAGAAAGCGATTTCAACATATCCAATTTGTACGTCCGGAAACCTTTCCTTCGAACTGCATGAGAGTGTTATATTATAGGTTAAGGCTCACACCTAATTGTGAGTTTATGGTCCATTAGGTTTAGTGTTAGGATTGCTTATTCGGTAAGTCATCACTATAAATACACATGTAATTCTACTTGTGTAACCACAAAACACATTCATTCAATAATACTCTTTTACTTCTTCTGTCCCAATAGTATTGTCCACGTTTTCTATTTGAAAATAAAAATAATTGTCCACTACTAAAAATAGATAGAAAAAATTGATGTTGATTACCATATTACCTTTACTTGATATTATTATTACAAACTTAAAAGAAAACAAAAGAAAACAGTAATTAATTAATTAAGGATAAAATTGTCATTCTGTAAAAAGTAAAAGAGAGAAAACAATAAATGATTTTACTTTTCTATAATTGTGTGTTTTTTGTAGGGAACAATTATTTTGAGACGTGAGGAGTAGTATTTAACATGAGTTCCGTTCCAGTTTGAGTGTTCGTCTTATTTTCGCTCCTACTGTGAGGGGTTGTTAGCGGGTTATTAGTATTGGTTTAGTATCGCACTAGGCCCATTGTATTGTTAGTAGGCTTAGCCCGTATTATCATTATTTATATTGTATGGACTTATTCATTGTAATCGATCAATCATAATTACATTCCAACATCATGAGCAAGAGATGTCATGACAATGTTCACGCATGAAGATGGTGGCACGTAGGCTCACCGCGCATGGTCGTAAGCCTCGTTACACCTAGTTTTATAGGTACCAATCAAAGTTAAGAAATCATTTTAAAAAAAAAAAAAAAAGTATATGTGTAAGGTTAACCAGACGTAAAGGATGAATAAACATTTGATGTAAAAGTAGGGCCGAGCATAAACGACGGAGAACCAAACTGAACCGAAAAACCAAGCCGACCTTACTCGGTTCGGTTGTCGGTTTTATATATTTATGGTTTTCAGTCAGGGTCGACAAATGAATTTGAAGACCCCAGGCAATAATTAAAAAGAGGCCCCATCAAAACTAAAAAAAACTTAATGGTGTGCATAAAAGGTGTTCATTTATAACAATTTCTTATAATGAGGCCTCTTAATGACGTTTTATTTAGTGTGGCAAGATGAGTTGTATTTAACTAACGGGATTTACAATGAAGAGACATTCGAATATATAGCATAAGTACACAAAGTGAGGCCTCTTAGATGGTGAGGCCCTGTGTGACGGCACCACTTACACACCCTTTTCGTCGCCACTGTAGACTGTCTAAACCGAATTGAACCTAACGATTCGTTCGGTTTTGGTTTGAATCAGTTCACTTTGGTTCAATTCTCGGTTCATGTTTTCTTCAAAGCGGTTTTCGAGTGGGTTCGGTTTTGACCCGATGTTCAGCCAAAAATCTTTCACAAGAAGGATTATCACTTAACACCGAGACAATAAAAAAAATTGTACTACTAACTACTTAGGAAATGAAAAGTGACCAATCACTTTGGTACCAGGCGGTTAAAAGGACTAAAGGAGACAAGGAGTGAGAAAAGACATCGGACTCCCAAGGCCAAGTACACAGGCTTTAGAAACTGAACCAGCCATTAGGACCTGAGCCAAAGTCGGTCTTTTGACCACACAATGTCACAACAACAGTACATGAAAGCAGGGACGGAGCCAGTATCAAATATGACAGGGTGCACAAAATTTTTTGAACCGTAATATAGAAACATTTTCGATTGAACGAGGTCATTTAAGATGCATTTGGGAAAAATCGATGTTTTTCTATAAAATTAACATTATATCTAAAAAAATCTATAGGTGTCTCGGGCACCCGCGAGACCCCTCCTGGCTCCGTCCCCGCATGAAAGTGCATGCTCCACAAGTGGAAAGAAAGCTCCCACCAGCACCACTAGACACTAGTACCAGCCAAATTAGATCTAGATCTTGAAGCAAAAAATATTTTATAAATGTTACTATTACATTTTAATTTTTTCTAAGTATCCATTTCACCCCTTTCATATTTCAACAAATCAAAACATTTTATAAAGTCAAGAGTGTCACTTCTTTTTATAAAATGTATGCAACTTGAAAGTGAACATATAATCTGTAACGGATATAAACTGTTTTTCTGAATGAAAAGATCAAAAATGTTGAATGTATCGAAAATATACTTTGTACGACTTTGAACTCGTTTGCCATTTTTCATTTAGCGACAATTAGAGCTAATAATAGCTCAAACCAGCTCATTCACAAGTATACGAGTCAAAGCCACCCTCTTAAACAAGTGACTGATGTTATCAAAAAGGTTTGTATATGCTAACGGTCAATCCTTTAGAACCATATGCTATACATCCAATTTGCCATTCTGATCTGAAGTTCAATTTCAACTTAAAACCATAAGTTACTCCAAGCAAGTCACTGACCCAAAACGCTAACATGCAACTATTAAAATAAGTGACTGTTTTATTATGAGCCCGTAGACTAACCGGCCCAAAAATATCAAAGAGCATTTGTTCATCCAAAGTTCCAAATCCTCCCCTCTAAACTCTAAAGCATAGCAACATCCAAATATTACAAGTCATATATATGTTTTAACTACCCGTTCATACAGAAAATCGACGTCCAAGCAAGTCCTCATCTGCAGCCAACAAACGAGGAGGTCCATGTACAAATAGGTGCTGATGGGAGCATAGTAATACAGCTTTCAATACAAAGTTAAGGACAAATTTGTCATTTCCTATATACAAGCAACATTACCACTTCAGTTTTCTCCACCTTGGGTTCAAAACACAGAATCTTAAACCACAACATTACACGGGCATACATTATGAAAAACATAACCTAAGTATATTATACCCCTACTAATCTGTCAATTACTGCTTACCAAAAAAACTTGGGAGTAACCAAAGTAACGGTTTTCTGCACAAATCTCACAAAAAAACGTACCTTTACTTGGACTACCCTCTTCAGACATCACTCATGTATCTCGTTGCAAGAAATGTGTTGACCGGAGACACCACACGTGTTGACCACGAAAGGACCACCTCTGAATCGTTTTTATACAAAGGCTTTTCAAACATTTAGATAAGAGAACTTGCTAAAGATAGCTCATGAAGTTCACTTAGCATCCATTCTTCACCAGTTTGACCACCAAGAACAATGGCTCGTGTGCCGCCAACAACACACGTACTATGACCCCAAGCGAACCGAGGAGGCCGGCCAGGTACATTCAATATCCGCCATGTAGGTTTTTCCTCGGTGGGGTCAAGAATATAGAGCTGTGAAGCTGAGTGAAGACCAGCAACTGACCCACCAAATACAAGTATCCTGCCACCAGGAAGGCTCACGGCTACATGGTCAAGACGAGGTGGCGGTGCTATGCCGCCAGGGTTACCGGCACCTGGCATCCCACTTCCTGTCACAGATCTCCAGCATGGTTCGTCCTCGCTTAAATCCATAGTAAATACATCACTCGAACGGAACCTGAGGGGCCCACTTTTAGCAAGACCGCCAAACATCAAGATTTTCCGACCACCATATACAGATAAGGTGTGACCTAAACGAGAAGGTGGTGTCCATGTTACAGGTATCTCTCTCCATATTGGTTTCTCCATTGAAAGATCAAGTAAGAAAGTGTCACTTAGAAGAACACCCGAGTCTGCACATCCACCCGAAACAATTAATTTTGTTCCGTCAAGGGTACATGAACTATGCCATGATCGTGGAAGTGGAGGGGCTAAACCGGAAATCTCACGCCATGACGGATGTTTGGCATCCAAATCCAACACAAAGACATCATTAAGTAACCCTTGGGTCCCACATCCTCCAAAGACTACCAGATTAGAACCGTTCACGCACGAAAGTGTATGGCCCCAGCGACCTGGTGGCGGTGAGCCCACTTTCACATGTTGCCACTCGGGTTTGCTAGAATTTAAGTCCAGTACAAAAGTATCGTTCATTGGTTGCATATTGACACCCTCACCACCAAAAAGAACCACACGATTTCCAACTGCACACGCACTGAAATTACACCGAGAGGGCTCAACAGCACCACCGACGGTTAGCTTCCGCCATGCAGCTGCTTCAAGAGTGGTAAGATCACGAGCCAGCCGACCCCACCCCAACCTTTTGGCCCCCGGAACAGTCTCTAGAACCCGAGTTGTTTCACTACCCCACGTGTTTTGACAGACCATTCTCCACAAATCCTCGTTTTTTGCCACCTCATAGAACCGCCTGCAAACCGACCCGACAGAAGCAATATCTCGTGGGGTCAACAGTGAAAGAATTTTTAAAGAGATCACTTCGTCACTCAATTGCAAAATCCCACAGAGTCCACGGGATGAACTACGGGTCCCATCTGGGGTTAACCGGCAAGACAGTAGACTGGACCGAAACCGGACAGATGATTTTACGGTTCCTTTTGTGGTACCCGGGAGTGGGCCCAGATCAAGATCGACTTCCGTAAAGAATTGGATACCGATAATATGGGTTATAACTTCATCATCACCGTATATAGGAGTCATACGCAATCTGTTCATTAATGGGGTACCATCCTTTGTGAAGTTTAACAACTCTCCTTTGAATTCGATCCCATCCTCGAGGCATCTTCTGATTTCTGAAACTACAGTAGAGTCCACTAAGGGATGTCTTCTTTTTGCATATGGACCTCTGCATTGCAAAAACCGACTGCCAAAAAATTCGTAAGTTAGAGGTGAAGAAAACAAAATGCAATACAGATAAATTCTGAAAGTGTTGTAAGTTTTCATATCAAACAAAATGCTTATCCAATCTGTTCTCTTATAAATTAAGGGAGTGAAATTCGTTGTCAGCTAAATACTGAAGTATGAAATCTGACATGTACAAGAAAAAAATAACTAAAGAAAATGCCACGAATATATAAAAGAAGACAGGTAACCCATAACAGGGTGACATCATGATCAACCTGAGATGAAGAATTGAAATACACTCAGAATCATAACGAGGATAGACAATGATCCTATTTAGGGGTGTCAATTGGGTCGACCCGAACCCGATAAATCCTTATAGGGTCGGGTTTATTCGGGTCCAACTCGGCTTATCGGGTCTATCGGGTCAACCCGACCAACCCGATAACCTTATAGGGTCGGGTTAGGGTTATTTTTTCAAATGTTATCGGGTTCGGGTTCAACCCGATAAATGTATAAGCCTTCTTTGTGTTTTTTTTTCATTTTATGCCTAATAACACAAAAGTTCCATACCTGATGTATTAGCACTGAATACATATTTTGGCCCAATACCCATACGCTAATATTAAGTTTGAAGATTAAATTGGCTTTTGGATTAAGAACTTGTATTTGTTTGTTTGGATCTGAAACTGAATTGGATACTTTTCTTTTTAGATCTGATTTGGCTGGCTATTGCCCAAACTTTCTTGTTTAAATTCCAAATGCCTATTGCATCATGTTATTAGTTTTAAAGGTATGAATTAGAACCGCTAAAACAAATATATTTTCTTATAAAGCCTAATGCTATCTTTTTATATGCTTACTTCACTTTTTTTTTACCTCACTGCACTTTTTTTGCTTACTTCATTTGTTTCTCAAGTCAAGTAATGTGTTATTTACTTATGTTAATATTCTTTTTAAGTCTACTGCACTTTCTTTTACATGTTGACAATTTGCCAATTGCCATCACATATTAGCTTCATGCTCACTTTATCAAATAAATAAACCACATGATTTAGTATATCGGATATTGGTGTTAACTTGTTATTAGTTTGGACATACTGAGCAAATTTGAACCATATATCAGATCTAGTTGCCAAACGTATACATCAAATGTCTCTATTAGCAAATTTTGGTAAATTGTGCTTTATTTTGTGTTCTGGACAGTCAACAGGTCACAACCCGATAACAACCGACAACCCAACCCGATTCAACCCGACCCGTTTTGACCCGAAACCTGATAACCCGATATTTTATAGGGTCGGGTTAGGGTCAATTTTTGGGACACCAAAACCCGAATCAACCCGACCCGACCAACCCGATAACCCGACAACCCGACCCGATAACACCCCTAATCCTATTCATGACCATACACAAACTAAATTTTTTAGTTTCATGCACATGTTTGTTTAAATTTTTACTTCGCAACTGCAAACCAGTTCTCATGATATACAGTTTAGTCTAGGAAGAACAAAGTTGTATATCAGATATCGATCTTAACGCATAATTGATTTTCAAATGAAATCAAATTGATTTGAATCCAAAACATTATGCAAACCAACCAACTTATTGGTAATCAATGAACAACCTCACGGTATTTAGCAAATGGAAGAACATAACTATTATATGTTTGCAGGTTAGAAGCAATAATAAAAAACAGTGAACTTATAGGTTCCAAGGTTTTAATGTCAAACCATAACAACCAAAAATGTCAAACCATCACGACTAAAACAAAATTGTGTTCAAGATCCTAGGTGATCTAATTCAATTTCTTGTTTTCATCTATGCCTATCAACTTCTACTCCTTCCACTTCGACCTTATGGATTCCATCTTCCAATTATTCCTTTCATAAAAATTGTAATTACAACAAACTTCATATTCTGAGTGTTAATTCGGTTTCCTAAAGTATATATATCCTAATTTCGCACCTCAACTGAGAGTCATCATTTTATTTCCGCATGTGTTGATAGAACAAATACTGATGAAAATAGATAGAAGTCACACAGTCAAAACTAAAGGTCAGTTGTGTGTATCCGTGACATTTAGTAATATAAGCAGCAGAAGAATGCCCCCCAATCATTCATTCGCCTAAAAACATATACGTAGGAAGAAAAGACGTAAATATATCGTGTAGACTTGTAGTAAAAACTGATGGGTGGCCTTCACAATAACACATTATTGTCATGGCACAAATGTAAAAAAGACAATCGACAAGGCAACGCCAATGTATTGTACGCCTTCATCAATTGCCAAATCAATAGTGTGTGCTTCGGATCAGGTCAGGTTATTTGGGTTCGGGAACACCCCTATGTGCAAACATTGGAGATGGTCCCAACCAGTGCAAAACTTGGATTAGGGCGGTGCTACTGTAGGAACTTTAAGATGAGGTTGGCAAGTACTAGCACAACTGAAGCATAATGTATAAATAGTATATTGTGCGACTAATTGTACAACTTATGCAGCTCGTAGTACAAGCTCATAAAGCATAAACCACCAAAGTGAATGTCATACTTTCGGCGATCACGAGCATGTAATTGCTGTGTAGATTGTTGATTTGTTGTATAAGACTGGTTAGTCGCATCTTGTTTGGAAACATTTATTCATTTGCTCCTACTCATGTCAGATAAGTATGATAGAGGTGATAATTGAGACAACACCTAATTTTATTAAAAACATAAAGTTGAACATATGAATATCACTACAACATACAACAACTGCAAGCAGCGCGTGACTGAATTCCCTGCGACATTCACTAAACCCCTTGACATATTGTTATCTTCTCTCTAAAACACAAAAACTAACATATTGTTATAGGGACGTCACATGCGAAAGGAACTATGTGTCCCTGAAGGTGTTTACGTGTCCTCAATCATTGCAAGACTTGTACATAACGACCCTAGGATATGTTGCACAATCACTATGTATTCCGCGAAAGACCAAATACAACATAATGATAATGATTTGATGAAGCCCACAATGTGGCAAGATAATGAAGCAAATGTGGCACCTTTTAAGCTCTCTAACACCTATATATGTGTGTTTTCGGTTGTGTGTATCGTCCTAAATGGGCTGCCATTACTTCTCTAATAAATAGGGTCTAGATATACAAAGTTAAAAAGATAACCATGATTTCAAGTATTAACTGTTAGGCACACTTGACAACATGGTTATCTCCTCTATTTTTCTTATCTCGAACGAAAAACACACACCAAGATTATACGGGGCTAAAAAAATATCATACGTTTTGCTCCATCTTGCTATATTGCCGTTCCGCCATTATCATTCCACAATATTCCGTTGTTGAGGAAACAGATCGTGATTCTACAGCTAATCATGAGGTCGACTCATACGAGACTTGTAGCAACAAAGAGCACGTAAGCACCATCAAAAACAAACAATTCCCTCCATATAACAGGTTCATTTTTGTAATCAATAGCGAACATAACAATCTCTACACGGGTTTAGTACTTGTTGCAAGAATTTGGTCACTGTAATGTCGTCGTTATATCTTATATGCTGTACTCACATTCCCATCATCTAGTTTCATTATCATTCATTCTCAACTTTTTGTTATTGATAAATTATGTGGCGTGTAATAGAATAAATATACTTGGTCGCATGAGAGTACGAATCATATACTGTGGCTACTTTAAATACTTTATTACGCAAGTAGGTGTAGATAAATAAACATTCTTAAACAGCATGACTACAGATCTTATACAATAGCAACTTTAGATACTTTTGTTCTACAGCTAAATATACTTGGACCGCATGAGAATACGAATCATATACAGTGGCTACTTTAGACACTTTATTACACGAGTAGGTGTAAATGTATAAAAATTCTTAAACATATACGATAGCAACTTTAGATACTTTTGTTCTACAGCTATGTCCAATAGTTACATTTGTTGAATAAACACAGAGGTGTACAGCTAGGAGTATGATTTAAAGATACTTCATCGACAAGTCCGTTTCAAGAATTAATACGAAAACTCTAAATACATATGTGCTTGTTATCATACCCAGCTAACCATTTATGAAGAGATAACTAGGAAGGCTCTAGATAATGACTCGTAACACACTATGAATAAAGAACCAGAGGGCGTTACTTTGGTCTCTTTCCTTTCTGGTGTCTCGTTTCTTTAAAATCTATTGATAATATAATTTTTTAACACCGTAAAGTGAAGTCGATACATCTCACTGAAAACTATCAAAACAATTAATAAGAGGTTTGTTTTACTTTTTCAAGTCTCCTACCATACAAATGGTGAATAAGGTTAGAAATTAGTAACAGGAATGTTACCTCATATGGTGAATAAGCACATGATGTAAAAGAAGATTCAGAACACATTAGCTTTAGAAAACAACTGGTCAAAGTTGTTTGATCAATAGCTAAACGAGGAACACTGTCTTTTACCATTAGTATGAAGTAATGAACCACTAAGACCAGACCTGTTACCACTAGTACGAACCAGGAAGACCAGATGATTGGTTCACAATTAAAAGCAGACTGCATACAAATATATGCACCTCTAAAGGGCAAGACCAACATATGTTCAACCTATGAAAAGAACTAGCTAATCTTCAAACTGAAATATAGTAAATATCAAGATGACTTCCAGTTTATTTCCTCATAACTAGAGTCATTTGCTTATAGCCATAAACCTTCAGTTTGTAAACACGATAAACCCCAAAAACAACTCGCTATTTTTCAATAAAGTAAAATTTCTAATTACAGTTTCAGTTTCTGTATTCTATTTCTCCTTACCTAGGAAGCACGGACACGCCTGAAAGTAAGGAGTGGCAGCGTCGGACACGGCTCGGACACGTGTCCGACACGCACGTGCCGTGTCCCACGTGATGTTTGGGCCGGACACGAATTTGGAATTTTTTTTTTTTGAAAAAAAGAAATGAATAATGAAGGTTTTCAAAATTTATAAAGAAGTAGAAGAAAAAATTTTGAAAAAAATTAAAAAAAAAAAAAAAAAAAGAGGAGAAAGAAAGTGTTTACCCGGTGGTGCGGTGGATGGCGGAAGCACAGAGATGTTGAGAGAGAGGAAGAAGAGAAAGAGATTAGTTATGTTTCTTTATTATTATGATATTTCATTTGATTTTAAGGCTTTGTACATGTTTTTATACATACATACATACATACATACATACATACATACATACATACATACATAGATAATATATATATATATATATATATATATATATATATATATATGTATATATATATATATATGTATATATATATATATATGTATATATATATATATGTATATATATATATATGTATATATATATATATGTATATATATGTATATGTATATATATGTATATATATATATATATATATATATATATATAAATTCCCGTGTCCACGCCGTGTCCGTGTCCTATATTTTTAGATTTTTCCGTATCGCCGTGTCAGTGCAACCTAGCTCCTTACTTATTTAGCTTGTTACCATAACACATGGTGTATGAATGAATAGAAGTAAGTACTCGGCGGCATGCTAGTTTATAAGGTTGCATCTTGCAAGCACGTGATTCAGAAGAAAACTTAGAAATCAAATTATTAGGAAAAAAAATGTCAACGTTTTTTAATCGATAACTTAACCAACGCATGTTACTATGACTATGAACTATAAAGACTAGTGATCAGTTATAAGCAAACTACAAAATGTGTGCATCTAAGAGGAAAACAGCAAGGCAACCAGAAACAGTCGGCTAGACCAGCATATGTTCTACATAAAAAACGCTAGCTAATCTTCAAACTATAATACACATATTGAGGTGATAGCGTGAGGTAGTTTTGAATAAAGATAGACACCTAGTCCACTTGATAACACAAGTTGAAAACTGGAAAGCTGTTAATAATACAATGATTAACTTGCGCCATTATTTGGAAGTAAGCGCAGCGCATACAAAGTGTAAAGGAGAACAAAATCATATAAAAAGTTAATTCTCGGTTTACTCAAATAAGAACTAGTTGCTATAGAATTATCACATATAACATGCGAAACATTTTGCTGCACTTAGTGGATCGTAAATTTGGTACTAACTTAAAAAGGTCCAAACCTTGACTCAATAAAGAATGAAATTACGTTATTTTTAATTTTTAAAATACCTAACGCCCCTAAACATTAATACCCAAAGTTCGACACTTTTAAACGAAAAACTAAAACAAATACCAGCTTGTTCCAGCGATGAACCACGCTCTACAACCTCTACCAGGTGTTCGCATTTCGCTTACTTTACGGGTTTATCTGCTTATCTAAGACATGAAAAGCCGATAACCTCACTTCACCTTGATCTTATGGACGTCAGTCCATAAGCTCACACACCTTCTAAAAGTAAAGCTTATCAGCTTCTCCAAACCTAGATAAGCAGATACGCCCGTAAAATAAGCTAAATCCGAAAACCTCGGTAGAGGTAGTAGAGTGCAGTTCGCCGCTGGAACAAGCTAGTATTTGTTTTAGTTTTGCATTTAAAAGCGTCAAACTTCGGGTATTAATGAGGAAATAAACTAAATCATGAATAAAGCCGTAAAACGAAACAATTTATTTACGCGTACCAGTTACGACCAAGGACTTCTTCAGCGCGATAACCAGTAAGAAATTCAAAAACAGAATTAACATAAATAATAGGATGATCAGGCTCTAAAGCATCAGTAACAACAAAGCCACAAGGAGCAGGTTGCAACAAACTATCAACAGGAAAAGGCAAAGGCCCTCCATCGTTTAATAGAAATCCAACGTCCTCTTCGTCACCGCTTACGTCACTGTTACTACTACTATCCCACTCCATGTCAAGGTACTATTAACGCTTCATCCCATGGAAATTAGGGTTTGCTTGGTTGATTCTGGAGATTAATTGAGGGGATTTCTGAAATTAGTGTTTGGTTGAGTGATTTTGAAGATTAATTGAGGGGATTTGTGAAATTAGGGTTTTGTTTGGGATTGGGGATTTTGTTTGGGTGAAGGTGAAATGAGTGGTGTGTAGAAGTTGGGTGAGACCGACCTAACCACACCTATTTTATCAAACCGGGTGTTAGCCTAGCTTACACATAGTTTTGCTTCAACTTTATCTATTTGCGTGGGCTCTGTTTGGCTAAGCTTACGAAACATAAACTCATTTGTGGTTACTAGACGAGTACCCGTGCATAGCAACGAGATTTTATAGCGAAATATTTTTTAGTGATAAAACAAAGTTTATGGGTTATAAACGAAAAATAATAAAAGTTTGAAGATTTGGAGTTAAACATAATGTTTTGAAACCCGGTTCAACCTGGGTGGTTCAACCGGTTGAATTGTTCTGGTCGAAAAACGGGTCGATTTAAACCGAGTCAACCCGATGGGTTGGGTAAAAAACAGTTCAAATTAAACCGGGTCAACCAGCCGGGTTTGAAGCGTCCCGAGTCAGCCCGTCGGGTTTGAAGCGTCCCGGGTCAACCCGGTTTTCGATGTGTGTTAATAGTTTTGTTTTGAAATATATGTTTTCAACAATTCATTTTTTAGTTTCAACTTTTCACTTTTTACTTTTTGGTTTTTCCTTTATATATCGTATAGCAAGGTACCAGCACGTTTCGGTGGCGGGTACCATGTGACGATTAACCGGCTAAATAGATCTCGATGAGACCTAATTCCACCAGTTTGTATCGGCTTCAATGGGTCATCTCTGGTTCGTTTTCAGATGGCTTTTATTGGTTAGCCGAACTGGTGGCGACACCGGTTCCTGGTTGAACCATTTGGTCCGGTCCGGTTTTCAAAACAATATATATCATCAACTTGTTAACTTGTAATCTTATATGAAGCTTTGTTTGTTTTATTAATTTGTATAATGTGTATAATAACATGTACTTTTTATTTTAGGGTGTTTTAAAAATAAAATTAAATAGCGTGTTTAATTATTTTATATTTTGGATTATGTTATAGCTTGTTTAAATTGTATATTGTGAAAATTTTATTGTACTTTTTAATAAAATGTGTTTTAATTTGTTGTTTTTAATTTGGTAGATATGCTTTTATTTAGTTGTTCAATGTGAATAAATAATTGTACTTTTAAGTAATGGGTGTTTTAATAAGAGTATTAATTACACTATGCATTTCTCATACCTTTGACTTTCAAGATTTCATTTTTCAAAGTTTGACCATACACTCATTATATGTAGTATAGATGTTTCATAAGCTCTAACTTTTTAATTTATTTTGAGACTTATGAGTTTATATAAATTTGTTATGAAATAATAAACTTATATAAGCTCACAAGTATCAGAATAAACCGAAAAACTATGGCTTATAAAATATAAGCCAAAATCAATTTTCCGGGCTTAATTTAAAACTTGTGGGCTTACATAAGTTTATTATTTCATAATAAATTTATATAAGCTTACAAGTCTCAAAATATGTCAAAAAATTAGAGCTTATGAAACATAAGTCCAAAGCTTAGCCAAACAGCCCCTATATTTCTTTGGTAATAAGAAGAATTAATGTGATTCGGTAAAAATTATGTCGTCCGGTAAATGTGAGGAAGATACTAATGTGATTTGGTAAAAAATGAGCATGGTAGCTCACGCTTTGTTGCGGGAGAAGGGCTTTTGTTGTGTGCAATGGTTGTGTAAATGCATATGTAGTGCCGAAATAGATGGTTATATTTGTTGTTGGCTTGTGATGATTTAATTTTTATGGGTTTAAACGGGTTTGTAAAATAAGGTGGTCGGTTTAATTTGAGTCGTTTTTCTTGTGTGCACTGGTCTTGTTGGTCATTAATTTTTAAATATTAGTTGGAAACAGTCTATTTTGTTTAATTTTATATATATATTTTTTTTACGTAATTGATTTTTGTAACGTTATTTTTTTTTTCTTTTTATTATATGTTTTTTAATAAGTTTTGTTTTTTAATTTGATAGTTTGTTTTAATAAAATAAGGTAGTCGGAGCCGTTTTTCTGGTGTGTATTGGTATTTTTTTTTTTAATTATTAGTTACAAACCAAACTAACTATTTTTTTTAAGTATACATTTTTTTAATTCTTTTTTTCATTATTACTTTTTGTAACATTGTTTTTTGTTTTTCTTTTATTTTCCTTTTATTATATGTTTTTAATAAGATTTTTTTACTATTTATTGTTATTTTTTATTTTTGATGTGATAGATTTTTGCATGGGGTAGCGTACAAATTTCCATCATTACTTTTGAGTTTCGATATAATGGTGTCTATATTTTCACTCTTTATAATTGTTATTTTGGTTAATGTATGTTTCACGTAGTTTTACAAAGAAAATACACAAGTTATCTTTGACAGATGAACTCTTTTGCAAAATCAATGGCGGCCAGATTTCCTTTATGTGCTAAACTTGTTGATGAAGCTGCTTCAAAACTTTTTGATGATATGTTATTCTATCTTTTTAGGGTAGAAAGGATGTAAACAGTGATGCTGCTAAAGATTATAAAAGTAAGATTGCGATAATTGAAGCTCGTCTTGCTCATAGACGTGCGATTCTTAATGAATTTGAAGACTTTGGGAAAAGGCTTGTGTTTTTTAGTACCTTAGATGCTTTAAGGTTGGAGGAACAGGAAGACCTTGAAGAAATTGGTCAGTTGAATCAGTTGGTGAAGTCAAATGAGCGACGTAGGGGTGAAAAGCTCAAGATAATGAAAACCCTAACCAATGTCAAATAGGTTCTTGTTATCTCAATCTTTTGTTGATCGGTGGCACCTTTTGGGTGTTTGTTTTTGTAAGTAGTTTGTAAATATAGTTTGTTGGTCTTCTGTTTGTGTTTATGTTAAACTCTAAGCGTGGTGGGATGTTTTTGTGCTAGTAGTGTTTGGTTTTAATTGGCCTTGTATAATGTATTGTGTTATGTAGTTATTCTACTTCTTTTTATTTTATTTTATTTTATTTTTATGTTATGAGTTGGACAATGATTGAATGCGTTGTGTCGTTGCATTGTATTAGTAACACAAAAATAGCTAAGACATATCGCAGAAACATAAGTCATTATAAATACAAAGTGTTTTACAAAACATGCACCTGCATATTTGCTGAGTTGCAAGTGTAGGTTTGCAGCAACGGTACTATTGCAACTACATATTTACATTAATTATGGTTCTAAAGTTGCATTGTTATAGTGTTTAGATAATTACATTGGCAGCTATACTTCTGCAGTTCTGCTTCTGCCTGGTTACTGAAAAATAAGTAGTCTTGTAAGTTAGAGTTAACGAAAAGTGTGGATAGTGCTTGTAACATGTAATACATGGATCAGGGACGGAGCTACTCATGGAGTAGGATGGGCCATGGCCAACCCAAACTCTCCATTTGAAAGTATACATATTATGTAATATGTTACTTTTGTCTATATAAAAAATGATTTGGCCCACTCAATTAAATAATCAAAGTTATGCATTGCTTCACAAGTTATTATTTTCAATTCATGATATCTTTCTAATATACTCGTGATGCTATTCATCATTATATCCGATCAAACTCAATGCACAAGTGAATAAAAGTAATCTGAGTTTTATCTAACATTTGGTTCGATTGTTTTCATATATATATATACTAGCTACATAACCCGCCCAATGGGCGGGTTCGCTTCATATTGCTTGACAAAATCTAACTTGACGTAAATGAATAAAGAATAATGAAAAATATCTTAAACACAAAACTCGGAAACAAAATGAGAGTGTTCATGTAATGTTGTGGAATTCACCACAATGCTAATGAAACCAAAAACCATAATGACCACACCACTCAAAAGTAAATTCATTAGCTGCAAATTGGGGTGCAGGAGATGGGGTTCAGTAGACTATGTAAAAAACATTAACTTAGCAATGGAGCCAATATGTTCTCGGGTCCCCTAATGATCTGCTCATTTAATTTTGTCTACATCCACATTCACTTTATGAGCAACAAAATGTAAACGGTGATTAACTTCAAAGTAGCAGAAGTATAGCGAGTCATGTTAATGTTTGATTTCTGAAACAAGGAGGATGGTTAATACGTCAAACTTTTTAGTATGGTTTAGGTTGAGCATAACACTTTGTGTTCCTCTTAGAAGTAGCTTGTTATTGTCTTTTCCATCAGAATTGATGAAATCAACGTCATCAAGAGGCATCCCACAATCATGAACAAATCGAAGCATTTGTTCCATGACAATGCATACCTACAAAAGTGCCGTCAAATATCATTCAAAGATAATAGAATGGCTAATAATTATGAATAAATAGTGGAAAACAATGTACATTCAAAAGTATATCAATTCATGTCTAAAACACACCTTGCTATCAACCTTAAGGACAAGTTTGTTTCCCATATAAAGAGCTCCCATTAATTGGAGCAGAGGAATCTCTAGAGGGAAATTGAAAGGTGTAACCACTGCCACCTGGAATAAACACATAAAAAGATTTGCAATATTAGAGCAATCGGTGATTTCTAAGTTATGTACCTTATTTCCCTTATGGTATAATGCGTAAATAGGATCAGGATTTATGGACCTTAAATTTAATGGTACCACAAATACACTTTACACTTTGACTTAATCATCGATGAAACAGGCTCCCTTGAATAATGATTCTTAATTTTCAATGGTCATCTATTTGTTTCTTACATGAATAGATAAATAAATAATTGAAGAAAATCTTACATGTTCATAAGGCCAGCGGAAACCATGACTTTGCTGCCCAAGATGATTCCCATGAACTCCTATGGACCTTGCCAGGAAACTTACCTGTTAAACATGCATAATTTAGAATTTAATTAATGGTGTGAGCTTATCATTAATTAGATAACCTTCTTAACCGAGTACTCGATTACGACAAATTGTAAGTTTGGTAAATAAAAAGAGAACACTTACTGATTATATAACACTTGATCAACAGTTAAGAGGTCTGACATATTCCAGCTCCATTATTGAATTTTGTTTGGTGGGACTATCATCCAATGAATTGAGTCAAGCAACCTGCTAAAATAATTTAATCAGCCACATTCGAAGAAATCGAATGACAAATATTACATTTTTACCAAAAGGATCATGCATAAAGTGATCCCAAGAAGACAAGCAGTCATTTAGATTTATTTACCTTGTTATGTCTATTGGTTTGATAAGCAGTATCAATAAGTTGACTTAAACAGATGTTCCTTTTGTTCAATTTGAAATTGCCCTTTGAATAATCATTTCGACATGAACATTTGACACAAAATTTAGAGCTACAATCATTATATAATGTATCATAGTGAATAAAATTACCTCAATGCAACACATACTTTTGAAAAATTCTATTAGTTGAAGATGCATACCTGCAAAATGATTTGGAATGACAACTGATCAATAAGCGATGAGTCATCGGTCAATTAAATACTAACAAACATAATGCCCGTTTTTGAAGAAAAAAACCAAGGAAGTCATCTATAACGTGGCAATTACACTCAATACAAAGCAACTTTATATCACTGTTAACAACATAAATAAACTATCGATCTATAAATATAGTGTCCTGGTATATAGGAGGCATGCAAATCCAAACATCAGTGTATAAACTATACTCACATATATGCTTTACATTGTATTTGTTATTGACAATAGCCGCACTATTGTTGCTTACTTTTGCAAGACTCATAATCTTGTTCCTTATCTTCTTGTAACTGAGACTACTTTATACCCAAAAACACATCAAGGCATGAAATAGCTCACATTGTACCTAACCAAAGACTCAAAATATAGTTGTTGGAATTCTCGTAAATCGACGTTCCACATCTATTAAAATTTCTTTACTAAAATATTTGGTGATCCTAAAGATAACTTTCAATATTAGATTAGTTTAACACCAACCAAACACCCCTCTAATGCATAAACGGGTTATAGTGTGTCCAAAAACAGCTTGTGATGGGCAAAGAACCAATTAAAATGGACAAAGAAAAACTTACAATGCGCAAAAATAGCTTATATTTGGCGCACAAAACAACTATATATTGGTAAAAGATAACATATAATAGGCAAAAAAAAGATTATAGACTTTATAGAAACCAAGATAACCCTCTTAAGAAAGAGATATGAATTCCTTCTGTTCATCAATAAATATTACCAAGGAAAACCTTTTAAATGGGCCAAGTATAGCTTATAATAAGCACAAATAATAACTATATAATTGGCACTAATTAAGTTTAATAAAAACCACACATCCCTTTATCTACATGCTAGTTGACTGATACTCATTTCCAACTACCTAATTCACTCTAATGGTAGTAGTAGTTGTTTTATGATCAAGTTGAAGTAAACCACAGACTTAACAATCACACAAAAAAATTATCTTACACCTTATCAGTGTCTTGGAGAATAGGGGTTATCAAACTGCTAGTGATTGTAAGAGCCACAACAACATTGATACTACTATTATACGTAAAACTCTCTCCATCTTTATAGCTACCGTTTACAGCAGGGTGTTGCATAGGGATGAGCTCGGTACACATCCCGTACCGAACCCCGTACCGTATTTACCGTACCGTTTTTTTCCCGAGCATGAAAGGTGTGTACCGAGACCGTACCGGACGGGATATCGGTACCGGTACCCGGTATCGGGAAATCGGTACCGTACCATTTTATTCCCGTTTTTTGTTGAGTAGTCAAAAAGTGTTATCAAATAAGAAAAGTCAAACAAGTTGTTAAATGGTGCTAATTTAGCGTTCAGCACAGGAGGTCAACATTGTTGCAAAATATTTCTAGCATGTGTTTGTTAAGCACAGGAGGTCAACATTGTTGCTAAAAAATGGTATTCAACAAGAATAGTCAACATTGTGCTTCTAAGACTTTTAAGTGGTATCAAACAATGAATTTTACCAGATATATAATATATCCAATCATGATGTAGACCATTTAAGTTTCCACTAAAATTAAAAGCATGTTTGGTCAAGTCTGAATGCTGCAAATTTAAGTTTCAACTGTTATATTACAATGAATTTGACTAGATTCACTTTATAGATTATGAATGCTGCAAACTTAACTGATAAATTGTACCTTCAGTTAACTCAACTTAAAAATCAAACAGGAAGTGACAACAACACGATAATGCTATATAATTTCTTGTGAAGAACTGATGTAAAGTCACCAAACTGAAAATAGCAAAATGTGGCAAACTACCTGATAAATTGGGGTGTTTGGCATACTGTGACAGTAATATTTTTTGCAACCTACCTGATCAAATTCATATTCATTCAAATTTCAAAAGATTCCAGTAATCCAGTTTGACCCAGTCAAATAAAACATACTGTGACAACAACATTGTTTCCCAATTTGACCCATCTTACATTATAATCACATGAAATTGTTCCAAAAAAAAAACTAAACAATCTTGAAAACTGGCAACTGCTATCAACCTTCCGCACCTTCTTTCCCTTTCTTCAAATCTCTCGACTGTTTTGCTTGTTAATTCCATCTTCAATCTCTACACATACGACAACAAACAAGCTAAGTTAGTTACTTAACAAATATTTGAAACACATACTTAAAACTTTTTCAAAGCTTGTTAATACCTCTTGCAACATCGTCGTCATTTAATATGTCATCAATGTCATCTACTATAGCCTTCCTTGACTTTCTAACCCAATCTTGAGTGCATATCAATGCCTCAACGACGGGATAAGACAAGTTAGTCCTATATGGGTCGAGAACACGACCTCCTGTGCTGAACGCTGACTCGGCTGCCACGGTGGTTATTTGGATTGGCAATATGTCTAAAAATAATAATTGCATCATAAACAACAATAACGCAAAATATAATGAAAGAAGTAATTCTATAAGCATAGTAAATTACCTTTTGCCATTCGTGATACTACTGGAAATCTTGGTGCATTTAGTTTCCACCATTCAAGAATGTCAAAGTCTTTTGTATACCTAATCCGTGGCTCATTTAGATACCTAGTTAACTCGCTTTCCAATTCAATAGAACCGGATTCTTCCAAATTCAAGAAGTCATACACAAAGTCATTATCACCACCATATGCTTTACTAGATTCTTGATTACTAGATTCTTGATTCCTTGTTTGTTGAGAAGAACTTCTAGACCCAACCGTATCAAACCTTGTTTTGTACGTTTTAAACAAAACTTCCATTCTTTGCACAACCTTTTTCACCATCTCACTTACCTTGTCGTTAAGAACATCATCGTCAATTGTATCTTCGTAGGACATTTTATGAATAAGCATCGTTTTAAACCCATGTGAAACAAGGCGTTGTTTCATTGTAGGGTCCAATATGGTGGCAAAATACATAAAGTCGTTAAGCTTATCAAACTTCCCCCAATACTTGTTATATTTATCAACCATATCATGAACCATCATACAAAAATCGGGTTTAGACTCCCAAGTACGAAGATGTTTGTCTACATCTAGAATTTCTCCAAAAAAAAGATGAGCTAATGGCTTTGAAGTGGATGAAATCATTTCAGTTTTAGCTTTAAACTTATCTAGAAATTCAACAATTTCTTTGCAAACACCAAAGTCCGAGTGTTCGGGTGCTCTATCAAGATCACGATAGTAACAATCATCTACAAGTTCATATTTGAAAAACACATCCCTTAACTCAACCGCAATCTTTAACATATCATGCTTGGAATTCCATCTAGTTGGACATTCACCACACAAAAACCTATTTCACCACTAGCATTTTTTTTAAATTCTAAGATAGTTTGCTGTTGTTTTTGTTTTTTTGAGATATATAAAGGGTTCTTAAGACATGGAAAATGTCTATGAAGACTAGAAGTACCATTTTGAGGTCCATCGGCCGCTAGAGTTTTCTTACAAAACTTACACAATGCCCTTCTCTTTTTTGGATCATCCTTCATCCTAACCGGATCATAGTGTTCCCAAATCGCCGCCCTCTCCTTACTTGTTTTCTCATATATTTCATATTCTTCTTCGTCTTTGTCGTTTCTTTTCCTTTTGCTACCTTTTCCTTTTGCAGCTTTTTTTACAACAACCTCAGGTTCACTTTCATAACTCGAATCTGAATCATGGACATCCAAAAATAGGGTCTCCTCAACAATGGTATCATCATTCTACACAAACACAATATATACGAATTAGATTGATAGCATATACACATTGTTAATAAACACAAACACCAAACTGTTGGGCAAAAGCAAAAACAAAACATAATACGAATTAGATTCATGTAATTAATATACTTATACATCCTAGTGCTACTGATGTAATTAATATACACTACATTCATTATCAAAGAAAAGAAATCAAAGAATCATTTTACCTCCATTTTCTTTTTGTAACTTGATGAATGATGAAGAGTTTTAAAGATGATGATGATTGGGATGATTAATTATGATACAGAGGTTTAATTGTTACAGAAGGTTTTTGGAGGGTTTGATATGTGGGCTTTTTGTTTTGCAACGTCACATAATGCATGAGAAGTTGAGAACTGATGGGTTTAATTCAAAAACCTAAACCTTTCAAATTCCGGTACCGGATTCGGGAAATCCCGTTATTATCCCGCACCGTATTTTGTTGTACCGTTTTTTTTTTACATCATTTTTGTAGTACCGGTACCGTACCGGGTATATAAAACCGGTACCGGTATTGGTCGGTACCGGTACGGTTCCGGTACCGTACCATATTTTCGGTACCAATGCTCATCCCTAGTGTTGCACAAGAGTCGCCACAACATCCTTTGCTAACAATGCATTTATCGTAACACCCTTAGACTTAACCTAAACATCCAATAATTCATTTCCCAACTATCAGAACCCATAACATATATGCACATTATCAAATGAACATAAAACCGAGATAAAATACAAATAGAGACCAAAGATAATAAGAACGATTGCAATCAACCCGAGATAAAAAAAATGGTGTCAATCAAATGGACATAAAAGCAGCCATAGTCTAATTAACAACAACTAAACTAAAATCAATTCATTAATCCATAAGCTTATTAATTAGTATCATTTCATCCACAAATAGTGACACAAACCAACTAACTTAAAATAAATCGGCACAACTCTAATATTGCAAAACTAAAATTGGGGATCCATACTATACCAAATAATTAACTGCACAATCAAATCCAATCGTCAATGTAAACACCTAATTTCACAATCACACACAAAAATCATCAGTAATTCATAACTAAAACTGAAATATCAAAATCCCCAAAATCAAGCTGAAATCATTACCTTTAATAGTAATTTATATTAAAACCCTAATTACCATCATCTTGTTGCATTGTTTAATCAGAATTCGTCATCATGAAACCAAGGACGAAGACCATACATGATCGAAGCATACCTTAAGTGGATTAATTTGTTGAAATTGAATTGGGTTGTTTTGATAAATGAGGCGATTTGATATTTGGAAATGCGGAGTGAAAAGGGGGTGATATTTTGAAAATCATACAATCAAACCCCGGAAAAATCGTTAATAAAGATGGCATTGATTTGATGTTTTGATAAGATTTAATGTTTAAGCGATTGAAAAGGGGGAGGTTATGAATAACATTTGACTGCCATTGATTTGCTCCAATAAAAGCTGAATCTGTGACTACCCATCTTGGGTTGGAAGTAGAATATGTAGGACTTTTGAGTATATTATGTTGGAAGTAGTCAAAACAAGGGTGTGCACTCATTTAGTTCAACTCACTGTGGCTTCAAATGGATTCCCACTGGTAGATTATTTAAGTTTACAGGACTTAAACGAGCTTACATCCCTAGATCATGCCTCAAATGGATTCCTACAGGTAAACTTTTCAAGAATGTAGAGCCTAATAGGATCTCCATTAATGATAAGTCTGTATTATACTGTGATGCTCCAATAAAAGCTGAATCTGTGACTACCCATCTTGGGTTGGAAGTAGAATATGTAGGACTTTTGAGTATATTATGTTGGAAGTAGAAGATAAAACTCAAATATGTGCTGAGGCTCAGTGGTTGGGGCATTTGTGTTTGAATGTAACAACCCAAGTTCGATTCTTGGTTGCATCAGAATTTTTTTTTATTAAGTAACCGGATAAATGTGCCATGGTGGCATTTCCACCTCATCATAAAATGTGCCATGTCAACATTAAAATGCCTAGTAAGCATTATACATGTGGCATATGTAATCCCATATATATGTATTGATATATGTACAAATAAGTTGGTCTCATTAACATAGTCACCAAATTATTAAGTTTTCTAAACGTTTTATTGTTTGTGAATATTTTTGGCTCACCCTATGCCAAAATCCTAGCTCCGTCACTGACATGGATTGATTTAGTTGCTACTATTTATGCGTTTATTAGTTATTATTAGTTGTTGTAGGTGATGTCTTTTTAGTTACCTGGTTTGTTGCAGGCACTAAGTTTTCTTTTCTTTTTTTGGTTTCCGCATGTTCTTCTGGAAATAGTGGCCTTTTAGTTGATTTGTAAGCAACATCGGTTCCCATATATGTTTTTGACCTTTTCTGCATCCCAGTATATGGCAGTGGTGGTGTCGTAATTTCTGCAATATTTAAATAATGGATGTTTACCATTTTGGATTACCTATAATCTTTTACCATACTTTGTGCTTAAAAAAAAGTTTTGTACTTGATGAGTGGCCTTCAGTTGCTTTGTTTTTTTTCTGGGGTTTCTGTTATTTGAAGAGCCTGTGGTGTTGACGTATATTCAGTAGCAGCATTTGGTGCCGCTGGTGTGTTCACAGCTGTAATGAGTAACTGAGCCGGTTAACATATTAAGCATAATGTAAGTTTAGAAGATAAAAAATAGTCATGTTTAATATTATTTTTTTACCTGAAGACTGACCTTCTATCTGGTTCATTGGTTCTGAGATGTCAAACATGTTGCTAACAATAAATTCCATGGTCCCTTGTTTGCAAGTAGGGCTGAAATAAAACTGGAATATATGTTGTTTCCCAATGATTGTGTCTTTTTTCTAGAAAGTGGCGTGGGTCTGGGTTTTCAAGTTATTTGACTAAAGTCGGACAATCAATACCAACAACCATGTTTGCCTTTGTTGTGAAGAAAGTAAATTGTGCTTTTTGGTTGTTGTCTGTTAAAGTTTCTTTGAAATTTTACTTACTAGGGGTGGCAATTTCCGACACGAAATGAAACCCGACCTGGACCGACACGAAAATTAGCAGGTTAGGGTTGAGGCTAAATAGGTTTAGGTCATTTTTGGGTCGACCTGATTGACCCGTTTATTAAACGGGTCGGGTTCGGGTCGAGGATAATTTAACCAGGTCCACCCGTTTAACTTTTAAACAATATAAAAAATAAATACGGATGCTTTAATTTCTAGTTCAAATCAAACGAGTAGTTACAAGAAATATAATAAAATTGTGTTACTTTAAAAGTTGAAATGATGTAGAAACTGAAAAGTCATTTCTTGGAAGTTGGAAATGTATCTTTTGTCATCAATAGTCATATCAAGTTATTTGTACTATTAAAATTATCATAGATTTACTTTCATAGTCATCTTGTTTACTTCTAATTTTTACCGGATATGTTCATCGCCATACTTGTAACACCCCCAAAATTTGGTACAACGGAAGACTTAATCAAGCTTTCGGGGTGCTACTGGATTGGTACACAACACAAGTAGAGGAAAACAATATAGCATAAAACATTCGCAAACCAATCCCATATTTAGTTATCCAGTTACATTTATTCCAAATATTTAAAAGTAAGGCCCAAAGAAAATCATAAGATAGGTCCACAATTATTATCAGAGTCTAAAGTGATCCTCCAACCATGCCCCTTCTGCCAAGCCTCCAAGAAACAGGCGATCCAAGTATCATCTTAGTTACTTGAGAAAAATGCTAAAAAGGTCAGCTAACGTTGGTGAGTTCATAGGTTTAATCATAAATTCAGTAGTGGACCTGATAGAGTTTATTTGCTATGTGAGACTAAACATTAACACCCAATGTTCGACACTTTTAAAAGCAAAACTAAAACAAATACTAGCTTGTTCCAGCGGTGAACCATACTCTACAACCTCTACTGGGTGTTCGCATTTCGCTTACTTTACGGGTTTATTCGCTAATCTAAGATATGAAAAGCCAATAACCTCACTCCACCTTGATCTTATGGACGCCAGTCCATAAGCTCACACGCCTTCTAAAAGTAAGCTTATCAGCCTCTCCAAATCCAGATAAGCAAATAAGCCCGTAAAATAAGCTAAATTCAAACACTTAGGTAGAACTAGTAGAGCGCAGTTCGCCACAAGAACAAGCTAGTATTTGTTTTAGTTTTGCATTTAAAAGCGTGAAGCACCAAACTTTGGGTATTAATGTTTAGGAAACTAAATCATTAACAAAAACCGAAACATGAAACGACTAATTTACGCGTACCAGTTACGACCGAGGACTTCTTCAGCGCGATAACAAGTAAGGAACTCAAAAACATAATTAACATAAATAATAGGATGATTAGGCTCTAAAGCATCAGTAACAACAAAGTCACAAGGAGCAGGTTGCAACAAACTATCAACAGGAAAAGGCAATGGTCCTCCATCGTTTAATAGAAATCCAACGTCCTCTTCGTCACCGCTTACGTCACTGTTACTACTACTATCCCACTCCATGTCAAGGTATTATTAATGCTTCATCCCATGGAAATTAGGGTTTTGTTGGTTGATTAATTGAGGGGATTTGTGAAATTAGGGCTTTGTTTGGAATTTGGGGATTTTGTTTTTGGGTGAAGGTGAAATGAGTGGTGTGTAGAAGTTGGGTGAGACCGACCTAACCACCTATTTTATCAAACCGAGTGTTAGCCTAGCTTACACATAGTTTTGATTCAAGTTTATCTATTTCTATGGGCCTGTTTTGCTAATCTTGTGAAATGTAAACACATTTGGGCTTATATTTCACAAGTCTTAATTTTCTGACTTATTTTAAGACTTGTTGGCTTATATAATTTTATTATTTCATAACAAATTTATATAAGCTCACAAGTCTCAAAATAAGTCAAAATATTGAAGCTTATGAAACATAAGCCCAAATAAGCTTATGTTTCATAAGCTTAGCCAAACAGCCCCTATATTTCTTTGGTAATAAGAAGAATTAATGTGATTCGGTAAAAATTATGTGGTCCGGTAAATGTGAGGAAGATACTAATGTGATTTGGTAAAAAACGAGCATGGTAACTATAGAAGTATAAGGGTTACAAATGATGAGTTAGTAACTACAAGGACAAAAGATGTAAATATATTCAAAAGTTAGTTAGTAGCGGTTAGCTAGTTTTCTTTGTATAAATACTTCTTCATTTCAATGTAAATGTAATGATCTTCATTTTCATTCAATAATAACAATAATTTTCGCATGGTATCATAGCACAGATGCTCGTTATCAAACCCTAAATCCCTAAATTGATTTTGATTCGATTATACTGATCTTGAATCAATCAATCCCTTTTTAATCAAGCTTTTCTGACGTCATCAATGGCGATTTCACCATCTTCTTCAACTAATCAAGATTCAAACCAAAATCAACACTCTAAGCAAATCAATGTGAATATGATCAATGATCCTCTGTACATTGCTAGTTCTGATCATCCAGGAATGGTTTTGACTAACACAGCTTTGAATGGAAGTTATTTTCATGGCTGGAGTAGGAATGTGAGAATGGCATTAGGAGCTAAACTGAAATTAGGGTTTATTGATGGTTCTTGCCCGAAACCAGATGTTGGTGATGTTGATTTGCAGAGATGGATCAGATGTGATTACATGGTTACCTGTTGGATCTTGAATTCAATGGTACAAGACTTATATGAGGCTTTTCTTTATGCTCAGTCTGCTTGTGAATTGTGGAAAGAGATAGCAGAAAGATATGGGCAGAGTATTGGTCCTTTGGTGTATCAACTTGAGAGATTTGACCAAAATCAGTCAAGGTAATCTCACCATTGCATCTTATTTCAACAAGTTAAAGAAATGTTGGGATGAACTACAGAATATCAATGGTTTTCCTACTTATGATTGTGGTAAAATAAGGGGATGTACTTGTGATGTTTTAGAAAAGTTATTGTTAAGAGATAGTATCTCTAAGCTGATTCAATTCTTGATGAAACTCAATGATGAGTATGAGTCAGTTAGAAGTCAGATTCTTGCCATGGATCCTCTTCCTACTGTGAATAAGGCATACTATATTGTTCAGCAAATTGAGAAACAAAAGCAAGTTACTGATCACACTTTTAAGCCTACTGCATTTTTTGCTAATATGAATAATAAGGGGACAAGTGGTGGAAGAAAATATGTTAGAGGTACAAGAAATGATGGAAAAAGGTTATGTACTGGATGTAATCAAGAAGGACATATAGTTGATCAATGTTTTGAAAAGATAGGATATCCTGATTGGTACAAAGGGAAGAAGGCAAAGAAGCAGACTAGGATAGCAACACATGTGAATTCAGGTTTTGATGAGCATTTCAATGGTGAAACACCTTTTGATATGGGCAGTGATAATGAGATAGGAATGAACCATAATGGTGGATTTGATCAGAAGTTTGTGGCTGTTGTATGTCAAGAAATGATGAGGATGTTTGAGGGAAAAAGTGTTATTGGTGTGTCAAGTACTTCAAGAGATTATGCAGGCAGTTCTCATGCATGTATACTTTCCTGCTGCACCATTTCCTTTTGTTAGGAATTAGAAAATTCCAGTATTGAAGAGTCGGTCACCCCAACTATTATCTAGCATAAGTTAGCTCGTAGACTTATCGTTAGTTACGTATTTATGTAGTTATTTAGTTAGTCAGTAGCGTAAAATAGTTTAGTGCAACACCGTGGAGGAAGGACGGGTCTTTACCCATTGTATCCCTGATCCACAGGCCGTTAGGAGGTCGTTTAGTTTGTAACCTATAAATACCCTCTACCTTGCAAGGTAGAGGGTTGGATGTTCTTTGGTAATCTAATATTCCACAAGTTTCTCTTACTAGAATGTCCCACTCTTTCTCTCTCTAAAACCATCTATGTGCTCATTGTGTTAATGTTATGATGTGTATGTGAAATCCAATATCTTACAATTGGTATCAGAGAGCCATGGTTAGATCATATCTTGCACATCTTTGGATTTCTAGTGGTTTTTAGGTGGTTTTTGAGTTTGAAAAAGGTTAGTGGTTTTTGCATCATTTGGTTGATTTCTTGTGTTAAAGTTTGAATTTTGTTAGTACTTTCATGTTTAGAATCATCACAAGTGTTTAGGTTTTCATTTGGTTAGCTTGAATCATCTTGGTTGGGTTGTTCTTGGATTGAAAAGTGATGTTTATATGGTTTTTCTTGCTAGCGACTTAGCTCACGGTTTATTTTCTTCATAGCGACTTGCTTTACAAATTTGTAGCGAGTTACAGCTTTAGACCTAGCGAGTTAGATCTAGCGAGTTAAAGTACAAGTAGTGGACTCTCCACTACGAGTAGCGACTTGGTCTGTAGCGAGTTGCTCTTTAGCGACTTGTATCTCTAGCGACTTGTGTAGCGAATTGCTGCCAAATTTTTGCTAGCGACTTGAGTCGTAGCGAGTTACTACTTAGCGACTTACCTCTGGCTAGCGACTTGGCACGCTAGCGACTTAGTAGTGTGGCGAATTAAGTATTGGCGACTTGGTGTAGTATCTTCTAGCGACTTGGGATTATTACTACTTTGTTGGTAGCGAGTTAGTTCTAAATCACTAGAGACTTGGGGAGTAATTCATAATAAAACAATGTCTGTCATCACGGATCCTTTAATCACCAAAGTACTTGCTCTCTATGACACAGCACAGAATAGTGAAGCAGAATGCTTATCTGAATGCCATACACTTAATGATTCAGTATCGATTAATCAGAACAACTCAAATAAGTCACTCTTAATGTCTGCACATGATGCTAAGAATATGGAATGCACCAGTGAGCCAACTCAACATCTCAGTCTGCTTCTCAAATTACTCTTATCTACAACCATGGATCGAACGAGTTGTGCCATCCTTCGTCAGGATTTTCCCACTTTAACAAGAACTGTTTTGCTTAACTTAGAACGACTGAGGTTTCAAATTACCAAAGAAAAGATCTCAACTGATGATTCTCATGCTGCCCTCCAAACCATCTTCAACCAATTTCAGCCACTTATCCGGGAAGAATACTCCTCAGATTTTGATAATATCATGACTGGAATGTCTTTCAAGAAGCACACGGGAATGGAAATTCATGAGTTCAGAAACTCATTTACTCAACTTATGAGTAATATGGAAACATACATTGAGGAAGCTGCGAAAGAGAATAACAAGCTGAAGGAATTGAATGAGTGTCAAGAGTGTCCATGGAACAATGATGACGTGTCATGCTTCATTCCAGTTGAACCAGCAGAAGACACTGTTTGCAGAATCTTAGTTGTGATGGAAAAGGATGAAGAGAACATCACTGATCTCAAATTCTCAGAGTCAGAAAAGGTATCAATCAACAAGGTACACTTATCTGATCACATAAATTCTCACAAAAAGGTACATGACTCTTATCCTGAACATAACAATGTGGAATCAATCTTTGTTTTGTCTGAATCTAATGCAAGTAACATGATTGAAAAAAAGGTATATGATGAGCTTTCAAACAAATTTTCAATTCTTGAAAAACACTGTATCTCTTTGCAAATTGAAATACAACATAAGAATGAAATGTTTTATGCAAAAAAACAGTGTAGTAATCTGGAACTTCCAGAATTTAGAGAATTTTTTGAAATTAATCAGTTAAAATCCCAGATTCAGGACAAATATTCGACCATAAGTAATCTGAAATCGCTTCTTTCAGAAGCCCAGAAATATGACTGTCATGAGATGAGTGATACACTAGAATCTAGAAATTCTGAACTAGCTCTATGTGTGTCCAACCTTCTAAGAGAAAATGAGCATTTAAGAAAGAACCTTGAAGAAACAAACTCTAAGTTAGTCAATCAATCTAACCTCTTGATGAAAGATATTGATGATCTCAAAGCACAAATTCAGGATAAGAGCTTCAATATTGTTGCCCTAAAAAATGAGCTCAGGAAGTATGTTGGAAATAGGATGAACACTAAGTTTGCAAAACCTTCAACTTTGGGAAAGTCAAATGTTCAGAACCACTTGAAACGAACAGTTATTAAACAACCTAATGCCTTTAGGTCTGAAAGAGCTAAACCATTGAAATCTAAGCTTACATCCCAAGTTGATAATAAGTCTGTTGTGTCAAAACCAGTCACTTCATTGCCTAGTTCAGATATGATGAATCCCAAGCATAGGACTAATGGACATCACCCACAAATCAGAAATGCTATAAGCTTAACTAGGTCTCATGCAAAACATCGTCTGACAGATCAATCCCCTAAGAAATTCTCTGATCACAAAAAGACAAATAGTCAAAACAAGGGTGTGCACTCATTTAGTTCAACTCACTGTGGCTTCAAATGGATTCCCACTGGTAGATTATTTAAGTTTACAGGACTTAAACGAACTTACATCCCTAGATCATGCCTCAAATGGATTCCTACAGGTAAACTTTTCAAGAATGTAGAGCCTAATACGATCTCCATTAATGATAAGTCTGTATTATACTGTGATGCATCCAAATGTGAGACTAATCATGTCACTAACTCTTCTATGTACAAATCTACATGTGCTTCCAGTACAATGTGCTCTCAGTCTTTTTCAGGTACAATGCTCAACTCAATCAGGAACTTCATGACTTGGTTCCCATCAGAAATGAACATAGCTCATTCAGGAGCTATAGCGTGCAACAGTTGATGCACTACTTACTTTGACTCCTATTCATCATTGAATCAGGACTCGTTCATCCATATCTTTGTATAAATCAAGTTTCTTTAAAAAAAAAAAAAATTCTTATATCATGTTTAAATTCTTTAAATTTACAATTTTATCACGTTTTTCCTATCTAATAAAGAATATTTTCACTGTTATCGATAACATCTACGGTCCTAGAAATGTCATTCAATAATGGCACGGGATCATAGATGAAGTTCGAACAATTGAAATATTCTTGTTTCCATTTTATCAGGGTAAACTTATGTCAATCAATGTTCTTTGATGAACTTGATTGAGGGGGAGATTGTGTATATGTTTTTCTTGACTACCTATGCCATTGGCTTCTGTGCTGGTTATAATGCTTGCTCGTTTGTAAGTTGAGGTCGTGTTTTGCCTCTGTAACTATCTGGTTATGGTTTCTGTAGGTTGTGGTCATATCTTGCTCATGTGATTATCATTGTGTACCTACGTATTAAGTGTCTAGCTTAGATTTAAATGCTTATGTGTCTAAATGTTTAATTGATTCATGGTGATCAGTGTGATAATCTTTGCTAGAGGCTTAGTCTATAATCTGTGTTTGCAACTTACCACTCGTTCATCAATACCATAGGGACCAAAGTTGCCATATAGTGAAAGTTATGTTGCACTAGCGACTTACCTCACCTCATGTTAAAACCACAAGGACCAATTGTGTCATACCGTCATAGTTAGTTGGTATACCCCTAGCGAATTACCCTATAGCGAGTTACCATTTTTTTTTCAAAAAGTTTTTTATCTATCTCGTTTTCTCTTCTTCGTCATTGTGCTCATTTTAGCGACCTAGCAAAAGGTTTGCCTCGATCCCCCCTATCTTTGTTCTCTTAAGCTTTTGTGTCCAGTTTCTAACATGTACTTTATATCCAGATCCTTTCGAGCTCGTGAGTTGTGATTGTTTGTCTCTCGTTTAGGTTCGATTTTTCATGTAAAAGTATGTTTGTTGCTTGTATAATGATTGAACGGGTTCAAAATGTTTGGAATATATTGTTTGGAATATAGTGTTTGGAATACATTGATGTATGATTAAGTGGATTGGACTGATGGGTTGATGTTAGAAGTGTTCTTGGTGGCGAGTTAAATTGTTCTTGGTAGCGACTTAGTCTGAATGTTCTTCATAGCGAGTTAGTGTTCAACTTAGCGACTACGTTTCTGTAGCGAATTAGTTCACTATATTCTAGCGACTTGGTTAGCGAGTTAGCAGTTAGCGACTTGTGTTTACAAGTTAGCGAATTAGTAACCTAGCGACTTAGTTAACGAATTGGTAGCGACTTGGGTGTGTTACTGTTCATGGCGACTTGTATTTACAAGTTAGCGAATTAGTTACCTAGCGACTTAGTTGACTGTTTTGTAGCGACTTGGTTTAGGTACTGTTCATGGCGACTTGACTTTACATGCTAGCGAATTAGCATAGCGACTTAGAGTGCTAAACTTTTAGCGACTTGTCTGTGGCTCTAGATGACGACTTGTCTTTACAAGTCTGCAACAGTGTTCACTTTCATGTTGAGAATTAGTCTTAGGGTCAAGGATTATTAAAATGTTCAAAGGTTTTTGTGCTAAAGATGATCTCACTCTCACAACACTTAGGATCTCCTAATTCGACTTGTTGAATCAACATACTCTATGTAATCTGTTATGTCATCTCTGTTTAGGCAAAAGGTACTTGGTTTCTCTCACGACTGCCAAATGTTACTTTTTGCCTCATACATATTTGTTATATCACTTTTACATGTGTATCTTGGCTCATGTCATGATCACTTTGAAATGCACTCTTTTGCCCTTTAAATCACTTATAAGCTCGTCATGTAATTATTTATCTATATGACTGTACTTCATTGAAATATCTCAATTATGAATGTTATCATATATTTGAAAGTTGTCATATATTTGTAATCTATGCCACTCTATCTTTCTCTGTATGTGTTTTGGGGACTCCTTCTGAGTTACTACTTCTATCATAAGGGTGCTCTCAATGTTGTCTCACTTACCATTTATCATCTAACCTGTTCCCATTCATTACTGTTGATTGTATGATTACTCAGAACATCAATGGCAAGTTCAATCCCAGAAAAGAGCGCTACCCCGTCGGCATCATCCAAAGTTCTTTCAGACGAAGAAATCCTTCCCAGGAGTCAATGGGCTGTTATTGGAAAAAGCAACTGTTATGTGGATCTACAAAGGCTTCAACAAAATCCGATACTCAAAGTTTCTATTGACATCCTCAAAAACACAAACTTCTTCGGAGCACTTTCCAAGCAATGCTCAATTCCGACCATTTACATTCAACAATTCTGGAACACCGTTCAATGGAACAAAATCACAGCCCAATACTCCTGCAAACTGGATGATATGGAGTTCACAATTGATTCTGATATTCTGAGCAAGGCTCTTGGAATCACCCCATGTAACCCTGACTTTCGTTCTGAATCTCCACCTGGTGCTGACGATCTGATTGTCTTTCTTATTGGATTGGGTTATCAGAACAGTATTTCAAGAGCATCTGACATCATCACTGGACACATGTATCAACCTTAGAGGGCCATTACAACAATTCTTAACTTATGCTTATCTGGCAAAACATCAGGGTTCGATAAAGTGAGAATCCCTATCTTGCAAATCCTTTGGGGAATCGTTAATAGGATTGATGTGAATGTATCAGATCATATTTGGGAAGAATTTTCGTTATCAATGAACACGTTCATATATGACAGAATCAATTTCCAAAACAAAGCTCAAGGCCGAAAGAAACAGAACAAGCTTGTAATTCCCAGCATCAGATTCTCTAAGCTTGTTATCCAGTACTTACAACAAACTCATAAATTCACTCCTAGGTCTGAATCAACTTTACACAAAGCAGAAGATGAATTTGTTTTAGGAAACCTGAAATATGTTCCTAGAGGTTCGGATAAAGAAGTATTTGGATTGCCAATTCCTGATTGTCTTCTCACAGAAGATATCAAGAAGAAGGACTACTTCAAGCAATACATGAAAAGAGCAACCAAACTCTCTGCTGATGTCACACCATCTCCTTTACAACCAAATGCTCCCATGACCAAGTCAGCCTCACAAGCATCCTATGCCTCTCTTCCTAAAAAGAGACTTGAAAGGTCTCAACAGTATGACACCGCATCCAAGAAGCAGAAAGTAAAAAGGAAGAAAGTGGAAAAGGAGATTGGTGAGAAAACTGAGATACCAAGGAATGTTACCAGGCTAACTGATGAAGATGATACTGATCTGCAACTTGGAATTCAGCAAAGCCTTGAAAGTCAGAATGTGAAAGCTCCAGTAGGTGGAATTGTGTTAAGAGAACCCGCTCAACTACCTCGACAAACAAACCCAATTACACTTGACAAGGGTAAAGGAGTTGCAAGTGTTGAAACTGAACAAGCTGCTCACATGCTGTTAACTATCTCATCATCTCCATCAAGCACCACAAATCAATATGAGCTGAAGAGAAGAACAGATTCATCTCATACAAAAGAACAATCTGGAGTGGTCAAGGTGCCTGAAACGTTTAAGGAATATCTTACACTTGGTGAGACTCAATCTGGGTTGAAGGTTGACACTCTGTTACAAAAAGGCTCGCAGGAGAACCTTGAGACAAGATCTGATGAGACCTTGAAGATGGATGAACCAAATCTGTCTACCAACTCTCTATCCTCACTTAAGAATCTTGATGAAGATTTTTCTTTTGGTGATCAATTCATTAATGACAAATCCTTAGACACTGCACAATCCATGTATAATGTCAGCATTCAGCAAGATACGTCTACTATTCCTCCAATGACTGCATCTTCACTATCAACTGCACTTCCACCACCTCCCTTACCTTCTCATTCAACTGTACAAACACCACCAACTCTAGAACCCATCATTACAATTGCAGATGAAGTGGCTCCACCAGCTTCCCCTCCACAGATTCTCACTTCTGATCAACTACTGGATAAAGCCATTAAAAGGATAGAAGCTCTGGAAAGGCAACTTCCTAAATCTGCTGATTCTCTGGTGGATCGTGTCTACAGGTTGGAGCACCTCAACTTCAATGAAGCGGTTACTGCCGCTATTGAAGGAGAAGTCAAGGATGCTGTGGAATGGGCTATGGAGGCTCCACTTCTTAGACGATTCAAGGACCTCCCCATCTCCGATATGAGAGCAGCTCTGTGTGAAAGGATGTATGAGACTAAAGAAGACAAGCATGAGGTTCACAGTAAACTCTATGAGGCACTAGAAGAATCCATTAAATTCGACAATGATGAGCAGTTTATGATTGACGTGGGGGAAAAAGAAGCTAAAAAGAAAAGGAGAACAATTGTGATGGAAACATTGATGAAAAACCGCAATGATCCTCCTCCACCTCCGCCACCAACGGGAGGCGCTGGAACCTCTGGAGCTGGTAATCCTTCTACGACAACCATCACACCTCCACCACAACCACCATCTTCACCGCCAAAACCTTCTAATCAATCAGGTCCTACAAAAGATCAGAATACTAAGAAGAAATCTGCTGCCTGGACGACGGTAGATTCAAGGTTCATGTCCACATCCAACTCAATTCCTGATGATCAAATAGTTCACGAAGAGTCGCAAGTCATGGCTGACTCAGACCCAGATGAAGATGATGCGTCGACGAAGCATATTCCAAAGCTATCAGAAGATTGGTTTGACACTTACATGGCTGGGAATCGCACGAGCACATCCAGGGTAGCACCTTCAAGAGACACAATTCAAAGATGCATTGTGGAAGAAAGACATCCTTCTCCAGAACCCACATGGACCATCCCAGAGTCTGACTCTATGATTCCTGACAACAATTGGGCATCAGTTATCACGAATAATTATGAAGTTCCAGCTGAAGACTCTCTTCTGCACTACACTGGTGATATGGGAAGTTTTATCAAATGGTTTTGTGAGCGGAAGTGTATCTCATCCATAACTCCAAGAGATCTAGAAGGACAAGCTTACGAAATTGTCAAAGTCTTCCATTCTGATGCAAATCATCTTCAATATCAGATGGAAGAATGCCATAAGATGCTGAATGACCAAGTCAGTGAGCAAATCAGTCGCTTCAATGTCAACAAATCTCTTCCTCTTGGTGGTGAGCCTGGTCAGATAACCATTCAGGCTGAATTCTTCTTCAATCACGACTTGGACTATCTGTGTGCTCGCTCTGCTGAAAGAAGGCCTGCTCTATCAATATCAAAGATGAAAGCTGCAACCTACTCTGATCAAGGGCTTGAACAGATGGTTCCTGATCAATTCTGGGCTGCTGAAGAACAAAAATATGATATTGCTGCTTCTTATGGTATTTCTCACTGGTGGTTCAAAAAGAAGAAGTTCTACATCGAAAGACATGGTGCTGATAAAAGACGCAATGATGTCAGATCAAAGCTACAAATCTTAAGTGTTGTTAGTGTAGAGATCTTCCCTATATATGGATATGAGTACTTGAAGAAGATTGTCCTTAAAAGAGCTGACCTCAAAGTGTATACTATTGAAGAGAACGACTTCAAACATCTTCTGCCAAATGATTTCGAAGATCTCTATCTCTTAAATCTTCAAGGACACCTTGAGCATTTACCTGTCCGTGAGAAAAAGGCCCTCTCTGCAGCTGTCACTCTTTGGATCAGGGGCTTAGTCATTCGAAAACGAGTTGAGGACTTTCAGCTTGGCATTGAAAGCTACCAAACCAGGATCAACCTTACAAGTCCTCAATGGAATGCAACTGGGCATGAATTTCATCGTGAATACAAAGTCCTTGACACCCCTAGAGCCGTCATCTTCACCGACAGATATGGATCTCGTATGCTTATGCGTCTATGTGAACTCTACAAGTTTAGTGATGGTACGCTCAAATTGGTCGAAGAAGAACTTGACACCAGAGTGAAAGAAGCCAAACTTGATATGAAATCTTGGGTTAAAACTATGTTTTGGACTGATGATGATGTAAAGAGATGTGAACACTTCATTGCTGCAATCAGACGAAGACTCAAGACACGAAGGATCTTCCGCAGCCTTGAAAGTTTTGTTGGTGGAAGGCTTCGTGATGGTCACTACAAACTTCTTCAGAGGACTGAATGAAGACTTCTTCGGGATACTGTTTATGGTTTTTTTTAACTATGTGTAATATGTGGTGTAATAAATATGAACAACTGTAATACATGTAATAGTGCTAGGATTTGTACTATGGTTTCCCCTTGTAAAAAGGGGAAACATCTGTGTTGTCCATTTTTTTTCATATAAAATCGGACACATTTTTCTCCTACAAATATTTTACCTCATACATATTTAAATCACTTGAGATCCAAAATCTCAAAGGATTTAAGATTTTTGATCGGGGGAGAAAATGTGATATAAATATGAAAGATGTTAAAAGATAAGATGACCAATTTATGTGCAAACTTCTCTCTTATATGTGCTAAACAATTTTTCGAATCTCGAAGCATATATTAAGGGGGAGAACTATCTTTGCAAATTCAACTTTAAATGTTTCCTAATCCTTTGATGATAAAGGGTTCCCTCTAGTATGTGCAAAACTCTTTTCAACCTCGAGGCACATATTGAGGGGGAGCAAATTCATGGAAACCTCATCCTTCCCGGAAATGCTACACCTACTTGATTTAATGTGGGAAGTGATGTTGATATCTTTTAGAAAATGGTAATCAAAGAATTTAATTCTTTCTCTTGCCTCCGTGTGCAAAACTTTTTCAAATACTTGAGGCACATGTTGAGGGGGAGTTCTCGTTCTAAAAATATCAAAAACAATTCAGGTACAAAATGCTTTGATAATATATCACAAGTATCTGAATTGATTTTCAAATGGTTTTCAATTGGATCCAATGGCAGACGAACAATACCAAATAGACCGACCAACTTTACTTTATGTACGGTGATATAAGGATGATAAGGTTAGGTATTGGTTCCCATGATCCGCCAGAACCGGAGGGATCTACCCAGGGACAAGCCACTAGTTAGTGTAGAAGTCCTTAGGTATGATGATAAAAGGAGAAAAATGAGATATGGGAAGAGTGCGGACTAAGACTGAGCTAGTACTGGAATAAACCCAACAAGGTTCTAGCTATGAAGTCTCGGTAAGCACTGAAGGGGTTGAAGAATTAAAAAGAATTGAATGAGGAAAGGGTGAAAACAAATAGCCCTCCATTTATTCAACCTTAGGGCAGAAACCGGGTTCACTTCATATGCTACTGATGGTAACATTGGTATTGAAGACAAGACGTCATGGACCCAGTGACGCACGGCACTTCATCTTTCCAAACCACTCAAGTTCCTCTTAAAAGGACTTGTTTCATTCTCACGGGGAACCGATAGTATCTATCGACTTTCTCTTAGAGATGGTTGATATTGAAGAAGGAGACCCTCTCCCTAGTCTCCGTTATAGGATCCAAATATGCACAAATTGAGTCTAGAGCCACGAGATCATCAATAAATCTCATTAGGACACTTTCAATGAAGACTCTCTGTTTCACACAATGTGGAAAGAGAGATTATATCTTGAGTCCTACGCATTATCCTTGTGGTATTGCTAGAACATCTGAGTGATGTGTTTACATATTCACAATGAAGATGGAAAGCCTTCTGGAGCCAACATCAAACAAGCTCCTGGTAGGTGGCATGTGAGATCTATTATATAGATCAACCGTGTGACAACTGAACAGAAACAATGGGGCGATTCAATCTCTTGAATCAATCCTGGTTCAGGTTATGGATTGACGGATACCTTTGAAAAACCGGTCTTTGTGCTTAAAAACTCTTTTCTTTAGCACATCGACCGTGTACTCATTCTTCAAACCAAAAGGTGTTTTTATGATTGATAATTGATTTTCAATAAAACCTTCGTTGTATTGCAAAAACAATTTCTATTGAGCAATACACGATTGTTTTTCAAATCTCTTTTCATCAATCAGTGGACTTAAATTCGCTGGTTCACTCACTCCGTGTTGTCTTCTTTGAGACGTTCCGGTTTCAGAACAGCTAGAACAGCTGCGAAACCCTGTCAAGGAAATTCTTCGGAATTATACCTGATCACAGGCAGTACATGTACTGATCAACGGGGAACCGTGGGCCGTGTACCTCAATTCAACGAAAGTGATCAAAGACACTTTCGTGCGATTTATTGCTAACTGTTGTATGTAGGTACACCCGACGTTTGCAGCTGATCAGAATGAAGCGGTCAATCCATAGCCGCATGCTCACTTAACACATTCATCTAAAAAGAAATCATGATTAGTGCATCAATGACTCTGATATTTTCACTCCATGCTTATGCTACGCTGCTGCCAATATCATGAATCATCTAATGTTTCCGCTACTCTGATAAGAAGATATCATGATCCAGAATGTGAGCATGTCGGTCCGAATGTCACAATATCACATAATACCAACACCACAAAGTATGTCTCAGAGATTGATGATTGCTGATGATCTCAAAAGATGGCTTCTAATCATTTTCTCATGGATCATTAATGACCTCCACTTAAAGTACAAATCTGTGCAGACCTTGGAGTTGCACTTCTTATGCACAAAGATTGCAATGCTGAAGTCTACGAGCTCAAGAACAATGTTAAGAATAGAATGCTAGGATTTGAAATGTAAAACATGGGGTGACCTCCCTTAGGGGGAGATTGTTAGGAATTAGAAAATTCCAGTATTGAAGAGTCGGTCACCCCAACTATTATCTAGCATAAGTTAGCTCGTAGACTTATCGTTAGTTACGTATTTATGTAGTTATTTAGTTAGTCAGTAGCGTAAAATAGTTTAGTGCAACACCGTGGAGGAAGGACGGGTCTTTACCCATTGTATCCCTGATCCACAGGCCGTTAGGAGGTCGTTTAGTTTGTAACCTATAAATACCCTCTACCTTGCAAGGTAGAGGGTTGGATGTTCTTTGGTAATCTAATATTCCACAAGTTTCTCTTACTAGAATGTCCCACTCTTTCTCTCTCTAAAACCATCTATGTGCTCATTGTGTTAATGTTATGATGTGTATGTGAAATCCAATATCTTACACCTTTGCCTTATTTTGCCATCCAAACATGAATGTCAGACTGGATTGGGTGACTGATACAGGGGTCTCTGATCACATGACACCACATTTTAACTTGTTCATTTCTGTCACTTATCTCAAAACTCCTATCATTGTGCACTTAGCAGATGGTACTTCTAAATCTGTCACCATTGTTGGTAGTGTGCAGATAACACCTACTCTTGTACTCACAAATCTCTTTTATGTGCCTGACTTTCAACTCAATTTGCTATGTGTTGGCCAACTTATTCAAACAAATTAGTTGGTAGCTCATTTTTATCCCAGTGACTTTTGCTTTCAGGACCTTACAACTAAGCAGATTGTGGCAGTGGGAAAAGGTTCCAAGTGTTTATACATCTGCAAACCCAGTGTTGATACAACTGCATTTTCTGCTTCTATCTCTGATTTTCAAACTTCTCATTTGGATTCTACTCCTGTTGTTTGTTTGAATAAAGAGTCCTATAGTAATACTATGTCTAAAATTGTGCTAGATGTTTCAACCTTTCATGCTAGACTTGGTCACTCATCTGTATCAAAAATGTTCCATATACCATTTTATAAATCCATGAATTTCTCAGATTTCTCTTGTGAATGTTGTATGCTTTCTAAATATCATAGACTTCATTTTCCTAAAAGTGAAAGTATTGCTTCTGTTCCTTTTTAATCGATTCATGTTGATTTGTAGGGCCCCTATAAGCAAGCTGCTATGAATGATGCTCATTACTTTTTCACCATTGTAGATGATCACACAAGAGCTAAATGGACTTATTTAGTTCGTTCAAAGGAGCAGATTCCAGCTTTACTGATTTCTTTCTTTGCTTATGTAAAAACTCATTTTCAAAGCAAACCAAAGTTTGTTAGATCAGACAATGGGACTGAAATAGTTAATGATACTTTATTCCAAAAGCAAGGTGTTTTGCATCAGGGATCCATGCCTTATGCTCAACAACAAAATGGAAGAGTAGAGAGAAAACATAGGCACTTACTTGATACAGCTAGAGCTATTAGGTTGCATGTTAGTTTGCCTCTTAAGTTCTGGGGTGATTGCCTTAGCAGCTACTTATCTCATCAACAAAATGCCTGCTCAAGTTCTTAATTGGAAGTCTCCTTTTGAAAAGTTATTTTGTGAACTCCCTAGTTATGATCATTTGAGAGCAAGGTGTTTTGCATCAGGGATCCATGCCTTATACTCAAAAACAAAATGGAAGAGTAGAGAGAAAACATAGGCACTTACTTGATACAACTAGAGCTATTAGGTTGCATGCTAGTTTGCCTCTTAAGTTCTGGGGTGATTGCCTTAGCAGCTACTTATCTCATCAACAAAATGCCTGCTCAAGTTCTTAATTGGAAGTCTCCTTTTGAAAAGTTATTTGGTGAACTCCCTAGTTATGATCATTTGAGGGTGATTGGATGCTTATGTTATGCTGCTGTTACCAAACCACACAAGGATAAGTTTGATAACTGTGTTTTACTTGGGTATCCTGCCAACCAAAGAGGGTATAAATTGTTTAATTGGGAGACAAAAGAGGTTTTTCTTAGTAGAGATGTGGTTTTTGAAAAGAATGTGTTCCCTTTCAAGCAATCCATTAAATCATCACCTAACTCTACCATCCCTGAATATCCTACTTTTGACAATCACCCTTTGGAGGAAACACCCCTTTACCAACAGCACAACCTGCACCTAATCCTACAACCACTAGTTCACCTAATCCTGCATCTACTACACCACCAGTTCCTGATGAACCAATGATCACTCTAATTGAACCTGTACCTCCTACACCTACAACTGCTCTTATGAGGAAGTCTACTAGACAAGTTACTAGACCTACTTGATTGAAAGATTTTGTAACTCCTCCGTTACCTGGTAGTACTTCTTCTACTCCTCATTATCCCCTATTTGTTTCAGCTGAGTTGAAACATGTTCTTCCCAGTCGCATAGCCTTTTTGGCAAATGTTTTTGCAACTCTTGAGCCAACATCTTACAAGCAATCACTTACCATGAAAGGCTGGGTTGAGGCAATGAAGGCAGAAATCACAGCTTTGGAGAAAATGGGACATGGACTGTCACTACATTACCCTCAGGGCATAAACCAATCACTCCTAAGTGGGTTTTCAAAACCAAATATTACCCTGATGGCACTGTGGAAAGATTTAAAGCAAGATTAGTGGTCAGAGGTTTCAATCAGAAAGAGGGTGTAGATTATTAACACACTTTTTCACGAGTTGCTAAAGTGGCAACTGTGAGAGGTTTGATTGCCTTGGCTACTGCTAAACAATGACCACTTCATCAATTAGACATCAATAATGCTTTCTTACATGGTTATATTGATGAAGAAATCTACATGGTACCACCTGAGGACTATACTAAGGCTAAACCAGGACAAGTATGCAAGCTCAACAGATCCTTGTATGGGTTAAAACAAGCTTCAAGACAATGGAATCATGAATTAACAAAGTTTTTGGTAAGCTTAGGATTTGTTCAGTCTAAACATGACTACTCCTTGTTTGTTAAGACTTAAGGGGAGGATTTCACACCTGTTTTAGTCTATGTTGATGATATGCTCTTAACTGGTAATTCTACTCAGACCATCACTGAGCTCAAAAGGGCATTAGATCAGAATTTTACTATCAAAGATCTTGGACTAGCAAAATATTTCCTTGGTATTGAATTATGTAGTACTGATGTTGGCACTCATTTGAACCAAAGGAAGTATATTTTGGATTTGCTAACAGATGTTGGACTTACATCTGCTAAACCTAACCCATCACCATTTCTCACTAAACTCAAGTTATCCCTAAACAGAGGTACTCTTTTAACTGATGTTGGTCCTTACAGAAGGTTAGTTGGTAGATTGTTATATTTTACCATGACAAGACCTGACATCTCATATGTTGTACAACATTTTAGTCAATTTGTGTCAGCACCCACAAATGCTCATATGCAGGCTGCTACTCATTTGCTAAAGTACTTAAAAGGGACAATCTCCAAAGGATTGTTCTATCCTGTGCATCCTCACTTAAAGGTAACAGGATTCTCAGATGCAGACTGGGCTACATGCTTAATGACAAGGAGATCTCTCACGCATCTTCCTAGGCCATGCTTTAGTCTCTTGGAAAACTAAGAAACAAGCAACAATTAGCAGATCTTCAACTGAAGCAGAATATAGAAGCATGGCAGCTACCACTTGTGAATTACTTTGGTTAAGTTTTTTGCTGAAGGATCTGCATATTCAAGTTCAGTTGCCAATTACACTATTTTGTAATAATAAATCTGCACAACAAATTGATGCTAACCCTTGTTATCATGATAGAACTAAACACTTGGACATTGATTGCCACTTTACTAGAGACAAGGTTCAAGAAGGCTTCCTACAAACATCATTTATTCCTACTCATTTACAACTTGCAGATTTGATGACAAAGGCTTTGGGCAAAGAACCACACTCCTTTCTTCTTGACAAGTTGGGACTCACTGAGGCTCCAACTTGAGGGGAGGATATAGAAGTATAAGGGTTACTAATGATGAGTTTGTAACTACAAGGAAACAAAGATGTAAATATATCCAAAAGTTAGTTAGTAGCGGTTATCTAGTTTTCTTTGTATAAATACTTCTTTATTTGAATGTAAATGTAATTATCTTCATTTTCATTCAATAATAACAGTAATTTTTGCAATAGCTCGCGCGTTGCTACGGAAAAAGGCCTTTGTTGTGTGCAATGGTTGTGTAAATGTATACGTGTTGTTCCCTTTTCACTATCTTAAAAAAAACAGTTAAGTATGTAAAACAAGTTAATAGTGAATCAATGACTGAAAAGATATAAGTAAAACACTAAGAGTAATTTTCAACATCATATTCTAATTAGAAATGAATCAAAAGAATACATTATGTTAATACAAATAAGCTGTAAAAACGTTTATTTATCTTTTACGATCTTCTAATGTTTTGTCGATAACAAACGTAAAATCATTTTAACGAAACAAATAGAATACGTAAATAGTTTGAGTTAATAGTTTCCTAACACACTTACGCTTTCACATAAAACACTAAAACAAGTATAAGTGATTTTATGATTTAAATACATATGTACAACAACTAGTGTTTACATATTGGGTTAGCATATACTTAAACTAAGTATACTAAAATGGGTAAAAACAAGTATATACTAAATGGGTAAAAACTAGCAAATGGTATTGACCCATAACCCATGATTTTATATATACCACTTAACCAAGTTCATTGTATCTAGAAAGAAAACCATGGATCAACCCATAACCCATGACACATGAACCATATCTAAAAATACCCGTGGGCAAAGAGGAGTGTTCCACGGATCCCTGGCTTTGTGCTAGCCGGATCCCAAGTGTAAGGGGTCCGTGGGATCCGGGGAACAGTAGAGAATTTTCTCTATAAATAGAGAGCCATTTCTTCCTTTCTATTCATCACTTTACATACATACTTCCCAAGTATTATAACCCTCTAACCTCAGATCCAAGTGATCTATGTAGTTTGTCTTTTGTTTTTGTGTGATCTTCTAGGTTCCTCTTAAAGGCAAGATCACCACTTCTTGAAGACGAGCAACCTCAAGTCCATGAGTTGCCATGCTTCATCATCATCAAGATAACTAAGGTTCTCTTGTTGATAGTTCTTACTTTCTCCATAGATGTTGGGTTAAAGGCATTAGTGAAGAATGTCGAAAGTGTCAAGATGAAAGCATTAGTGGAAGATGTCGATCATCCGTGTCAAAGCATTAGTGAAGAATGCTAAAGGTGTCAAGACGAAGGCATTAGTGAAGGGTGCCAAGCGTTGTGTCTAAGGCATTAGTGAAGGATGCCGAAGAATCAAATCAAGTAGCATTTGGGAAAAATTTCTAGGTCGTATAATCGATGAGGTGCATCGTTATACATATAAGTAATTGTTTATTTCCAAGGATGGTGATATCCTTGTTGGTGTTGTAACAAGGAGTGGATCTCCTTGATATCAGGTGTTGTGTTGTGAAGGGTAGTAGTTCCTCCATAGTAATGGAACTAGGTGCTTAGCCTAGTACCTAATAAAGGGTAGGCGACGTTGTGATAGGATTAGTTCTCCTTGGTGTGAAAGAACTCGGTGGTTAGCTTAGCACCGTATAAAGGGTAGGCGACGTTGTGTTAGGTGTGGTTCGCCTTGGTGTGAAGGAACTCGGTATTTAGCTTTGTATCGGAAAAAGGTTAAGCGACGTTGTGAAGGCTTCTCCGCCATAAGGAGATTGGTGTAGTGTTTACGAACTCTCGAGTAGGTTACTCGGGGAGTTGAGTAGGGCAAGGAAGGTGTCCTTGTAGCCGAACCACTATAAATACTCGCGTTGTGGTTTTGTGCTTCTTACTCTTATCTTTTCATTACATATCTTTATATGCTTGTTTATCAACATCCAACACACACAACCAAATAGATTGACATAAGTCGATATAAATAGTTTTAATTGGTAAAACTATTCAACCCCCCCTTCTAGTTTTCCACAATTGGTATCAGAGCTTCGTTACCAAGTTTCTTGAAGTATATTGTACTTTAAAAACTTGATACGATCCATGGTTAATTGAAAACTACAAAGAAGGTTTTTTATAAAAACAAACACCATGTCGTTTAAAACTATATGTTTGGATGCTGATTTGATAACAACATTTTTCCTATTTATTTTTTCATTTAATTGCACTAATCTTCTTTGTCATGTTGATTAGTCAAAGCTCATACCCACCAAGCTTTAGGAGTCGCTTGGTAACAAGAATACCTTCCTTAAGAAGGTATCTTAAACGCAAAGGAGCGGGAATAGTCTAAGTGACATTTGCTGTGTCATTTGTAAAGACATTCCTAAGTGCGCTAAAGGTATGATTTTCTTCTTACCTTGCTTGATAATTAAGTATACCTATATAGGTATTTATATGATTATCTTTTGTGCAAATTACATGTTTTACATGAAGCTTCATTAGGAAGCCTTTTTCTTACATACGTGTCTTATTTCTCGTCTAAAGTCGTGGTACATAAAACTTATGTTTTGTTTTTCTTTTAATCCAATAATAAAACAAAAACACGAATTTCAAAAATTCCTCCTTCCCTATAAAAACTCCCACCGTCGACCTATCTATCAAATCCTCACTTTTTCAAATCTTTCAATTTCAAAAATTTCCTCTCACTCAAAAACTGCATCTTCCTCCTCATTCCATCTCAACCGAAACCAAGAAGATCCGTCATCAACATGGTTTACATCGCACTCGTGCTCATCGCCTTAACACTCATCGCACTTGTGTTCCCTATGATGAAGTTCACATATAGAGACATTTACTTTGTTTTGTTAATCTACATTAGGATCATATACCCAATCCTTTGTATCATCCTTAGCATTAAAATGCAATATTACTAATAATCTTGTTATCTTTGTTATTATTTATTTTCTTGTGATTTATATGTTTCATATTCCTTCGTGATACATTAGAAGTCATGTGTGCATGCTAAAAGAAAATGTAGGATAAAACACTTCTCGTGGTATAAAAATGTAAAACCTATGTTTTTATCAAATCTGTTTCTGTTACTACAGATCCACGGATCCCGGAAGTTATACTAGCCAGATCCCTTTTGAAAAGGAACCGTCCTACTGGAGAACAGTTTTTCATGCAAATTAAAAACCATTTTTCTTCTAGAAGTAATACTCCACTAGAATGTCAAAACCATAAGTGAGTCAAGTGTCTTTCTTGTTTAAAAACCATTGTTAATAAAAATATAATAAAAACGTTAGATAATTATAGGTTGACCATAAACATCACCTCTTATTAACCCATCACTTCTATAGGTTCAACTATGACGCATGAATACGAGTTTGATTTTTCACTCACTAGCGTCTACACTCCTAACATCTCTCTTGAGCCCAACACACCTGGCAATCATGTCCGTGGGTTCAACAATCTCGAAACCCGTCACTTCCATGAAGGACGTATTGTAGACACCTCTCTACAATTCGAAGAAGGTATCAATACCTCCTTCCGAGCCATAGGACTAGAATGTCTTCTTGAAATCAACGAGAAGATATGTCCAAGGTTTATAATGGAATTCTTCCGTCAAGTCGAACTCGTTCGTAACGAGGATCGCTCTCTATCTCTTTGGTTTTATATCAAAAACCAAAAGTTCACTCTAACCCTTGGGCATTTTGCTCACATCCTCCGGATTCCAAATCATGGACAATGTGCCTTCACCGAAGATTGGTCTCATGATTCTCTCTTCAACTTTCGTGAAGAAAATAGTCCATATTGTTCACACATACCCTCTCCGGAAGATTTAAATCGCATAATATGCAAACCTCGACCATATTACTCCGATCCAAACATTATCTTTACAAGGGATATCCGAGAAGAGTACAAGCCTCTTGCACTCATCCTACGTGAAAATGTTTGGAGTCTTAGAGGAAATCGAGAAATTCTTCCCGCTTGTTGTGCTCACATGTTGTACTGTTTGCTAACACAACAACCATACAATCTCGCCTACTTCTTCGCAAGGCGAATTGAAAATCTTCAAGGCTCCAAGAATAAACTCATCCCTTATGGAATGTTCTTGACACGCCTCTATCATAATGTTATGCACTTCCATCCTCAATTTCAAAGTCCATTGTACGTACTTGTGAACAAGATGATGGAACCGCTAAACATATCTCTCATGAAGACTTTCTTCATTCTTGATTCCACCAACACTCATCAATCACATAATGATCCTCCTAGCGAAAAACTCAAGGAACCTAGTAGTATTCCAAAATAGGATCAATTCTATTGTACTCATGCTTTATCAATGTAATCCAATTTCCTTCATGAAATAAAACATCTTACATTTGATATCTTAGTATTAGAACTCTTTTTAGACTATCCTTGAGATATAATGCATTGTCAAGATCATTGCATACCTTTAGTAAAGGTTCTGCTGAGCAGATGGACGAATCCCAAAGTTTGTGCTAGACGGATCCCTTCACTTAGGGAACCGTGGGATCCGGTAAACAGAAAATGCAATTACAAGCATTATATTTCAACCATATCCTTAGAATACCTCACACTAAGCTAAACATAGTGTCTTAAGGAAAATTAAGTCCTTATCAAGATAGGTTGATCTTTTACATAACTCACCTAGATCACACTCTAAGAAGCTTGTAGATCTACCGTTTCGTTTTTAATCCATTACTCTTCCGCTCTTAAACTCACACTTTATTTTTTTACTTAATCCCTCACATCTAGTCTTAGAAATCTTTCGATTATGACAAAATTGATCATAAATCATCCTCATCTCAAAATTGATCAAAGTTGATCAAAATCTAGTTTTTTCCATCTCAAAGCTTCTAGGATATTTTCTAAAACACTATCCTAAGACACAACCTGATCTCTAGGATCATTTAGCTTCAATTGACACTCTAAATCTTTAGTGTCATCCTTGCTCATCCATTGGTACTCTTGAAAGTTCCAAATCCTTCCATAAATAACAATCATTAGCTACATCATTCATTACCTTCAAGTACTAAAGCACCCCTTCATTTAAAACACTTAGGAGGACTGAAACACTCAAGATGATATAGGTCTTAGATCTTAGAAACATCATTTCCACTCTTTCATAACTGCTGAAAGCCGGATCCCTAGGATTAGCCTAGACGGATCCCTCTGATGAAGGAACCGTGGGATCCGGATGACAGTTTATGTCAAATCTTGCTAAAACAATCATTTCAACTCATCTTCCTAACTCAAACACTCCATCTCATCTTAAATGAATTCCTAGATCAGTACAACCTCTGAAGTTGACTCTTGTGCATGTTAATCATCACATTCCAATGAATTCTAGTGGTTTAAGGCTTAAATGCACTTGCCAAATCTCTTGGTTTATAAACCACTTTGTTAGGACCTCCCTAGTCATCACTCTCATCCTAACTTTCAACACTTTAGAAATCTTTGCAAACCTCTTGAAATCATCTCATCATGAGGAAAACCCCAAGTAGTAACTTATCCACCAAAGAACCACCCATGAAAAAGGCTCGTGTTATACACGAAATCTCATCAACTGAATCATCTCCGGTCAAGCCAACAAATGATAGGATTCTTCCTCATCCAATCAAACCAATTCCTAAAATAATAGTACCCACAAAACTACCAATACCAAACACCACCATACCTCCTAGGCCAAACAATATTATCTCCACTAAACCATCACCATTGGTTCCTAGAGCTATTTCATTTACATCCCCACTATCATCACCACATCTCTACAATTTAGAGGACTTGCCTTCTAGGCCGTCTCATCCGCTTCCGCCGACAACATTCTCCTCATTATGAGGAATACTGGTTCAAAATCAATGTGTTGCGTCAACACTTGCTCCGGCTTCTTTTTCGCCGTTTCCATCATATAATCCCATTTGGATTATGAGAAATCATCAAAGTCAACCACCCGATCATATGGAAGTTGACACTTCTCTACCACCACCATCATTCTTGGTTGAGTCATTCTCAAATGTACCTCCACCAATCCCTCCATCGTTTGAAGCTCCACAAGCCGCTTCACTTGATCCTTCGCATCAAGCTATTTCATTTCTTCCACCACCACTACCTAGCCATGACAAAGATTGCTATCATTGTCAACATGTTGAAAGTTTGATACATGAAGTATGAGAAGACCAACGTTTCATGTTCTATCATCTCCTCGAACGTTTTGACGAGATCAAACCTAAACATAACTTGAGCTAGAAGATTTTAGTGGTGTCCTAGCATCAAGCGTTAGTTGGTCTAGAAATTCCTAGTCATGTATTGTCTATTTTCTTGGTTTTTAGAGTCATGTATATCATAACTCTAGTTTATTAAATGGAATTACATGCTACTTGTTATTTTTCTGAGCATATGATTACCTTGTATTCATATCTCATTTTTGTGATAACATTACTTGTTATATCACCGTTGCTGAAATTAATCAGCTACTACAGATCTCTCAGAATTGCCTAGACGGATCCCTACTATGAGGGAACCGTGGGATCCGTGAGATAGAAAGTTTTCTTTCTACTAACTTGAACCACATTTGCAGGAAATTGTGAATTATACTTGTTTTCTAACCCTTATTTTGCAGTTATACAATTAACACATGAAGAATTTGACACCCTAAATCTAGGGGGAGCTTGGTGTCAAAACAATACGTTGCAAAATTACTTGCAATCTTAGATTTATATTTCATGACTTCCCGTTGCAAAATTGCAATCATCTAGGGGGAGCACACCAGTCACATAGACGTAATCTTTTGCAAAAGTTAGTTGCAAATGAACTAGATTAGAATTAGTTTCTTGACGCCCTTACTTAGGGATGGACTCGTCAAGGGGGAGTAACGACGAGATCCTTTCCCGTTACTTGCTCTCTATTTCTTTTTACTTTTACTTCTTTCACATGTTTTTCTTAAAAACGATATGTTGCTTTTCTTCAGACACTTTTTGTTTCGACAAAAAGGGGGAGAAGAAAGTAAAAACTACAAATTCAAACTTTTACGAATTTTAGCTTTTCCTTAAAATAATTTTATGTTTTGTCATCAACAAAAAGGGGGAGATTGTTAATACAAATAAGCCGTAAAAACGTTTATTTATATTTTACGATCTTCTAATGTTTTGTCGATAACAAACGTAAAATCATTTTAACGAAACAAATAGAATACGTAAATAGTTTGAGTTAATAGTTTCCTAACACACTTACGCTTTCACATAAAACACTAAAACAAGTATAAGTGATTTTATGATTTAAATACATATGTACAACAACTAGTGTTTACATATTGGGTTAGCATATACTTAAACTAAGTATACTAAAATGGGTAAAAACAAGTATATACTAAATGGGTAAAAACTAGCAAATGGTATTGACCCATAACCCATGGTTTTATATATACCACTTAACCAAGTTCATTGTATCTAGAAAGAAAACCATGGATCAACCCATAACCCATGACACATGACCCATAACCAAAAATACCCATGGGCAAAGAGGAGCGTTCCACGGATCCCTGGCTTTGTGCTAGCCGGATCCCAAGTGTAAGGGATCCGTGGGATCCGGGGAACAGTAGAGAATTTTCTCTATAAATAGAGAGCCATTTCTTCCTTTCTATTCATCACTTTACATACATACTTCCCAAGTATTATAACCCTCTAACCTCAGATCCAAGTGATCTATGTAGTTTGTCTTTTGTTTTTGTGTGATCTTCTAGGTTCCTCTTAAAGGCAAGATCACCACTTCTTGAAGACGAGCAACCTCAAGTCCATGAGTTGCCATGCTTCATCATCATCAAGATAACTAAGGTTCTCTTGTTGATAGTTCTTACTTTCTCCATAGATGTTGGGTTAAAGACATTAGTGAAGAATGCCGAAAGTGTCAAGATGAAAGCATTAGTGAAAGATGCCGATCATTCGTGTCAAAGCATTAGTGAAGAATGCTAAAGGTGTCAAGACGAAGGCATTAGTGAAGGGTGCCAAGCGTTGTGTCCAAGGCATTAGTGAAGGATGCCGAAGAATCAAATCAAGTAGCATTTGGGAAGAATGCCTAGGTCGTATAATCGATGAGGTTGATCGGTGCAAAACCGTCAAGTTATCTCACGCAAGCTAGTCACTTGTGAATGACCAACTGTAAGAAACTCAAAACAGTTCACACACCAATGCAATTTAGATCAGGAGAATACAGAGGATTCCCGGGTCGTTAAGTCCCACGGAGGATGACTGGTGTTTAACACAATCAGATGTCGAATAACCACTAAGGATAATGATCAGTAAGGTTTTTGAGTTGTTTATAAACTACAGGAGATTAAAGGAGATTAAAAAGTTAAAATCTATTAAATAAACGCTATCACTATTTTTAAAATGATGTTTTTGTTTTTTATGTTTTTATAAAACTTAATTTAAAACTACGTGACGTACAAATAAAAACGTGAAACTTACACAATATTAATCCTAAAAATATGAAAATGATATTTTTACAAACCTAATGATATAAGAAAATTTATAGAAAAAGAAAATTATTTTTATAACTATTTATCTAATTATTATTAATTAAAAACTATTTTTAACTAATTAATAATAACCTAAATTACAAGAAAATATGAAATAAACCTAGAAAAATAAAATTATGACTTGGAAAAATCTAAAATAACAAAAAAGAATTTTCAAAACTATTTTTGTATTTTTCTGATTATTTTTCTATTTTTTATGGATTTTAAACTATTAAAAACTAATTAAATTACTAAAAATTATAAAATAAACTATGAAAAATATGGAAAATTACTTTTTTTACTTTTTATATTTATCTAATCCTAAGAAAATTGAAAAATTATTTTTTTGAAGCTTTTCTGAATTTTTTCTATTAAATGCTATTTAAAAATGCTTAAAAACTAATTTAAATTAAGAAAAATAGCAAATCAACTCAGAAAAATCTGAAAATTTCAGAAAAAGTCTAAATTAATATGAGGAATATGAGAAAAATGGAAAAACAAGCACTTATGTGGAAATATTGAGAACTGATGCACAAGTGCTTATTATTAAGCACTCCAATTAAGCCAAATGAACAAATTAAGCTACCAACATTTTACAGAGGTCTAAATAGGCTATAAAAACTGGAATGCAACTAATCCTAACTATTTTTAACCACTGGATCACAGGTTTGATCAGATTTGATTACTTGGACTAATAAGCTAAATAAGGTTCTGAGGTGTCTACTTTAAGCTGATGCACAAGCTTCAAAATAAGCTCAAACTGAAAACTATGAATTGGAACTTGTTATAGACCTGGTTGAGAGTATTTGAACCAAAAATTAGATTATGATAAGCTCTTATGAGCTCTGTGCACTTGCTGCAAGAACTGAGAAAACTCTCAGTGTATTCTGAGTTTGGAGCAGGGGATTTTGGACCCAAAAGAAAAGCTGATTTGAGGCTTTTAACTAAATTGTAAAATTCACCAAAAATGCTAATAAGTAAAAAGACCAGTTGAACTTTATGAAGCTAAAATTTTCACTGAAAATGGCTCAAAAATGAAGCCATGAAAATTCTTTTCATTTGGTTCAAAAACAGATTTTAGCACAATTTGACTTTTGACAAAATGATGAAGTTTGACCAAAATGGATTTCGGATCCAATTTTAAGACTGATGTAGATGTTATATGTTGTAATGAACTAGTTGCAAGCAATCTTTAACAATTCTAAGCACTAATCCAAAGATTTCAAATCCCAAAACCACAACAGTAAGACAGATTTAGAGTCAAGTTTGACTTTTAGGCTATGCAGGCCCAATATTTTGACTCAATTGAGCTCAAACACACTTAATAAGCATGAACCAATACAACTAAACCACTGAATAGACCATTATGACAGAAAGATCAGTAAATCCAAACACCCTTGATTAACTGATTTTTAAACAAAAACAGATTTAAACAATGATCAAACTTGATGTTATGATCAAACTAACTTTAATTAACCTAAATATTACTATTGAAACAGGCTACAACTATTGTTAACAACTAAAACAGATTATGCAAAAAAATGATCTTGAACTTACAATTAGTCCCCAGCCACAATGGCTTGCACACAGTAAACCCAAGGATCACTACCCTAGTTTTATTACCCCATTAACTCAGCAACAACCAAATTCACCACTGCATCAACCATTTTTCATTTCCAAGGTCACATGAGCTTGATTTGACTTTTGTTGACCAAATGAGAATTTTGTTTGAAACTGAGTAACAAGCTTACAAAAAGCTATGATAAGCTTATGTAAGCTTGCTTAGACCAAGAAATAAGCCATTTGAAGCTTGAAATTAAGAGTTGATATTTGAAATTCCAAACAGTGAACAAGAGATTATGCAGCTTATGTAGAAACTTGAATTACCTCTTGAAAATAGTTCTAATATATGTCAATAACTTAATTTGATATCATGGAACAAGAAATTACAATTTAAAGCTTACTTTAAAACATAGAATTAAAAATACGACATACAAGAATTAAAAAAAACTAAGTTACTGCCTTCTACTCTGTCTTTCTCTTCTTTTATGCTCCAACTGAGCTTACACGTGTCCTCTGAGCAGAACCTACCTTTCAATTTGACCAATGGGAGAGTTAAGAGTGAGTTGCCTGTTTTTTCAATTTTGGCGGGAAGATTCAATTTGACTTGTAGGCCTGAAATAAGCAAGTAGGGGGGGGGGTGGCATTTATTGTAGAGGGTTGAGTGATGATGGGGGTGGTGGAAAAGATGAAAGGTGATGGGAGAGGTGGAGCTAGTTGCAGGCAAAGGTGGATGAAGGAGACAGGTGTACAGTAGTGGGCGCCTATGTCTGTTTGTTTGACTTTCCTTGACCAGAGGGTCCAAAATGGAAAGTGACAGGGGCTAAGTGCAGGGGGGTCCAAAATGGTGTAAAGTGGCAGGGTCAAAATGCAGTTTTGACAAGGTAAGGCTTAGTTTAGACAAGGACTATAGTTGCAAATCTGAAATCTTGAAGGACTATTCCTGCCATTTTTCCAAAGTTACCATAAGGACTAAAACTGACAACCTTTAATAGTACAAGGACTCGATTTGACAATTTCAAATTTTCCAAGGACTAATTTTGCCAAATTCTAAAGTTCAGGGACCTAAGTTGTAAATTTGTAATTTTAAGTTTCAAGGACCAATTTTGACAACTTAGGAATCCCTAGGGACTCAAAATGATATTTTTCTTTATTTGGATTTACCAGGGACTGTTTTTGACAACTTTTGAAACTTGGGGGACTAAAACTGCCAATTATGCAAACTTGATACGTTTTTCACCAGATTTTGATATTTTTGCATTTAAAACACATAAAACACTTATTTGTGATATTTTTATCATTTTGATGCGTTTCTGAGTGTTTTCAGATGTTTTAGCAGTCTAATTTGTACAAAAATGATGAGTATTTAGACACTCATCAATCCCCCACACTAAGATATTGCTAGTCCCTAGCAATGTTTAGAAAAATTAATGGATTTGAATCTCTTTACCAAAAGCCATTACTTCTGGAGTAGCCAAATGTTTTAGTTCAAGTAAGAACTTTGGTACACCGATAACCAAATGATTTTGAGCAAATCACCAGCTTCCAACGGATTTGATTTGTCTTTACCAGAAGCCGTTTGCTTCTGGACTAGCCAACTCTTAGATAAAATATCTTTGGTGAGCTGATTACCAATTATGGTTTTCCAACTGCCTTTACCACAAGCCATAAACTTGCGGGCTAGCCAACTCTTCACTTTTAAGGATATGGTGAGCTGAATACCATACAATTTTGGGCAAATTGCAAGCCGTCAACGGATTTGAGATATCTTTACCAAGAGCCGTTTGCTCCTGGATTAGCCAATCCTTTTGTTTATTAGACAAGGCGGACTGATAACCAAATGAGTAAGTGTAGAACACTTACTCCAAAAAAAATTTTTGGCCAAAAACGGGGGAATTAGGTGGTATAATTACATGATAAAATTCGTGAGAATTCCCCCCCACACTTAGAAATGAATATTGCCCTCAATATTCAAAGTACCGGCGGTTATGCCGAAACATAGAACGTAAAAGGGAAATACTAAGGCCATTTATTTAGCATGATTTTATTTTTTTATTTTTTTTTATTTATTTATTTTTTTTTTATTATTTTTTTTTGATGAAACTCTTATATATACACAACATGTGGGGCAACTCCCCCACACTAGGGTGGTACACACGGGTGAAAACCCATGTAACATGCTACTGTTTTTGATACCCGAGTCGCTAGCTTGACTCGATCCCCGCATTCATTGGTTCATGGGGAAAGTTTGAAGATCCGGGACAATCACAGGAGGAATGTCCTCTCCAAAGTAATGCTTCACCCGATGACCATTCACTTTAAAGTTTGGACCATCGGGTTGAGATAACTCAATGGTGCCATAAGGATATACTTTAGTGATGGTGAATGGTCCAGACCAGCGGGATTTAAGCTTTCCCGAGAAGATCTTAAATCTTGAATTGAAAAGAAGGACTCGATCACCAACGTTGAAAACGCGGTTTTTGATTTTAGAGTCATGAATCTTCTTTGTCTTTTCTTTATAGATCAAAGAGTTCTCGTAAGCTTGATCACGGAGTTCATTTAATTCATTTATTTGAACTTTCCGGTGATCACCAGCTGTCTGAATATCGAAGTTGGCATGCTTCAAGGCCCAGTATGCCTTGTGCTCTAGCTCAACCGGCAGATGACATGCCTTCCCGTATACAAGCTTGTATGGAGTACACCCGATGGGTGTTTTATAAGCTGTACGAAAGGCCCAGAGTGCGTCATCTAGCTTATCCGACCAAGAGGCACGGTTTTCACCAACCGTCCTCTCCAGAATTCTTTTAATCCCTCGGTTTGAAACTTCCACTTGCCCACTAGTTTGGGGGTGGTACGCAGTAGAGAGACGGTGAGTTACACCATACTTCTGCATGACTCTTTCAAACTGGTCATTGCAGAAATGCGTACCACGATCACTGATTATGGCTCGTGGAGTTCCAAACCTAGCAAAGAGAGATTTTAAGAATTTCACTACAACTCGGGCATCGTTGGTATGCAAAGCCTTAGCTTCAACCCATTTTGACAAGTAGTCAACGGCCACGAGTATGTACTTATTACCGCGAGAAGAAGGGAATGGCCCCATAAAGTCAATGCCCCAGATGTCAAAGATCTCACACACTTGAATGGCGTTTTGTGGCATTTCATTCCTTTGTGAGATATTCCCGTGACGTTGACAAGCGTCACAGGCTTTGACGAATTCGTGGGCATCCTTATAGATCGTGGGCCAATAGAATCCGGAATCAAACACCTTCTTGGCGGTGTAGTTGGGGCTATGATGTCCCCCAGTAGGTCCAGCATGGCAAGCTTTGAGAATGTCAATAGCTTCCTGACCATCTACACATCGCCTGATGACTTGATCCGCGCAAATTTTAAACAAGTAGGGGTCGTCCCAGAAGTAATGTTTAACATCTTTGAAGAATTTGTTTTTCTGTTGGGACGACATCCCTTTCACTATGAAGTTACCCGCATGGTAATTTGCGAAGTCAGCAAACCATGGGGTAGTAGAGTCTCCACGAAAAGAAACCGCGTTGAGTGTCTCGAGAGGAAATGTTTCATTTATTTCCTTTTTCTCGAAAACATCTTGGTGAGGGTTCTCTAATCGGGATAGATGATCAGCAGCTAGGTTCTCAGCTCCTTTTTTATCACGTATAATGATATCAAATTCTTGCAGGAGGAGAACCCAACGGAGCAATCTCGGCTTTGCATCTTGTTTTGCAAAGAGATATTTGAGAGCCGAGTGATCCGTATACACCACGCATTTGGTCAAGATGAGGTAGGGCCGAAATTTCTCAAACGCATACACCACAGCTAATAGTTCTTTTTCTGTAGTGGTGTAATGGGTTTGAGCTTCAGTCATAGTCTTACTTGCGTAGTGTATAGGCTGAAAATGCTTTGTTTTGCGTTGCCCCAAGACTGCACCGATAGCAAAATCACTTGCATCGCACATGAGCTCAAAGGGTAAATCCCAGTCGGGGGCAACTAGAATGGGTGCTTCCGTAAGCTTTTTCTTTAGTGTTTCAAAAGCTTCGACGCACTCAGGAGAGAAGATAAAAGGAGCTTCTTTTTCAAGAAGATGGGTCATAGGCCGAGCGATTTTAGAAAAATCCTGTATGAATCTACGATAAAACCTGGCATGACCAAGAAAACTCCTAATACCTTTGACGGTAGTAGGATGAGGTAGTTTAGCAATAACATCAACTTTCGCTCTATCGACCTCAATCCCGTTTTTTGAAATCTTATGGCCAAGGACTATGCCTTCTTTGACCATAAAGTGGCTCTTCTCCCAATTTAGACAGAGATTGGTGTCTTCACACCTTTTTAGCATTTTGTCTAAATGGGAGAGACAAGTCTGAAATGAATCCCCGATGACTGAGAAGTCATCCATAAACACCTCCATTGTTTCCCCGATCATGTCGTGGAATATGGCCATCATACATCGTTGGAACGTGCCAGGAGCGTTACATAAACCAAAAGGCATACGTTTGTAGGCAAAAGTTCCGTATGGGCAGGTGAATGTGGTCTTCTCTTGATCCTGTGGATCAATGGGGATCTGAAAGTAACCTGAGAAACCATCAAGGAAACAATAGTACTCATTTCCTGCTAATCTCTCAAGCATCTGATCCATGAAGGGTAGAGGAAAATGGTCTTTACGGGTGGCGTCATTCAACTTACGATAGTCAATACATACACGCCATCCCGTAACCAATCGAGTTGGAATTAACTCGTTTTCTTCATTCGTGACAACAGTTATGCCACCCTTTTTAGGAACACAGTGAATCGGGCTAACCCAAGGACTATCTGAGATAGGGTAAATCAATCCTGCATCAAGAAGTTTGATAACTTCCTGTTTGATAACATCATGGATTTTTGGATTTACTCTTCTCTGATGTTGAACTGCTGGCTTGAAGTCATCCTCCATCAAGATTTTGTGAGTACAAAATTCAGGGTTGATACCCTTAATGTCGGAGAGTTTCCAAGCAATTGCTTGCTTGTGTGACTTCAAAACCTTTATGAGAGCAGTCTTTTCATCTTTACCCAAGTCTCGAGCAATAATGACGGGTAATTTATCATCACCCTCAAGGAATGCATACTCAAGATGAGGCGGTAAGTCCTTAAGTTCGACTTCAGGAAATTCTTCAGTTTTCTCAACTGACTTGACTTCCTTGTTATGAAGTTTGACGGGAGGGAGAGGAGGAGAAGTGTCCTGATTTAACAACTTCTCAAGGATAAGAATATCTCCCTCCGGATTAATCTCATGATGATTAATCTCTTCTGGAATTGCATCACTAGGGTGAGGGGTTGATGAGTGATCATCTTTAAGCAATTTCTCAATGAGAAGTATGTCCCCCTCAATGTTAATTGGAGCGTGATCAATTTCCCATGGAACAGAATCACTAGCCAAGTATGCTTCAATCTCTTCCAAGATGAAGTCGCTTCCCTCAAACGGAGTGAGAGAAGGAGTAGAATTGGCTATGATAGGTTGAGAAGATGTGGTGGGATTCCCACTCACAGAATTATGAGAATAACCCAGAACTTCTTGAGAGTACTCTTCAGAAGCAACATCAATGATATCGATTCGGTTAACCGACTCAGAATCATAGTTTGCAGAGTACCTCGAAGTTTGATCAAGGTTAAAAGTTACAGCTTCATTACCAACACGTAATGTGATTTCTTGCTCAAATACATCAATGAGAGCACGACCCGTTCTCAGGAATCCTCTTCCAACAATGAGAGGAACCCGTGGATCAGCATCGAAATCAACAACTACAAAGTCAGCTGGAAAATGGAACTTTCCTACTTTCACAAATACGTCCTCGGCAATTCCAAGAGGACGGGATATTGTACGATCTGCAAGCTCGAGAGTCATGCATGTAGGAGTAAGATCCGGAAGAGAAAGTTTCTTCCATACTGAATGAGGCATCAGGTTTATGCTTGCACCAAGATCGGCTAAGGCAAAGCATTCAACCATTCCTGGAAATACACAAGGTAAGAGGAACTTTCCAGGATCTCCAAGCTTCTCGGGAAGCTTCTTCAAGATAACTGCAGAGCAGTTCTCATTGAGAGGAGTTTTAGCCATTTCAAACAGCTTTTCCTTGTTGCTTAACATGTGTTTGAGAGTTGATGCAAACTTGGGCATCAACATGATAGCATCCGCGAAGCTTATGTCAAAATGAAGTTCTTGGAAAATTTGAAAGAATTTTTCCATTTGTTGACTGGCTTTCTCGCGGAGCTTTTGCTCATGTAAACGTGATGGGTAAGGAATAGAAGATTTGGATTTTTCAATGGGAGCTACAGGAGGTTCAAAAACAACTCCTGGATTGGATTTTGGTTTCTGGACAACCTGAGGATGGACAGTGTTGGTACTTCCGTTATTAGTAGGAAGTTCCTTGTCCTTTGTCGCCTCAGGTTCACTTTCCACTACCTTCGGGAGAGAAGAAGAAGAGGTAGTAGGAATAGCAGGTCCATCATACGAAACACCACTTCTGGTTGTGATCGCCTTTGCATCGCCCCTCGGATTAGCGATCGTGTTGCTAGGTAAAGTACCTGAGCCCGAGGGTCGATCATTTAAAGACTTCTTTAATTCAGCGATCTGACTGACCAACAACCTGTTTGTCTCCTCTTGAGTCTTCATGAATTGTCTTAAAAGCTCATCAGATGTTGACACAGGAGGAGGAGGAGGAGGAACAATTTGACGCCGTATGTTCTGGTTATAGCCAGAATTCCCTTGATTAGGGTTCATATTCCCCTGAAATTGATTCCCTCGATTGTAAGTGTTTTGATTAAGATTTCCTTGTTGTTGGAAACCTTGGTTGGGTCCGGAATAGAAATTACCTTGGTTTTGATAACCTTGGTTCATTCTTTGTTGGTTCTGATTCCGGTTAGGATTCTGGTTGAAACCGGGTGGTGCCTGATAAGTGTTAGCACGGTAGTTTGGCTCATTGTGAGGACGGTATTGATTACCTCCTTGATTTGAAGTACCGGCTATAGCATTAGCTTCAAACGGACTACCATCGGTGGCAGTACAGTTGTAGTATGCATGGGGACCACCACAAGTAACACAAACTTCAACTTTCTTCACTTCACCATATGATGGTGCTTGTGTGAAAGTGACTTTCTTTTGGTTAGCAAGAACCAAAGCCTGAACAATATCCGTGAGTTTGTCAATCTTAGCATCGGTGCTAGATGTACTCACGGGAGATGAAGTAGAAGGTCCAGCATTAGACTCAGTATGATATGTCTTTGTGCGGAAAGGACGGACCTGGGACTTGTTTTCAATGATTTGCAAGGCTTCTTTTGTGGTCTTGCTCAAGAAATTACCTCCCGCGGAGGCATTTAGAGAGTCTTGATTGGTCTGGTTCAGACCATTGTAGAAAGTATCCATTTGCATTAACTCGGAGAAACCATGATGCGGACACTTACGGAGCAAGTCTTTGTAACGATCCCATGCCTCCCCGAATGATTCATCAAATCTCTGAGAGAATTTCATTATCTCATTCTTAAGACTTGTAGTTCGGGATGGAGGATAGAATTCGTTAACAAACTTTGTGACAAGATCTTCCCATGTTTCAATGGAACGAGGGGGTTGTTTCTCAAGCCAATTCCGGGCTTGTCCCTCTAGAGAAAATGGGAACAGAAGAAGCTTGATAGCTTCATGTGGGACATTCTTGTATTTGATGGTAGATGCAATCTTGTTAAACCATCTAATGTGTGCATGAGGATCATCCCGCTCAAAACCATAGAATTGGCTTTGGGTTACTAGATTAAGTAACCCGGTTTTGAGCTCAAAAGTATCAGCCACGATGGCTGGGACAACAATAGCATCTCCGTAACCCTCGATGGGTGCTTGGAGAAGCTCATTCATCGGCTTGTCTTCTGCCATTACAGCAGGTGGTGGTGGTGGTAGACGTTCCTCAGTCACAGCTGAAGGAGCAGAACGTCCTCTACGTCTACGAGGAATCTTTCCAAGTTCTGACAAAGGACTTGTAGAACTGGAAGAACGAGTGCGCATGCACTAAGTATAAAAATCAGTTTTCAAAACAAATGCGAGGCAAAACGACAAGTGAACTTAACCAATAATCACAAATGAAATGGCTTCTTTGAAAAAGGTACACCAAATCACAAGTGACACAAAGGCAAGTTTTAAATCTGATGTTCGGGAACTTATTATGGTCGCACCCCCAGTTAGGTAGTGCACTGCCTTGATTTGCGGTGGTTGATTTTTATGTATATTAAGTATCACTGAAAAGACGTAGGTACAGATTTGTGCTGATGGGTTTAAAAACTTTTGGACAATATTTTTGGTATCGTCTTGTTTAACCAAATCGTATTTCTTTAAGAATCACCTTAAAAGAAACACAAGTCAGAAAACGTTACGATTGTTTTGTTGTTTTATACTTTGTTTGGTGTTTCTAACACTTTAGGAAAAGTGTTAATGAACTTTTTGATTTTGTTATAACTTTACAGAAAACTTTTTACAAACTGTGGTATATGTGCAAGTACGGGTCTGAAAAATGCTTAGAACACGCTTACAGCCTCCCCGGCAACGGCGCCAAAATTTGATCGGTGCAAAACCGTCAAGTTATCTCACGCAAGCTAGTCACTTGTGAATGACCAACTGTAAGAAACTCAAAACAGTTCACACACCAATGCAATTTAGATCAGGAGAATACAGAGGATTCCCGGGTCGTTAAGTCCCACGGAGGATGACTGGTGTTTAACACAATCAGATGTCGAATAACCACTAAGGATAGTGATCAGTAAGGTTTTTGAGTTGTTTATAAACTACAGGAGATTAAAGGAGATTAAAAAGTTAAAATCTATTAAATAAACGCTATCACTATTTTTAAAATGATGTTTTTGTTTTTTATGTTTTTATAAAACTTAATTTAAAACTACGTGACGTACAAATAAAAACGTGAAACTTACACAATATTAATCCTAAAAATATGAAAATGATATTTTTACAAACCTAATGATATAAGAAAATTTATAGAAAAAGAAAATTATTTTTATAACTATTTATCTAATTATTATTAATTAAAAACTATTTTTAACTAATTAATAATAACCTAAATTACAAGAAAATATGAAATAAACCTAGAAAAATAAAATTATGACTTGGAAAAATCTAAAATAACAAAAAAGAATTTTCAAAACTATTTTTGTATTTTTCTGATTATTTTTCTATTTTTTATGGATTTTAAACTATTAAAAACTAATTAAATTACTAAAAATTATAAAATAAACTATGAAAAATATGGAAAATTACTTTTTTTACTTTTTATATTTATCTAATCCTAAGAAAATTGAAAAATTATTTTTTTGAAGCTTTTCTGAATTTTTTCTATTAAATGCTATTTAAAAATGCTTAAAAACTAATTTAAATTAAGAAAAATAGCAAATCAACTCAGAAAAATCTGAAAATTTCAGGAAAAGTCTAAATTAATATGAGGAATATGAGAAAAATGGAAAAACAAGCACTTATGTGGAAATATTGAGAACTGATGCACAAGTGCTTATTATTAAGCACTCCAATTAAGCCAAATGAACAAATTAAGCTACCAACATTTTACAGAGGTCTAAATAGGCTATAAAAACTGGAATGCAACTAATCCTAACTATTTTTAACCACTGGATCACAGGTTTGATCAGATTTGATTACTTGGACTAATAAGCTAAATAAGGTTCTGAGGTGTCTACTTTAAGCTGATGCACAAGCTTCAAAATAAGCTCAAACTGAAAACTATGAATTGGAACTTGTTATAGACCTGGTTGAGAGTATTTGAACCAAAAATTAGATTATGATAAGCTCTTATGAGCTCTGTGCACTTGCTGCAAGAACTGAGAAAACTCTCAGTGTATTCTAAGTTTGACCAAAATGGATTTTGGATCCAATTTTAAGACTGATGTAGATGTTATATGTTGTAATGAACTAGTTGCAAGCAATCTTTAACAATTCTAAGCACTAATCCAAAGATTTCAAATCCCAAAACCACAACAGTAAGACATATAGACAGATTTAGAGTCAAGTTTGACTTTTAGGCTATGCAGGCCCAATATTTTGACTCAATTGAGCTCAAACACACTTAATAAGCATGAACCAATACAACTAAACCACTGAATAGACCATTATGACAGAAAGATCAGTAAATCCAAACACCCTTGATTAACTGATTTTTAAACAAAAACAGATTTAAACAATGATCAAACTTGATGTTATGATCAAACTAACTTTAATTAACCTAAATATTACTATTGAAACAGGCTACAACTATTGTTAACAACTAAAACAGATTATGCAAAAAAATGATCTTGAACTTACAATTAGTCCCCAGCCACAATGGCTTGCACACAGTAAACCCAAGGATCACTACCCTAGTTTTATTACCCCATTAACTCAGCAACAACCAAATTCACCACTGCATCAACCATTTTTCATTTCCAAGGTCACATGAGCTTGATTTGACTTTTGTTGACCAAATGAGAATTTTGTTTGAAACTGAGTAACAAGCTTACAAAAAGCTATGATAAGCTTATGTAAGCTTGCTTAGACCAAGAAATAAGCCATTTGAAGCTTGAAATTAAGAGTTGATATTTGAAATTCCAAACAGTGAACAAGAGATTATGCAGCTTATGTAGAAACTTGAATTACCTCTTGAAAATAGTTCTAATATATGTCAATAACTTAATTTGATATCATGGAACAAGAAATTACAATTTAAAGCTTACTTTAAAACATAGAATTAAAAATACGACATACAAGAATTAAAAAAAACTAAGTTACTGCCTTCTACTCTGTCTTTCTCTTCTTTTATGCTCCAACTGAGCTTACACGTGTCCTCTGAGCAGAACCCACCTCTCAATTTGACCAATGGGAGAGTTAAGAGTGAGTTGCCTGTTTTTTCAATTTTGGCGGGAAGATTCAATTTGACTTGTAGGCCTGAAATAAGCAAGTAGGGGGGGGGGTGGCATTTATTGTAGAGGGTTGAGTGATGATGGGGGTGGTGGAAAAGATGAAAGGTGATGGGAGAGGTGGAGCTAGTTGCAGGCAAAGGTGGATGAAGGAGACAGGTGTACAGTAGTGGGCGCCTATGTCTGTTTGTTTGACTTTCCTTGACCAGAGGGTCCAAAATGGAAAGTGACAGGGGCTAAGTGCAGGGGGGTCCAAAATGGTGTAAAGTGGCAGGGTCAAAATGCAGTTTTGACAAGGTAAGGCTTAGTTTAGACAAGGACTATAGTTGCAAATCTGAAATCTTGAAGGACTATTCCTGCCATTTTTCCAAAGTTACCATAAGGACTAAAACTGACAACCTTTAATAGTACAAGGACTAGATTTGACAATTTCAAATTTTCCAAGGACTAATTTTGCCAAATTCCAAAGTTCAGGGACCTAAGTTGTAAATTTGTAATTTTAAGTTTCAAGGACCAATTTTGACAACTTAGGAATCCCTAGGGACTCAAAATGATATTTTTCTTTATTTGGATTTACCAGGGACTGTTTTTGACAACTTTTGAAACTTGGGGGACTAAAATTGCCAATTATGCAAACTTGATACGTTTTTCACCAGATTTTGATATTTTTGCATTTAAAACACATAAAACACTTATTTGTGATATTTTTATCATTTTGATGCATTTCTGAGTGTTTTCAGATGTTTTAGCAGTCTAATTTGTACAAAAATGATGAGTATTTAGACACTCATCAGAGGTGCATCGTTATACATATAAGTAATTGTTTATTTCCAAGGATGGTGATATCCTTGTTGGTGTTGTAACAAGGAGTGGATCTCCTTGATATTAGGTGTTGTGTTGTGAAGGGTAGTAGTTCCTCCATAGTAATGGAACTAGGTGCTTAGCCTAGTACCTAATAAAGGGTAGGCGACATTGTGATAGGATTAGTTCTCCTTGGTGTGAAAGAACTCGGTGGTTAGCCTAGCACCGTATAATGGGTAGGCGACGTTGTGTTAGGTGTGGTTCGCCTTGGTGTGAAGGAACTCGGTATTTAGCTTTGTACCGGAAAATGGTTAAGCGATGTTGTGAAGGCTTCTCCGCCATAAGGAGATTAGTGTAGTGTTTACGAACTCTCGAGTAGGTGACTCGGGGAGTGGAGTAGGGCAAGGAAGGTGTCCTTGTAGCCGAACCACTATAAATACTCGCGTTGTGGTTTTGTGCTTCTTACTCTTATCTTTTCATTACATATCTTTATATGCTTGTTTATCAACATCCAACACACACAACTAAATAGATTGACATAAGTCGATCTAAATAGTTTAAAAGGAAGTTTTAATTGGTAAAACTATTCAACCCCCCCTTCTAGTTTTCCACACGTTACCCTAGTACTTGCGGAATAGTACTAGGAATTGAAATGACAAAGTGTTGTAACTCCTCACTAAGCTTAGGCTAAGTCTGAGCACAACTACAAGTACCCACTGAGCTATCTCAGGGATTAAGTTGTATTTGGAGGAGTGAAAGATGGCTTGCGTGTATGTGTGTTTTTACAATTCACAAGCTTGAACTTTCACTCCATCTCTTATGCTATTTATACAAGTATGAGTTTTAACTCTTTCCTAAGTGACAAACTGACAATTTGCAGAAGACAAAATACTGATGTATTTTGTCTCTGTTTACAAAGTCTATATTAGGTAAAGGGACCAAGTCACTTTCTTCATGTCAGTACTGATGCTGATTCTAGAAGGGAAACTTTCAGGATAAGTACTCCGTCTTATTCGTTTCCAATGTAACCGTTTTATCCCGCCCATTCTTCAGTCTTCAGCGTAAGTAGTTGGTGAGGAGTTGAGGGATTCAGTGAGTTATTGTCACACTCACTGAATCCACCATCTTCTTCTTGACTCAGTATTCACTCCTTAAGTTCCGCCTTACTGAGTGGAGAGACTACTTCTTCGCCTCATACTGAGTATCCTGAAGATGGCTCACTAAGAGACTATGCACTCAGTGACCTGTTAGTGTTTAACGATATAAATACTTAGGGTATTTTCTATTCAAATCCTAGATTAAGGGGTTTGGGTATTTACTGAACCCAACAATATGTAGTGCCGAAATAGATGGTTATATTTGTTGTTGGCTTGTTCTAATTTAAATTTTGTGGGTTGAAACGGGTTTGTAAAATAAGGTGGTCGGTTTAGTTTGAGTCATTTTTCTTATGTGCATTGGTCTTGTTGGTCATTAATTTTTAATTATTAGTTGGAAACAACCTATTTTGTTTAAGTTTATACATTTTTTTAATTTTTATACGTAATTAATTTTTGTAACGTTGTTTTTTGTTCTTGTTTTATTTTCTTTTTATTATATGTTTTTTAATAAGTTTTTTTTTATTTTTTTTTATTTTATAGTTTTTTTTAACAAAATAAGGTGGTCGGTTTAGTTTGAGCCGTTTTTATGGTGTGCACTGGTCATTTTTTTAATTATTAGTTACAAACCAAACTAACTATTTTTTTAAAGTATACATTTTTTTAAGTTTTTTTTTCATTATTACTTTTTGTAACGTTGTTTTTTGTTTTTATTTTATTTTCTTTTTAGGGCAAATGGCTTGAAAATACATCAAAGTTGTCTCTTTTTGTTGTTCTGTGTAGGCAACTTTTTTTGGCTGTTGTATCACAAAGCTTTCTCAAACCGTTATTTTTTGTGTACCCAACGACCTTCTACACCCTTAGCCGGTTACCATTATATATTTATATTTACACCTCATTTATTTACATATTCCATGTCACATTTAATATGCCACCGATGATTTCCACCACTTATCCTTTCATTATTTTCTCACACTAACAAAACACACAGTTTCCACACACTAACCAATTCATCCAACCCGACCAAAACCCTAGATTTGCAGGAACACAAACCGATTGTATAATATTGAAATTGATTTGTGCAAAAGGTGCGTTATACTTTATTTTCATGATCCCCGATGTCAATTTTGTATATATTAATTGTTTCAACATACATAGCAGATTAGGGTTTTTATGCAACCTTATTTTTTTTTGTTTTTTTTTTTGGTTTTTACAGGATGGCACCATCTGGTGTTCTATCCCCTACTCATTGCTTAATCGATGTGCATTGTGATGGTGTGTTTTATTTCAAACCACTTAGGTATGAAAATGGAGGTGTGTTTCATATGAGAGTTGCTAAGGATAAGAAAAAGGACTATGAAAGTTTGTGTGAGTATCTGAAAGAAAAGCTTGAGTTAAATTTCTATTCCATGTTTTTCTGTTTACCTGGTTGTGAATTAGGAGTAGGATTGAAACTAATATAAGGTGATAGGGATGTGGCTGCAATGTATGAATTTGCTGAGTCATATGGGGTTATAATGATGTACTTGGCACATATACCACAAATGTTAGTTTCTATTATCAAAATCTTACTTTTTATGATTCTGAAGAAGATGAAACAACTAAACTGATTATTCATGGAAAAAGGAAAAAACATGCTGGCAACATGTCATTTGATGAGTTGACTGCGTGGGCTGAAGAAGAAGCGCGTAACCTTAAGTCTCCATTAAATCCTAGAACTGTTAGGAATTTTGATAAACCATTTATACTCAGCTCTAATGTGAATGTAGAGACAGTTGAAAATGAACATAATGATGTGAATGTAGAGTCACTTGAAACTGAACATAATGATGTCAATGTAGAGTCTATTGAAAGTGTCCATGATGATGTGAATGTAGGGTCAGATGAAATTGAACCTAATGATAATGATATGCCCCTTAGGAATCTAGTTGTTAGGCCTAATGTTAAGCGTAAGTTGTTGGCAAGTCAAAGCAGCCCAACTACATATGTTATTAATAAGGGTAAAGGGATAAGTCAGGCACATGATGAACCTATTTAAGGTGAAGATGATGCCAATGTTGCCGATTTAGGTAATAGTGGAGTCAATGATGATGTAATCCCAGTTAACAAAGCCGTGGAAAAGGGTAAAGGGGTAATGATAGAACATGACCATCCTCGTAAGAAAATTGTTAAGAAACCTGCACCTAAGAATAAGGGAATTGTGATTGAAGAAAATGTCAACCCATATGTTACAGATACTGATACAGAAATTGAAAGTGACCCGGCAGATGGAATCAACTTTAGTTTGTATAGTGACAGTGATAGTGATTGCTACTCAGATAGATTTGTTGACTATTTATCGCAAGGTGAAGATGAGCTAATAGATCTTAGGAAGAGAAAAACTAAAGATAAGAAGGCTCCTAAGACAACTAGCAGACCAACTGTACCTGACAATGTGGGTAGTTCAAGTGGTGCAAGAAAAAGGAGGATATATGAAGTTGGTGATAATGAAACAGTTATTGAGCATCAAGAGTTCATGGATGATTTGATGAGAAAGCTTAGGGGTGGTGGAGATGAGGATGTAATTACTGACCCCTTCAAGATAGTTGAAACTAAATTGGAGAAGTATCCAATACATGATGTGGACACTCATTGGTGGATGCGAAAAACAAAGGTAATAAGTGATTGCATGTGTTACTATAATACTTTATTTCTTGTTTACCTTATTTTATTACTGTTTTCTAAACCTTAACACTATATGCTAGGTTGGTGAAAAATTTGTTGATGCTGATCAACTCAAAGAGTGCCTCATTTACTATGCACTAGCAAATGGTTTTTCACTGTGGTTTTATAGAAGCTCAAAGACCCAAGTAATTGCTAAATGTGGTTTGAGACCGGAAAAGATTAAAGAACCAGAGAAGGGCAAACAAAGAAAATGGAAAAGATACCCAAGTGCTGCTCCAGTTGAAGGCTCAAGCTGTCCATTTAGATGTTATGGTAAGGAGATGACAAATCTTTCCAGGTAATATCGTTGGTTGATGAACATACATGTGTAAGACATTTTAAGTATGGAACATTAGTCAATTACAAATGGATAGGCAAGCACTTTGGTACTAACTTTAGGCTCCATCCAGAAATGAAGTTACATGAAATAGCAGACCTAGTTCTGAAAAAATACAAGTGTATTGTTAGCCCAACCCAATGTAGGAATGCCAATAGATGGGCTTTAAATGAAGGGGAAACAACCATTGTAGACCATTATGGCTATATTAGGTCTTATGCTAAGGCAATTTTAGAGTCTAATCCTGGTTCTACATGTAAGGTTAGTGTTACGGTTAATCCAGATGACAAAACCTATTTTGATAGGTTCTGTGTTTGTTTCAAAGGATTGAAAGAGGGATGGAAACTAGGATGTAGAAAGGTTATTTCATTGGATGGGTGTTTTCTTAAAAACCCATCAGTGGGTGAAATTCTAACTGCTATTGGTCGTGACGTAAATAACCATATTTTTCCTGTGGCATGGGTTGTTGTGAATGTTGAAAACAAGGATAATTGGAAATGGTTTCTGGAATTACTTGGATATGATTTGGATATGGAAACTGGTAATGGACTCACTCTCATGTCAGATCAACACAAAGTGAGTCTTTCCCAATTATATGTCTTTTTTTATCATATTTTTTAGTGTTGATATTTTACTTTATAATGAAGTGGTTAACTGTCAAATAAGGACTCATTGAAGCTGTTAAATAAGTCATGCCACACGCTGAACATAGGCAATGTGCTAGACACATTTATGAAGGTTTTCAGAAACTTTACAGTGGTGTTGAGTTTAGAGCTTTATTTTGGGCAGCTTCCAAAGCTAGCTATCCTGGACAATTCAACAAGGTGATGGAAAAGATCAAAAGGGAAAACCCAAATGCATATGAGTATCTCATTAAGAAGGATCCAAAGACTTGGTCTAGGGCTTATTTCCATATTGGTTCAAACTGTGAAGCGGTCGAAAATGGTTTCAGTTAGTGCTTTAACTCTGTCATATTAAGTGTTAGAAACAAACCACTAATCACCATGCTTGAAGCCATAAGGGTCATAGTCTTAGAAAGAATGAATACAATGAGGAGATTGTCCGAGAAATGGACTGAAGACATATGTCCAAACATCCAGAAGAGATTGGAGTTATCAAAAGATCAGCACATGCATTACTCAAAACTGTTTCTGTTTAACTTAGTTTTAGTACAACAGATAACACTTTTTTTCTTTAATTTAATGTAGGTTTAGGCATGTTATACCAACTGGTGGACAACTTTTTGAAGTGAGAAATGGATCTGAAGCATATGGTGTAGATGAGATTCACAGAACATGTTCATGTAGATTATGGCAGTTATCAGGTTTGCCTTGTTCTCATGCTATAGCAGTAATATTCAAATTGCATATGAGGGTTGAGGAATATGTACCAGCATGTTTTAGGTGAAAAAGTTTTTATGATGCATACAATCAATACTTGAGTCCAGTTGGTGGAATGTCATTTTGGCCTGACTGTAGTGACATGTCAAAAGTTTTGCCACCAATACCAATATCAATGCCCGGTAGACCTAGAAAGAAAAGAATTAGGGCTCCCCATGAACACCAGAACTCAACCAGGGTTTGTAGGTCTAGCATTACTATGACATGCTCTAATTGTGCACAAAAAGGTCACAACAAAAAAGGTTGTAAAAATGAAACAATTGTGAAACATCCCAGACCACCAGGTAAGAAAGGTAGACCCAAAAAGACACAAAGAGGGGCTACTTCTATTATAGATGAGGTCTTTGCTAATGAACAACCAATGGCATAAGAAAAACCAGTTGCACATGAACAACCAGTTGCACAGGAATAACAAGTTGTACATGAATAAGATGTAGATGAAAATTCTACTCAACTTGAAGTTGGTGGGTCTAGTGGTGGTAGAGTTAACAAAAAGAAGGCCAGTAAAAAGGGAAAGACCAAGAAACTGTCAACTAGGTTTTCAAGAATGGGAAGATGGTTTGGTTTAGGGCAAAGTGAAATGGATTCTGATCCAATTAAAGCAGCACAGAGTATCCATACTGCAAGCACAACAGCATTTGGAGCCACTAGACCATTTGCAGCCACACAAAGCAGCCAAACATCAAGCCAACGGAATGTTACAGAACCAGTGGAACAAGACAATGTTGCAGAACCAATGAAACAAGACAATGTTGCAGAACCAATACCAAGAAACTTTATCAAACAAAGAGGAAGAAGTAAATGAATTCTCCAAAAGAAGTTGGCAAAGAATCATCCAGGAATTGGTTCATCAAGTTCCAATGTTCATGATTTGGATTAACTGTGTCATTAAACACATTATGAACTTATTATCTATGTGACTATTAAAAACACTATCCTACACTTCTTTTGTATCTAAGTGTTGTGCAGCAAAACAATATGGTTGCGTTATGAAACTAAACAACATATGTGCACTTCTTTTGTATCTAAGTGTTGTGCAATTCTTATGTTGTGGGAATTAATGTAATTTTCAATGACTTTAATGCAATATTACCAGCTAAGACTGGTATCCCTTTCTATGTAAAAATTATTGGTGTCATTCATATGTGGTAACTGTGTAATTGAGAATCTGTGCATACAGTATGCAATTGAGAATCTTTCATAGCACATTGACTATTCTCAAGCCTGCACTGCACAATTTGGATTCACTGTTTTTTTCACTGCATAGCACATTGACTGCTTCTTTTGATGAAATGAGAATCTTTGATTCACTATTTTTTTTCTTCAAGCATGAACTGCACATCTGTACATATTCCATTATTGAAATTTGATCATACAAAAACACTCATCTGAAGCCTGTATATTGTCTACTTTAATCACCTCAAGCCTGTATACATTGACTGCTTTAATTCACTATTTTTTTCTTCAAGCCTGCACATTGTCTGTACATATTCCATTCATAAACCAAACACTCATCTGAAATTTCATCAATAAAAAGCCTCTCCACCAAACATTCATTCACCAAACAATAATTTGAAACAAAACACACCATGAATTCCAACAAGAAAAAAGGTTTGTCTTTTTCATGTCCATCTTTATATCAGAAGGGCACACCATGAGCACATAGACTGACTTTTTATTTTTTTTATGTGCAGAAATCATCTACATTTCAAGCAGTGAACCAAGCTCAGAAGGTCCTGAACTTCCTATGCCATGGGAAGACTACCTTCCAATTGATTACTGTGGCTCAAGATCTAAAAAAGAAGATGCTAGGAGGATTAAACTCCAAAACAACTTGCCCAAAAAAATGATGATATCATGACTAAAACTCCAAAACATATTGCCAAAGAGGCTTTTGATGTCAGGTTCAAGGTTCTTGGCCTTCCCAATGCTTATTTTTGTGAAGAGATAGGTATGAAACCATTTGCCAAAGATGGGTCAAAAGGGAAGGCGAAAAAACTAGGGGTTAGTCATGAATGATGTATTTTGGTGGTTTCTCTATGGCTTAAATGCCCTTCAATAAAACTGTTGTAAGCTTAGGCATGATGGTGTTGGTGGTTTCTTTATATGATCCTGATGGTGTCTTTCATTGCATACACAGATTGCACACATAACATATGATACAAAGCATCAAAACTGAGAAAACTAAGAAACATTAACATTGATTCAAGAAACTTACAAACCATCATAAGATTTCATTAACATTGTTTCAACAAACTTACAAACAAAGGCAACACTACAAAGAACATAATAAACTAAAACTGAGAAACATTACAACTACTTGCAGCCCTACCATTTAATTCATTACACAAATTGCAATAACGATACCAATCACCACAACAACCAAACTCAAGAAGATTAAGCATTTATCATTAATATACACTTTTGACTTAATACCAGTCAACTCCTCCTTCATTTGTTGCATCTGAACTTTTAAAACTTCAACATGAGCATCCCCCTTCACTTGTTGCATCTGAGTATTAAAGACTTCATTCCCATTTAACATGGCAAGGCATCTCTCTTTTTCCAAATATAAACTGAAAACCTTAGCTTTGTAATACTCACTTGGTAGCTCCGGGTCTAGAAACCCATAAAAACCACATTTTTTACTCTTTTCCCTTTTAGGACATGCCTTGAATCTCCTAGCAGGATTCGTAGGAGTCCAAGACACTTGCTCCTTAACTTACATGGTACTGGACATTCACAATGGGTAGCATCAGTTATTTCTTGAAGGCTCCTTTCTTTGTATTTAGAGTTATAAGAAGAAGAAGATGACATTTTTTCTAGGGTTTGTGGGGGAATGAAAAAGGGGTGAAATAAGGTGGGAGAGAGAGGGAAAAAGGGGTGAAATAAGGTGGGAGAAAGATTAAGAAAAAAAAAAGTGACCGGGTCCACGTAGGATGAAACTGGTTAAGAGGTCACCGGGTACACACAATAGACGGTTTGAGAAAGTTTTGTAATACAATAGCAAAAAAAAGTTGCCTACACTAAACAACAAAAAGTGACAACTTGGATGTATTTTCAAACCATTTGCCCTTCTTTTTATTATACGTTTTTTAATAAGAATTTTTTTATTGTTTATTATTATTTTTTATTTTTGATGTGATAGTTTTTGCATGGGGTAGTGTACAAAGTTTCCATCATGACTTTTGAGTCTCGATATAATGGGGTCTATATTTTCACTCTTTATAATTGTTATTTTGGTTAATGTGTGTTTCACGTAGTTTTACAACGAAAATACACACACTTATCTTTGACAGATTAACTCTTTTGCAAAATCAATGGCGGCCAGATTTCCTTTATGTGCTAAACTTGCTGATGAAGCTAGTTCAAAATTGTTTGATGATATGTATTCTATCTTTTTAGGGTAGAAAGGATGCAAACGGTGATGTTGCTAAAGATTATAAAAGTAAGATCGCGATAACTTAAGCTCGTCTTACTCATAGACGTGCATTCTTAATGAATTTGAAGAGTTTGGGAAGAGGCTTGTGTTTTTTAGTACCTTAGATGCTTTAAGGTTTGAGGAACATGAAGACCTTGAAGAGATTGGTAAGTTGAATCAGTTGGTGAAGTCAAGTGAGCGACGTAGGGGTGAAAAACTCAAGATAATGAAAACCTTAACCAATGTCAAATAGGATTCTTGTTATCTCAATCTTTTGTTGATCGATGGTACCTTTTGGGTGTTTATCTTTGTAAGTAGTTTGTAAATATAGTTTGTTGGTTTTCTATTTGTATGTTTGGTATGTATGTGTTTGTAAGTTTCCTCACTCATGTTAGTGGATTTTTAATAACTTCTAAACTGATTAAATAAAATGAAACACTTATTAAACTTGTTGATTGTTCAGGGTTTTTATATTCCTTTCAAATTTTCCTACATTGACAAGTTTCTAATATAAAAATAAAAAAAATTCACGAACTTGTATTTAAAAGTGTTAAATTTGCTAAATAACATCTCTAAATTTTAACTAGAGTAAAGTCCAAAATACATCCCTGTGGTTTGTCCCGTGTCTCGCGTTACATCCCTAAACTTTTTTTTGGCACAAAACTATTCCTCCGTTAGTAAAGTTGGCACAAATACATCCCTCTATTAGTAAAATCAGTCAATGAGGAGTAATGGTGCAAATATTTCTCTGTTATCTCCTAACGACTCTCAAAAAGAGGAGGAAAATGGTTATCATAGTTCCTATTCGCGAAGAACAGAGCCTTATTATAAAATGTGAAGACAGCCGGGCATACTCGCGGAGGACTGGCTGACTCTCCGAAAGTGAAGACAGCGGAGGTGAATATTGGAGGTCCGGATCCAAAAAGCAGAAGTCAGACATCGATGTCGATGACTTAGCCCGGCCATGGGTATGCAAGGAGACTGATTCGTTCACTCCGCGCATTCGTTATTTCGACATGCCCAAGAAAACACGAATGCCCACTAACGTGAAGACATATGACGAAAGTGAAGACCCGAAAGATCACCTAAAGATTTTCCAAGCAGCAGGAAAAGTGGAACGTTGGGCATTGCCAACCTGGTGCCACAGTTTAATTCCACTCTTACCGGATCTGCTATGACGATCTACCACCAGAATCGGTAGACAGCTATGACGAGTTGAAAGAGGTCTTCCTAGCAAACTTCCTTCAGCAAAAGAAATGCAAAAAAGATCCTGTAGAACTTCACCACATCAAACAGATGGAGGGAGAAACTACGGAAGACTTCGTGAAGAGATTCAAGGCAGAAAGCAGGGATGTCAAAGGAGCACCAAAAGTCATGAAAATCTCCAGTTTCATGCACGGGATTACCAATCCCGAGCTGATTAAGCATTTGCATGATAAAATACCCAAGTCGGTAGACAAAATGATGAGGGTAACCGCATTATTCCTACGAGGAAAAGTGGCCATAGGCAACCATGAAAAGAAGAGATCGCTTCCCCAAGTGCCATGGAAGCCGCACGAACCTGGGCAGAAACAAGGCTTCAAAAAGGGATACAGAAACCAGCTTAGGATGGAAAGGAAGCAAGATAGGTTCACTCTCCTCTCCAAGACACAAAAGGAAATATTGGCGTTGGAAAAAGCGAAATTCAAAACTCTTCCACCAATGATCACACGGATCGAAAAAAGAAACGCTAACAAATATTGTGAGTTTCACGGAGAGGTAGGACATAATACAGATGAGTGCATGCATCTGAAAAGACAAATAGAAGAATTGCTAAGAATTGGGAAGCTATCAAACATAATAAAGGAACTAAAACAAAATAGCGGAAAGGATCAATCCAAGACGCCCAAAAAAGGAGAGACATCTGGAAAGGATAAACCTCTTGCAATCTTAATGGTGCAAACCCAGCAACGAGTGATGCGACAAAAGATTACACAAAGCTTCTCTCCTAACCCGAATATCTCATTCCCGTCACTAACCGAAGAAGAGGGAAATGACGGGCCAATGATTATTGAAGCAGAAATCGAGGGCACTTCATACACCGCATGTACATTGACGGAGGTTCCGCTTCGGAAATCCTATATGAACACTGTTTTGAAAAGCTCCTGCCCGAAATAAGTGCCACAACCCCCTTATTGGTTTCAGCGGAGTAATATGGCCGATAGGACAAATATCATTGCTAACCAAAGTCGGTGATGACGAGCACTCAACATCAACATGGATGAACTTTGTATTTTTTAGATCCCAGTCGCCATATAATGGGATTATAGGAAGACCAGGGGCGCGAAAATTGCAAGCGGTACTTGCAACAATGCATGGAATGATAAAAATCTCGGTAGAAGGAGGAGTGCTCACATTACGAAGCAGCCAAATTGTTTCATTAGAATGCACCATGGTTTCTGAACCAATACCGCAAGCCACAGCAGAAAATCAACAAGTGGAGCAACGAATACATGTAGCAATACATCCAGAGCATCCAGAGAAAACCATAGCCATTGGATCCACCTTATCAATGAAAGGACGTAAAAGGCTGTGCGACCTACTAAAGCAGAACCTAGACATATTCGCCTAGTGTCCAGTGAATATGACGGGCGTTCCAAGGCACATAACAGAGCACAACTTAAATATACGTGAGGGCTACACCCTAATAAGACAAAAGAAAAGAGGCCAGACACTAGAGAGAAATAAGGCAATCCAAGAGGAGGTGGAAAAGCTCGTGAACGCAGGAATCATGAAAGAAGTACATTACCACAGCTGGTTGGCCAATCCTGTGATGGTAATAAAGCATGAAGGAAGTTTAAGGATGTGCGTAGACTTCAAAGACCTCAACAAAGCATGCCCAAAATATGGCTACCCATTGCCGGAAATAGATTGGAAATTCGAATCACTCTGCGGATATCCCTTCAAATGCTTTCTGAACGCATATAAGGGCTGTCACCAGATATAAATGGCAAAGGAAGATGAGGAAAAAACAACATTCATTACAAGTCAGGGAATATTATGTTATACCAAAATGCTGTTCGGATTAAAGAATGCAAGGGCAACATACCAGCAACTGGTAGATAAGGCTTTCCACAAGCAAATCGGCAGAAATCTAGAAGTGTATGTTGATGACCTGGTAATCAAAAGCCGCTCAGAGGAAGAGATATTAAGGGATATAGGGGAAACCTCTAAAACCTTAAGAGAAATAAACCCTAAAAAATGCACCTTCGTAATGGAAGAAGGAATGTTCATGAGATACACCGTGAACACTAAAGGAATCAAAGTATGCCCATATAAAGTAGAAGCAATACTAAACCTCCCATCCCCAAAATGCCTTAAAGATGTTCAGAAGCTGAATGGAAAGCTGGCAAGTTTAAATAGGTTCCTGGCTAAATCCGTTGAGAAATCACTACCTTTCTTTAAAACACTCAAGAAGTGTACAAAAAAGAGTGATTTTCAGTGGACAAGAGAAGCAGAGGAAGCTTTTAAGCAGATGAAAAAGATGATAGCAGACCTCCAAACCCTCACGGCGCCCCCGGAAAAAGAAGAACTTATCATATATCTTGTGGCAGCAAAAGAAGCGGTCAGTGCAGTCTTAATGACAGAAAGGGAAGGCAAGCAAACACCGATATACTTTGTAAGCCGAGCCCTGCGAGGTCCGGAAATCAACTACACACCCATCGAAAAACTAGTATTATCTTTGGTACATGCTACAAAATGCCTGAAAAGGTACTTCCAAGCACATACAGTTGTAGTTATCACGGATCAGCCAATAAAACAAATACTGTCAAAACCAGAAGTCGCGGGCAGACTGCAGAAATTGAGTATTGAGTTAGGAGAATATGACATACAATACAGGCCAAGAGTATAAGTTAAATGACAAATCTTGGCAGATTTCATAGTAGAGCGTCCAAAAGATGACGAAGAAGACGACTCAATGGAAGAAGAAGAGGAACTCCCGCAACCATGGATCATGTTCACGGAGGGTTCATCTTGCATAGATGGCTGTGGAGCAAGACTAATACTGACAGACCCGCAGAGAACGGAGTTCACTTATGCCTTAATGTTCCGCTTTGGAGCAACAAATAATGAGGCTGAATACGAGGCCCTGATAGCTGGGTTAAGGATAGCAGAACAAATGAGAGTTAAGAACTTGCAAGCAAACGTGGACTCAAAACTTGTAGTTAACCAGGTTAATGGAACATATATTGCCAAAGAGTCGGGAATGATTCAATACCTGGAAAAGGTAAAGACACTCTTGAGCAATTTCCGAATGTTCTCAATTAAACAAGTCCCTAGAAACGAAAACAAGAAGGCAGACGCCTTAAGTAAAATAGCGTCTACCAGCTTCGCACATCTAAAAAAGCGAGTGCTGGTGGAAGAGCTTAACCAAAAGTCAATAGAAGAGGTAGCAGTACTAGAAATAGTGAAAGAAGAGGGTACACGTGGATGACCCCCAATATATGAATACTTGGCCAAGGAAATACACCCGGCCGAACAAAAGAAATCAAGAGAAATCAAGAGGGAGTCGCAGCGGTTTGCAGTGATTAACGGGACGCTTTACAAGAAGTCTTTTCTTGGGCCGTGGTTACCGTGCGTAGGACCCCTCCAAGCAAACTACGTGCTAAGAGAAATCCACAAAGGATCTTGCAGCATGCACGCCGGAACAAGGTCCGTAGTGGCCAGAGCCTTACGTACTAGATACTACTGGCCTACCATGCATGAAGATGCTCAGAAGCTAATCCTAGCAAGTAAAGATTGCCAAGTACACAGACCAGTCCTGAGACATCCACAAGAAAAGTTAACTCCAATCACTTCCCCATGGCCATTCTACATATGGGGAATTGACATTGCAGGACCCCTTCCGGAAGGACCTGGAAAAGTCAGATTCCTCATAGTGGAAATAAACTACTTTACAGAATGGATAGAAGCAAAGCCAGTTGCCACTATCACAGGAAACCAAGTCAAAATATTTGTATGGGAAAACATCGTATGTAGATTCGGACTCCCAGAAGAAATAATATCTGACAACGGAAAACAATTCCGAGATAACCCATTCAAAGACTGGTACGAAAAATGAATATAAAAAAACACTTTGCTTCCGTTGAACATCCACAAGCAAATGGACAAGTGGAAAGAGCAAACAGGAGTCTGGGGAAAGGAATAAAAGCTCGGTTGGAGGAAAGAAGCGAAAATTGGCTTGATGAGCAATCGCATGTTTTGTGGGCACACCGTACAATGAATAAATCCTGTAACAGAGACACTCCATTCTCGTTGACATACGAAACAGAAGCTGTCAACCATGCTGAAATAGGGATGTTGTTAGGATTTAGAAAATCATGTAGTTAAAGAGTCGGTCACCTCAAGTATATGTATTCGTTAGAAAGCTCGTAGTTGTAGTCATTTAGTGTTAATAAGTAGTTTGTTAAGTAACACCGTGGAGGACGGACGGGTCTTTACCCACTGTATGCCTGATACACAGCCCGTAGGAGGTGTGTCTTGTAAGAACCTATAAATACCCTTTTCCTAGCAAGGCAAAGGGTTGGAGCTTTTAATAATATCATTTTTCTTTGTCTCACTAAGTTCCCAACTCTCTTCCACTTTCTCTCTCTAAAACTACTAAACATTCAAACCTATTTGTGCTTGATGTTGTGAAAACCAATATGTCACAAATGGTATCAAGAGTGTTAATACCCCTTTATCACGTATACCAACCTTCTTTACCACATGAAGAACACGTGAAACAGAAACAAGATATGCGTATAGAATAAGAAAGGAAAGATGAAGATTAGATGGTGACTTGAATATGAATTCGTGTATATGTTTTAGAGAGACAAAGAGTAGAAGATGAAAACAATAAGTTGTATATTGCTTCAAGGAAAACACACACACACACACACTCAAGCACACCCCTCAAATGACATACTTGAGGGGTATTTATAGTACAAGACAAAGGATGCCCTAAGGCTTGGCCATGGGCCGTATATGGGCTTGGACATGGATTGGGTTACATGAACTTATACAATGCTAGCTTAACTAAACTAATAACCAATTAGCTTAGCCCAATCCACGAGCCCGTTGACTATTCTAGTACGATATCTAACACACGTTACAAAGTTCCTAAATGTGAATGACCATCACTTCTAATAAAAACTATTAAGGCTAAAAATCTCCCCCTAAGGGGTGGTCATTCAAACGATGCTCCACTTGATTAGGTCTCTACTTTCCTTGAGCTTGAACTTTGCGTGTAGATATAGAATAGTCTTGATTCTTTGTTCCTTCATGCTTTGTGATCAGATAATGTGGTTTTCTGCCGTTGTCAACTTCGTTGGTTTGGTGTCTCCACGTCTTTCTCCACCATGCTCACACTTCTATTTGACTTTGATTTACCAATGATGTAGTTCTCGAGTCTTTAAACTTTGTAGATTCTTTGACATTGACGAAGAATCATCTTTAACTTTGAGTAGCCTTTGATTTTGATGAGAACTTTCATGTGTTGTTGGTATGAGCATGTGGAGAGTCTGCACGATCAATCCGCTCCGGAGCTTCCATAAGAAGAAAACATAAAAGCAAGTTAGTAATAAGCGGATTCCGGCACTTACAAGTTTGAATTTTGAGGGTGTTAACAGCATAGTGTGAAAACACGTCTCTAATTCTCACAGAGGCCATTCCTGAACTGGAGTCCCACAAGTGAGATAACACGATATACCGAAGTACATCTACAGTTCAGATGAGTCGCTGAAGTACACCGAAGCATCACCTCACGACTGTAGACTATTTGAGACACACTAAGCGTAATCCACGGGGAGTTACCGAAGTGACCTGCTGTCAGGGCTGCTTGATGTTGACCCTGACAGGAGTTTCCATTCAATCACTGAAGATCACAGATGTTAAACTTCTCATAAATGTTCTGGCAGATTGTTAAGATCTGCGTAGGACTCTAGAATATATCACTTTTGTCCTTATTGATGAACAACAAGCGATGTCATGTCAAGTGTTCCTATGAGATCTTTTGATGAATCTCGTGGCTCTAGACTCAATAGTGCATTTTGGTTTTCCTAAGCGGAGACTAGGGAAAGGGTCTCCTTCTTCAATACCAACCAACTCTAAGAGAAGGTCGATAGATTATGTAGGGTTCCCAGTGAGAATGAAACAAATCCTTTTAAGAGGAATTGAGTGGCTAGAAGGTTTAGTGCAGTGCGTCACTGGGTCCATGACGTCTTTGTCTTCAATACCAGTGTCATCTAGTGACAACCAGTAGCATATGAATTGAACCCGGTTTCTGCCCTAAGGTTGAATATGGAGGGCTATTTCTTTTCACCCTTTTTCATTACATTTCTTTTTAATTCTTCAACCCCTTCTTTCTCCTTTCTCACATTACTCCTTTTTTCAATCATACATAAGGACTTCTAATACTAACTATTGGTGGTGTCCTTGGGTAGATCCCTCCGGCTCTGGCGGATCATAGGACTGATTTCTTATCCTTAGTCACCTTATAACTCCATGACTGTCCTATTGTTGCCATAAAACCATTTTTCTTGAAAATCTCTCAGAGTGTTTATGATATAAAACAAGTTTGAAACACTCTGTGAATTTTGTATTTTCAGAAACACTCCCCCTTCACATGTGCTTATAAGTTTTGACAGAAATCTGCACATAGAGGGTAGAGTTCGCACTTTTTGAATTGATCGACTTTAAATGAACTAGACCGATTCGAGACACGTTTACATCACTAGAGAACTAGCTTGAAATTATTACCCGTCCTGGTCAAGTCCATAGAAAGTTTCTCGAGATGGTACATGATTCCTCGTCAATTCATTGGTTTCATCTGAGTCGAGCTCTTTTGAGATTCAAACAACGAACATTAAACTTTTTGATCACATTTTAATCACGTTTCTCCCCCTCAAAAATAGCATATCGATGATGTTTTTGAAACAAAATGATTAAAAGATATGTTTTTCGAAAAGCATTTGGAGAGAAACTGATTTAGCATGAATTTTGGAACAATTTGGTTTTATACTCCCCCTTAACGAAAGCATATTTTTCATATAGAAAATTTAGAATCAATTAAGGGTTTAGAGGGAGTTATCTTGGTACCAAATGTGAGAGATTTTGACAAATCTTTTTGAAAAATTTCGAATCAATGGTACGCAAGATGAAGATTTTAAAAAATCTTTTGAAGATATTGAAGAAGAATTATCTTCATTTGTTTTAGGATAAGTGCTCGATATTTATGAAAATCGATTTTGCGTAGCACTTTCCTTTCTTTAAAGTTCGGGTTGCGAGCTGAAATACTTACAAGCCATCTTGTTTTTAGGAATAGTGCTTGAAAAATATTTAAAACCTTTAATTTGATTAAGCACTTTCCTTTCTTTGAAGAGCGGGTCCTGAACTGATGTGTCCAGAAGCCATTATGTTGAAGTCCGGGTTTTGTACTGAAGTATACGAAAGCCATTACATTTTTTAAGAAATTTTGAGAAACGACATGTTTTAGAAAACATATTAAAGAACTCTCGCTCAAGCATCTGTACATACCCGTATCATTGTTGAATGACATTTCTAGAAACGTACAGAATATCGATTATACGAGAGACATGTCGTGAGAAGAATATTTTTGGATTTTTGATTTTCTATTGTTTTTGTATTTTTTGAAAGTTTTATATTTTTATATTTTGTTTTTGTTGGTTTTTCAAATTTTGTATTTTGTTTTTCAAAAAATTATTTACAAAGAAGATTTGAAGAAAGAGAAATTAAGTTGGGACAAGTAAAAGTGGAGTTAAGAGTGGAACTAGAAAAGGATTTCCACATGCGAAATTGGCATAAAATTCTTCTTTACCACACGGGGTATAAGAACCTTCAACACTTTTACAAGTACCTGCATCCACAGAAGAAGAATTTTCACAAATAACAGTGTTAGAAGTACATGTTTCCTCACGGCAAGGGTGATCACTATCAACGGTTGTAGTGGTTTTGACTTCCTTAACTTGATGAGTTTCACTATTATCTGTGTTGGAGCAATTATCAAAAGTCTTTCCTGTGGGAATCCACCTAAGACCTATTTGGTTGAAAACTTTTCCCGTGGGAATCCACCTAAGGTAAGATCGAGGAGTTGTTTTCTTATCAGATGCAGCGGAAGACTCATTTTTGGAAAAACTACGTCCTGAAGAGATCCACCTATTAGGTTTCTTTTTGTTTGACATTTTATCAATGGGCTTGTTTCTATTTGGTGTCTTAGTGGATTGTGCCTTGGCATGAGAATTATCTTTCTTGAGATATTGTAAGGCACATGCATCATGATTAGCTGAAAAGATACATTTTTTACATGTAGTACAGACAAATTCAATATTCTTGTTTAAAACAGCAGCTTTAACTTTGTCACTACAGTCTTATGGACATTGATTCTTGTTCGAAAAAGACTTAGAATTCCTAGTGTTGCTTTCTAAGGGCATAGCATTTTCTTTTGCGCAACTACTCTTAGATGCAAGCCAATCCCTAGTCTTTTGTAGAGTGTTCCTAGGTAATGGTTTACTACTACTAGCAGTGCCTTGAAATCTTGTAGAATTCATCACCCTAGATGTTGCACCTAAAATTCCGTCTTTTCGAGTCTGTGCCTTTTTCCTAGCTTCTTCTAGATAGTGATTGTTGACCATGTTGTTAGAACCAACAGATTCTTTAACAGGATTTTTTGTCACATTCCGTGAACTATTCCTAGAGATGCCAGGTGTAATAACTTTATCTTTCTCAAAAACAGGTTTGTCAAAAGCTTTGATAATTCTCTTTTTGATAGGCAAAGACTGTGGAGTGACTGTTTTTGACAAATCATATTTCACATTGACTTTTGGAGGAAACTGAGAAATAGACATTTTTGGTTTGAAAACCGGTTTGGGAACATTTTTTTTCTCCTCAGTCAATGGTTTTGCAAACTTAGTATCCACAGCATTTTCTTTTAGACTTTCTAGCTGAGCTCTCAAAAGATCATTTTGCTCTTGCATGTCCTTGTAGGCACGCTCATACGACAGTTTGTCATACTTGCATTCCTCGGTTTTTCGATCAAGCTGTTTAAAATAGGACACGTTTTCTTTTTCAAGTTTTTCAAGAGCTTTTTCATATTTTGAAACAATTGCGGAGGTCTCAGACTGGAGTCTTTCATGATCTTCAACAGAATATGTTTGCAAAATGATGGACATGATATCGGTAGTCATAACATCTTCGAAGAGAGAATCCTTCAAAATTTCCAAAACATTGATGTGTTCAACACTTTCATTAGCTTGCTTTACCAGGGATTTATGGTCCTTGACAAAGTCAACTGTTTCTTTCAAAAACGCTTGTTCAACATGGATTACCCTTGAGTTGATGTTAGTCAGCTGAGGGGCAATTTGAGTTTCAAAAAACTTTTTCTGTTCAATATCAAAACTATTAAACCAGATGTTTGTTGTAATATTGGTTTTAGATTTGACAGTCTCTTGAAGATATCCAATTCTAGTTTTAACGTCATCTAAAATGCTTCTGGCATCACTTGTGTTAAAAGGATTGTTTGAAGACATTTGTTCGATTTTCGAAAAGGATTTTGAGACAACTACAGAAGTTGCAACTGGTTTTGAAACTGGTTTTGAAACTGGTGTTGACACTTTGTTTAAAACACTTGGTGTGGTGGAAAACGTTGATTGAGAAACAAATGAAATACCATTAATTTTGTTCCATTTATTATAATCAATAGGTTTGATTTCCGGATGTTTTTGTTTCATTTTTGATCTACTCTCCTCAGATAGTTCCAACGTTTCAAGAGAATCTTGCACAATTATGGGTTCATGCAAAGGTTTGCCATTGTTCAACACATTCTGAGATTTCTGAGCTTTCTTGAGAAACGAAGAAGGGTCGTTACCAAGTGCCATCTTATGTGAAGTATGAAAACGTGGATTTACTTGGTTAGAAAGCATCTTGTTTGATTTAGCTGAATGACCCGTTGTAAGAAGCAAATTGTCCAAAGTTTTGATTTTTTCCGTTTTATCAAGAATTTCATCAAGAAGAGAATCTTCTCGTTTTGAAAAATCAGCAATTAACTGTTTCTTTTCTTTTTCAAGATCAGAGAACATTGCTTTTTGTTTAGAAAGTTGGTCATTTAGTTCAGAAATTTCCTTGTTTAAAGATTTTATTTTCAAGTTCAGATTCACATCAAGTGTATCATACTTGAGTTGCAATTGTTTTTCTCTTAAAATAGAATCTCGATAACCAATTTCTAATTCTGAAAGTTTGTTTGTATGAAATTCAAAAGCTTTTGCGTTCCCCTTGAAACTCTCAAGCTCAGCGGTCAATATCTTATTCGCGGCCTTAACTTCGTGATTGACCGTTCTAACTTTCTCAATTTCAATGCCACACTGATTGATCAATGATTCAAAATAAGCACGTGTTTCCTCATCAGTCTCAGTATTTTGTGCCACACAGCCTCCACTAGAATGCACATCCGGAGTTTCAGAGTTAGTATTGCTACAACTCGGATTGTCCAGGTATGTATCATAAGTAGGTGATGGCGTCACAGAATGCTGTTCGTCATGAGTAAACACATCACATATGACATTGTTATAGCATGGATCAATGATTGGTACCTTAGATATTGCATTTGCGTCATAGACATGAGGTGCGTCAGAGTCAGTGTCGTACTTAGTCTCCTGAAGATTTGCCATGTAGATGCAGCTCACATTGAGTTCCTCGAGGTCTTCCAAATCATCCATTATAGCGAAAAAGTCATGTTCCTCAGCACTCAACTGTAACCCCGCTTCTTGCTTATCTGCTAACAAAGCAGCTTTCCGAAGAAAATCACCATTCTTTTTGTGCGGCTTAGTGGGACAGTTTCTTGCCATGTGACCCACTCCTTGACAGTTATAACACTTAACCTGACTACCCTGATTCACATTTCCATGATTCCCAACGACTGGAGCTGCAACATACCCATTCTGATTACCCACTACTCTATTCCCAACATTCTGTCCCATCTGATTTCCAACATGCTGACCCGACTGATTACCCTGATACGGAACCGCCTGATTACCGATGCGACTGTTACATGCTTTATCCAATAAAGAAAATATCTGTTGCAACGTCGCTTCTGGGTCAGTTTCAGGATCAGTGATTCCTTGTTCCTGGTATTGTTGATCTGGATAGAATTGTTGTTGTGGTTGTGGAATGTATTGCTGCAAGTTGTTGTTGTTGGAAGATGATGAAGCTTGTTGTTGTGTATTCACTGTAGTTTGAGTCTTAGCAATAAGTGCCAATGGACCATGATTCTTTGCCAATCTTTCTTTCCTGACTTCATTCACTTCAGCTTGGTTTTGTTTCAGAAAATCGTTGAGTTGATCAAAGTTCACCTGATGAAGGTCTTTTGTTTGGTTGACAATAGTGACATATCATCCCCATTCTTCTGGAAGATTATTCAGGAACTTGATGTTTTGAACGATTGTTCTGGGTGCCAACTTGTTTTTGATAAGCTCATTCATCAAAGTGCAAAACCTTCCATAGTAGGATTCAATGGATTCTCTTGGTGTAGATGTAAACTTTTCCCATTCAGTTAGCAGCTTGTTCTCCATGTCTTGTTTACCAATTTCTGTTCCATAACATACCCGTCTAACACGTTCCCACATATCGAAAGCAGTTTCACAACTGTCTACAGCAGCAAAAATGTCTATTGGTAAACCCAGTTGGACAATATGAATTGACATGTCATCTACATCGACTTGTTTCTGATCCTCTTCAGTGTATTCTGATTCAGTTTGAAGATGAGAGGATGGTGGGATGGGAGGTGTTGCATCAGCATTTCCAGGGACATGGACTTGTCGAGGCTTGAAGGGTCCATCCTGAATGGATTTAATCATGAGTTTGCCATTAGGTTTGGTCTTGATGTAGCGGAGCATTCGACTTGTCCATTGAAGATAACCACCTTTTGCCAACATAGGAGGACGGTTTTCGGCACCGGCTGCATGAATGTCTTGTTGAGTTGCCATTGATGAAGGTATGTTATGATAAAGTTGATGTAGGATCGATTCAACGATAAAGGAGTTGTGGTTGATGAAGATTAAGCTCGGTTGAGGTGTTTCTGAAAGTCGTACTCGTAACCTTGGTTCTTAAAAAAATTTCGCCCAAAATTTGAAATTCACTATAAAAATAAATTCTAAGGTCGTATGAAAAATTTGAGTTATGACAATTTTGACGCCAAATTTGACCCGAAAATTTTGAATTTAGGCCCAAAAATTTGAATTTTTGACCAAAATTTTCACAGTTAAACCAAAATTTGAATCTCGCGTAAAAATTGAACGTTTAGTCTCCTCAAAAATTTAAATTTTACTCAAGTTTTCCCGCCAAAAAACTCTTTTTTTTAAACCTTTATGCGTAGAAAGAGCTTAGGCGTAGAAACAGGAAGTTACGAGTAGACAAGGCTTAGGCGTAGGATCTTATGCGTAGGAAGCTTAGGCGTAGGATCTTAAGCATAGGATCTTAGGCGTAGGATCTTAGGCGTAGGATTCCTTAGGCGTAGGAAATTCTTATGCGTAAACAGTATCTTACGCGTAACCTTAAGCTTATGCGTAGACAAAAAGTTACTCGTAAACGTTACGCGTAATTGTGAAGTTATGCGTAGAGTTACTCGTAAGCTTTTAGCTTATGCGTAAACTATGGTTAAGAACCAAAAATCCTTTACACTGTCACAGCGTAAGGGATATCCACAAGTCGAAGTGTTCCACACACTTATCCAAGTGAGGGAAGCACTGAGTCACCGTTGAAGCTCGAAGAAACTTCACCAAAAAGTTATGAGTAGAAAATTAGAGTTTTGACTTTTTGACTTCTACTCGTAAGAAATTTCCAACGATTCAAATGATTTCGCTTGCACAGATATCCTTAAAAACACTCGAATAACCCAAAAATGTTGACCTTTTTCACCCAAAGTGCTTAGAAAAGTTACGAGTAGAAATGACCAATGAAACAAAATGAGTTTAAAAAACGTATCTAAACCCGTAAAGCTTGAAACTTTTTGCGAAAAACTAAAACTTTAACACCAAATAAACCTTAAACCACAAGAATCTTGAATTTTTTGGTGAAAAAATGAAAGCTTTAAGCGTATCAAAAGTGTAAAAACGTGAGCTTTACGAACAGTACCAAAACTTCCAAAACAAACACAAACACTCCTAAACCATTGTTAGGCGATTGATACCAATTGTTAATACCCCTTTATCATGTATACCAACCTTCTTTACCACACGAAGAACACGTGAAACAGAAACAAGATATGCGTATAGAATAAGAAAGGAAAGATGAAGATTAGATGGTGACTTGAATATGAATCGTGTATATGTTATAGAGAGACAAAGAGTAGAAGATGAAAACAATAAGTTGTATATTGCTTCAAGGAAAACACACACACATACACACTCAAGCACACCCCTCAAATGACATACTTGAGGGGTATTTATAGTACAAGACAAAGGATGCCCTAAGGCTTGGCCATGGGCCGTATATGGGCTTGGACATGGATTGGGTTACATGAACTTATACAATGCTAGCTTAACTAAACTAATAACCAATTAGCTTAGCCCAATCCACGAGCCCGTTGACTATTCTAGTACGATATCTAACACACGTTACAAAGTTCCTAAATGTGAATAACCATCACTTCTAATAAAAACTATTAAGGCTAAAAAAGAGCCATGGTTTGATCACTCATCTTTCATGTTCTTGGATTTCTAGTGGTTTTCATAAGGTTTTGGGTTTGAATGAGTTTAGAGTAGTTTTCATCTTTGGATCATTTCTTGAGTTAAGGCTTGAATTTTGATAGTACTTTGTGTTTAGAATCATTATAAGTGTTTAGGTTTTAGTTTGGAAGGCTTGAATCATCGTGGTTGGATTGTTTTTGGATTGAAAAGTGTTGTTTTTGAAAGTCTCATGTATGCGATTTGAGTCTCGAATAGAATTTCTTCTATGCGATTTGTCCAAAAAAACTATGCGATTTGTCTCTAAAATGCACGCTTATTGAAGCGGTTTGTCATAATTTGTATGCGATTTGTCATATTTTGTGAAGCGATTTGACTAGTATGCAGTTTGTCTATTTAGACAAAACGACAAGAAAGGACAAAGTAGTGGAAGTAGTGGGTGTACTTGTGTACTATGCGATTTGTCAGTTTATGCGGTTTGAGTGTTATGCGATTTGTCTGCTAAGCGTTTTGTCAACTTAAGAGATTTGTCTCTTAAACGATTTGTTAATCAAGCGATTTGACACTTAAGCATTTTGACACTTATACGATTTGAGTAGGAAGCGATTTGACAGAAGCAATTTGTCTAGGGTGCGATTTAACTGAAGCAGTTTGTCAAGTGTGCGATTTGTCTATTGAGACTTGTCGTTTCTTTGTGTTAAGTTTTACAATTTTCTCTTGATTTAGTAAAATCCTGTGAAAGAATCTATTTCCCGGTTTAATCAAAGAGTAGTAAAATCCCGTGGAATCTGTAATCATGTCTACGATCACTTCTTCCGTTGTTGATGAAGTTCAAGCTGCAGGATCTGATACTCGTCCTCCCATGCTGGATAGAACGGATTATGACTCTTGGGCTCAAAGAATCAGACTGTATTACTTAGGAAAGGAAAATGGGGTTAACATACTTAAATCAATTGATGAAGGACCATATCAAATTGAGACTACTGGGGATATCCTCGAAACTGTTGTTGATGGTTCAGTTGTATTGGGATTGGATAGACCAAAGATGTATGATGAGCTTGATGATAAGGAGAAAAAGAGATAAGATGCAGACATCAGAGCTTCAAACATTATACTTCAAGGTTTACCTAAGGATATCTACAAGCTGATCAATCACAACACTGAAGCTAAGGCAGTATGGGATAATGTTAAAATGCTTCTCTCTGGTTCAGAACTGACGAAAGAAGACATGGAGCCTCAGCTTTATGATGACTTTGAGAACTTTAAAATGAAACCAGGGGAAAGTGTTGCTGAATATTATGTGAGATTCCACAAGCTTGTGAATGATATGAGGAACATCAAAATGACAATGCCAAATATCCAACTCAATTCAAAGTTTGTGAACAACATGAATCCCGAATGGCACAAATTTGTCACTACGGTCAAGCTGAATAAAGGATTGAGGAACACCAATTACGAGCAATTGTATGCTTATTTGCTCCAAAATGAGAAGTTTAATACCAGTACTGGTGATGCAAGTTCTTCAAATGATTCAAGTGCATTCTACACTAATGTAGGAATAACCACCAAAGCATCACAAGTCATACCTACTGGGGATGGTAATCACAAACTTATTCCATATCCAAGTTATAAGCCTTCAGACTCATTCATGGAACAATTTGCTCATCAAGTGGCTCTAATGGTTAAGCAAAACCTGAAATTTACCCCACCTACCAACAATCATCTCAGAACTGCTTCTAACCTTCACAATCATGCTACGGTTAAAGATGGAAGGGTAGTTGTGCAAAACGTGCAGGGAAGGCAGAATGCTTGTTATGGAAATGCTAGTATAGGTGGAGGATATGTGGGTAATCAGAATCGTGGAAGGAACATGGCCCAGGGACAAGGAAAGCCAATCAAGTGCTACAACTGTGGTGGAGAAGGACACATAGCAAGGAACTGCACTCTTCCAAAACGACCACAAAATGCAGAGTACTTCAGAGACAAAATGCTACTTGTGCAAGCTCAAGATAGTGGAGTTGTGTTGAATGAGGAAGAATTGTTGTTCCTAGCTGAGGGAAATGCCAAAACTTATGATGCTGATGTGGATGAACAGCCAGTGCAGGGTATGGGTCAGGACAATCCCAATGCATTTCAAGTTGCAGACTGTGATGTGTTTGACTCTGATGTCGATGATGAACCAACTGCCCAGACCATCTTCATGGCTAGCATTTCACCAATGGTCTCTCCAAAGGTCTCTTCACCACAACAGGCCAGTCCCTCTAAGGAATTGATCATATCAGAGATATTAAAATTATACGATGATATTGATGGGCAAAAGATTCACGACAAAGTACAATCAACTGAAATCATTGAATCAAATATTGAAAATATGGGTAATAGCAATGTTGTCCCATATGATCAATATGTGAAACAAGATGAAAGTGATATTGTAACAAATGATGCATCTTCTGCAGTCAATGATGACTATATTTTGATGAATACACTGCATGTGCTCCTGATGATTCCATAACCTCTGAACTAAATGCCTATAAAGAACAAGTTGCCATATATGAACAGCGTGCTAAATTTGAACTGACTACCCGCGAGCAGGAGATGGATAACCAAATACGTACAGTTATTAGAAAAAGTAATTTTAGGGAAGAAATGTTAAAACAATAGTTAAACTCCTTACAAGAAAAGCTCAATAAAACTGTTAAGCAAAAGCAAGAACTTCAAGAAAATGTAAAAGTGCTTAAACAGGAATTTACTGCTAAGGAAACAAAACTTTTAAATGACTTTTCCAACCTAAAAACTTTGAAAAAAAAACTTGAAAACAAATTGTATGTACAAGGGAACACCATTCAGACAGCTCAATTGATCACTAAGAATAGAGTCTTAAGCGATAAGCATAGTATTCCCCTTATAGAGGAACCCAATCCCGAGTATGGTAAAATAGCTAGAGCTGCTCAAAAGGTAGTCTATGATGGTAATGAGATCCTTAAGCCTAGGCAAACACCATCATGTATAGGAAGCACTGAAGAGGATAGAAAATTAGAAGATGCCTTTAGGGAGAAAATGGCAAAGAAGATAAATGATCCTTGGTGTATAAAGAATAATATAATGCTTAAATCACATGATTACACTAAAGAAAATTGGATAGCCTTGAATAAGTTTAAACCTCAAACTCAATTAACCCCTGAGCAAGTATTCTGGAAGAAAGATTTGGATAAACAAAAAATTGATAATCTTATTGAGAAGAATCCACTTTGTAGGAAAATGCCTCCACCTACTGTGTATCCCCCAGATGCAGCTATGCATTTAGTGCCCAGAACTCTTTCTACTCAAAGCAAGACCTTAATCAGCCTATATGTAGTTTATCAATTATTTGTTGATTTTGAGAAAACGTGTAAGAGAATTACACCCACAGGGATTACTGAAGGGGAAAGGGGTTTTGAGCAAACTAAAGAGTGTTATTTAACTGAGGTCATGCCTTTCTTTAAACTACTAAAAGAATAATTTGAGAGTCTTTAAAAGAGCATAGATACAGAGATTAAAGAAATGAAAAAGGTGTTCAATGAAATGGAAATTGAGGTCAAAGATTATGAACGTGAACTTAAAAGTAATGAAATTGAGAGGAAAAATCTGCATATCTTAAATGATAACTTGATTTCTAGATGTGTTGCTCAGGATGTGTTCTACACTGTTACGAATTATTCTATTACTGCTTCTCAATTTCATGAATTATCTGTTGCCTTGAAAATTTCCCATGATCGTGTTATTGAGCTTGAGTCCACAAATTCAAAATTGTATGAGAAAATAGAACAAGATGATCACGATAACTTGGTCAAACATTTTTCTAAATTGGAAGTTGAACATCTTGCTTTGCAATTAAAATATCAACATCTAAAAGAAAATGTTAAAACCTCAAATGCCAAGACATCTTCAGAGGCTCCTGAGTTTGATACAGTTTTTGAAATTAGCAAACGTGATGAACAAATTCGAGCTCATTGTAACACGATCAAAAGATTGAAAACCCAAATCTCACAATTAAAGAGTGAAAAGAATGATGTGACTGGCTCCCAAATGCCTCCTTCTTTAGATTCTCAGAATTCTCAGAATTTTCATCTTTAAAACATCATTAATGCATTACAACATGAAAATGAAAAGGTTAAATTACATTTCAAAGAGTTATATGAATCAATTAAAGTCACTCGTGACAAGAACAACGAAAAGGTAACTTTTTTGCAAAATGAAATTGAGAATCTGAAGAGTCAGGTAAAATGGAAAATGCCAATCATCAATTGTGAGACTAATGCACCAAAGGTACCTGCTTGTGCTAAATATGCTATGACTGTGAAGTACATTCCACCTCATCTTAGGAATAATGAACTTGCACTTCAAACATATTATCATACCTTAAGGATAGTCTAGAATGTATCCGTGAGATTTTTGAAGAGGATATGATAGAGAAGCCACTTGATAGTGCGATTAAGGATGCATGCTTATATGCCAAATGATCTCAGAGCTGTTAGAATGCCTAATAACTATATGTCCTAAATTTGGTACTAAGAAAGATATAGTAGTTATGCCTTGCTTTATGCCCAAAGTCAAGCAAGTGTCCTTTGATGTGCCTCCTAGTACTTCCGATTCCAGCACTTCTAGACAAGGAATGCAGAAAGTAGTGAAAACAACTAATGTTCCCATCGTTCCCTCTACAGGAGTAATCAGTGACACTAAGGCAAGCAGATCAAAGCCTCCAGGCAATACAAAGCAAGATAGGACCTCGCAAGCTAAGAGTGACCAAGGGAAGGAAGTAGAAGACCATCCTAGGAACAATAAGTTTGAGTTTAATAAGATGAATCGTGTTGATTCTAGTGTTAGCTATAAGCGTACTATAATTAATTTGAATTCTACTACGATTTGAAAAACATGTAATGAATGTTTGGTTTCTGATACTTATCATGAATGTGCTGTGAATGAAGTAAAATATGTTGCTAAGTCTCCAGTCAAAACTATTAAAACTGCTAAACAGGTTAAGGATGTCAGAAAACCAAGGTGGAAAAAGGTTAAAAAACATTGGAAACCAACAGGAAGAAAATTTAGTAATGTAGGTTATCATTGGAAACCTACTGGTCGTAAATTCAATCTTAATGAATTGTGCCCTAAATTATCTAGATCAATGCCCATTGGGAAATGGATGCCCACAGGTAGAATTATACCTTTGAGAAGTGAACACACTTTGAATAGATCTACTATCACTACCAGTCTTGCATCTACCTCTAATGATATCATTGATTCTGCTTCTGATGTGGGTGTTCCAATCTCATTTACTAACCAAATAGAACCCATTCTTGCATGGGGATCCAAATTATCCAGTCATCCATACTTGTCTGTGTTCAACTGCAGGTCGTACAAATCGTTCTATGGTATTTGGACTCAGGCTGTTCCAAGCATATGATTGGAGATCGCTCGCGGCTCATGAACTTCATGAGTAAATTCATCGGGACTGTTAGATTCGGGAACGACTAATTTGGGGCAATTATGGGTTACGAAGACTATGTTGTTGGTGACAGTGTAATTTCCAGGGTATATTATGTTGAAGGTCTTGGTCATAATTTGTTCTCTGTTGGTCATTTCTGTGACTCAGATCTAGAAGTGGCCTTTAGAAAACATACTTGCTTCATTAGAGAACTTGATGGTGTTGAACTTTTAAAAGGAACCCGTGGAACCAATCTGTACGCCATCTCCATCGAAGACATGATGAAGTCCTCTCCAATCTGCTTGTTTTCAAAAGATTCGAAAACAAAGTCATGGTTATGGCATCGTCGTCTCAATAATTTGAACTTCGGAACCATAAATGATCTTTCTAGAAAGGACCTTGTAAGAGGTTTGCCCAGATTGAAATATGAGAAAGATCATCTTTGTTCGGCATGCCAATTGGGAAAAAGCAAGAAATACGCCCATAAACCCAAACTTGCAAACTCAATTACGAAAGTTCTTCATACTCTTCATATGGATTTATGCGGACCCATGAGAGTGCAAACCATAACGGGAAGAAATATGTGCTAGTCGTGGTTGATGACTATTCTCGGTTCACTTGGGTTAAGTTTTTGAGGTCAAAGGATGAAACTCCAGATGTCATCATCAAACTTATTAAACAGCTGCAGGTTCGACTTAATAAAATGGTCAGAATTATCCGAACAAAAAATGGAACTGAGTTTGTAAACAAAGAACTGAGTCAGTTTTACAAAAGCATTGGAATCAGCCATCAAAGAAGTGTTCCACGTACTCCTCAACAGAATGGTGTAGTTGAAAGACGTAACCAGACTCTTGTCGAAGCTGCAAGGACTATGTTGATTTACTCAAAGGTTCCAATGTTTCTCTAGGCGGAAGCTATTGCCACTGCATGCTACACCCAAAACCGTTCCCTTATTCACACTACTCATGGAAAAACCCCTTACGAACTTGTCCACAACCGTAAACTAGATCTTTCCTTCCTTCGTGTATTTGGTGCTTTATGTTATCCAACGAATGATGGTCAAGATTTAGGAAAGTTAAGAGCTAAGGCGGACATTGGAGTTTTTGTTGGTTACGCACCAAACCGGAAGGGTTACCGAATCTACAATAAAAGAACCCGAGATATCATGGAAACTATTCACGTCACGTTCGATGAGCTGTCTAAGCAAATGGCTCCTAGACAATCTAGTTTTGGACCCGCATTTCAACATTCATTAAGTAGTCCCATTAGCTCTTCTCTTGTACAGAATCCCTCACCTACAGTTCCATATGTACCTCCATCGGGAGAAGATTTGAAGAAATTATTTGATCCAATGTTTGATGAATACTATGAACCTCTTGATAATGATCATTCTACACCATCAACAATGGCGGCTCCTAATCCAATCAACACAGATAATCCAACTGTTTCTGTGTCTCTATCTCAAGAAGCACCTGCTGCAGATCACTCATCATCATCCTTAAATCCTCAATCCTCGAGTGTACATCATAGAAATGTTTATGCCAACTATGATGGAGATAACCCCTTTGTCACTCCAGAAGATGCACCCTTTGAAAATATATTTTCCCCTGAACCAACACCTGAACCATCTTTATCAGGGGATCCAAATTCTGCTACATCAGTTCCTCATCACCAACCACATGAACATATCAGAAAATGGACACATGATCATCCATTGGACAACATTATTGGGAACCCGTCTTGTCTGGTATCCACTCGTAAACACCTTTCCATAGATGCCTTATGGTGCTTCTTGAATTCTGTATTATCAAAGATTGAACCTAAAGATGTCAAAACATCAATGTCTGAGGACAACTGGTTTAGTGCTATGCAAGAAGAAATCCATGAGTTTGATCATCTTGATGTATGGGAATTAGTACCAGCTCAAGAATGTGCTATGATCATTGCTCTCAAGTGGATATTTAAAGTAAAACTTGATGAACACGGTGATGTTCTAAAAAATAAGGCAAGACTAGTGGCTAAAGGATACCGACAAGAAGAGGGTATTGACTTTGAGGAATCTTTTGCTCTGGTTGCACGAATTGAGGCTATCAAAATCTTCCTGGCTAATGATGCTAGCAAGAACATGATTGTGAGGTCACTATGTTTACAACACAAGCACACTAGAAAGAGATAGAGAGAAGATCGGATGAACAAATCACTCTAACACACACGTATAAATGTAAAGAAGAGTTAGGCGTAGGAATGAAAGAGTAAATTGAACAACCAACCCTCAAGTGAGGGTTATTACAAGGTATTTATGGGAAGGGGAGCTAGGGCAACACTCCTACTCCCTTCCTTTCCTTAATGGACATGGGCCTAAGCTTATGGGCCTTCTACATAAGCTTAAGCTAATAACTAACATAAAGGCCATAATTAAGCTAACTATTACATATGAATCACTAACACTTGAATTAGGTTTAGGAGTGATTCCAACAATCTCCCCCTAAGTGTTGGTGATGAATAAATGTAAACGGTAAAGGTGCTGATGTAATAGTAGCTTTGACGTCTTCTGACATTCTTCTTTCTTGTGAGAAGAATTGCCTCGATTTGAACAATCTCCCCAGTGTAGAGAAATTGTTTTCTTTAACCAGTTCTGCTTTGATGTCATCTTTATCTTTGTTCTTTGATCATTGTTCTTTGTGATGGTAGTGATAGTATGTTGTTGTTGTCTGCATCAAGTCTGCCTCAGGTATGCTTTGCTGCTCCAGTGTCTCCACGTCATTCTTCAACATGCTCACATGCTCTTTGACGTTGGATTTCAGTACTTATGAAGTTCTTTAAGTCTTTAAACTTTGTAGATTCTTTGACTTGACGAAGAATCATTCTGACTTTTGTTTTGCCTTTAGATAGAACTTCCATTAGTGATGATGTTGGCATGAGCATGTGAAGAGTCTGCACGATCAGTCCGCTCCAGTGCTTCCATAAGAAGTAAACATAAGAAAGGTTAGTAAAAAGTGGTTTCCGGTACTTACAAGTTTGAACTTCGAGAGTGTTAACAGCATAGTGTGAAAACACAACTCTAATTCTTACTAAGGCCGTTCCTGAACCGGAGTCCCAAAAGTGAGATAACATGATGTACCGAAGTACACCTACGATTCAAATGAGTCACTGAGGTATACCGAAGCATCACCTCACGACTGTAGACCGTTTGAGACCACTAAGCGTAATCCACGGGGAGTTATTGAAGCGACCTGCTGTCAGGGCTGTTTGATGTTGACCCTGGCAAGAGTTTCCATTCAATCACTGAGGATCACATATGTGAACCCCTCATAAATGTTCTCGACAGATTGCTAAGATCTGTGTAGGACTCGATAACTTACCACTGATGTTCTTATTGTTGAATAACAAGTGATGAAATGTCAAGTGTACCTAAGAGATCTTTTGATGAATCTCGTGGCTCTAGACTCAATAGTGCGTTTTGGTTTTCCTGAACGGAGACTAGGGAGAGGGTCTCCTTCTTCAATACCAGCAATCTCTAAGAGAAAGCTGATAGTTTATGTAGGGTTCCCTGTGAGAATGAAACAAGCTTCTGTTGAGAGAAACTTGAGTGGCTAAGAAGGTTTAGTGCATGCGTCACTGGGTCCATGACGAATTTTAATCTTCAATACCGGTGTCACTAAGTGAAAACCAGTAGCATATGAATTGAACCCGGTGTCTGCCTTAAGTTGAATAATTTGGAGGGCTATTTCTTTTCACCCTTTTCTTTGATTTTCTTTTTAATTCTTCAACTCCTTCTTTCTCTGATTCTCATTTTCTCCTTTTTATAATCATACCTAAGGACTTCTAATACTAACTATTGGTAGTGTCCTTGGGTAGATCCCTCCGGCTCTGGCGGATCATAGGACGGCTATTCCTAACCTTAATCACCTTATAACTTCATTGCCATAAAACCATTTTCATGAAAATCTCTCGAAGTGTTTGTAAATGAAAAACATGTTTGAACACTTCAAGAGTTTTAGATTTTCAGAAATACTTCCCCTCCACATGTGCTTAAGAGTTTTTACGGAAATCTGCACAGTGAGGAAAGAGTTCGCACTTTTTGAATTGATCGACTCAAGATAGACAATTCCTTGCGAGACACGATTACGTTGCATAGTTAAAGAGATACATTGTCAGCTTTTAGGTGACAACTAGCTCTAATAACTACCTTGAAGATGTGGACAACCTTGAAAGGTTTTCAAACCCGTCAAAGTTCATGTCTATCAAGAGCTTCTCGAATGGGTACAATTTACTTGGATAAGTCTTGGAAGACAAATCCTTTCAATGTATGATTGTTCAGATCCCGTCAATTCATGGGTTGAAGTCTTTTCACACGAGGAATCAATAGCATTACCACAACATATTTCTTATCACATATTTTCTCCCCCTAAAAAATGGCATATAAATGTTATTTTTGAAGAAATGTTGAGAATAAATATGACCGTTTTGAATTTTTTGGGAAGATTACACAAAGAACTTTTTGTGAACAAAGTTTTTAAGTCAAATACTCCCCCTCAACAAGTAATACTAACTTTTGAGGTTTTGAAAACGTAAGGGGAAGTACTTGTTCTTTTGAGCAAAACCTTGAAAAAATGAAAGGTTTGATAGGTTTTACTCAAAAGTAAGAAGCTTTCGCTCCTTTTATAGGATTGTGGCACTGAAGTGTACCACAGGGTCCTTTCATTACAAGAACGGGTTGTACACTGTTATGTGTGCACAAGCCATTGTCATTATAAATCACACATCCAAATTAATATGAAATAGAAGTCGTTTAAGGGGTACCAGTAAGTCCATCAATCTTTCCAGGAATGCGATCAGAGCGTTGATAGCCGGTGAGAGAAATCCTGGGACGACCACCTACAAAGCTCTCCAGTGTTCTGAACTGGTCCCTTCTGTACAACCTTTCATCAATCCTGGTGATAATCCTCTGCACATCCTGTCTTTCCTGAGAGTTCCATCGCTTTTGAGACCCAATGCCTTCATATATCGCCTTCAAAGCCAAGCCATCCCTAAACTTCTTCAATGTATGATCCCCAAACTTGTGAAGATCTCTACACGCCATCAAGCAGTTTCGTTGTAGCTCACTACGGTAAATTACTCTGAATGGTTTGCTGACGAGGGTGTATTGTGGAAGCTGGTTGATGTCGGGAAGTTCTAGCTGAGGTCTCGTGAAGTTGACACGGGTCTGATACGACTCAACAGCAAGTTGCAGATCTTCTACACGTTCCTGTATCACTATGCTTCTGATGAATATGAGCAAGGACTTGATGTATTCGCGTTGAATTTCAGTCGAGAATTTTCTTATGCGTCCCTGTACTTTGGCAAGATACAGATCTTCAATGTCGTTGAGAGACAAGTTCTGAAAGTCCGATTCACAGAATTCATAGTCTCTTTCGTCTTGTCTTTTGACCACAATTTTCTTGAGGAAAGTGTAGTCCCATTTAGACGAAAGAGCTACATGCTTAACAACAATGATTTCTTTAGTACTGAACACTTCATGTTGAGACTTCTGAACCTGGCAGCTTCTGTAGTAGATTCGTCGGCGTTTCGGCCAATGATGAATCCCATACATTGCATCACGGTCATACAATTCCACATTGTTGGAAAAAATGTGGGTAGCCTTTTCCTCGATGGCTATGCAGTTTGAGTATATGGCTGCCGGGAACGAAAGTGTCAGTGATGTAGCGTATTTCCTTGAATCATCGCTGCCGTGTAGAAGAAATTCCAAGTCGTTGTTGAAGAAGTAGCGAAATAGAATCTTAGGCTGATCTGGTTGGCCAATCGTTGGTAGAGGTTTAGACTAGTCGGTGTAGTAAGGGGCATTGTCTTTCCTGGAGAAGTCGACGTTTGCTTCATGGTTGAGCCAATAAATGTTGTTGGACATGGCTCGTGCTATGTTGTCAAGATGGTATTCAACCTCGATGGAACTTTTCGAGTTGTCTTTTAGCAGTTGAAAGGCTTCATTCTTGATTCGTTTCAACTCTGATTTCATCATCTTCTTCACTCAGAATTTTTCTTGCATTAACTTTGCATGCTCCAATGTACTACCGTCTACCAGATCTTGACCTTCAGATGGATAGGGAGTAGAATTAACAAGTGTAGAAAACCAGTCATATTCATCAGTGTCATCCTCGTCTAGCCATGATACGACGTCAGCCTTAGGCGTCTTCTTCTTCTTTTTCTTAGGCCTAGATGAGGATTCTGGTTTCTTAACTTTGTCGGGAGAGGTGGGTTATTGTTGGGGCTCATGGAATTCCTCATCGTCACCACCCGTATACTCAAAGTGATCACCAATTTTCTGAGTCTGGGTTGGTAACTCAGAATCCTGAGGTTTTTCAGTAGAAGATCGAGGAGGAGATCTTTGTTGAGCTGGAGTCCTTTAGGGTGGAGGTTGCATGGAGGATAATTCACCAGTTTTCTTCAGGCGTTTAGGCTCTTTATCTTTATCCTTATCTTCATCGTCTCTTGGACGCTTAGGCCACTCAGCTTCTTCTCTGCATGCTGATTTAAGTTGGTATTCCAGCAATGCTTCAAACAATTTACCTTCGTAAGAGGAAAATGTTGCAGATCATTTAGACGTTTGAGCTACAAGCCTGGAAACCAATTCAGCATCTGAGAATATTATGGGATCAACTGGATTGATGTTCACATGCATAGGTGTTGATCTCATAGTTTGCTTGGCCAAATGCAATAGATTTGGATAGAGTTGTTTGGTAAACATCTCCTTTGTAACTCCAGGAACGATGTCAAGAAGGTACTTGTGAGTGTAACCTTTGATCATTTCGTTCATTTTTCCTTGAAGATCATCTTTCATGAGCTTCTGGACGTATTCCCTTTCAACTTGCATCTTGTCATCCTCGTCATGAAGGTACTGAACCTGGTCAGCGAGAAAATTCAGCTTTTTGTAAAGCATGTCTTTCTTTCTGATCTGCTTGACAGCTTTAACGATTTGAGTCTCAGCATGAGAGATCCAAGAGTTAGTTGGCTTCTTCACTAATTTGGATGTGGATCTGGTTGATCTTTTGGATGGTGGTGGTGAAGAATGAGAAGACGAGTCTGATGATGATGAGACGTGAGGAGACTCGGGGTCCTTTGGTGGTTCAGAAGTTTCCTCCTTAGAACGTGCGAGACTGTATAGAAGAAAGTGATCATAAGCAGTTTCTTCTTCATTTCCAGACTTAGCCTTATCATCAGCCTTAGTATCATCAGCAGGAGTTTTCTCAGTCTTTTCAGTTTCTGGTTCCTCAATATCAAAGTTGATGGAATCCTCAATCTGCCGTTGTTGTTGTTCGTGGGTGATGGTAGTACCAGTTCCCTTATCAGGTTGATTAACCGCATCAAGAACTGGTGTGGCTTGAGTACCACCGCTTGAACCTCCAGGGCCACGAGTTTGATCTTTTACGAATGCTTCGGCAAGATGTTTATGTCTGAGTTCCTTCAACTTCCTTTCATAGTCTTTTTGCTCATTAATTGGTTCTTCTTCAGAGCTCTCCTTATCATGCTCATTCACTGGGGTTTTCCCTTTTCCTTTGTCAGCTGGTGGACTGGGAGGTTTAGCTACTGATGGAGTAACATCGGTTGCATTTTCAGAGTAGAAAACCTCATCGTCTGATTCGGTTTCATCAGAGCTTTCATCCACTAGCTTTCTTGGCGGTTCAGACTTTGGAATGGGAATAGGAACAGCTTCCTTAGATGGAACTTTCCTCTTGTGTGGAGGTTTCCTCTTAGGGAACTTCCTTTTACTCTCAGTGCTTGCAGCACTTCCTCTTCTGGTTTTCCTTGTGGGGGTGCCAGAAGACTTGTCATCGAGAAAACCGAATTTGTTTTCTTCAACTGCTACCAGATACCTTTTGTATGTGTAGAGCTTTTTGATTTCATCAGACAGAAGGTGATTTAGCAACACAGCACCCTGTTTCTTCGTTGTTGATTCCTTGAATCTGACAGTTAGGGTAGGTTCAGACAACATGTCGTGATTGTTGGGGTCATTGAGTCTCTTGGGGATATCAGGATTGAGTCCAAGAGCTCTTTGGATCAACAGTTTTGTATATCTGATATAAGGAATATTTGAGCCAAGCTTTTTGAGGAATGACATCATGTCGTCCTATATCAGAGCTTTAATTACGATGTGCTTCATGTTGATCAAAGCCCAAAAGATCTGCAGTTCCACGAGCTTGGGATGCTCACAGCCACTGTCACGACCGGAAACAGATTTGGTGATGATGATGTAGAGAGTTCTCCAGGGTTGAGGAATATTCTTAAGATCCACGTATGAATGCTTAGAGATTACTCCTGTAGCTTCGTCATAACCAATGTCGATCATGAATTGTAGAATAGTCTCTTCAGTTGGTGTAGCAACGTAATCGGTAGGCTCGATGTCGGGAATGAGGAGAACAGTCCTTAAGTCTGCAGGTGTGATGGTGACTTGTTTGTGGTTCAGAGTCACTGTCATAGCATTTTGTCCTTTGATCTTTTACATTGTGTTCCAGAACTGATGAATGTAGATCTCAGGCACAGTAGCAGAATTTGAGAGCATGTTCTGATATGGATGATTCTTCAGAATATCCATAGCAATCAAACAAGAAGACTCTGAGCAGGTGAGAGTTTCAAAGTCAACACGAAGGTTGTTCTTTCCAATCTTCATCGGATAGCCATTAGGGAAGATATCAGCAACGGTGAGAACATTTGGTGCCTCCACATTCATTTGAGCGTCCATGTCGTGATCTGAAAGATATTTAGCCAACAGAACCAACGTATCGAAAGACATTATGTTAGTCAACAGATGGTTTTATCGTCTACTTATTGAATGTGATATGTCAATGATTGTTACGAGTCAAAAGTCACTTGTTTGTCCAATAGTCCAATGACTTCGTGATAAGTTTCGTGAGTTAGTTAACTTTAAGTTTTAAAGTTTATGTTATCACTTATTTTCACAACATATCAAACGTTTAAGCTTATTAGTGACATTATTGGTTTCGTGACGTTATGATTTATTTATTTACAAGTTTGCACGCGTAACAATTCATGATGAAGGTTTAATCAGGGCTTAGGCGTAGAAATGGTAGCTTATGCGTAAACAGGATTTATACACGTAAAGGCGCAAGCTTATGCGTAGGACATTGTCTTACGCGTAAGAAATATTACGCGTAGGAAAAAGGGGACCTTATGCGTAAGCGCATATAAAACCTTACGCGTAAGGCTTACTCGTAAGAGTAGACCTTGTGCGTAGAGGTCACTATTTACGCATATCCTTCACAGGATACGCTTAGTCCCATATGTAGAACCTTACGCGTAAACGCTACGCGTAAGATTTCTCTTACGCATAACATGCTACGCGTAAGGTGATCCTTATGCGTAGATGTCTAACAACCTTGATTCTGATTTTTACGTGTTGCAAACCTGAAATAAAATCATCATATCTGTTAATACAAATAAGCCGTAAAAACGTTTATTTATATTTTACGATCTTCTAATGTTTTGTCGATAACAAAAGTAAAATCATATTAACAAAATAAATAAAATACGTAAATGGTTTGAACTAATAGTTTTCTAACACACTTACGTTTTCACATAAAACACTATAACAAGATTAAGTGATTTTATATTTTAGATACACATGTACAACAACTAGTGTTTACATATTGGCTTAACAAGTTTAAGTAACTCTATGAGTTAGATACATATGTACAACAACTAGTGTTTACATATTGGGTTAATACATACTTATATTAAGTACACTAAAATGGGTAAAAACAAGTATGTACTAAAATGGGTAAAAGCAAGTATATACTAAATAGATAAAAACTAGCAAATGGTTTTGACCCATAACCCATGGTTTTATATATACCACTTACACAAGTTCAATGTATCCTTAAGGTACATTGTATCTAGATAGAAAACCATGGATCAACCCATAACCCATGACCCATGACCCATAACCCAAAATATCCATGGGCAAAGAGGAGCGGACCACGGATCCCTAGCTTTGTGCTAGCCGGATCCCAAGTGGAAGGGATCCGTGGGATCCGGGGAAACAGTAGGTTTTTCCTCTATAAATAGTGAGCCATTTCTTCATTATATCTCACCCCTCTCTAACATACTTTCTCCCCTGAGTTAAATCTCACTAACCATAGATCCAAGAGATCTATGTTTGTAGTTTTGTTTTTGTGTGATCTTTTAGGTTCCTCTTAAAGGGAAGATCACCACCTTTGAAGTCGAGCAAGCTCAAGTCCATGAGTTGCCAAGCTTCCTCATCATCAAGGCTATTGAAGTCCTCTTTTTGATGATCCCTTTCTTTCTTCAAAGAAGCGTAGTGTTAAAGACATTAGTGAAAGATGTCTCAAGTGTCAAGACGAAGATATTAGTGAAAGGTATCTATCGTCTATAGGATAAGCACTTGTGGTAGGTGCTTAGAAGTCAAGACAAGAAGCATTAGTGAAAGGTGCTTAGAAGTGAAGACACAAGACATTAGTGAAAGGTGTCTTGTAGATCTAATCAAAGGCATTAGTGAAAGGTGCCTTAGATGTACATTCGATATGGTGTGTTTCGATGTACTAGATAGACTAGCATTAGATCCAAGGATATTGATGTCCTTGATGATGTTGTAAAGGAGTAGATCTCCTTTGGGATTAGTCGTTGGTGTAGTGTGGTAGTAGTTCCTCCATTGCAATGGAACTAGGTACTTAGCCTAGTACCTAATAAAGGGTAGGCGACGTTGTGAAGGTGTAGTTCACCTAAGGTGTGAAAGAACTCGGTGGTTAGCCTAGCACCGTATAAAGGGTAGGCGACGTTGTGTTAGGTGTGGTTCGCCTTGGTGTGAAAGAACTCGGTATTTAGCTTTGTACCGAAAAAAGATTAAGCGACATTGTGAAGGCTTCTCCGCCATAAGGAGATTGGTGTAGTGATTACAAACTCTCGAGTAGGTGACTCGGGGAGTGGAGTAGGGCAAGGAAGGTGTCCTTGTAGCCGAACCACTATAAATACTCGCGTTGTGGTTTTGTGCTTCTTACTCTTATCTTTTCATTACATATCTTTATATGCTTGTTTATCAACATCCAACACACACAACCAAATAGATTGACATAAGTCGATCTAAATAGTTTAAAAGGAAGTTTTAATTGGTAAAACTATTCAACCCCCCCCTTCTAGTTTTCCACAATTGGCATCAGAGCTTCGTTACCAAGTTTCTTGAAATATTCTGTACTTTAAAAACTTGATACGATCCATAGTTAATTGAAGACTACAAAGAAGGTTTTTCATAAAAACAAACACCATGTTTATTTTTCAAAAACTATATGTTTGGATGTTGAGTTGATAACAACATTTTATATATATATATATATTTTAATTGCACTAATCTTCCTTGTGATATTGATTAGTCAAAGCTCATACCCACCAAGCTTTAGGAGTTGCTTGGTAACAAGAATACCTTCCTTAAGAAGGTATCTTAGACGCAAAGGAGCGGGAATCATCTAAGTGACATTTGTCATTTGTAGAAGACATTCCTAAGTGCATTCGAGGTATGACTTTCTACTTATATCTAAATGATACTTGTTTAGTATATAAGTGTTATTTGCTAGGCTTTTATTTGAGTAGATTTTTGTGTCTACACATGATTTACATGTAGCTTCGTTAGGAAGCTTGTTTCTCACATACGTGCTATTTTTCTCGTCTATAGTCATAGTATGTAGAGCTTATGCTTTATTTCTTCTAATAAAACAAAAACACGAATTTCAAAAATTCCTCCTTCCCTATTAATAAACCTACTCGACGCCCACTTTTTCAATCCTCACCTTTTCAAATTTTCCAATTTCAAAAATTCCCTCTCATTCAAAAACTTCATCTTCCTCCTCATTCCATCTCTTCCTAAACCAAGAAGATTTGTCATCAACATGGTTTACATCGCACTCGTGCTCATCGCCCTAACACTCATCGCACTTGTGTTCCCTATGATGAAGTTCACATACGGAGACATTTACTTTGTGCTGTTAATCTATATTGGGGTCATTTACCCAATCCTTTGTATCATCCTTAGCATTGAAATGCAATATTATTGATTATCTATTTTATCTAGGATGTTTGTGTTATTATGTGTGTTTCATTTCTTTTGATCTATATGTGTTATATTCTTTCGTGATACATTAGATGTCATGTATGCATGCTAAAAGAAAATGTAGGATAAAACATACTTCATGGTACAATAACCGTAAAACCTATGTTTTTATTAAAATTGGTTCTGTTACTACAGATCCACGGATCCCGGAAGTTACACTAGCCGGATCCCTTATGAAAAGGACTGTGGGATCCGTCCTACTGGAAAACAGTTTTCATGCAAGATTAAAAACCACTATCTTTCTAAAAATAATAATCCACTAGAGCTTCAAAACCATGAGTTAGCTAAATACTAATTGTTAATAGAATATCTAGTAAAAACGTTAGATTATTATAGGTTGACCATAAACGTCTTCCCTTATTAACCCATCACTTCTATAGGTTCAACTATGACACATGAATACGAGTTTGATTTTTCACTCACTAGCGTCTACACCCCGAACATTTCCCTTGAGCCCAACACACCTGGCAATCATGTCCGTGGGTTCAATAATCTCGAAAACCGTCACTTCCATGAAGGACGTATTGTAGACACCTCTCTACAATTCGAAGAAGGTATCAATACCTCCTTCCGAGCCATAGGACTAGAATGTCTTCTTGAAATCAATGAGAAGATATGTCCAAGGTTCATAATGGAATTCTTCCGTCAAGTGGAACTCGTTCGTAACGAGGATCGCTCTCTATCTCTTTGGTTTTATATCAAAAACCAAAAATTCACTTTAAGCCTTGGGCAATTTGCTCACATCCTCCGAATTCCAAACCATGGACAATGTGCCTTCACCGAAGATTGGTCTCTTGATTCTCTCTTCAATTTTTGTGAAGAAAATAGTCCATATTGTTCACACATACCCTCTCCGGAAGAATTAACACGCATGATATGCAAACCTCGACCATATTACTCCAATCCAAACATTATCCATACACGGGATATCCGAGAAGAGTATAAGCCTGCTGCTCTTATTCTACGTGAAAATGTTTGGAGTCTTAGGGGAAATCGAGATATTCTTCCTGCTTGTTGTGCTCACATGTTGTACTGTTTGCTAACACAACAACCATACAATCTCGCCTATTTCTTCGCAAGGCGAATTGCAAATCTTCAAGGCTCCAAGAATAAACTCATCCCTTATGGAATGTTCTTGACACGCCTCTATCACAATGTTATGCACTTCCATCCTCAATTTCAAAGTCCGTTGTACATACTTGTGAACAAGATGATGGAACCGCAAAACATATCTCTCATGAAGACTTTCTTCATTCATGATTCCACCAATACCCATCAATCACATAATGATCCTCCTAGTGAAGACACTCAAGGAACCTAGAATAGTCAAATAGGATCAATTCTACTCTGTAATCCTATCTCTTCCATGAAATAAAACATCTTACATTTGATTTCCTAGTTTTAGAACTCACTTAAACAAAACTTGGAATATAATGCATTGTCAAAGATCATTGCATACCTTTAGTAAAGGTTATGTCTAACAGATAGACGGATCACAAATGTTGTACTAAACGGATCCCTACTTCTAGGGAACCGTGGGATCCGGCAAAACAGAAAATGCAATTGCAAGCATTATATATCAAACACATCCCTTAGAACACCTCACACTAAGCTAAACATAGTGTCTTAAGATTGATTAACACTTTATCAAGATAGGTTGACCTTTCCTACTCTTTCCAACTCACATAGATCACATTCTAAGGCTTTGTTAGATCTACCATTTCAATCCATCACTCTTCCGCTCCCAAAACTCACACTTTATTCTTCTTATATGATCTCTCACAACTAGGTTAGAAGTCCTTCGATTATGACAATATTGATCATTAATCAATCTCACCTCAAAATTGATCAAAGTTGATCAAATCCTAGTTTTTCCCATCTCATAACCATTAGGATATTTTCCAAAACATAATCCTAAGACACAACCTGATCTCTAGGATCATTTAGTTTCATTTAACTTCAATTGACATCTTTAATGTCATCCTTGCTCATCCATTGGTACTTGTTGAAAGTTCCAAATCCTTCCATAAATAACAATCATTAGCTACACCACTCATTGCCTTCAAACACTTAAGCACCCCTTCATTTAAAACACTTAGGAGGACTGAAACACTCAAGGTGATGTAGGTCTAGGATCTTAGAAACATCATTTCCACTCTTTCATAAACTGCTGAACGCCGGATCCCTAGAACTAGCCTAGACGGATCCCTCTGAGAAGGGAACCGTGGGATCCGGATGACAGTCTATGACAAATCTTACTAAAACAAATCATTTCAACTCAAACACTCCATCTCATCTTAAATGAGTTCCTAGAACAGCACAACCTCTGTAGTTGACTCTTGTGCATGCTAATCATCACATTCCAATGAATCTTAGTGGCTTAGAGCTTAAATGCACTTTCCAAATCTTTTGGTTTATAAACCACCTTGTTAGGACCTCCATAGTCATCACTCTCATTCTAACTTTCAGCCTTTGCAATCTCTTCAAATCATCTCATCATGAGAAAAACCCCAAGTAACAACCTATCCACCAAAGAACCACCCATCAAAAGGGCTCGTGTTGTACACGAAATCTCTTCAACCGAATCATCTCTGGTCAAATCAACAAACCTTCATCATCCAATCAAACCAATTCCTAAAAGGATAGTACCCACAAAACTACCTATACCAAACACAACCATACCTCCTAGGCCAAACAATATAATCTCCACTAAACCATCACCTTTGGTTCCTAGAACTATCTCTTTTACATCCCCACAATCATCACCTCACCTCTACAATTTAGAGGACTTGCCACCTAGGCCGTCTCATCCGCTTCCGCCGACAACATTCTCCTCATTAGGAGGAACAATGATTCAAAATCAAGGTGTTGAGTCAACACTTGCTCCGGCTTCCTTTTCGCCGTTTCCATCATATAATCCCATTTGGATTATAAGAAATCATCAAAGTCAACCACCCGACCTTATGGAAGTTGACACCTCTTTACCACCATCATCATTCTTGATCGAACCATTCCTAAATGGACCTCCACCAATCCCTCCATCATTCGAGGCTCCTCAAACCACTTCAATTGATCCTTTGAATCAAGCCACTTCATTTCATCCACCACCACTACCTAGCCATGACAAAGATTGCTATCATTGTCAACATGTTGAAAGTTTGATACATGAAGTACGAGAAGACCAACGTTTCATGTTCTATCATCTCCTCAAACGTTTCGACGAGATTAAACCTAAACATAACTTGAGCTAGAAGATTATAGTGGTGTCTAAGCTTCAAGCGTTAGTTGGTCTAAGAAATTCCTAGTTATGTATTGTCTATTTTCTTATTTTTGAGTCATGTATATCATAACTCTTGTTTTATTAAATGGAATTACATGCTACTTGTTATTTTCCTGAGAATATGTATTCATATCTCATTTATGTGATAACATTACTTGTTATATCACCTTTGTTGATTTTAGTCATCAGCCAGACGGATTCCTCAGTATTGCCAAGACGGATCCCTACTAGAAGGGAACTGTGGGATCCGTGGTACAGAAGCACAAATTTCTACTAACTTGAGTCTCTTTTGCAGGAAATTATGCACTATACTCTTGTTTTTCTAACCTTTACTTTGTAGATTTTCAAAATAACACATGAAGATTTTGACACCATAAAAGCTAGGGGGAGCTTTGTGTCAAACAATATTGCAAAATCATTTGCAACTTAATCCAATTTTGGATTACACTTCATGATACCCCATTGCAACTTTGCAATATTCGAGGGGGAGCACGTTCTCGTCACTTAGACGAACCATTTGCAAACTTAATTGCAAACACAAGTAGCTTATTTTACATTATGTCCTTGACGCCCTTTTTCAAAGGGATGGACTCGTCAAGGGGGAGTTAAGACGAGTACCATTCCCGTCACTTGCTCTCGTTACATTTTTTATAATTTTTCTTATAAAAATTGTGTTAGTTTCTTCAAACACTTTTTGTTTCGACAAAAAGGGGGATAAGAAAGTAAAAACTACAAATTCAAACGTTTACAAATTTTAGCTTTTCCTTAAAATAATTTTATGTTTTGTCATCAACAAAAAGAGGGAGATTGTTAATACAAATAAGCCGTAAAAACGTTTATTTATATTTTACGATCTTCTAATGTTTTGTCGATAACAAAAGTAAAATCATATTAACAAAATAAATAAAATACGTAAATGGTTTGAACTAATAGTTTTCTAACACACTTACGTTTTCACATAAAACACTATAACAAGATTAAGTGATTTTATATTTTAGATACACATGTACAACAACTAGTGTTTACATATTGGCTTAACAAGTTTAAGTAACTCTATGAGTTAGATACATATGTACAACAACTAGTGTTTACATATTGGGTTAATACATACTTATATTAAGTACACTAAAATGGGTAAAAACAAGTATGTACTAAAATGGGTAAAAGCAAGTATATACTAAATAGATAAAAACTAGCAAATGGTTTTGACCCATAACCCATGGTTTTATATATACCACTTACACAAGTTCAATGTATCCTTAAGGTACATTGTATCTAGATAGAAAACCATGGATCAACCCATAACCCATGACCCATGACCCATAACCCAAAATATCCATGGGCAAAGAGGAGCGGACCACGGATCCCTAGCTTTGTGCTAGCCGGATCCCAAGTGGAAGGGATCCGTGGGATCCGGGGAAACAGTAGGTTTTTCCTCTATAAATAGTGAGCCATTTCTTCATTATATCTCACCCCTCTCTAACATACTTTCTCCCCTGAGTTAAATCTCACTAACCATAGATCCAAGAGATCTATGTTTGTAGTTTTGTTTTTGTGTGATCTTTTAGGTTCCTCTTAAAGGGAAGATCACCACCTTTGAAGTCGAGCAAGCTCAAGTCCATGAGTTGCCAAGCTTCCTCATCATCAAGGCTATTGAAGTCCTCTTGTTGATGATCCCTTTCTTTCTTCAAAGAAGCGTAGTGTTAAAGACATTAGTGAAAGATGTCTCAAGTGTCAAGACGAAGATATTAGTGAAAGGTATTTATCGTCTATAGGATAAGCACTTGTGGTAGGTGCTTAGAAGTCAAGACAAGAAGCATTAGTGAAAGGTGCTTAGAAGTGAAGACACAAGACATTAGTGAAAGATGTCCTGTAGATCTAATCAAAGACATTAGTGAAAGGTGTCTTGTAGATCTAATCAAAGGCATTAGTGAAAGGTGACTTAGATGTACATTCGATATGGTGTGTTTCGATGTACTAGATAGACTAGCATTATATCCAAGGATATTGATGTCCTTGATGATGTTGTAAAGGAGTAGATCTCCTTTGGGATTAGTCATTGGTGTAGTGTGGTAGTAGTTCCTCCATTGCAATGGAACTAGGTACTTAGCCTAGTACCTAATAAAGGGTAGGCGACGTTGTGAAGGTGTAGTTCACCTAAGGTGTGAAAGAACTCGGTGGTTAGCCTAGCACCGTATAAAGGGTAGGTGACGTTGTGTTAGGTGTGGTTCGCCTTGGTGTGAAAGAACTCGGTATTTAGCTTTGTACCGGAAAAAGATTAAGCGACGTTGTGAAGGCTTCTCCGCCATAAGGAGATTGGTGTAGTGATTACAAACTCTCGAGTAGGTGACTCGGGGAGTGGAGTAGGGCAAGGAAGGTGTCCTTGTAGCCGAACCACTATAAATACTCGCGTTGTGGTTTTGTGCTTCTTACTCTTATCTTTTCATTACATATCTTTATATGCTTGTTTATCAACATCCAACACACACAACCAAATAGATTGACATAAGTCGATCTAAATAGTTTAAAAGGAAGTTTTAATTGGTAAAACTATTCAACCCCCCTTCTAGTTTTCCACAATATCATCAATTTTAGCACATACATTCATTCTATAACAGATCATGGCATGAATACTTGTCAAACAGTTTACGCGTAAAAAACCTTATGCGTAGAACTTAAACCCTAGTTTCAAGAATTACGCGTAAGAAATCTAGCCATGGAAATTGTACCAAACTTTTTCTGGGAAGTCTTAGAAGCCTAATAAGTATGTTTATCCAAGTTTTAACATGAAACTCAACATGAATCAAGAATACCCAATTCGTATGAACTAGAACCCTAAATTTCAATTCTTTCACTTTTGATGTTTCTGGGCAAGTTCTAAGCATGGATATAGTCAATTCATCACATAAACAACATATTATAAGCAACTAATTGTCCAGAAACGTTCACACAAAAAAAACACCCAATTCACGCATAAACCCTAGTTTTCCAGATTCAATCAATTCGTGTTTCTGGGTAAGTTTTGAGGATAAAAATGGTATCATTGATGTTTTAGAAACGTTTTGACACTATCTTTTTAAGCACAAACACATAAACAAGATTATGTGTTCATACGCTTATGCTTAGAATACACAATCACTCATATCTCACATTTTAACCATTGGATTTGTAAACGATTCAAAACCATTGTTTGTAAACACATTAAGATTATGAAACAACTTACAAATTGAAGATCCAAAACACGGATTTGTTGAACGATTTTTAAGCGTAGGATGAGTTTGGTGATATAATAAATGTGATGAAATAAATGAGTTAGGTGGGTAGTTTTATTTAAATTAACTTTAAGATTTTGACAGTTTTAGTCCCTCCACCTTTTCCATTTTCATCCAATGCCTTTTAACTTCCATTTTGGTTACCAAACGAAAGATTTTAAGAAAGAAACTTGATGACACTCCCCCTCGGCTTAAGAAAATAATGAAAGGTTATAAATTTTAGTCCGAGAAGTGTCAGTAAACCAGAAATGTTACCACTATTATTTTAAAGAATCAACCAGGATAAGGCAACATGCAAGTACAATGATTTTATGAAACAGTTAAGTATTTATTTTCTCCCCCTCAACACTTGATCAAAAAAATGCTGAATTTTGAAAGATTTGAGTGTTGACGAAAGAGATGTACTTGCCATGTTTGAAGAAAAATAGATAGAAGAATGTTTTTGTTGTTTTATCTGATTTTATATTTTTGTATTTTGTTTTTGGAAAAATATTTACAAAAGAGATTTTGGTGTTTGACTGGTTTTTAAGACTGTTTTAAGAGTACATCCAATTCCTCTTGATTCAAACACCGCATACCAATCCGGTGGACCAACTCATTAAACCTAGCAGGAGCTAAGGCTTTGGTGATTAGATCTGCCAATTGGTATTCTGTACCTATGAAGTATAATTCAACTGTACCCTGTTCCACGTGGTCCTTGATGAAATGATATCGAAGATCGATGTGCTTTGACTTTGAGTGTTGAACTGAGTTTCACGAGATCGCAATAGCACTCCGATTGTCGCAGTACATCGGGATTCTGTCAAATACATAACCATAGTCTTTGAGTTGTGTTCTCATCCAAATGACTTGAGCACAACACGCCGACATGGCTACATATTCTGCTTCGGTTGAGGACAGTGATGTACAATCCTGCTTCTTCGATTTCCATGACACTAGTTTGTCACCAAGAAATTGTAGTGCACCTGAAGTACTTTTCCGAGAGTCTAATCAGCCTGCGTGATCAGCGTCTAAAAAAGCTATTAGTTCAAAACCAGAATCCTTCGGATACCAGATCCCCAAATTAATGGTTCCCTTGATGTATCGGAGGATTCTCTTAGCCTCAGAGAGGTGGGTTTCAGTTGGTCGCGACTGATAACGGGAGCATAGATATACGGCAAAAACAATATCAGGTCTGCTAGCTGTTAGATACATGAGAGACCCAATGATACTATGGTATTTGGTATGAGCCATTGGTGTGGCATAGGTGTCACATTTTTGCATTCCAAATTTGTTTAACAGTTCAAGGGCATATTTGGACTGACTCAAGAAAATGCCACGGGGTGATTGATGAACTTGCATTCCAAGGAAGAATGTGAGTTCACCCATCATGGACATTTCAAAATGTTTTGTCATAAGTTTTGCAAAAGCATTTGAGTATTTTAAATGTGTTGACCCAAAAATAATGTCATCCACATAGATTTGAACGATTAAGATGTGAGCCCCGTGATATTGTATAAAGAGTGTAGGGTCGACCGAACCTTTGGTAAACTTATTGGCAATAAGGAAGGATGATAACTTATCGTACCATGCCCGAGGGGCTTGTTTGAGACCATATAGAGCTTTGTTCAGTTTGTAGACATGGTTCGGGAACTCGGAATCAACGAATTCATCTGGCTGGCTGACATAAACCGTTTCTTTCAGTTGACCATTCAGAAAAGCAGTTTTGACGTCCATCTGAAAGACCGTTATATTCATATGAGCCGCGAACGCGAGAAAAATCCGAACAGCCTCAAGACGAGCAACCGGAGCAAATGATTCTTCAAAGTCAATACCCTCTTCCTGTCTATAACCCTTAGCCACCAGACGTGACTTGTTTCTGATTACGTTCCCTTCAGCATCCAATTTGTTCTTCCAAATCCATTTGAGACCAATGGCGTAGACCCCTGTTGGTCTTTCAACCAGTTCCCATACTTCAAGACGTTTGAATTGGTTGAGTTCTTCTTTCATGGATTCAATCCAGTTGTCTTTTGTCATTGCATCTTTAATGTTTTTAGGTTCAGATTGGCAGACAGTGAGAGCATAAATGCAGTGTTCACCATCTGTGTGAAGACGTTGTCTCATAACGACTAGTTGATTCGGGTTGCCAATAATATTTTCCAGAGGATGGTCTTTTGTCCATCGATGTGTAGAGGGTTGATGCTGGTATACATTGTGCAGATTCTGAGGATTCAAATGGCTTGTAGATGATTCCGCGACATCAGGTGCAACAGTCTCATTAGCAAACGGGTTAAAGAACGCATTTGGATCAAAATTTGCAGGTGGGGGTACTTCATTCAGAACATCATCAGCTGGTTCTGTGTCGTTGGATGCAGTTTGTTCAACTGTTGTTATAGAGTCTACTGGTGGTGCTTCTTCAACCGTAGTTGTTGTAGTAGGTGTATCAGGTATAAGAATATTATCAGGTTGAGCAGCGGAAACATCGGATACACCTGGAGCACGTTCATCAATATCGTCACTGAACAGAGGAGCAAAGAGTCTTTCCATTTGTTGAAGATTGAGTTGGGGGCTTTGTTCAGCTGATGATGGGGTTTGAGGGAAGTTTAAGCGGTTGTGACCGGGTTCCAAGCTGTTATACTCAGAAGCCATCTCAGTGAGTTCATCAAAATGAGCATGAATCGTTTCCATAACTTGCTTTGTACGACGATTCCAGATCTGGTAACCTTTAGAATTCTCACAATATCCAATAAAGACTCCAATGTCAGCTTTGGCTTTGAGCTTTCCAAAGTCATCACGATCATTATTCGAATAGCAAAGGGATCCAAATACAAAGATTCGGTTTTTGGTTGTGGAGAAGTTCAAATGGTGTTTTGTTGTGGCGTTTTGTAATCATTGAGCGATTCTGAGTGTAGCATGCAGTTGAAACAGCTTCAGCCCACAAGTAATCTAGAAGTTTAGCATTGATTAACATCGTTCTGGTAGCTTCCACTAACGTACGGTTTCGTCTTTCAACAACTCCGTTTTGTTCTAGTGTGCGGGCAATAGATGTTTGATGCTCAATTCCCACTTTCTCATAATATTCCCGAAGAGTTTGATTCACAATTTCAGTTCCTTTGTCTGTGCGAATTTGTCTGACGGTGTTTCGGAGCTGAATTTGAATTTTCGTGAGAAAGGTGATGATCATCTGTGGAGCTTGATCTTTACTTCGAAGAAAATAAACCCAAGTCCATCATGAGTAGTCATCAACAATTACTAAGATGTAGCGTTTGCCATTAATCGTTTGCACGCGCATCGGGCCGCACAAATCCATGTGAAGAAGATGAAGCACATGTTGAGTGTTGTGTTCCACCTTTGAAGGAAAATGAGCACGAGTGTTTTTCCCTTGTTCACAAGCTGAACATAGGTGATCTTTAGAATACCAGAATCTCGGGAGACCTTCAACAAGTTTGTGTCGAGCAAGGTTGGTTATGGTTTGAAAGTTTAGATGGGAGAGACGACGGTGCCATAGCCAAGATTTTGTAGATGTAGCCTTTGAGAGTAGACAAATGGGAGATGAAGCAATCATGTATTGCATGGAGATAGTGTAGAGACTGGATGAGCGTTGGCCAGACATAATATCATTTCCTTGTAGATCACGAATGAAACAAGTTTTCTCCCTGAAAGCGACTTTCAAATCTCCATCACAAAATTGACCAACAGAAAAGAGATTATGACCGAGGCCTTTCACATAATAAACCCTGCTAATTTCGATGTTGCCATTGATGTAATCTCTGTAGCCCATGATAGCTGCGAAGTGATCATTCCCGAATCTGACAGTGCCAATGAACTTTGCAACAAAGTTTGATAACAGTTTAAGGTTGCATGTCATGTGTCGGGAACACCCGCTATCAACAATCCAAAGGATGATCTGTATCACCTGCATTACACACAGACGACACAGATGGAATAGAACACTAGAACAAAAAGTGGATTTGGCCACACCGAATATGTGTGACGATATACATATAGTCACACATGTTTTTTCAGCCATGTGTGACTAAAGGTCGCGCGACCATAGGTACCCTATGGTCACGTGTTTGACTTTTTTTTAGTCTCTATTGCAAAAGAGTAACCAAAACCGTAACATGTGTGACTAATTAGGTACAAATTTTGTTGGATTAATCCGTATTAGTGACCATAAACACTGTATAGTCACACAAAGCATGTTTGTTTTGGGTATTTAGTCACATACAATTAAGCATAAAGTGGCAAAAAGTGTTAATAAGTGTGACCATATGTTGTTTAAGGTGAAGAAATATGTCTTTTGTGTGACTATTGATCATCTAATGGCCACTTGAATTTTATGTTTGTGTGGCCTTTTCTAACATTTAGTCACACAAAGCATGTTTGTTTTGGGTATTTAGTCACATACAATTAATCATAAAGTGGCTAAAAGTGTTAATAAGTGTGACCATATGGTGTTTCAAGTGAAGAAAGGTGTCTTTTGTGTGACTATTGATCATCCAATGGCCACATGAATTTTATGTTTGTGTGGCCTTTTCTAACATTTAGTCACACAAATCATGTTTGTTTTGGGTATTTAGTCACATACAATTAACCATAAAGTGGCTAAAAGTGTTAATAAGTGTGACCATATGGTGTTTTAAGTGAAGAAATGTGTGTTTTGTGTGACTATTGATCATCCAATGGCCACTTGAATTTTATGTTTGTGTAGCCTTTTCTAACATTTAGTCACACAAAGCACGTTTCTTTTGGGTATTTAGTCACATCCAATTAATCATAAAGTGGCCAAAAGTGTTAATAAGTGTGACCATATGGTGTTTTAAGTGAAGAAATGTGTGTTTTGTGTGACTATTGCTCATCCAATGGCCACATGAATTTTATGTTTGTGTGGCCTTTTCTAACATTTAGTCACACAAAGCATGTTTCTTTTGGGTATTTAGTCACATGCAATTAACCATAAAGTGGCTAAAAGTGTTAATAAGTGTGACCATATGGTGTTTTAAGTGAAGAAATGTGTGTTTTGTGTGACTATTGTTCATCCAATGGCCACATGAATTTTATGTTTGTGTGGCCTTTTCTAACATTTTGTCACGCAAAGCATGTTTCTTTTGGGTATTTAGTCACATGCAATTAACCATAAAGTGGCTAAAAGTGTTAATAAGTGTGACCATATGGTGTTTTAAGTGAAGAAATGTGTGTTTTGTGTGACTATTGATCATCCAATGGCCACATGAATTTTATGTTTGTGTGGCCTTTTCTAACATTTTGTCACACAAAGCACGTTTCTTTTGGGTATTTAGTCACATCCAATTAATCATAAAGTGGCCAAAAGTGTTAATAAGTGTGACCATATGGTGTTTTAAGTGAATAAATGTGTGTTTTGCGTGACTATTTCTCATCCAATGGCCACATTAATTTTATGTTTGTGTGGCGCTTTCTAACATTTAGTCACGCATCGAATTAAGCAAACTGTGACCAAAAAGTGTTAATAATTGTGACTATATGAATCTTTTAGTCACATATAAGAAATCAATATATATCAAAACAAATTCTAATATATAAAAATATATTCAAAATATATTCAAATACAATAAAATTGGAATGTATATAAAATTGTAATGTCGTACATAATAAAATTCTCAATAATTTAACGACTTCTGACTCTTGATCTTGTTAGCTTCCTTTTGCATGGTATGACTAGAGACGTAGCGCTTCGTATGTAATTTAGGTGCAATTCTGTTCTCACCAATCAGTTTTATGGTACTTGGTGGTGTTACCTGTAGGAAACAAAAGCAGGGGTATCAAACACTGAATTAAATATGAAGAATGATATATGTAGGTTTATAAAACACATGCATCTATGTACCTTTTCATCGAAAACCACTTGATCCTTTGGCCATGCATAAAAACCACCTACTGCATCCTTAACTGTTTTGAGACCGTTACTTCCTACATCCGGTATGCACGCTGCATCCACTAAAGATTTTTCAATAGACACTCTGTAGCAATCCTTTGGGAGTGGTTTGTTATGAAGCATTTGTTTTCCATCAGTTTTGTACACGGTACCCTCCGCAATAATAGTTGATTTCTTTAAGTGCCACAGTCTGCACTTAATTACCTAAAAAGATAATTTGTTGCATGTATATATGTATCAGTAATTAATTAAACTAAAGAACATATGAAAATATTTAAATACATACTTGTGGTAGTACTGTTAATGGAGACTCCTGTTCTTGTGATCCAGAAAGTTGACGTGAAGAATCCTTTCGTTTTGATCTAGTCGATTTCTTAGATGCGACAGATTTAACAGTTTCCTATATGTATAATACACGG